>OZ024740.1:306224681-306502181 GCA_964016885.1 Eledone cirrhosa | reverse complement strand
TGTTAATGGTAAATAGAATCGTGAGGAATATAAATATTTTGGTGATGCTTGTTCTTTTTACCCCAAGACCATTGTTTGAATAATAACACTTGATGTATAGAACAGCCTCAATATTAATCATGTTTATTTATGCACCAAATTATTTGCGGTTATTTTAGAGCACAAGATAGTAGCTTATAAGCAGGTTGGAACCAAATTTTAGTCTAAAATTTAAAAAAAGGGCAAGATGGCTACTGTGATGGGTGTCTAATATAGCAATGAACTGCGCACAAGATAGTAGAGTAACTTATACACAGGATGGAACTACATTTTAGTCCAAAGTCTTTAAAAGGGCAAGATGGCTACTGTGATGGGTATCTAATATAGCAATGAACTGCGCTCAAGATAGTAGAATAACTTATACACAGGATGGAACTACATTTTAGTCCAAAGTCTTTAAAAGGGCAAGATGGCTACTGTGATGGGTGTCTAATATAGCAATGAACTGCGCTCAAGATAGTAGAGTAACTTATACACAGGATGGAACTACATTTTAGTCCAAAGTCTTTAAAAGGGCAAGATGGCTACTGTGATGGGTGTCTAATATAGCAATGAACTGCGCTCAAGATAGTAGAGTAACTTATACACAGGATGGAACTACATTTTAGTCCAAAGTCTTTAAAAGGGCAAGATGGCTACTGTGATGGGTGTCTAATATAGCAATGAACTGCGCTCAAGATAGTAGAGTAACTTATACACAGGATGGAACTACATTTTAGTCCAAAGTCTTTAAAAGGGCAAGATGGCTACTGTGATGGGTATCTAATATAGCAATGAACTGCGCACAAGATAGTAGAGTAACTTATACACAGGATGGAACTACATTTTAGTCCAAAGTCTTTAAAAGGGCAAGATGGCTACTGTGATGGGTGTCTAATATAGCAATGAACTGCGCACAAGATAATAGAGTAACTTATACACAGGATGGAACTACATTTTAGTCCAAAGTCTTTAAAAGGGCAAGATGGCTACTGTGATGGGTGTCTAATATAGCAATGAACTGCGCACAAGATAGTAGAGTAACTTATACACAGGATGGAACTACATTTTAGTCCAAAGTCTTTAAAAGGGCAAGATGGCTACTGTGATGGGTGTCTAATATAGCAATGAACTGCGCACAAGATAGTAGAGTAACTTATACACAGGATGGAACTACATTTTAGTCCAAAGTCTTTAAAAGGGCAAGATGGCTACTGTGATGGGTGTCTAATATAGCAATGAACTGCGCACAAGATAATAGAGTAACTTATACACAGGATGGAACTACATTTTAGTCCAAAGTCTTTAAAAGGGCAAGATGGCTACTGTGATGGGTGTCTAATATAGCAATGAACTGCGCACAAGATAGTAGAGTAACTTATACACAGGATGGAACTACATTTTAGTCCAAAGTCTTTAAAAGGGCAAGATGGCTACTGTGATGGGTGTCTAATATAGCAATGAACTGCGCACAAGATAGTAGAGTAACTTATACACAGGATGGAACTACATTTTAGTCCAAAGTCTTTAAAAGGGCAAGATGGCTACTGTGATGGGTGTCTAATATAGCAATGAACTGCGCTCAAGATAGTAGAGTAACTTATACACAGGATGGAACTACATTTTAGTCCAAAGTCTTTAAAAGGGCAAGATGGCTACTGTGATGGGTGTCTAATATAGCAATGAACTGCGCACAAGATAGTAGAGTAACTTATACACAGGATGGAACTACATTTTAGTCCAAAGTCTTTAAAAGGGCAAGATGGCTACTGTGATGGGTATCTAATATAGCAATGAACTGCGCTCAAGATAGTAACTAAGCAAACAAAGGGTTTTCATTAAGTGGCTGTATTAACATTCTGTGTTGAAAGATGGTAATAAAAGGGTTAAGTAATCATATTGATGGCCTCCCCACAGCCCCGGCGGACAGAATGGAGAAGGCGTTTCCCTGGGGGATGGTAAGGGAGTTGCGCCGGAAGAGCCATTCCAACTCACGAGGCTCACACCTGCGGTTGGCCAGCTCAGCGCCTATGGTGGTGAGTAGGGAGATAGCCCTAGGGCCGAGGACACCAGAAGTCTCCACTACCAAGGAGAGTGACCGGTATTTGGAGAGTTTGGCCTCCTCAGCAGAACCTGGGTTAGTCGCAGACTGCACCAGGTTGCGGCTGGAGAAAGTGTCCCTGCAAGTGGCATCCCAGACGAGGGGTTTGCCACCGCGGAACGGGAAGATGGTCATGCCATCTGGCCTTTTGTCGTCCTCTCGGTCCAGTCCCACCGGCTCGAGCTGGGAAGGGAAGCCTGCAGCGTCCAAGCCATGCTTTATGACCTCGCTGAGGGCAGCATGTCGTGGAAGGCGGCCGGCACTGTGGCGACAGGAAAGCAGGTGGAGGCCGAAAGAGTCCACGGTGGATCCACAACGACATTAGTGCGGCTCGCAGATCCGGAGGCCAAGCCTCAAGGAAACGCCGATGCGCAGGCTATTGTTATCCAGCTGCGTGCCAGTGGAGAAGGAGGGCAAGGCATGGAGCCAGACACCATTGTGGGGTTTGTAGGCCGCACGAAAACAGGCAAGGCGGTGCTGGTCGAGCTAACGCGTGAGCCTGTCTGAGGCCAGGCGCACTGGATGGTATCCCAAATGCTTTGGGGGTACTTGGCGTCACTAGAGGGAGAAGGAGGAGGGACGTCTAACCACATTTTAGTCCAAAGTCTTAAAAAGAGCAAGACGGTTACTGTGATGGGAGTCTAATATACTGACATAGCAATGAACTGCGCTCAAGATAGTAACTTATAAGCAGGATGGAACCACATTTTAGTCCAAAGTCTTAAAAAGGGCAAGATGGCTACTATGATAGGAATCTAATATACTGATATAGCAATGAACTGCTATGAGGCAAGAAAATGAAAAAATCACCAAAACAAATTTATTCTTCACAATTCTTTTCACCTATAAACTGATCATTCTATCTCTATAGCTACACTGTAACTACAAATAACATATTATCCCACTATACACAACTCAACTTATCTGATTTAATAACTGCAAAAATGTAATTTACTACTTAGTCTAAATTTCAAAATTACGCTGACGAATGATTGAAATGTATATACAGTTAAAATCTATTACGATGATAATCATTGTTTTCTCTTTGTTTGTCTGTCACTCTTGGAATTCAAAAAATGTTCTTACTGAATTAAATAATAACTTTATATAAATCTCCAAAATGGCTGACAGAATACGCACGTATGTTTTTCCCCCACCATTGTTTTCTCATTTTCTTTCCTGTCCCTTCCTCTTCTCACTCTTTATCTTCCTATTTTATCTTCTAATTCTAACTCTATCTTCTGATAACGGACTAGTGTCCGAAAAGTTAAGACTCTTTCCCTGCTATTTCAAGCGTTAAACTAATATATTTCTTCAATGTACTGTGTCTTTTGATTTGTTATTTCTGTTTACTTTTTACACACACACACACACACACATGAGGCCATGAGATTTGCACCTAGAAAGTTCCACTCAAAGGCATAAGTCCGAACAAGATTCTTTGTGGAAGACCAGCAGTCACCCATGCATGCGAATCTCCCCTCCCCATGCTACCGATGTTGTTCAAGGGAAAGGCAATGATCAATAGAGCTTGGCACCAGTGACATGACAACTCATTTCTACAGCTGAGTAAACTGGAACAACGTGAAATAAAGTGTCTTGCTCAAGAACACAACGCATCACCCGATCCGAGAATAGAACTCACAACCTCCTGATTGCAAGATATATATATATATATATATATATATATATATATATATATATGTGTGTGTGTGTGTGTCTGTGTGTCTGTGTGAGTGTGTAAATATGGCTTATATCGAATAATAATAATTGTTTCTTATATAGGCACAAGGCCAGCAATTTTAGGGAAGGGGAAAGTCGATTAAATCGGCCCCAGTGCGTGACTGGTACTTTATTTTATCGACCCCGTAAGGATGAAAGGCAAAGTAAACCTCGGCGGGATGTGAACTCAGAATGGCAAGGGCCGTAACTCTATGCGTCAAAGCATGGCGTCCGACCCTCTACCGATACTGCCAATCCACCGCCCTATATCGAATAATAATAATAATAATATTAGATTCGTTTTCAAGCAAACGGCCTTACTACGACTCTTTATAATATATATGTATATATATTTAAATATATATATAAATATGTGTGTGTGTTTGTGTGTGTATGCGCGCGTGTATGTGTGTGTGTGTGTCTGTGTGTGTGTGTTTGTGTGTGTATGTGTGTGTATGTGTTTGTGTGTGCGCGTATGTGTGTGTGTGTGTGTGTGTGTGTGTGTGTGTGTGTGTGTGTGTGTGTGTGTGTGTGTGTGTGAATATGACGATACCTGTGTGTTTATTATGAGAACGAACATTTGGAAATGATGCAATGGAGCCTTCTAAGATGAAAGACTCCCTTGAGATGATGCATTCAGATAACCAAAATAAAATATTTTCAATCTTTTAAGGCACTGAATGAAAGGTCTAGAAAACGTCTAACCTTAATGTCTTTTCATAATGTCTTTAAAGATGGAATGAAGGTCACTTATAATATTGAGGTTTGATGAACCGTGGAATTAGTGCTGTGATACGATTTTATCATCAGATAAAAACTAACCCAGACAACACGAAATCAATGGTTGTCTGCACAAATATATGTGTATAATCGTTATAAAGTGACTACACACACACACACACACACTCACACACACACACACACACACACACACACACACACACACACACACATATATATATATATAATAGCACAAACACGACAGCTACTACTCCTGCTGCTGCTACTACTACTGCTGCTGGAACTACTACTACTACTACTACTATTACTATTGCCACCGCCACCACCACCACCACCACTACTACTAGTAGTAGTAGTAATAGTAGTAGTAGTAGTAGTAGTAGTAGTAGTAGTAGTAGTAGTAGCTTAAAAAGGCTAGTATAGATGATCATAAATATCAAAAAGGGGTGGGGGGTACTCATTGCAGAACTCCCTTTGACGTAGGTCTACTCAACCAGGGATGGTCTGAAGCTAAACAACAACTATAACAACAAAAACAAAAACAACAACAACTAATTTATTTATTTTAATATTTCTCAGTTCCAGCTTGCAGCAAATTAAGTGACTTTCAAAAGTTGCTGCTAGAAGTGACGGCGGTTTGCAATAGTTTAATGCGATTAAACCTGTGATTCAACTGTGGCCTTGTAATCCCAGAAACGGAGAAGTCTGGCGCCAATGTTTTTGAAACAGCAAGAAATCAATTCCTCGAGTCTAGAGGAAGGTTTTGGGGTGTGGAAGGCAAGATTTAGAGGAATGTCTCTGTGTATGAGAGAACTAGAACTAGGTTTTGGGGTTTGACGGCATGATAGTATCATTATTTAAAAAAATAATAATAATAAAACGCAATTTTTCCCCTTCTAGTTAAGAATGGAGGTGCAGCAATATTTCATATAGAAATTAACCGTCTAGAATGCATTCTTCTTGCAATTTCTATGTACTTAAACTTGGGGTATTTATCACGTACACAACTAAACATTTAACTAATGAACTGAGTACACACACACACACACACACACACACACACACACACACACACACACACACACTCACTCACATGTCACATGCACAATAAATAAGAGATTGTACAAAGCAACTGGGAACAAAAATAGTGAAAGTCACTTGATATAAATCGAACACACAACCCCACACTTAAAGTACTAATGTGTTACAAGCATACTAACGATCACGTACGTATTGTCAGTATGTATGTATGTATGTATGTATGTATGTCTACCTATATAACAGTACAAACACGACAGCTGCTACTCTTGCTGCTGCTACTACTGCTGCTGCTGCAACTACTACTACTACTACTACTACTACTACTACTACTACTACTACTACTACTACTACTACTACTACTACTACTACTACCTTCTAGGAGAAGGCAACTCAGGAAACTGGGATAACTCCGATATAAAACCTGCGGCTCAGTAGTTACCGATGATGTTGATCTTTTCTTCTTTTCGGGTTATAGCTACTGTCGCTCAGAGAGTGGGATTGGCTCAGTGCAGTCTTTCCTCACTTAAAAAAATATCTTCACGCACAGGCATTGCACGATAGAATTAATTAATAATTATTAATAATGGTATATCGTGCAATGGCCATACTCGATAACGAGGGGGCAGCCATCATATATATATATGTATATATGTATGTATGTACTATGTATGTACGAACGTACGTATGTATGTATATGTGTACATATGTATATACGTACGTACGTATGTATGCATGTGTGCAGTGGCGGACTGGCCAAGTTGCCTGGGGGTCCATGGTAGCATTGCAGGAGCCCACAGTAGTATGCTTTGCTTTTAAAAAATACCGGAAGTCTAAGAGAAAGAATAATTTAAAAAAAATAAATAAATAAAACAATTAAGCAAAGCATTTCGCCAACCAATTCCCCAGGGAATGAATAGAAACCAAAATAGTGCAAATAGCTGATGGTGCAAATAGCTGGAATCAGTGGTTGTAAATTCTACTAAATCTAAAGCTTAGTGTATTCATTCATGCATTCAAACATACATATATAGACACACACACACTCACAAGCATATATATATGAATGTATATATAGTGTATTTTGCAATACACTGTATGCTTAATTAAAAGCATTTCGAAGACCTTACGCTATTGTTTTAGAGTAGTGACAGTCTCACTTACTTCAATTTTCAGCAAACAGGGGAGATAAAGCTGACAGAGTTCTGTTTCGCACTTTTTGGGGCTTATCAAAGCTAACTACTCTGCCTGTTTGCTGAAAATTATGAATGTTTGATTCTTATAGAATTCCAGTAATAATCAGGAACTGATTATACAGAGCGGTTGCCGGTCAAGCAGAAATTGAAAATTTGTTTGCTGAAAATTGAAGTAAGTGAAACTGTCACTACTCTAAAACAATAGCGTAAGGTCTTCGAAATGCTTTTAATTAAGTATACAGTGTATTGCAAAATACACTATATATACATTCATATATATATCGCTATTCCAGAGCACCAATTCTAATATATATATATATATATATATATATATATATATATATATATATATATATATATAAAAGTTTACATATATATATACATACATATACATATATGTGTTTTGCAACTGGTCACTTTGTGGCTCAATGAAAAATTAATAAATTAAACAATCAGAGCTATATATCATAAAACATGTCTATAGAATCACAAGATAAAATATATACTATTTCCTCTCCCAATTAGCATAATTAACTATATAAAAAATCGAATAGACCAGGCTATAAGAATGAGGCTTCTATGAAGAAATCTCCGACAAATAACCGAAACTAGCGCTTCGCGTCGGCCGTAGCGGAATATTTATCGAATATTTCGATAGTTAATTATGCTAATTGGGAGAGCAAATAGTATATATTTTATCTTGTGATTCTATAGACATATTCTATTGACATATGATATATATATATATATATATATATATATATATATATATATACTTACACATACAAACGAACTACTGACCAAACAATGTTTGGTATCAATGAGTCAAAGACATCTGCCAAATCAATTAGTGGTGGTATATATATATATATATATATATATATATATATATATATATAAATATAAATATATAAATTGAAACAAAATGAAAACGAAATTTCATTTCTCACTCTTAGTATGGCACTTACTTAAATGTAAGTATGCATGTATACGTACATACATATATGTATACAGACGTACAGTAGCATGCACATATATATATATATATACATATGCATACAGGTACACATACATATATGCACGTATCAGTTTAGCGGCGCTAACGTCGCTTTGTTCGTTTGTAAACAAACTGAACAGCCTGAATTTATGCCATACGGTGTTAAGGCAACCACGTCACCTTTTTGTTCAACACTGACACAGGAACGATGTACTAGTTTCAAGCTTGTTAGCTATCATCAGCACCGTTTACCCATCTGCCAGATAGTTGAACGTTCGAAAGTATATACTTTCCTTATGAAAATTAACGGCTGAGCAGCCTAATTTGCATATTGAGTGAGTTAAATCGGTCAGGCATACCGAAAACGATAAATTGAAACAAAATGAAAACGAAATTTCATTTCTCACTCTTAGTATGGCACTTACTTAAATGTAAGTATGCATGTATACGTACATACATATATGTATACAGACGTACAGTAGCATGCACATATATATATATATATATATACATATGCATACAGGTACACATACATATATGCACGTATCAGTTTAGCGGCGCTAACGTCGCTTTGTTCGTTTGTAAACAAACTGAACAGCCTGAATTTATGCCATACGGTGTTAAGGCAACCACGTCACCTTTTTGTTCAACACTGACACAGGAACGATGTACTAGTTTCAAGCTTGTTAGCTATCATCAGCACCGTTTACCCATCTGCCAGATAGTTGAACGTTCGAAAGTATATACTTTCCTTATGAAAATTAACGGCTGAGCAGCCTAATTTGCATATTGAGTGAGTTAAATCGGTCAGGCATACCGAAAACGATAAATTGAAACAAAATGAAAACGAAATTTCATTTCTCACTCTTAGTATGGCACTTACTTAAATGTAAGTATGCATGTATACGTACATACATATATGTATACAGACGTACAGTAGCATGCACATATATATATATATATATATACATATGCATACAGGTACACATACATATATGCACGTATCAGTTTAGCGGCGCTAACGTCGCTTTGTTCGTTTGTAAACAAACTGAACAGCCTGAATTTATGCCATACGGTGTTAAGGCAACCACGTCACCTTTTTGTTCAACACTGACACAGGAACGATGTACTAGTTTCAAGCTTGTTAGCTATCATCAGCACCGTTTACCCATCTGCCAGATAGTTGAACGTTCGAAAGTATATACTTTTCTTATGAAAATTAACGGCTGAGCAGCCTAATTTGCATATTGAGTGAGTTAAATCGGTCAGGCATACCGAAAACGATAAATTGAAACAAAATGAAAACGAAATTTCATTTCTCACTCTTAGTATGGCACTTACTTAAATGTAAGTATGCATGTATACGTACATACATATATGTATACAGACGTACAGTAGCATGCACATATATATATATATATATATACATATGCATACAGGTACACATACATATATGCACGTATCAGTTTAGCGGCGCTAACGTCGCTTTGTTCGTTTGTAAACAAACTGAACAGCCTGAATTTATGCCATACGGTGTTAAGGCAACCACGTCACCTTTTTGTTCAACACTGACACAGGAACGATGTACTAGTTTCAAGCTTGTTAGCTATCATCAGCACCGTTTACCCATCTGCCAGATAGTTGAACGTTCGAAAGTATATACTTTCCTTATGAAAATTAACGGCTGAGCAGCCTAATTTGCATATTGAGTGAGTTAAATCGGTCAGGCATACCGAAAACGATAAATTGAAACAAAATGAAAACGAAATTTCATTTCTCACTCTTAGTATGGCACTTACTTAAATGTAAGTATGCATGTATACGTACATACATATATGTATACAGACGTACAGTAGCATGCACATATATATATATATATACATATGCATACAGGTACACATACATATATGCACGTATCAGTTTAGCGGCGCTAACGTCGCTTTGTTCGTTTGTAAACAAACTGAACAGCCTGAATTTATGCCATACGGTGTTAAGGCAACCACGTCACCTTTTTGTTCAACACTGACACAGGAACGATGTACTAGTTTCAAGCTTGTTAGCTATCATCAGCACCGTTTAGCCATCTGCCAGATAGTTGAACGTTCGAAAGTATATACTTTCCTTATGAAAATTAACGGCTGAGCAGCCTAATTTGCATATTGAGTGAGTTAAATCGGTCAGGCATACCGAAAACGATAAATTGAAACAAAATGAAAACGAAATTTCATTTCTCACTCTTAGTATGGCACTTACTTAAATGTAAGTATGCATGTATACGTACATACATATATGTATACAGACGTACAGTAGCATGCACATATATATATATATATACATATGCATACAGGTACACATACATATATGCACGTATCAGTTTAGCGGCGCTAACGTCGCTTTGTTCGTTTGTAAACAAACTGAACAGCCTGAATTTATGCCATACGGTGTTAAGGCAACCACGTCACCTTTTTGTTCAACACTGACACAGGAACGATGTACTAGTTTCAAGCTTGTTAGCTATCATCAGCACCGTTTACCCATCTGCCAGATAGTTGAACGTTCGAAAGTATATACTTTCCTTATGAAAATTAACGGCTTACAAACGAACAAAGCGACGTTAGCGCCGCTAAACTGATACGTGCATATATGTATGTGTACCTGTATGCATATGTATATATATATATATATGTGCATGCTACTGTACGTCTGTATACGTATATGTATGTACGTATACATGCATACTTACATTTAAGTAAGTGCCATACTAAGAGTGAGAAATGAAATTTCGTTTTCATTTTGTTTCAATTTATCGTTTTCGGTATGCCTGACCGATTTAACTCACTCAATATGCAAATTAGGCTGCTCAGCCGTTAATTTTCATAAGGAAAGTATATACTTTCGAACGTTCAACTATCTGGCAGATGGGTAAACGGTGCTGATGATAGCTAACAAGCTTGAAACTAGTACATCGTTCCTGTGTCAGTGTTGAACAAAAAGGTGACGTGGTTGCCTTAACACCGTATGGCATAAATTCAGGCTGTTCAGTTTGTTTACAAACGAACAAAGCGACGTTAGCGCCGCTAAACTGATACGTGCATATATGTATGTGTACCTGTATGCATATGTATATATATATATATATATATGTGCATGCTACTGTACGTCTGTATACATATATGTATGTACGTATACATGCATACTTACATTTAAGTAAGTGCCATACTAAGAGTGAGAAATGAAATTTCGTTTTCATTTTGTTTCAATTTATCGTTTTCGGTATGCCTGACCGATTTAACTCACTCAATATGCAAATTAGGCTGCTCAGCCGTTAATTTTCATAAGGAAAGTATATACTTTCGAACGTTCAACTATCTGGCAGATGGGTAAACGGTGCTGATGATAGCTAACAAGCTTGAAACTAGTACATCGTTCCTGTGTCAGTGTTGAACACAAAGGTGACGTGGTTGCCTTAACACCGTATGGCATAAATTCAGGCTGTTCAGTTTGTTTACAAACGAACAAAGCGACGTTAGCGCCGCTAAACTGATACGTGCATATATGTATGTGTACCTGTATGCATATGTATATATATATATATATGTGCATGCTACTGTACGTCTGTATACATATATGTATGTACGTATACATGCATACTTACATATAAATATATATATATATATATATAATGCCAATCAGTATAAGTTTGAATCTGAGATACAAAAAGATATATATATGAATAACGTAAGCCCAAATCATAGTAGATTCAAATATCACAGAGAGAAAGAGAGAGAGGAGGGGAGGGAAATGAGGTGCAACAGAAATTAGACATGAATTACAGGTTAATATATAGATGAGAAACAAAACGAGGATGTAGTTTATGGAACACTCAAATGATTTAGAAATCGACCTTAAGTAGCAGCAATAACATTAAGAAAAACATGAACAACACCATATGATTTTGTTTTGAAAATTTTGAAAGTTGGTTTATAAGTATGAATTTATTTAAATTTTCACTTATTTAAATTTTCAGAAAACAGGGGGGAGATAAACTGACAGAGCTCTGTTTCGTACTTTTTGGAACTTATCAAAGTTCACCACACCTCCTGTTTGCTGAAAATTATGTGTGTTGGATTCTTATAGAATTCCAGTAATAATCAGGAACTGATTATACAGAGCAGTCACCGGTCCAGCAGAAATTGAAAATTAGAATTGGTGCTCTGAAATAGCGATATATATATGAATGTATATATAGTGTATTTTGCAATACACTGTATGCTTAATTGAAAGCATTTTGAAGACCATACGCTATTGTTTTAAAATAGTGACAATGTCACTTATTTAAATTTATCGCTATTTCAGAGCACCAATTCTAATTTTCAATTTCTGCTGGACCGGCGACCGCTCTGTATAATCAGTTCCTGATTATTACTGGAATTCTATAAGAATCCAACACACATAATTTTCAGCAAACAGGAGGAGTGATGAAAAAAAGTACGAAACAGAGCTCTGTCAGTTTATCTCCCCCTGTTTGCTGAAAATTTAAATAAGTGACATTGTCACTATTTTAAAACAATAGCGTATGGTTTTCAAAATGCTTTTAATTAAGCATACAGTGTATTGCAAAATACACTATATATACATTCGGTTATATATATATATATATAAAACGTTTCCACCGCCCCTGATATATATATATATATATATATATATATATATATATATATATATATATATATATATATATATATATATATATATATATATATCAGGGGCGGTGGAAACGTTTCTGAATTGGAGGGGTGGCGGATTTGGTAAATTTAGTTGTAGTGATTAGTTTAGCTCTTTGTACTCTAAAATGGTCTTAAAACTTCGATATGCTATAAACATAACATATACATAAACATAAATTGTAGCGCACATCCAAATAGATGTGTGTTTTGGTAGTTTAGGGAGAAAAATATAATTATTGGTGGGGGGGGGGGATTACCCCAGTTTCACCACCACTGTATCTCTCTCTCTCTATCTATCTATCTATATATATATATATATATATATATATATATATTCTTTTTCAAAAAATTATGCTCTGTGCCCTTTCCTAAGAGGTTAATAAATCGAGCTTCTTCGCATTTGGTAAGAAACTGGTATTATACCCAATTTCTTCACCACCTATATATATATATATACGTTCATTTATTATGGCTATTGGTGAGATTTGTTACTCTAAAGTTTCACCTGAGCACTCACAGGAACACCAGTCTTGTCTGATGATCCTGTGAGTACTCAGGTGAGACTCCAGAGTAATAAGGCTCGTTACTTTGCCATAATAAATGAATATTTAAACTCTACTTCAGTATTGACTTTTGGGACCCGAGAGTACCACCAGACTTTCCTCCTCTCTATGTCTATCACAAAAAACTCTCTTTTAATCCCCTCTCTGTATTTACTAAAACCAAACTCTCCCCTCTCTGTATCTACCACGACACCGCCTCTGTTATCCCGCTATCTATATCTAACACTAATACAGTCATCCCTCTCCATAGATATCTACACTTATCTCTCCCAATTCCTCTCTCTATATCAATTACCACTAAACTCTCACCCTCTCTATATCTACTACACGACACTTTCCCATTATCCCTCTCTATATATCTAACATACAAAACTTTCCCAATCCCCCTCTTTATATCAATCATCTCCAAACTCTCCCCATCGCCATCTCTATCACACGCTGTCGTAATCGTTCTCTTTCTAGCCATCACAAACTACCCCCCTCTATATATTTTACGACAATGCCTCATCGAGTCCCCCTCTATATATTTAGCATTATTTATCCCTCCCAACTCCCAAGCATTGAAATCTACCCCTCTATATACTTATTACACGGAACTCTCTCTCCCAATCCACCTCTCTTTATCAATTACCACCAAACTACCCCCCCCCCCCCCTCTCGATATCTACCATACAATACTCTCTTTCATTTCCTCTCACTCTATTCACTAACACCAAACTCCCCCGATCTCTACATCAACTACACGGAACTCTCTTCCAATCCTCCTCTCTATATCAATTTACACTAAACTCTCCCCCTCTCTATATCAATTTACACTAAACTATCCCCCTCTCTATATCTACTACACAGAACTCTCTTTCACTCCCCCTCTCTAAATCAATTAACAAGAAACTCTCCCTCTCTCTACATTTAATTTATAACGCACTCTTCCAACCCCCCTATCCCCCTCTCTATATTTATCATACAGCACTCTCTCTCTCATTCTCTCTCACCCTATCCATCACTACCAAACTCTCGCCCTTTGCAATCATCTAAATATTTGGATATACATGGCGGCTGCAGTTCCAGTGATTTTGAAAAATTCCCAGCCTATTTTGCTTGTATTTATCACTAATTATGGCTTCCAAACACAACGAAAATATTAGCGGTTGTGTAAAACGTAGGCACAAGTCTAGGTTGATGTCGAGTGCTGCACGACAGGAATGAAAAATCAGTTCTGCGAAAACTGAGACACTTTTCCTCTCAAGGAAGCCTGCGTAGCGCACTCTACATTCGAATGGAGTTCCACTGAAGCAGGTGGAGAAGTTCAAGTATCTCGGAGCCGTGTTCACGAATGGGGAAAGGCAGGAGGCTGAATTATGTGCAAGAATCGCTGGCACTGGTGAAGTAATGCGCCAACTTCAGCATTCGGTAAAGGGGGTAAGTGTGAAAATCAAACTCGCTATCTTCAATTTAGTATACATGCCAACCTTTACATGGTCAAGAATCTTGGGTAATGACTGAAAGAATACTGTACCCATTTCCTCATAGCCCAGCACTGATATTTTGATTTGTATATTAGTCTTATCTTGTCTCATTTAATTTCTCGTTTCAATGAGAACGAGGAAACTGTTGTTACTGGTGTTAGACATATTTTAGACTCTCGTTACCTCGCTGGGGAAACACCGGAATAATTCACTCGCTTTACGCTTTACCATGACTCGCTTTACGCTAAAAACACCATCAGCGTAGAAAGGGGGTGGGCAAACTACGGCCCGCGGGCCAAATGTGGCCCATCAAATAGTTTTGTGCAGCCCGTGGAAGCATTCGGTGAATTAACAAAACAAATAAAAATCAACAAATTTTCGTATATAATACTTTAGCCGAGACTAGATCTTGTTACGTTTTTGTACCAGTGAGAGCAGAGGGACAGAGGTCAGGAGTGGCCATTTTATTTCAAATAACAGGCACAGCATAACAACTGTGCATGTGCAGCTGTTGACATCCACATTTCGTTTCCACAACAACGCCATGACATAATGTCTTCTGACCGTAATAATGACTTCTGCTAAAAAGCGCAAACTTGACCAAGAATGTTGTGTATTCCAAGAAGATTGGCTACACAAGTATTTCTTTACCAGTGCCGAGAATAAAGCGGTATGTTTGCTGTGTCAAGAGACGATCGCTGTGTTCAAAGACTACAATTTAAAACGACATCACCAAACAAAACACGAGGAGTTTAGTCTCAACATGTCCGATGAAGAACGGAGGAGAAAGGCAATGGATTTTGTGACAAAGCTGAACAAGCAAAACACTATGTTTACAAAATTATCGTCGCATCATGAGAGTGCCGTAGAAGCATGTTTTATTGTAGCATACAATCTTTCAAAAAACAACAAACCATTCTCGGATGGAGAGTTTCTAAAACAATGCATGATCAATTGCGCAAGCACTGTGTACCCTGAAGTGAAAGGTAAATTTGAAAGCATTTCATTATCAAGACGAACGATTGTATGACGCATTGATGTAATAAGTAACGAGTTGAATCGACAGCAGATTTTATGTGGTACTCTGTAGCTCTAGATGAGAGTACTGACATCCAAGACACTGCTCAGTTACTCATCTTCATTCGTGGAGTGAATGAGAATGTTCATGTCACAGAAGAGTTCCTTTCACTAAAACCCATGAATAGCACAACAGGTCAGGATTTCTTTGAATGTGTGTTCAATTGTGTTGATAAAAATATTTTATGATGGGATAAGTTGGCAAGCATGACAACGGACGGTGCCCAGGCATTAATAGGAAAACATGTGGGCATGGTGAAACTCATTGAAAATAAGATCAGAAAAGGCCATTCTAATCATGCCATGTGGTCTTTCCACTGCATTTTGCACCAAGAGAGCCTGTGTTAAGTTGCACTGAACTTGAAGCATGTGGTAGATCAGGTGGTAAATGTAGTAAACTCTATTAGGGCAAGGGCACTGAATCACTTACAGATCAAATCACTGCTGGAAGACATGGAGATATACTCTACCACAATAACGTGCGGTAGTTGAGCCTGAGAAAAGTGCTGAAGAGAGTGTGGGAGTTGCGAGAAGAAATCCTTCTCTTTCTGGACATGAAGGGGGTTTCTTGTGACTTTGTAACAAAAATGTCCCGTGATGGCGGGAGATATGAACTAATGTTTGCAGTTGACATTTTTGATAAACTGAATGACCTGAATGTGACTTTGCAGCAAATGGATCTGTTTGCTTATATTTAGAAGCATGTCAAGTCTTTTCAGGCAAAACTTGCTTTTTTTCTCCAGGCAAGCAGGTAAAGGCAAGTTCTGCCATTTTTCTTTATTAGGGGAGGAGAAAGTGCCTGCAAAAGGAGATGCATCTGTTGATGAGTTTAAAGAAGGAGTTTGAAAGAAAGTTTACAGATTTCAAAAATATTGAGCCTGAATTCAATGTTAACTTTTCTTTTCACTGCTGATGTTGATGCAGCACCGGAAGAAATACAGTTTGAACTAATTGACATGCAAGCAAAGAAATGTTTCATTCTGTGCCATTAATAAAGCATTACAAGTCTCTTTCAGATGAAAAAGATTCCATGTTTGAGAAGCTTTGCTGCCAGATTGTTTTCTATTTTGGGGTCAACTTACATCTGTGAACAGATCCATGATTTCAGACACAAACCTGCACCCAGTGCTGGTAATTTCTACCAGCAACCTTGTACCAGATTTTAAAAGAATCGTAACAAATTGTGACAGCTGTATTTGTCTCATTAAATTGTTTTCTGGTATGTTTTGTGATGTACAGACATAAATTAAGAGAAAAATTTATTTTAAGATTTTTGTATTTAATCATTTTATTAATTTATGTATTATAATGATGCAGTTTATATTTTATATTTTCTAAATTTTAACTGAAGCAAAGTAAGGTTACTGGCACACTATATCCAATAATAAATGGTGTGGCCCTCTGGTGTTCATGACCCAGTCAATGTGGTCCCCGATCCAAAACGCTTGCCCAAACCTGACGTAGAAGATTACGACGCTACAATGATGATGATGATGATGACGACGACGATGGCGACGACGACGACGACGACGAGGAAAACGATAATGATGATGGTGGCAGTGGTGGTGACGGCGGCGGTGGTGGTGGGAATTAATAATAATGACAACAACCATAATCACGACGACCATCATTATTACCATCAAAACCTCACACCCCAACTACTACTATCATCGGAATTTGAATATATATATATCGCATGCCAGGGTGGAAAAGTAGACGGTAAACGGTGATGATATATATATATATATATATATATATATATATATATATATATATATATATATATATATATATTAAAATAACAGATTAAAGTTTAATCAAAGAATCGCTGCTTTCACCCTTAACGGGAGTTTCAGAAGATCCCGTTAAGGGTGAAAGCAGCGATTCTTTGCTTAAACTTTAATCTGTTATTTTAATAAATTTTTGCTCTACGGTTCTTATATATTTGATATATATTTATCCTTATCGAGCCCTCTTTGGATTTTAGTCTTCAAATTTATTATTATTACTATATATATATATATATATATATATATATATATGTGTGTGTGTATATATATATATATATATTGAAAATGTGCGCCATTATACGAAGATACGTGTTAATACTTTAAAAAGCTGTTTTGTATTCACCCTCCGTCACCATACATTTGTATTTGAACAATAACAACTGTCTGTTTGGAAGAAACAGTCGCAGGTTTGTCACGCTACGCTGTTCCATGTGTTTCAGTAATGATAAGAACCTAACTTAGTTATATCACTTTGTTTATATTTTTAACACCCAAATTTAATTAAAAAGCCATTTTCACAGCATTACATTAGATGCATTATTTTCATTTTTAATGTTTTGGATGTCAAAGCTCCGACACAATGGGCATGTGGTTAGAATGTCTCAGGATAGAATCACTGGACAGATGTTACGGGTAAAACCAACCGACAGGAGGCTCAGTGGTAGACCCCGATCAAGATGGTTGGATAACATTCATGAGCTTGCCTGGTCTCGCTTGGGGAATCCAGCCGGATCAATTGGAAATGATTGCTTCTGACATGACCCGCCGGAAGGAGTGTTTGAGGACTGTTCCCCCACGACCCTCTCAGGAATAATTGAGCGAGAAGAAGAAGAAGAAAAAGAAGAAGAAGAAGGTGTTTTGAACATCATTATTTTTTTATTTTAGTTGCGACGGGGAAGTTGGAAAATCTGTAATTTTTCTAGGTTGTCTCTATTGATTTTTTAAAAACCAGAATTAGTCGTTTAGTTTACATATTGAGACCCCCATCCTAGTTATCTATAACATGGGATTTCTTGTAATATACTTTTATGTCATGTATAATGTTTTTTAATGTATATAGAAGATTAATTGTCGCAGGAATGCTACCACTTAAAATAAAATTTCAGATAGATTAGCAAAATTTATTATTCAGGAGTGAAGGTGGTTGGAACAAGAGCGGGGGTGGTGGAAAAAAACTGAAAAAAATAAGCGGGGCGATGGAGCGGAAGGGTTATTCAAGACTCGAGAGTCCACATATTATTTTACTTGCAAAGTAATAACAATTTAAAAGTTAGATTTTCTAAATTTATGGTGAACAGATTTGTTGATCCCAGAAATGTTTATTACAACGAGATTGTCCAATCCGGTATGACTCGTGATGCTCCTGAGTTAGTTTTTATACATTTTTAGTTTTAAAGATGAGCTTCCTTCACAGTATTTGCTAACAATTGTTTCTACTTTAGGCACAAGGCCAGCAATTACCCAGTGCATTACTGGTACTTTATTTTATCCATCCCGTAAGGATGAAAGGCAAAGTCAATAAGTGATAAAGGGATATGCAATGTATTTTCTACACTTGAAAAACAAGACTCCAAATAATTGTTCAAACAGTAAATCCTACATAATCTTATTTTACGACAATATAAGAAGAAACATCAGCTTTAATATATCAGTATTTTTACTGAGTCTTTATTTCAGATCTTCTGGATATAATATGACAGGAGTTTATAACAGTCACTTCGGATGTAAAATGACTATAAGTGATGAAAGAATCCAAATGCACCATTCAGCTTTATAGCATTTTGACAGGAATGAAAGCAAGCTATCAATAATGGCAAGAAATGTTTGGCTTTTAAACTTCTAAAAAAGCATTTGAGATTCAATAACTGGATCAAAAGTGCCGAAACCACTGAAATAATCATACACACGATCTCGCCTGTGTTCTTTTAGATTTATTTGCTTGGTTATTTGCTCAATGTCTGAAAAGGTAGGCTGCATAGCTTGAATATATCCATTCATAGAGTGCAACAGCTGTATTCAAATGTTAGCCAGAAGATTGTACAGAAGCACCAAACTTCTGAAAACGCAATACCATTATTATTCCTGTTTAATTCAATATCGATAGCAATCCATTCCCCTGTTGTCCACACTCTTTCTTCTGATCATTGTTATTTGAAACGTCACCCAAGATATGGTACAAATCAGGAGAGTATATGGAGGCACGTGACCTAGTCGTAAGGGTGCTGTACTTACGATCATAATGTTGTGAGTTCGATTCCTGGACTGAGTTGTGTGTTGGGTTTTTGAACGAAACACTTCATTTCCCGTTGTTCCAGGAAACTCAGCTGAAAATGAATTCCAATAATAGTGGGGGGTTTAACCTTGCGATGGACTAGCGTCCTGTCCAGGGGCAAAACCTGTACTTTCATTCGCTTCACGCCACGAAACCGGGATAAACACCGGCTTGACGAACCTCCTGGCTTAAGACAGACTTTAGACTTTAGATATAGAATGCTAAGTTCCACAGACTAAACTCTATACTCTCGAATCATGTGGCTAGCATCATCATAACATTATATCAATGCTAAGTTAGAGCATTGGGCTTGCAATCGGGAGGTTGTGAGTTCGATTATCGGACCGGGTGATGCGTTGTGTTCTTGAGCAAGACACTTTATTTCACGTTGCTCCAGTTTACTCAACTGTAGAAATGAGTTGTGATGTCACTTGTGCTTAGCTGTATTGGCCATTGCCTCTCTCTTGAACAACATCGGTGGCGTGGAGAGGGGAGACTGGTATGAATGGTCGACTGTTGGTATTTTACAAACAACATTACCCGGATTTGTGCCTCGGAGGGGAACTTTCTATGTGCAAATTCCATGGTCATTTACGATTGAAGGGGTCTTCCTTCTTCACTTTTCTTTTAAAAGTCATATAAATTTTGAGCGAACTGTTTATTACTTTAACCTTCCATACGCCAATACTTTACAAAACTTGTCTCTGTGAGAAACTTTTTTTCCTGTCATTAAACTCTCTCCGCTAAACTTCAATTAACATCCTCATATCGTACGTAACCTTACATGAGGCATAAGGCTTCTTTTGTTTTCTGAATAGCGTAACCAATTTCTAGCTAATAAACTACTGGATATAAACTACTGGAATATAAACTATATAACTAATATAAACTACTGGAAGTTCACCAGATCACTTGTGAAATTAAACGACGGGCCTTTTATAAAATTGGATAAATTCATAGAATGTTGATAAGTTCGATAATCGAAACTTTGACGTCCTGTTCTCTTGCTCTTCAATATATTGTAACTTTAAATGTTTCACACATACCTTGAAAGTTAAGTGGTTTTTTACTGAGGCTGCATCATGATGACGCATATTCATAGAAACTTTCTTGGGTGGTTTTGCAATTCATATCCTCCATCCTATCAATCACATATTCTAAACAACAGGTTATTGTCAAACTAGAAGAATCATATATTATAGATCAGGGTTTTTCAAACTGCGAGTCGCGACCCATTAGTGGGTCGCAAAATAATTGGGTCGCAATATTAGGAGATATCTACAAAAAATAAACTTTTAGTGGTAAATTTATTGTCTTTTTTTGCTGTAACTTTATACAAGTGTTCTTTTTTATGTATTAAAAGTTCGATACATTTTCAAAAGCCGGTTCAACGCGGTAGAAAACACAAAGGGCAAATGATGATAAATGAAACAAAACAAAGTAATAATCTCCCCAGTTTATTTTAGTATTATATTTCAGGACTATTACCCTCTTTTCAGATACGAAACTGATACAGTTCAAGATAAAACAAACGAACGACCAGAGTCTTCAGATTTTTATATTTTTATATTTACTTCCTAACAATATGTAATTTAAGAGAGAAAAAATGTATCCATAGATATAACATAAGACAAAGAATCAAGAACAGAAGTCACATTAAAGATTAAAATATTTTGATTGGATATTTTCTGTTATTTTCAAAAATTTGTATTTATTAATCATAGTAGTTAATTAATTAAATGGTAGCAGTTAAGTAGCTGATAATTTGACTTGAAAATTCAAGTTCTTTTGTCTTATTTGTTAGGCCTAGGGGAGCGGGATGGAATTTAAAAATTTCAAGTGGTGACATGATAGAAAAGGTTAAGAACCACTACACTTTCTCTTAGTTTCTCTCGTAGTGGTTTATACACAACTCTTAACACACTAATGACTCTCGTGGTTTCTCAGGTAAACATGAAACTCTATTTTTAAAACATATTGAGTCGGATCCCATGGTTTTCCAGCTTAGACTGTAGTGAAACATTCTGTGCAGAAATAGAAACGAATTCACAAAGTTTGATCGCCGAGAATTCACAGCAACATTACATTTTACCACGATGGATTGTCAGTATCGGTAGAAGTCGGACGCCATGCTTTACAGCACAGAGTTACGGCCCTTTACGGTCTGAGTTCAAATCATGCCGAGGTTAACTTTGCCTTTCATCCTTACGAGGTCGATAAAATAAAGTACCAGTAATGCACTGGGGTAATTGCTGGCTTTGTGCCAAAAGTAGAAACAATTACACTTGCCACGGTTTTATAATACAATCATAAGTAGTAGTAGTAGTAGTAGTAGTAGTAGTAGTAGTAGTGGTGGTGGTGGTGGTGTAGTAGTAGTAATAGTAGTAGTAGTAGTAGTTGTTGTTGTTCCTGGTCGACCATGTTCTAGCCATGACCATCCTATCTTTTTTTTTTCACAGCCATAGTGTAATTAGTAATCATAAGATGTGATTAGTGAGAAGATTGTCGTCGTTGTTGTTGTTTGGGTTGTTAATAGAAGTGATTGTGGTGCTTATGCTGTTTTCGGTTTGTCTGCTTGTTAATTATATAAATGCTATTATTATATGTGTTGTTCATTCGAGTATTACTAAGTACAGTCCCTCTATTGCACTGTACTATATCACACCACTAAACTATTACACTACTACACCATTGCACACGAGTGAGCCTCTACGTGATCGCTCGACTGCTAGAAACAGAAGTCAAATCCCCCTCCCCCGCCCTACACACCTACTATCGCAAATAGGACGCATTCGATAATGTAATCCAAGGTGAACTGCGCCAGAAAAAAGACAGGATGGACATGGCTGGAGTGCTTTTGCTTATAGGCCAGCTTAAAGCGGTGGATTGGCAGTATCAGACACCATGCTGTGCAGCACTGTGTTATGGCCCTTTACGTTCTGACTTCAAATCTCGCCGAGGTTAGCTTTGCCTTTCATCCTTACAGGGTCGATAAAATAAAGTACCAGTAATGCACTGGGGTCAATTTAATCGACTTTATAGGCCAGCTTCAACAGGGCTAACTTGGGACAAAACAACAGTAGCCTCCTCAACATTTATGAGCCGATGAGGGAGTCTCTATATGGTAATTCGTTCCTTAATATATAGCAACTAAATCTACAAAAACAAGAACATATTCCAGGGCTTGTCCTGTCGCTTTCTCTTCGCGCATGTCACCGTCAAGACCATAGGTGTCCTCGGTCCCTGTACTACCGAGCTTCTCCACAAAATCGGAACGTCAGCAGCCCGTCTGAAGAAGGAGTCCCGCGAGGTGGAGTGGCTGTTGCAGCGGGTGTCGCTGGCCATTGTCCGCAGAAATACCTTTGCAATATTGTCTGCTGGGCGCAGTCCAAACACCACCCCACCCTAGGCCAGGAGCCCATCACCCTCTCCGCTTCTGTGGCCCAATATCAGTGGTTGTGTAAAATGTAGGCACAAGTATATATAAAGATTTTCTAATTTACAAAGAGAATATCAAAATGGAAGGTGATCCTAACAACATCCATAATAATAATAGCTACGTGCCTTCTACCTTTACTACTACAGTTTCTGTTCCTCTGAAGAAACAAACTGATCACCCTTTCCCACCTCATCACCATCACCAAAACTCACACGATTCACATACTTCTTCTGTGTCTCAATTTCCAATAGAGGTGGATTGACCACACGGGCATTTAAGCAATGGTCGGTTGTCAGCTGGCTTGGGTAAAAATAAATGTCATGAAAAAATGTCACAAAAACTGAAGTCATAATCGCTGCACAAAAACTGAAATGAAAATGAAACGCACCTTTTTTACAGCTGAGCAGTAAAAACATACCTGTGGAACTCAACAGTCAGCAGTTGTTAGCTTAATTTAGTGATTTAGAAGAAAGGGGAGTATGAAAATACACTCTTGACAGGTTCAGTGTGTCCGAACACGGAAGAGCCGAACTCCCACCATCATCGCCTTCATCTCTCTCGCCCTCCCCATCCTCTCTGTATGGTGAGCAAATGGAGTCCCACGTGCTGGCAGTCCCACAGCCCCGACGGACAGAATGGAGAAGGCGTTTCTCCGGAGGATGGTAAGAGAGATGCGCTGGAAGAGACATTCCATCTCGTGGTTTGTTAGTCGGTATCGCCTTAGCTAACCAGTGAAAGTGCACCTCTGGCCCTCAACAGTCAGAAGTTTCCTAGTCAGTGTCACTTTAGCTGAGCAGTGAAAGCACATCTCTGGCCCTCAACAGTCAGTTGTCTGTGAGTCAGTATCGCCTTAGCTGAGCAGTGAAAACACACTTCTGGCCCTCAACAGTCAGTTGTCTGTCAGTCAGTATCGCCCGGTGTGCCCGGACAGATTCTAACCTTTTAACCTTTTACATTACTCTATATAAACTATTATATTTTCTTGGTAAAGGCTTTACCTTACACAATTATCTCACATAATATTAAATTTATGAAATTTTGATTTTAGTTATTTTGAAAACAATACCTTAACAGTAGTATGAGTGGCCAGTTACAGCAGGTTTGAACAGAAAGAGGTGAGAGAATTCTGGTTGGATACTGCTTAAATGCTAAAGGGTTAAAAGACATAGTCCACTCTGCTTCGCAAGCCTCTACTAACTATTCTATCCAGTCCTTCATCACTATAAGTGAGAATACTCAATGGCCATTTGCCATTCTTTGCAGACAGAGGACAATTTACATGGTCAAGTTTGACATTAACTGCAACCACTTCTACTGATTGGGAAGGCCATCAAAGGCTACGGCCATTGCTGGGTTTCCTTGCACTATCTTATATGTGTGAGTGTGTGCGTGAGCGTTTGTTTGTGTGCGTATATATATATATATACATATATATATGTATGTATGTATATAAGTTAATTTATATATTATTGCATACACTTTGTTGATTGTTTTATTTGCTTTCTTTATTTTGTCTATTTCGTTCTCACATGATGATGATGATGATGATGATGATGATGATGATGATGATGATGATGATGATGATGATGATGATGATGATGATGATGATGATGACGACGACGACGACGACGACGATCACGATGACGACGACGATAAAGCGGAACAAGACCCAATTCTAGTTCTAAAGCAGACAGTTAATTATCTTACATAACAAACAACCTTTCTTTATTGGTGCATTCCTCGAGGAGACACGCACTGTTGCCATGATGAGAACTACTCTTTTCTCTTTTCCCTTTCGTTTTATTACAATGCTGCTTGTTTAAGGATAGAAAGAAACAACTTTTAAGATGCCACCGTAAACAGCGAAACAGTAGGCTGGGCGCAGACAATACCGACTATACGTTTAAAAAATCGTTGATTCAACATAGAATGAGAGGAAAAAGTTGTTTAACTTCCTATTTTTTCAGATCCAATTCAAACACTGTATGTATATATATATAGAGAGAGAGAAATATATATATATATATATTTCATTTCATTTTACGTCCGCTTTTCCTTGCTTGCAAGGGTGGGACGGGAACTGATTCTGGCTTGATTTCTACAGCTGGATGCCCTTCCTAACACCAACCTCATTTACAGTGAGTGCTGGGTGCTTTTTTTTGCCGTGGCACCTCCACGTCCACTTTACAGTGTAGGCTGGATGCTTCTTTTTGCCGTGGCACCTCCACGACCACTTTGCAGTGGAATGATAGGGACCGCAGTCCTATCATCTCATTTCTACAGCTGAGTAAACTGGAGCAATGTGAAATAAAGTGTATTGCTCAAGGAAACAACACATCACCCGGTCTGAGAATTGAACTCACAACCTTTTGATTGCAAGACCAATGCTCTAACCACTAAGCCATGTGCCTCCATATATATATATATATATATATATATATATATATATATATATATATATATATATATATATATATATATATATATATATATATATATATATATATATATATATATATATATATATATATATATATATATATATATATATATATATATATATATATATATATATATATATATATATATATATATATATATATATATATATATATATACATTAGTTAAGCAAAACAAGACCACAAATTTCACAAGGAAGACATTATTAAAAGATTGTCAACATAGTTTAGTTTGATGTAAGGAATGTAGAGAATAATAATAATAATAATGTCCGTTTACAATTGTTTCGCTACTCCTTATAATATTTCTGGATCAGATGGCTATATATCATAATTGATCTGGTTCAGTTGAAAATAATTAACATATTTAAAAAACAGAGTGGCTCATCGGAACTTCAAAGGAATATAAATTAAAATAATGGGATAATGTTACATAATATAATGTTCCATATGTTGGTTTTTACTATGGTGTCTTGGTTGCATCAGTTGTCAGCCATAATCAAGCAGTATTCATCTGTCGAAGCTGCATTGTGTGAGATCTGCCAATATATATATATATATATATATATATATATATATATATATATATATATATATATATGGGGGGGGGGGGTTCTATCGGGGGGGTAACCACAGTAAATAAGGTACTCAATACATAGTAGAGTATATAATGTTTAATATAGAAATTACTTCTACGGGACTAGAACTGGAAGATTGTGACGCTGTCTGGCCTTTTGCCATGCTATCGGTTTAACCTCGCCTGTTCCAGGTTTGATAGAAAGCCAGTTGCGTTCAAGCCACGTTTAATGATTTCATTAAGAGCAGTATGCCGGGAGAAGCACTCCGTGCTGATGTTCCAATTTTACGGAGGAGCTCGGCTGTAAGGAATTCGAGGACTCCCGAGGTCTCGATGGCGACCGGTGCAATGAAGAAACGGCCCGACAAGCCCCGAGATTTGCCCTTCTTTGCCTCTTCCCCCTATTTTTTCATTACTTATATAATTAATTATGAAAAATTAATAAATTATTTGAATAGTGTACTGTATTATATGTATTTTTTTAATCATTAATGGTATATATAAGGTGTTTCAAAAACTTTGATGTCAATGGCTTGTTTCCAATGCTGTCACATTAAAATATATATCGGGAATTAATGTTATAATGTCGACAACATTTTGAAAAATAAATCTTATGTTGCTCAACTTTTAGCCTGCTCAGTCTGGTTGTCCTAGACTTTGTAGTTTCTGGAATATTTGCATCTCCAATGATATCAATTTTTTTTAAACATCCCGTATTTTGTTGAGAAGTCTGTAGAGCACTAATGTTTGTGTTTTTTTTCAGTTTAGTAATCCTTCGTGTTGTGTAATTCTTAGTCATTGCTTTTTGTGGTAAATGTATAGTGAACCAGTAGGAGTGTATCGCTTGCGCTTATACGACGAATACAGTTCTGTCAACTCTCCCCGTCCGACGGGGAGATCTCCCACCCACTTTGGAGTGGGTGTGAGATGTCTTCTCTTATGAAAATAGGTAATCTTTCATTATGTAAAATCTCCCTATTTTGCCTCATTTCTCCCCATTTTAGGACACTTTCTTTCCTGGTACTCCCAGTTTGGGTTTTTAGAAGTTGTCAGGTTTGCGAATATAACAGTTGAAGTTGTGAATTTTATAACTTTCACGCAGGGCTGGATAAACTATTAAGCAAAATAAACACATCCTTAGAACACCAAGTGAAGAGGGGCATCATTTTATTCAAATTAATTATATTTGTCATTCCAAAGAAATAATGCAGACTTTATATAGGGGTGGGGGAACTATAATCTTTTAAGTACTTAGGACTTCAAAGGGACTTAATCCGGCCCTACTTTCATGTTTGCAATAGAATTTGTAAATTACATTGGTCATAACTTTGTAAGCTTACATACTACTTTGGGATTTGTTATTCAAGATTTTTAACTTAAATATTTTTTATAGTTTGTCATTAATGTTGTTTTCTGATTTGGTGTAATGTATTTTGCATTCTGTTTTGCGAGGTTTTGATATTCTGTTCATCTACTTTATGGTTAGCACGCATTTGATTTATATAATAGGCTTTGTGTGGTTTCGGTATTTTTAATGTTTGATATATATGCGCTATGTGTGTGTTTGTATTGTTCTATTATTCAGGCTACTAGTTTGTTAAAATATTCCTAAGTAAGAAATCGGTTGTGATGCAGCATTCTTTTCTTCTGTAATATATATATATATATATATATATATATATATATATATATATATATATATATATATATATATATATATATATACAACTATTGAATTACAAAAGAAAAAAAATGCTGCATCAGTGCTAACTCACTGTATTTCTTGCTATTTTTAACTTATTTACGAAAATCTTAAACGAAAATCTCATTACTGAATTTTACCTCGTAGTGAACAGTTGAATTCCACTATCATAGGCTTTCTGATGAAGTGTAATAGATAATTAAGTATTGCATATGATTGAACAATATATATTGTAGTCAGCATATGTAGATAATTTATAATAGACACAGAAACATATGTCAAAGCAAATAAATTCATAATCACTTCACGCCGACGTTTTATTTTTCTTGGTGCAATACTTGCTTTATATACACAAGCTTGACTCGCCAATACACTAGCAAGCCTAGAAAGCAGATAATTGAAACAACTAAAAAATACTGGTGACGATCTTATATAAATGTGAAACATGCCCAGAGTTGTCCTGTAAAACGATTTTTAAAAATGGTTATTAGTTATCAACTAAGTGAAAGTGGGCATATAATGTGAAATAACCTTTATGTGTGTGAGGAAGAGATGGAATCATGATTCACCTGTTAGTTTGCCTCTTAATGGGTTTCTTTTATTTAGATGCGCCGTCGAGACCTCTGTTGTACTTGGACCCCGTACTGCCGAGCTCCTCCTCAAGATCGAAACGTCAGCAGCCCGTCTAAGGAAGGAACCCCGCGAGATGGGGTGGCTGTTGCAGTGGGTTTCGCTGACCATTGTCTGCGGGAATGCTTTTGCGGAATCGTCCGTGGGGTGTAGCCAGAGCCCACCCCTCCCCTTGCCACGCCTCCCCTCTCTTCTGTGACACTAGAGTCCTTGTTTTTCCCTTCCTTTTCCGTTTTTGTTTATATTTACTTATTTTACATTCTTTTCTTTCTTCTCAATTTATTTTTTTATTTTTCTATTAAATTGTTTTTGATATTTATAAAATAACTCAAAGAATATGCAAGATTATAAACATCTGGAAACATTTGATATTTATTTTCTAAGTAGAAAAGTAACAGTAACTTCGAAGTTTCAGCTTCATCGCTTCATCTCACAGTGGATTCGGATGTCTTAAAAAACTTTTATGTAGGGTTGTGGTGAGAGGGTTAAGGAATTTATTTATTTGTGGTGAAGTGTCATATGTGTGTGTGTGTGTGTGTGTGTGGATGTAATGGTTCATGTGTTTTAAGTATGTACCGTTGTGTAGTGTCTGCTTGTGTTTTTACCAGCACGAATAATTGTGCGTTAATGGCGCTCTATTTTATCAACCTCATAAGGATAAAAAGCAAAGCTAACCTAGGCGAGATTTGAACTCAGAACGTAAAGAATCGTAACTAAATACCACGAAGCATTTTGTCCGACACTCTTCTGATACTGTCAATCTTGACGAAATAATGTTTTCTGATTTAGGCCAACAATTTATCGACCCCATAATGATGAAAGGCAAAGCTAACCGCGCACACAGAATGTAAAAGGTCGTAATTCTATGCCGCAAAGCATGTTTTCCGACGCTCTACTGATTCTGCAAATCCACTGCCCTACCTGCACGAAATAATAATTGTTTCTACTTTTGGCACAAGGCCAGCAATTACCCAGTGCATTACTGGTACTTTATTTTATCGACCCCGTAAGGATGAAAGGCAAAGTTAACCTCGGCGGGATTTGAACTCAGAATGGCAAGGGCCGTAACTCTTACGTTAAAGCATGATGACCGATCCTCTACCGATACTGCCAATCCACCTGCACGAAATAATAATAACAATAATCAACCAATATAATATTTTTTTCAACGCATTTTTGTCCCTAATTCAATTTTTTAACGCTCTATGCATTAAATATATCGACATTTACTACTGACCTATATAAAAATAGTGTTTATTGCTTTTAAATGTTCATTTGCTTTGTTGTCGGTTTTTACCGGAAGTTATTAAATATTATTATTGATGGTCGTAAACACCAACTGAATTATTATTTATAATATCGGTGACCTATGAGAAGTAATTTTGAGAATACATCCGGGGCCTTTGAATATCTTGTGAGATTATGAAGCAACAGATGAAAGGTTCCTCTCCAAGGTGCAAACCCGAAGAAGGCTTTTTTTTAATGAATAACCAGCAGTTGTCCATACACACAAATTCGTCCTGTCCTGTCAATTCAACCGAAAGACAAAGACTGATACAGATATTTGCGAGTTTAGCTGCAAACGTTGGCATTAGAACGCTAAAAGTCGGAATAAATACCGTAAGGTATCCGAAGCTGTAACAATCTCACCAATTCAACATCCTTAGAAAGAATATTAAGTGGGAAAGGTATTTGTTTCGACTATCTGCGCAGTAAGTTTAAATCCTACCATAGTCAACTTACTCTCGGGTATCGAATAATCGCCCCTGCCCCCCGCTTATTAAATTTTACTAATCTATCTCCGGCGAAAATTTTAAGTGGTAGCATTTCTGCGACAATTAATTTTCTTTATACATTAAAAAACATTATACATGACAAACAAAGTACATTACTAGAAATCCCATAAATTATAAAATAAATAGGATGGGTTGAGGTCTCAATATGTAAACTAAACGACTAATTCTGGGTTTTTTAAAAATCAACGGAGACAACCTGGAACCCCCCCCCCCTCCCACTTATTCTAACCACCGGGTTATTTATATTCCAATCCCTGGGTTATTTGAGACCTGAGAGTAGCTTTTCATCTTTTCGGGAGTCGATAAAATAAAGTAGCAGTCTAGGGCGGTGGATTGGTGAAATGCTTAGAATGTCGGCCGAGATGCCATTGTTATATTTGTTTCGTGTCTGCCTTCCGAGTTCTTGACTATTAGTCTTAACGGTTCGGTTTAACATCTACAACCTTGTTCTTGCGCGCCTTTAGCGAACTCCACTCTGTAGTAAACATTCGACCAGGTCTCTTGTTTGAGCATAGTTTTCTTCCACCAATCTCGGAGGCCGCGGAAAAATAAAGGTTCATGGATGCTGCCATTTCTTCCTTGAGTAAACATTAAAAATGAGAGAGAGAGAGAGGCGGGGAGAGAAGGAGAGACAGGTAGACAGAGAGAAATAGATAGAGAGAAGGGGTTAAATGGGCGGTAGAAGATGAGTAGCTATTGATGTCTAAGGGCATTGATGAGATACGCTAACACTAAATCCCAACACAGACGTGGATGTTGGGAAACTTTTAATAGCGATAAAGAATCTAATCCTTCTCTTTTGGCTACAGCATATGTTTAGTTTGTTAGTGAATTCTTATTAACTGACCCCCAAAATATTCCGTTGACCCTTGTAGTGTCCTGCCGATTGTCACACTTGATGGTCTTTTTTTGCTTGTTTGTTTGTTTTCTTCCCTTTCTTTTTCTTTCGCTTTGATCATATATTTTCAGACCTGCCAACCTCTAAAAACCCAAGCGAGGAGTGCCCCCAAACGGGGATAAATGAGGCGAAATGGGAAGATTTTACATAATGAAAACTATACCCATTTTCACAAGAAAAGACATCTCCCACCCACCCAAAGAGGTCTCTACTTTTGTGCGTTGTATTTGTGAGGTTCCTAGCAAGAATTAATTGTATTTATTTTAAAACGTAAAACCAGTTGATGTGATATTTGTCCAGGGATTTATAAATCGAAGTAAAATGAAATAAGTATCGATATCAAGTTGTGGACTCGCCATGCAAAAGTTTCGCATCGTAATCTAAAAATCACGGTTTTATTTATCTATCTGCCTGTCTGTCCCCCCCCCCTCTCTCTCTCTCTCTCTCTCTCTCTCTCTCTCTCTCTCTCTCTCTATATATATATATATATATATATATATATATATATATATATATATAACACAAGGACGATTTGTTAAGGCTTCATTACGTTTATTGATCGGCGACGCGCGTTTCGCTAGTGATCAGCTCAAGGTTCGATCTGTATCGATCTGGCCCGACTCTGGAATCAAAACCTCGTCGGACCTCTGCTGTTGTAATGACAGAATGACATATATATATATATATATATATATATATATATATATATATATATATATATATGTCATTCTGTCATTACAACATATATATATATGTTTGTATGTCTATATGTCTACCTACCTACCTATCTATCCACCCGTCTGTCTATCTCTCTCTCTATATGTATATACTGTATATCGGATGCAGTATAGCCAAATAGTTAAGAAGTTCTAGGCCAATCCACTGTATGGCCCTCTGGGCAAGTGTCTTTTACCATAGTTTCGAGTTGACCGAGTGAAGCTGGACAGCAGGAAGCTGTTTAGAAGCCCGTCTAATGGACTGTGTCTGTAATTGAAAGGGACAGCCATGTTAGAAAGTGTCAAGCTAAAGGTACACATGTCTGTGGAATGTTTATCTATTTAAATGCTAATTTCTGGCACAGGCTGTTGTTCCAGTGATCGAACAACTGGAATACTCATCGTACAAATCAATTGAGGTTCATTTATTTACTCTAAGGTCCCAAATAATAGGGGCGGGGGCGAGTACGGAAATAAGCTGAGCTGGTGGTTGAATGGGGTGGGTGGATAAGTGGGATGGAATAAGCGGGGGTGGATAGGTGAATGGGTTGGGGGTTAGAAAAGCGCGCGCGCGTATGTGTGGGGGGTGGTAGAATGAGGAGTGTGGATAAGAGCGTGAGGAGAGGGGCTGGAATAAGCGGGGTGTCGTGGTGGTGGTGGTGGTGTGGGGTGGTCGGTAATGTTTCTAGGTTATTCGAGACCCGTGACTACGTACATTTTCTTATCAACCTGTGTGACTGTCTGTGTTTAAATAGCTATAAAACCTAAACATTAAAACATTATTTTAAACAAATTCAATGTTTTAATATTTCATTATTTTCTTCCACTGTTTCTACTTTTGGCACAAGGCCAGCAATTACTCAGTGCTTGACTGATACTTTATTTTATCGACCCCATAAGGATGAAAAGCAAAGTTAATCCCGCCGAGGTTAACTTTGCCTTTCATCCTTATGGGGTCGATCAAATAAAGTATCAGTCATGCACTGGTGTCGATTTAATCGACTTTCCCCTCTCCCCAAATTACTGGCCTTGTGCCTATATAAGAAACCATTATTTTCTTCCACTAGGGCGGTGGATCGGCAGTATCGGTAGAGGGGCGGACGCATGTTATGCAACATAGAGTTACTGCCCTTTGCAGTCTGAGTTCAAATCCCACCGAGGTTAAATTTGCCTTTCATTCTTACGAGGTCGATAAAATAAAGTACCAGTAATGCACTTGAGTCGATTGAATCGACTTCCCCTCTCCTAAAATTACTGGCCTTGTGCCTATAGTAGAAATCAATATTTTCTTCCACTGATTTCCTCACATCTACACAACGCTCAACTGCAATAACTATCAAAATTAACTGCAATAGTGCAAGGGAGATAATTCCATAATTAATAAATTCTCCTAATCTTACCTACCTTGGAATGTTACACCAGTACATGTGGAGGCGCGTGGCCTAGTGGTAAAGGTGTTAGTTAGACTTACGATCATAATGTCATAGGTTCGATTCTTGGTCTGGGTTGCATGCTGTGTTCTTGATCGAGACACTTCATTTCACGTTGCTCCAGTATATTCAGCTGAAAATGAGTGCCAGCAATAGCTGGAGGTTATTAAACCAGCGATGGACTGGCGTCATGTCATGAAACCGGGATAAGCACCGGCCTAATGAGCCTTCTGGCTAAGGACAGACTTTAGACTTAGATATTGGAACGTGTGCGTATATATATTGTATAGGTACAATTCGCCTGACAACCACATCGTTCTCGGTTTGATCCTACTGCGGAGAACCTTGGTTATATGTCTTGTACCTTACCCTTGTAAAATTTGGTAGATAGAAGCTATCTGGAAACCCATCGTGTCCGAAACCCATATAACACACACACACACACATACAAAAACTTACATTTATTTCAAACGTTAAATAAAGAACCAAAATAACATAAAATTGCTATCAACATATAGCTATGAACTAAATTATTTGCGGAGGATGCAAGGGAAGTAATTCTGTAATAGATTTATTAATCCCTGTGTTAACTCCCTTGAATATTTTGCTATCGCGTGGTCCTGGGTTCAATCCAATTGCAATATCTTGGACATGCCTTTTGTGCCATTGCCTTGTGTTAATCAATATTTTCTCAGTAAAATATACTTAAGGGGAAACAGTGCGGAAACACATTGTATATATATTTTATCACTAATAAATTTTATTTTGTACGTTTCGTCTTCCATAAAATTTTAACGTCTTACTAACTGGAGTTGTCTGAACATCGATGGTAAATATGTTATTTATATTGTTTACTGGATTCTGAAGAAATCAGTACAGAGGAAAATAATGGAACATCTTACTGTATTGATAGAAACGTTCGTAAATCAATGAAATGTTTTATCCTAATATATATATATATATATATATATATATATATATATATAAAAATTAATATTTGATGAACATTTACATGTTTTAGTTGCAATTGACTAATAAAATCGCTAGAGTGAAAATATCTTAATTCAACAACATAAAGTCTGCCTGTACGATCTAAAAAATAATAAATCAATACTCACAGACTCATATGGGCAAAAAGCCTTGGTACCTAGACACGTTTAAAATTCAAAATACAAACTTTTTCCGCAGATCGGTCAGAACTTCAAACTTCAAACATGTTTCACAAAGGATGGTATAATGGTAAAATAATTAACTAATTAGCAGTCAGTTAATCAACTTTTTCTGTGTTTATCAATAGGTACCCAGATAAAATTAAATAAGTACCAAGACTTTTTGCCCATATGAGTCTGTGAGTATTGATTTATTATTTTTTAGATCGTACAGGCAGACTTTATGTTGTTGAATTAAGATATTTTCACTCTAGCGATTTTATTAGTCAATTGCAACTAAAACATGTAAATGTTCATCAAATATTAATTTATACTGCTCAGAAGCGATTCTTAGAGCTGAAATGATTGTAAATGACCCCATTGAGTCTAAACTCTAAGCTATTTATCACTGCTCCCCCAGGTGAGCTGAATTCGTAATCCCATATAAACGGCTGTTATTTCTAGCACTATGTGTGGGACGTTAGAGGACTGGAATAAGCCGTGTGCAAAACATCGTGTATTTTCGCTACGCTAACCAGACCTTAGATATTTTTCTGAGGTGGAGTTATTTAATTTTATCTGGGTACCTATTGATAAACACAGAAAAAGTTGATTAACTCACTGCTAATTAGTTAATTATTTTACCATTATACCATCCTTTGTGAAACATGTTTGAAGTTTGAAGTTCTGACCGATCTGCAGAAAAAGTTTGTATTTTGAATTTTAAACGTGTCTAGGTACCAAGACTTTTTGCCCATATGAGTCTGTGAGTATTGATTTATTATTTTCTAGATCGTACAGGCAGACTTTATGTTGTTGAATTAAGATATTTTCACTCTAGCGATTTTATTAGTCAATTGCAACTAAAACATGTAAATGTTCATCAAATATTAATTTATACTGCTCAGAAGCGATTCTTAGAGCTGAAATGATTGTAAATGACCCCATTGAGTCTAAACTCTAAGCTATTTATATATAAATATATATAACTATAAAATAACAGGAGGCTGGACTGGTGTAAATCCTTGAAAGGTTTATTATACTATGATCATTTCAATGACCGGGTTCAGTATGAATCCAGTGATATCATCAGGTATTCGAAATAAAACAGATAAAATCCATGGGGCTGAAAATCAGAGACAAGAGGAAGACCGACTATTGGATTTTATCTGTTATATTCCTTTGATTTATTTAGAATACCTGATGATATCACCGAATTCATACTGAACCCAGTCATTGAAATGATCATAGTATAATAAACCTTTCAAGGATTTACACTAGTCCAGCCTCCTGTTATTTTATAATAATTAACTTCGTACTCGCACCACCAACTACACAAACGAAGACGGATGAGTTGCATTACGTTGAGTACTCTCCATAATATTACATCAAGATTGACCATACGGAATGACCAGTTCCAGCCAGTGGTGAACCAACAAACCTATATATACGCACACACACGTGTGTGTGTGCGTTGAAGGTAAACAGAAATAACAAAACAAACGGCACAGTAAATGGAAGAAATATATTAGTTTAACGCTTGAAATAGCAAAAAAAGAGTCTTAACGTTTCGGACACTAGTCCTTCATCAGAAGATAGAGTTAGAAATAGAAGATAAGTAAAAAGTAAAGATTGATGAGAAGAAGGAACGGCAAAAGTAAGAAAAAAAATGGGGAGAAAACAACACAAGTGCGTATTCAGTTGGCCATCTTGGAAGTTTATCGAATAGAATGGACACAGCTCTTTGGTGGTTTCCTTCTTAAATATAAATCCTATGAAGGTACCAGCTAAACCAATATAATGACATTCCTCCTTACCCAGGTGACATGGTACATTGAATATGAGAGTGGGTGAATGAACGACATGAGTAGCAGAGAAAGGAAATGATATCAAACTACTATAACTTTCTCTCTTGCACACAGCATCTGATTCCTCTAATATCCAGCTTTTCTTTCAGCTCATTTGTGATTCATTGTTCATGTACACTAAGATTACACATCTAATGGAACATTCGCACTTCATTTCTTTTTTTGTCTTTGCAAATCCTTTGTGTGTGTGCGTGTGCGTAATTCAAGTTTTGTTATTTTGCTACTAGAAAAAATAACTATTTTGATAGTTTATTGTAAACTTCAGTTTATGTTTTTATATTTATCTATAGAAGTACACTTTGTTAAATCAGTTTTGTACACGTATATTTCAATAAATAAAACTTTGTTGCTGCTCTATTTTACTTCTCTCACCCAATGTGAAAAAATTGTTAGTTAATTAGCCAGGAGTTTAAGAACTTCTTATGGTATCTTGACTCATTGAATAAATTGATATATTTGCGAAATTATTGAGATATATCTTTAAAAAGGAATTGCCATATATACTCATGTATAAGTCGACCCCCCCCCCCCCTATTTTATGTCTGAGAAATGAGAAAAAATCGAAAACCTCCATGCATAAGCCAAGGCAATTATCATCATTATCATCACCATTATCATCATCATCATCATCATCGTTTTTATGTCGACGATGATGATGACAATTGCACTTAATCAACATATTATGTTTAGATATATAAACTCTCATCAGCGGAGATTATTTCTATGAAATTTTAATATTTTGATATCTAAAATATTTTTAAGTGTCGTGTAAAGTCTAGTTTTTGTTTACACAATTCCATTAAGCAATAATTTTTTTATCATTTTATCTGTTTTATAAAGTTTCAACAAGTTTCTCAAATGTTTGTTTACATCCTTTTAGCAGATAACTATAACAACAATAGTGCCATCTTCCAAAGGTAACAAACAGTAAAAATTCAATTAAAAGCTTTACAAATGAATTCACAGGAGATATGTGTTCAGTATTGGAATAGATACATTCTCCTTTACCCCTCTCTCTCCACTAGACATATATTGAACCAGTGATTGGTCTTCTGGAAATATGTAACCTATGACGCTATTGTTTATATGTATATGTATGGTCCCATAACTTTTGATGGAGTCATAGGGGTGCCATATTGTCATACAGCATTTCTAGGGCATTTTAAAACCTGGTGGAGTCTTTCCAGGCCTCAATACAGCAGATTTTTTCCAGAGAAAGGAAGTTAGAATGAGATATAGAGGAAGAATTGACCCCAGTACTAGACAGATACTTTTTTTATCAACCTTAAACGGATAACAGGCAAAGTTGACCTCAGTGGGATTTGAACTCAGAGAGTGGAGAGCTGGAACGAATACTGCACAGCATTCTATCTGACGTTCTAACGACTCTGCCAATTCACCATCATGCTACAAATTGTTAAATAAAAAAAATAATTCTATTTTCTATTTATTTTTGCATAGTAGAAATTGGTTTCGGGGAAATTTGACTGCTATTCTTAATAAAATAAATCACTATTAATTCTAATATTTCAACAATCCCAGATTGAATTATTTACAGTATTTACTTTCATAAGTCACAATTTGACGTTTATTCCAGTGGAATCAATGAAATATGTTCTAGTCAAGTTCTGATGAGCACCCTCAATAAAATGTATGCCTTGAATGCTAGAAGTAGGAGATGTAGAGGGATGAGGAAGGGAGACTTTGAACTAGAATAAATGAACGTTTTTGTTACTGATATTCAGGTAAGAGATAGAAGTGAGTGGCAGAGAGCGAGAGAGAGAGGGGGGATGGAGTCTTTATAGATACAGAGCAATGATGGAATGTGGAGTGTGTAAACTAAACAGTACATATGGAATATAGATAAGGGGAGAGATAAAGAATATAGATAAGGAATGAGATAAATATGGTGTGTGACTTGTGGCTTAGTAAAAGGTGATAGATTAGGGTCATGTAGGGTTAAAGTGCACAGGCACCGGCATGGCTGTGTAGTTGAGAAATTTGGTTCCAGTCTTAATCCCACTGCATGGCAACTTTAATGTGTTTTCTACTGTAACTTTGAGTTGACTAATGTTTAGTGAGCGGAATTTGGTCAACAAGAACTGCAGAAGTCCATTATGTACGTATATCATCATCATCATCATCACCGTTTATATATATATATATATCATTTCATTTTTCATTTCATTTCATTTTACGTCCACTTTTCCCTGCTTGCAAGGGTGGGACGGGAACTGATTCTGGCTTGATTTATACAGCTGGATGCCCTTCCTAACACCAACCTCATTTACAGTGAGTGCTGGGTTCTTTTTTGCTGTGGCACCTCCACGACCACTTTGCAGTGGAATAATAAAGACCCCAGTCCTTATCATCTCATTTCTACAGCTGAGTAAACTGGAGCAATGTGAAATAAAGTGTCTTGCTCAAGGAAACAACACATCACCCGGTCTGAGAATTGAACTCACAACCTTTCGATTGCAAGGCCAATGCTCTAACCACTAAGCCATTATATATATATATATATATAATCATCATCATCATCATTTTACGTCCACTCTTCCCTGCTTGTATATATATATATACACATACAGGTAAGTTAATACGTAATGTGTGTATATATATATGTGTGTGTGTGTGTGTGTATAAGGTGACCTTGCACAATTGCACCCCTCAAAGGCGATGATACAGGACTGAGATCTCTGGCGCTATGCAGTAATACAGAAGACCCACCTTTTGTCATGGTGTCATGACAAAAAGCATCCAGCTCACACAATAAAGTCGTCATGTAGGTATCACGACAAAAAGCACCCAGTCCACACTGTAAAGTGGTCATGTTGGTATCACAACAAAAGCACCCAGCCCACACTGTAAATGTGGTTGGCGTTAGGAAGGGAATCCAGCTGTAGAAACCAAGCCAAAAGCAGTTCTGTGTGGGCAAGGCATGGTCACCTGACCTGGCATTTCTCACAACAGGACAAGTTGTCTAACCCATTCTAGCATGGAAAAATGGACGTTAAATGGTGATGATGATGATGACAATGATATATATATATGTGTGTGTGTGTGAGTGTGTGTGTGTATACGCACATATATATGTGTGTATATATATATACACATATATACACATATGACCCTCCTTCAGTAGTTTTGATGAAAGGAAGAGAAAAGGAAACTAAAACTCAGGAGTTGCTGCTAACCACTACTTGAATCCTAGTAAATAGCCCATCTAGATGTCAGTGGTGAACCTGCAAATCCTTTGCTCTCTAATGCAGTAATACATTGAACTTATAATGTAATTGAAGACATCGGAGAAGAAGAAGAAGAAGAAGAAGAAGAAGAAGAAGAAGAAGAAGAAGAAAAAGAAGAAGAAGAAGAAAAAGAAAAAGAAGAAGAAGAAGAAGAAAAAGAAAAAGAAAAAAAAGAAAAAGAAGAAGAAGAAGAAGAAGAAGAAGAAGAAAAGTGCTCCTGCCAGTTGGATTTGCGCATAAAATCTGTCCAGCGATTCTTTCCTGAGACATTCTAAGCACATGCCCATAGTATCGGAGCTGTGATCTCTCAATTTGGAGAAGTAGTGGCTCTTCCTGTGACAATTCATTTTCTTTAGACATTAAAAAACATTATACATGATAAAAAAATACATTACTAGAAATCCCATGTTATAAGATAAATACAATGGGTTGGGGTCTCAATAAGTAAACTAAATGACTAATTCTGGTTTTCAAACAAATCAGCTGAGACAACCAAGAAAAATTACCGATTCCCCCCCCCCCCCATCCTATGCTTATTCCAACCCCTCTCCTCTTATTCCAACCCCCACACCACTTATTCTGCTCTCCCACTTATTCCACCGACCCCTATTATTTGAGACCTGAAAGTATTCATTATTGAATATGAAATGTGTTTTGCCGATGATAGCTCAAGGTCTTAATTGATTTGATCAACCTGATTCTGGTATCTATCTCCTCACCAGACACAGATTAGAATCAAAACATTTTCACCTTTCTCTCTCTCTCTCTCTCTCTCTCTCTCTCTCTCTCTCTCTCTCTATATATATATATATATATATATATATATATATATATATATATATTTACATGTGGCCGGTGCTCTGGTGCAATAAGTAGCAGCAAGTGCCCACAAACTACTAGCTCTTTCAATTGCGCAGAGGGTTCTATAGAAATAGTGGACAGCTTCCGTTACCTGGGCGATAAAATCAGCAGTGGGGGAGGGTGCTCTGAAAGTACTGTAGCTAGAGTCAGAACTGGTTGGAAAAAGTTCAGAGAGCTTATACCACTATTAGCTGCTAAAGGGTTCTCACTAAAAATGAAAGGCAGGTTGTACGATGCCTGCATACGAACAGCAATGCTGCATGGCAGTGAGACCTGGGCATTGTGTGCAGAGGATATACGCAGACTAGAGAGGAACGAAGCTTGCATGCTCCGCTGGATGTGTAACAGTAATATACGTGAACGGCAAAGCATAAACGAACTAAGGAAAAAATTAGAGATAAGAGGGATCAGATGTTGTTTACTCGAGAGAAGGCTACGTTGGTATGGACACGTGATGCGCATGAAAGTCGATAGCTGTATAACAAAGTGCAGGGCAATAAAGATAGACGGTAGTCACGGAATAGGCAGACCTAGAAAAACCTGGGACGAGCTGATAAACTCCGACATCACACACTTACACCTCTCCAAGACAATGTCACTGGACCGAGACCTTTGGCGGTACTCAGTAACAGAGAAGACCCGCCTTACCTAAATATATAGTAAAACCTACTCCAGCCAGTAGGCATCTCTAACAAAATACACCCCGTCCCACCACCCCCACCCCCACCCGATCCACACCACCCCGTTCTATGTAAAGTTATGTTGGTGCCGCGCCATCGAGGCCGAAACAAATGAGATCGTGTAGGTGTCACGACAAAAAAACACACAGTCCACGCTGTAATGTGGCCGTGTAGGCAACACGGTAAAAACCTCCCAGACCCACACTGTAAATGTGGTTGGTGTTAGGAAGGGCATCCAACTGTAGAAAACCTGCCAGACAGTCCTATGCGAGCAAGACAATCACTCTTGCCTCAAGTGGGACTACCCCCGTCCAAACCCATGCAAGCGTGGAACACGGACGTTAAACGTTGATGATGATGATGATGATGATATATAAATGGAAAAGAATGAAACGAAATTTAATTTCTCACTCTTCGTATGGCTGATACTTAAATGTAAGTATGTATGTATACGTACATAAATATAAGTATACAGACGTACAGTAGTATGTATATATATACATACATGCACACATATATATATATGTACGTATCGGTTTACCGAACATTTATTATAATGCTCGCTTTGTTTGTTTGTAAACAAACAAACAGCCTGAATTACACCTTTCAGTGTTCAAGCAACCATCGTCGCCCCTTTGTCAGTGTTGAACAAAAGGGCGACGTACTAGTTTCAAGCTTATTAGCTATCATCAGCATCGTATACCTTTCTGCCAGATGATTGAACGTCTGAAAGTATATACTTTCCTTATGCATATTAACGGCTGAGCAGCCTAATTTATATATATATGCTGGGGGTACACTACATATATATATATATATATATATATATATATATATATAAGCAGAAGGGATATTCAATTTGTTGGTAATTCAACAAATATAAATGTTTATAACTGATTCAGAGCACTCAACAGATTTTCTGGGGTAAATATTCAATGCTATTAAATAAATGGAAACTATATTTCTAAAACCATATTTATTCTATTATATATATTTCAAGAGTACCAAAACCTTGGTATGCTTTCATCAGATAAAATACAAAGTGTGTTTTATAAATTTTGACATAGCCAAGGAACATACCTTAACGGTTGAAGTTTTCCTTGGATAGTGGACTTAAAAACAGATTTTTTCAAAATTGTTAAGATGAGTATTCAAATGAATATGTAAATGAGGTTAACACAAAATCAATATCCCTCGTAACTCATATTATAAACAACTAATAATTGTAAATTATCTATATCTCTTTAATACTAATACATATGCAATTATTAATATATACAGATATTTATACATATAACCTACTACAATATTGTAATAAGATAAATACTTACAAACATAATTCTCCATATAAGTATATACATAATATAGATAAATATTCAAATTTTTTCCCCCAAATTAACATAAATACGAGGTCTTCTTTTCTTTTTTCCTTTTTCTTTTTCTTCCTTTTCTTTCTTTCCTACACATACAAACACATATCTAAATTCTCCATACCATCTAAAATAACGTTTTCTTCAAACATATACCTCAACCTCATTTACATATTCATTTGCATACTCATCTTAACAATTTTGAAAAAATCTGTTTTTAAGTCCACTATCCAAGGAAAACTTCAACCGTTAAGGTATGTTCCTTGGCTATGTCAAAATTTATAAAACAGACTTTGTATTTTATCTGATGAAAGCATACCAAGGTTTTTGGTACCCTTGAAATATATATAATTGTTTCTACTTTAGGCACAAGGCCAGCAATTACCCAGTGCATTACTGGTACTTTATTTTATCGACCCCGTAAGGATGAAAGGCAAAGTCAACCTCGCGAAATATATATAATAGAATAAATATGGTTTTATAAATATAGTTTCCATTTATTTAATATCATTGTTATATATATATATATATATATATATATATATATGCTGGGGGTACACTATATATATATATATATATATATATATGCTGGGGGTACACTATATATATATGCTGGGGGTACACTATATATATATGTATGTGCTGGGGGTACACTATATATACACACATATATATATATATATATATACATTATTCTAATATTTTAATTGAGAGATTTAGGCAACCATATTGATTCCAGTGCTTATTTTTTCAAGTTTGGTACTTATTTTAATGATTTCTTTATGTTGATTGCTAAATTATAGGAAATAGATATATATTGACAGGGAAACACACATTAAGACACACACACACACACACACACATATACTCTCTCTCTCACATACACACACATTCACATACACTCACACACATACACTCACTAACATACACATATACTCACTAACACACACACACTCACTAACACACACACACACACTAATACATTAACATATACACATTCACACACACACACATATACAATGAGATTTTGCACAGTTTCCGTTTACCAAATTTCACTCACAAGGCATTGATCAACTCATAGCTACAGAAGAAGATATTTTTCCAAGGTGCCATGAAGTGGGACTAAACCTGAAACCACATGCCTGGGAAGTGAACTCCTTGACCCCCCACACAGCCATACCTACATATGTGTGAGTGTGGTAGGATAAACAGAGATTATATTCTTAGACTACAGTTTTCATCTTGGTTCTTTGATCAACAGTACACATCAGTGGGTTGGAAATAAAATATATGGAATGACTGTAGTGTAAATATTACAAACTGTGTAAATCTTTGGAGTTTGCTATCATCTATCATAGATCAGAGTGGAGTTGAGTTCTCATATGTTTGCATGTCAAAGATATATTGACTTCTACAATATATCATGCCAGATGACATATTTCAACCCTGTCAAATGTCATGTGTTTGACCAAAGATTTGGTTGTAATGTTATACAGGGTGAGGCAAAAGTCACACACCATAGAGGTTAATTAATTAATCATGTTTTAAATTTTCATCTGTAATTTTCATATGGCCGGTGAGAGTTATATTTTACTACATATTGTTTACTCTATGTAATTGATCAATATAACATCTATCGTTGTCTTATCAAGTGTGTGTGATACTTTTGCCTCACCCTGTATATATGCATGTAATTAAAATGCATAATATATTTATATGTAATGTCATATATATCATCATCATCATCATCATCATCATCATCATCGTTTAACGTCCGTGTTCCACGCTTGCATGGGTTTGGATGGGGGTTTTCCCACTTGAGGCAAGAGTGATTATCTTGCTCGCATAGGACTATCTGGCGGGTTTTCTACAGCTGGATGCCCTTCCTAACACCAACCACATTTACAGTGTGGGGCTGGGAGGTTTTTATCGTGTTGCCTACACGGCCACATTACAGCGTGAACTGTGTGTTTTTTTGACGTGACACCTACACGATCTCATTTGTTTCGGCCTGGATGTTGTGGCACCAACATAACTTTACATTGAAAGGGGCGGTGTGGATGGGGCGGGGGTGTATTTTGTTAGAGATGCCTAGTGACTGTAGTAGGTTTTACTTTGTATTTAGGTAAGGCGGGTCTTCTCTATTACTGAGTACCGCCAAAGGTCTCGGTTCAGTGACATTGTCTTGGTGAGGTGTAAGTGTGTGAGGTCGGAATTTATCAGCTCGTCCCAGGTTTTTCTGGGTCTGCCTATTCCGTGGCTACCGTCTATCTTTATTGCCCTGCACTTTGTTATACAGCTATCGTCCTTCATGCGCATCACATATATATATATATATATATATATATATATATATATATATATATAGAAAGATTTGAATGGATACAGTTTAGTTGAAAGGAATTTATTGACACGTGTTTCTATAACAGTTACATAACCTAAAACAGCTGCTATCTACAAACTTTTAGTTATGCAGACATTCAATATTTCAATGTTATTATTTACTGTCATTTCATCAGAATAATATTACTGAGGACCTATTTAGTTTTTATAGAGAATATTAGGAGGGAGGGGTGAAGTTGTTAGAAGAATAGTTGAAGGAGTGGTTTTTCGATAGCAGTGAGAATTCTTGGTGGCAGTGAGTAATTAGATTCCCATCTGTTGTTTTGACATTTTTTATAGAATATATTATTGGTTATTTTTCTAAATCTATAGAAGGATTAGAGATAGTAAAGATATGCGTGGTTGGTTTTGTGTTTGCACTTAATTAACATTCAGACTTAAATTTTTCTTTCAAGTGTACGTATCCTTTCACCCACGCATTCACACACAAATATATTTGCACACCTCTACAAAATACATATACTCACAATTCACATATTCATACTTACATATATATACACATGCATACACATATATATACACACATGTATTCATGTACCTACATACGCGCTCATGTGTATACATTTTCATACTCAACTTATCTTTATATACACACGTATAGACACACACATATATACATACATACTCTAGTCCATGTGTACACACATACACATACATACATATCTATATACACATATATACATACATATATATATATATATATATATATTATATATATATATATATATATATATAAGCACTTTAATACATGAATACATTTACATCTAACTATACACATCAAACATATATATATATATTTACTTATTTATATACATTTTCACATATATATTCATACTTATGGACGTTTTTAGACACATTCATTATCGCATATTTGCACCTATTCTCATCAGCATATCTTTCCATTATTAGTGTGGTAATTTAAGGTTATTAATATATGTTGAGAAGAGATTGTTTTTATATTTTTCTAACTAGATTAAGGTTTATATAGTTGGGGGATGTCCCTCTTTTATGTAATATTCGGCTTGTAGTGGGAAAAAAGGGTTTTAGTTCTGTGACGGCAGAATAATGTTCGTTCAATTCTGTTATTCAGCAGTTTCTTCTTGTGTGTGATTATGTAATAAATCTCAAGATTACACAATTTGCAGAAATTTTGGCTCCTGGAAAAGCTTTGGGTTTTAGCTAATTTCTCCCATTTTAGGGTAAACTTTTGATCGCTATCCCTGAGCGTCCAAGCTTTTTCTGCTAAAGTTGTTACATTTCTTTGGCTCTGGTGTTTTATTGAGTAAGAATGCCTATACAATCGAGATTTAAACGATGTTGCCGTTGATCCCACGTAATACCACTCATTGCCTCCGGATTTAATGGTACACTTATAAATAATATTTTTTTCCAGGCAGTTATTGCCGACGGGGCAGTTGTCAGGATAGGTGCAGTTACAGTTGTGTACGTTGGGTTTTCTCTGGAGTAGTATTGCGGACGAACTTAGGTGTGGTTTATTGATGTTCTGTAGTGTATTGTCTACTGTTTTTTTTGTGTTTTTTGTACTTAAGTTTTTAGTGTTTTCGTTTAACCTTCTAGTATTGATCTTTTTTATGTGTATATATATATACAAGATTGAACACTCAATAAATTTCTCCTTCTGATTAGTTCTTCCTGTTTTTCCTGGTACCATACTTAAATATATCATCATTCATCATCATCATTTTACGTCCACTTTTCCCTGCTTGCAAGGGTGGGACGGGAATTGATTCTGGCTTGATTTCTACAGCTGGATTCCCTTCCTAACACCAACCTCATTTACAGTGTGAGCTGGGTGCTTTTTTGCCGTGGCACCTCCACGACCACTTTGCAGTGGAATGATATGGACCCCAGTCCTATCATCTAATTTCTACAGCTGAGTAAACTGGAGCAATGTGCAATAAAGCGTCTTGCTCAAGGAAACAACACAAGCTTAGTGGTTAGAGCTTGGCCTTGCAATTAAAAGGTTGTGAGTTCAATTCTCAGACCAGGTGATGTGTTGTTTCCTTGAGCAAGGCACTTTATTCCACAATGTATATATATATATATATTGAATGATTAGCCTGTGATAAACAGGCAAAACTCCAGAGTAACAAGACTCACAATTTAGCCTTAATAAAATGAATATTAAAACTTTACTTCGCTATTGAGTACTCTTTTCTCTCAGCCATCAATCACATACAGATATATATATATATATAAGTTATCTTATATATATAAGTTATCATGCCTTTTGAGACAAAGTGATGGATCCTCCCATCATCATCACCGTTTAACATCCATTTTTCCACGCTAGCATGGGTTAGACGGGTTGTCCTGACTATGTCTTACTCATACAAAACAGAATTTGGCTTGGTTTCTACAGCTGGATGCTCGTCCAACTACATTTACAATGAGTACTGGGTGCTTTTTGTCATGACCACATTGTAGTGTGGGCTGGGGTCTTTGGTGGGAGAGGTGTGTAAGAATTGAGGAGGTGGGTATTTTGGCGTGTGTGAGGGGCAGAGTATTAGGACGTGGGAGGTAATGGAGGTAATGTGCTCATGGGAAATGTATGAAAGAGTGAGATGCATGGAGGTGAAGGTAATGTACACTATATTTATATAAATATATATATATATATATAAGAATTGAAATACTAGAGTGTGTTGGAGTTAAACACCCTCTTCGTATTATAGAAATGACAGTAAAGGTATAGCTCAATGTAATTAAACAGAGCCGAAGAATATATATATATATATATATAGTAATAATAATAAATTTGAAGACTAAAATCCAAAGAGGGCTCGATATATAAGAACCGTAGGGCAAATATTTATTAAAATAACAGATTAAAGTTTAAGCAAAGAATTGCTGCTTTCACACTTAACGGGATCTTCTGAAACTCATATATATATATATATATATAATCATCATCATCATCATCATTTTACGTCCACTTTTCCCTGCTTGCAAGGGTGGGACGGGAACTGATTCTGGCTTGATTTCTACAGCTGGATGCCCTTCCTAACAGCAACCTCATTTACAGTGAGTGCTGGGTGCTTTTTTGCCGTGGCACCTCCATGACCACTTTACAATGGAATGATAGGGACACCAGTCCCTATCATCTCATTTCTACAGCTGAGTAAACTGGAGCAATGGAAAATAAAGTGTCTTGCTCAAGGAAACAACACATCACCCGGTCTGAGAATTGAACTCACAACCTTTCGATTGCAAGGCCAATGCTCTAACCACTGAGCCATGTGCCTACATATTCAAAAGTAGTAAGGTTATAGGAAATACTTGCTCACATTACTCACTCAATGAAGTATGGTTCAAACACATAAGCGAGTAAACCTGTCTCAGAGTGCTAACAAAATGTATATCTGTAATAGTCATCAGGGAAATGACTGCACCTGATATACAAAAATGGAGTAAAGAGAAATTTCATACGGTGTACTTAGTATAAACTATGGTTGCACAGTTATGTATAGTAAGATCACAGAAAAGAGATTTTGGGTGTGGAAGATGCACAGGATTAGTACTGTCTTAAGTCATGGGTACACTGGGTCCAATGTTAATATATGTGTTGTGGCTTATCTATATATATAAAACTGAGGATGTCTGTGTGTGTGTGTGTGTGTGTGAGTTCGAATCCCTAAAACTCAAGAACCACCCAACCGACTGTTTTCAAACTTTACACATGTAATACTTATGTTTCAGGGAGTGTTCTGAGCAAATAAAATTTCGAATTTTCAATGCCGTAGGGACCGCATTAGGCGATTTAGCGATCTCTCTCTATAATTCTTAGTCTTTCTCTTTTTAGATAGATACATACATATAACGTCACGCCCTTATAATATCTTTCTGTATGTCTGGCTGTCTGCATTACGTCACTTCCCACAATTCCCTCTCCGTCCAGAACGTGCCCTTATAATATCTGTTTGTATGTCTGTCTGTCTGCTGCCTCTGGTTATTCTGCCACCCTTGCTCAAGACAAATTTCACACTCATTCCCCAAACAGTTGGTAAGTGCACACGACTTCTTCCTCACGTCTTAAGCCACAGTGTTGCTTACTTACATACCACCAGACCCTTACTTCTTTACCAGCCGTGGTTGTGGCAATACTAAGCTTAGCTAAGGCGGTTATATATTTCACAATACCTTATCCCATGCAACTAGTGATCAATAAATAAATGCTATACTATACTTCTTTTTCTTTGCCCACTTATTCCTGCGAGGGTCGTGGGGGAATATTCCTTTCAGTGCATCCTATCAGAAGCAAATTATAAATATTTGTTGCTTTTAGAAAGTACATATCTGTTTTTAAAATGAATAACTTAACTTTAAAGTTAGACAATGCAAGCTGGTTCGATTTTTAGATGAAATATTGTTGTCCAGGTGGATATCCTGTTGACAGAAATAGAGCCCCCTATATTAAGTGAAGCTTAGAAAAGATAAAAAAAACTATGGAGGGGAAATAGAAGATGGGAGAACTTCCAAAAATAGCATCTTGCTTCAATCCCTGTGCTATGTCTGTCACAAATACTGCTCCTTCAAATATAGCATCATGATCTACATCCATTCCTGCATCACACAGTCCAGACACATTACCATATTCCAGACAAAGTTCATTTGGCAGAAGAATGTGAATGTACCTACAGTTGGAACAGTTGGAATGTTACCATCTCCCACATGAAGAAGGTAGTTTGCAAACTATCTTTCATCAGAATCCTCTGCATTAATTAACCGTTGATTTGTTGTCATCTCCATGGTTTCCACATAGTCCCAGAGATAGGATCTCTTGATGGTTGCCTCAACTATTTGTGTTCTAGCACCATGACGTACAACTGGAAGAATTTGCTTCCAGTCACCAGATAGTAATTGTTAGACCACCAAATGGCTCTTTGCAATCTCAAACATCTTTGAAGCTCCTGTCAAGGCATTCAAAGATATGCTTATGTCCCATACCTATCTCATCAATGATTAGGAGGTCAGCTTGCTGCATAAGTTTATCTGTGTCATCCCTCTTTGTGAAAAAGCAAGTTGATTCAGCAGTCACATTGAGAGGAATCTTACACTTGGAATGAAGAGTTCTACCTTTGTGAAGCAAAGTGGCTATTATTCCAGATATGGCAGTGGCAAGTGCAATTTTTTTTTTTTTAGATCGGAGGTAATCCAATAGGATGTTTATGACATAGGTCTTTCCTGTACCTGCACTTGAATTCAAGCAGAAAATTCTGCCTTTATTTTCATTTACAGAGGTGATTACTTTGTGAAAAATAACCAGTTTCTCAGGATTCAATGTTGGCAGAAGTTCATTTGTTTGCTTGCAGTTGGTGTGTATTGAAAACAGTTTCTGCCATAAGAACCCTGTTGATTTCTGGTATGGCAACAATAGTTGGGTCTGGCCAAGGAAGTCCATAGTTGGTATGAATGTCCAAGCCATTATGTTGAAATCTTTGTTGGATCTTCTGTAGAACAATCTGCACGGTTTGCATGGACATGACTTGCTCATGATGTTCATGCATGATATCTTCTGCAAGACAATTCTTCCATTTCTCCCAGAACTGTAGAGGGTCATTTGGCATGCTGTACGATAAAATGGTGCAGAAGATCTCTCACAGCTGAGGACCAAGCGTAATGGATGAGGCCTCTTCCATAGCTTTGTCTTTTTCTCCATCTTCATCTAACAGACCAAGTTTCCTGCATGCTTCTTGGAATGTTGGAAATTCAACTCCTTCAATTGTCCTCAAATCTTTGTATGAAGTTGACCTAGCCTTGTGATGTAGTATCATCCTGAGGTAATATAATTCAGATTGATGTCACATATACAGATAACCACACTATCGTCTATCTTTCTATCTACCTACCTATATATCTACATATCGATCTATCGACCTATCTATCTACCTGCCAACTTACCTGTCTATCTACCTCTCTCACACACACACACATCTATTCTAGAGAGTGTGTCCGTCAGATGTATAATTGCATTTCAAGAATTACGAAGAATTTGCAAGTTACTTCATCCGGGGAGGATTAATAATAGCTTCACTAACCTCGGAAGACGATTTGTGTGGGGTGTGTATGTGTGTCTATATATATATATATATTAGCACATGCACAGTACTGACTGGCCTTCGCACATGCACAGTATGGACCAGGCTTCACGCACCCGCAGTACGGATGTGCCTTCGGGTATGCACAGTATGGACCAGCCTTCGCACATGCGCAGTACAGACCATCCTTCGCGCATGCGTACTTCGGACCAGCCTTGGCTCATGCGCAGTACGGACTAGCCTTCGCGCATGTGCAGTATAGATCAGATTTCGCGCATGCACAGTACGGCCCAGATTTCGTGCTTGCGCACTTTGGACCAGACTTCGTGCATGTGCAGTACGAACCAGACTGCGCGCATGTGCAGTACAGACCAGACTTCGTGCATGCACACTTCGGACCAGACTACACGGATGCACACTTCGGACCAGACTTCGCACATGTGCACTTCAGACCAGACTTTGCGCATGCGCACTTCGGACCAACCGTCGTGCATGTGCAGTACAGACCAGGCCTAGCGCATGCGCAATACGGACCAGACTTCGCGTATGCGCACTTCGGACCAGCCTTCGCGCATGCGCAGTACGGACCAGACTTCGCGCTGCGCAGTTTGGACCAGACTTCACACATGCGAAGTACGGACCAGCCTTCACACATGCGCAGTATGGGCCAGCCTTCGCGCATGCGCAGTATGGGCCAGCCTTCGCGCATGCGCAGTAAGGACCATCCTTCGCACATGTGTGTCTGCATCAGACATAATTTATATGCTATTACATTTATATATATCTAATCAATGGGCGTACAACAGTGCTTAATCTAAACTATAATAAAGTAAGAAGCGCGGGACTGCATACGGTTTATCATTTTTATCTCCTTAGTTAAATAAGTTGGATTACTTTGAACCAATGAATATTACATAATTTATCTACTAAATTTCGTGGCTGTTCATTAAATATATTTTATTACTTATTTAAAGATTCACTTCTTTAACATTTTCAAATGTCAACACTTCCGGTTAGCGACCGTATAAATAAATATTCATATATTTCTGTCACTAATTTTCTCCTAATGCAGTTTATATATAATATCGTCTTTTTTTAATGAATTACGTTACTGATTACATAAGACTGTAACACAGTCTTCGTTCAATTTCTGTGTATGTTGTCAATTACGATTTTATTTGATCATATCTACATGCATATATACTTGCGTATAATATCAATATACACACTACACATGCTAGCAGAAAACCACCCTTCGAGTGGTTTTTCTGCTAGTTATATTTTATGAGTTAAAAAAAAAAGAGTTAATAAATAAAGATTTAATAAATAAATAAAACGTTATACTTCTTTTACCCTCCCATTTCCAATTAAACCGAATGCTATCATGACTGTATGTGTGTGTTTGTGTAAATGTATATGTGTGAATGTACAATATATAGAGGGGAAAGACACAGAAGAGTGTGTTTTTCATTACAGGAATTTCGAACCACCAGCGTGGGGAGAATATAAGCTACTAGAGGCATTGGTAAAACATTAAAATTAAAAGTATAAATTAAAATGAAAAACCATCCTCACCTAAATCACACATGTACACACTCTGCAGGAGCATGTTTCGCCATTTTAGAGGGTTCCAATATGGCCCGGTGGGTCATCAGCTGTATGTTTGTGTGAATGTATGTGTATTTGTGTGACTTATGTCCGTGAGAGTATTTTTATAAATTTGTGTTTGCGCGATTATATACTCATACATATATATATATATATATATATATATATATATGTATGTACACACTCATACGCATCAGTGTGTATAACATCATAATATCACAAACTCTCTCTTTCTATCTATATGGTAGTTGAAGTGGTGGTGGTGGTGGCGACGATATACAGGAAGTGCAACTTTGAAAAGAAGTCAATTTTAGATTATTTATTTTTACGAAATTATTTGTTTACGAAATTTAACACATAAGCACATTGGTGGATTGGTAGTATCGGTAGAGGGTCGGACACCATGCTTTGCAGCAAAGAGTTACGGCCCTTTATGGTCTGAGTTCAAATCCCGCCGAGGTTAACTTTGCCTTTCATCCTTACGGGGTCGATAAAATAAAGTACCAGTAATACACTGGAATAATTGCTGGCTTGGTGCCAAAAGTAGAAACAATTATTTGTTCAAAGTAATCCAACTTATTTTACTAACTGGATTAAAAGAAATAAACCGTTCGCAGTCCCGCAGCCCTTGCTTTATTATAGTTTAGATTGAGGGTGGCGGATTGGCAGTATCAGTAGAGCGTCGGACAACATGTTTTGTGGCATAGAGTTATGGCCCTTTGCGTTCTGAGTTCACATCCCGATGAGGTTAGCTTTGCTTTTCATCCTTACGGGGTTGATAAAGTAAAGCACCAGTAATGTACTCGGGGTTGATTTAATCAACTTTCCCCTCTCACCAAATTTGTTGGCCTTGTGCCTAAAGTAGAAACAATAATAATTATTGTTTCTACTTTTGGCACAAGGCCAGCTCACCCAGTACATTACTGGTACTTTATTTTATTGACCCCGTAAGGATGAAAGGCAAAGTTAACCTCAGTGGGATTTGAACTCAGATCGTAAAGTGACGTAACTATGCTGGAAAGCATGTCTGACCCTCTACCAATACTGCCAATTCACGGCCCTAATAATTATTATTATTGATTTTTTCAACAGGTTAACAATGATAAGTCTTAATTTTCATTTGAAGATGGTTTTTTACAATAACTGATTTCTATTCAATTATTTTGCATTTCTTTAAATGTTTCAAATTTGTTGTATACAGTTTAAATGTTCAATTCAGTTGTAAATGGTAGATTTTCATCGAAAGGGGATTTTTTTTGAGAGCCACAATACTATTAAGTTCTCTCTCTCTCTCTCTCTCTCTCTCTCTCTCTCTCTCTCTCTCTCTCTCTCTCTCCTCTCTCTCTCTCTACTATAATCATTACATTGTACCACACACACACTTAGATGCACAGGGACAGTTGGTTGTAAGAGCATCAGTGAAATGAACTTTTTTTAATCCCAAGAAGGAATTATAGAAGCAGTTGATAGCTTCTGTTACTTAGGGGGACCTAATTAGCAGTGGAGGAGGTTTCTCTGAGTGCATAGTAGCTAGAATAAGAAGAGGATGGAAAAATTTCAGGGAGCTATTACTCTATTGATAACAAATGGTTCCTCTATGCAAAATGAAGGCCAACTGTATGATGCCAGTGTTCAATGTATGATATTGCAAGGTAATGAGACATGCATAGTGAATGCAGAGGATTGAGGCAAGCATGCTTCGATGAATGTGCATGAACGACAAAGCAGAGCTGAGAGAAAAGCTGGATATTAAAGGAATCAGATGTATTGTGCAGAAGAGAAGATTACACTGGTATGGACATGTGATGCATATCAATAATGGTTGTTAGGTGAAGTGCCAAAAAAAAACCCAGTATAAGGAAACTGAAGTAGAAGGTGACTAAGGAAAACCTGGGTGGAAGTTGTGAGAGCTGATCTCAAATCACTGAGGCTCACAGAGCAGATGACAAAGGACTGCAACAAGTGGAGAGATGCTGTGCTGGAAAAGACCTTTCAAACCCATGCAAGCATGGAAAAGCTGATGAAAAATGATGATGATGATAAACAATACAGGCAACTTCTTTCTGTATTCATCATAGTTTAATACAATGTTAAGGTAAATACCAGGTTTTTCACAAGACAATAAACAACACAAGGAATCAATAAAGACAATCTAATTAAGTATTAAACATAATATATGAGTTCAACTCTTATCTGTTTAACACCACTAACTTTGTCTTTATTTTCATATATATGTACATGTTTCTTTAATCATATATTTTCAAATAACAAAAGCATTATTAAATTAATTACCTAAATTTTACATGTGAAAGATAGCGTTCACATGCATCTGTGCAATTGCGCAATCTAGCATACATGCAGTATTTGAAACCAAAAGTAGCAACTTTTATGTGTTGAAGATATTAACCATAATACATAAATATTTATGTGTATATATATATATATATATATATATATATATATATGCAGTATATATATATATATATACAGTATATATATTTATATATACACAGTATATATATATATACAGTATATATATAAATATATATATATATATAATTGGTGTTGGATGCTTAAAGTGTCCGTATGCGGTAGACCGTATGAGCACTCGATGCTCTCATAGAGCAGAGTATGATATCACAGAAAAAAAAAGAATCAGTGTTGCGACGAATGGAATTTATTGGACATATTACAAGCGTTTCTCTGGCGACCAGCTCGAGGCACGATCTATGTGATGATCGAACCTGACTCTGAAAATCGCAAGGTCCTCAGATACGTCTTGATTCTATGATAGGAAAATCTGCTTCGTAGAAACAAGACGTATCTGAAGACCTTGCGATTTTCAGAGTCAGGTTCGATCATCACATAGATCGTGCCTCAAGCTAGTCGCCAGAGAAACGTTTGTAATATGTCCAATAAATTCCATTCGTCGCAACACTGAATCTCTTTTTTTCTGTGATATATATATATATCATTATCATCATCATCATCAACGTTTAACGTCCGTGTTCCACGCTTGCATGGGTTTGGACGGGGGTTTTCCCACTTGAGGCAAGAGTGGTTGTCTTGCTCGCATAGGACTGTCTGGCAGGTTTTCTACAGTTGGATGCCCTTCCTAACACCAACCACATTTACAGTGTGGGACTGGGACGTTTTTACCGTGTTGCCTACACGGCCACATTTCAGCGTGGACTGTGTGTTTTTTTGTCGTGACACCAACACGACCTCATTTGTTTCGGCCTGGATGGTGTGGCACCAACATAACTTTACATAGAAGGGGGCGGTGTGGATGGGGTGGGGGTGGTGGGACGGGGGTGTATTTTGTTAGAGATGCCTACTGACTGTAGTAGGTTTTACTTTGTATTTAGGTAAGGCGGGTCTTCTCTATTACTGAGTACCGCCAAAGGTCTCGGTCCAGTGACATTGTCTTGGTGAGGTGTAAGTGTGTGAGGTCGGAGTTTATCATATATATATATATATACAGTATATATATATATATATATATATATATATATATATATGTATATATATATACAGTATATATATATATAAAATAACAAAAATAAAAATGCTGATGTTACATAATATGCTGGGCACATGAGTAGAAGGACGTCTGTTTTTTCCTGCCGGCAGCATATCACTAAATCGGATTTCATCTGAGGATACCCTTCTCATAACAACAAATGCATGAAAGACTTCTCGATTGCATTGGAACCATGGAAATAATGATCAGGATTAAACGATTTATGTAACATTAGCATTTTTATTTTTATTGCTTTTCTAAAAATTTCCATCGTAACTAAAAACTACGAATGTTGAGAGCTTTCTTCTGCTTACTCCTGTTTTTACCAAAACAATCTCTTTGGAACACAATATATATAAATATATATACAGTATATATATATATATAAATACAATATGTTGAAAAGGTAACACACCAGAGAGAGATATACAGTGCGCTATCAATAAAACAGGGAAAAAACCACCAGTGTATGGAATCTATAACCTATGAAAGGCAGACTATAGACACGATAATTAAAAATATAAATTAATAGAGGTATTTATTTACGCTTTAATTTATATTTTTAATTATCGTGTCTATAGTTTGCCTTTCATAGGTATAGATTCCATACACTGGTGGTTTTTTCCCTGTTTTATTGATAGCGCACTGTATATCTCTCTCTGGTGTATTTTAAAGAGCTCAGGATTTCTTCTCCTTTGAGCACATTATTTACAGGGAATTGCCAGTAATGCACTGGGTAATTGCTGGCCTTGTGCCAAAAGTAGAAACAATTATTTACAGGGAATTGCGAGAGCCTATGGCTCTGTTAATTTATCGTGATATATATATATATATATATATATATATATATATATATATATATATATATATTTCGTTTCTGAATTTGTTTAGCAAGATTCTTTATCTGAAAACGTGTGTTGAAACCGATATTGTTATACTTTGGGAGGGTCATGTTGCCAATAAGAAACACACGCACCAGTTACTTTTATATAATAAATTTATTATAATAAATTTATAAATTTAGGAATTTATAAATTTATAAATTTCCGGTTGGTTGGTTGGTTGGTTGGTTCCACAACCAGATGGTTGTTTAAATATTGTCAAAGTTCTTTCGTCACACATCCTGTGACCTCTTCAGTGACTGGGGGTTCTTTTCTTTGTTTTTTGTGCCTCTCCTTTGTTCTGTCCTATGCCATCTTGTTTTTGTGTGTGTGTTGTGACACAACACACACACAAAAACAAGAGAGAGAGATATACAGAGAGAGATATACCAGAGAGAGATATACAGTGCGCTATCAATAAAACAAGGAAAAAAAACCACCAGTGTAAATAAATACCTCTATTAATTTATATTTTTAATTATCATGTCTATAGTCTGCCTTTCATAGGTTATAGATTCCATACACTGGTGATTTTTTCCCTGTTTTATTGATAGCGCACTGTATATCTCTCTCTGGTGTGTTACCTTTTCAACATATTGTATTTATATATATATATACTGTATATATATTTATATATATTGTGTTCCAAAGAGATTGTTTTGGTAAAAACAGGAGTAAGCAGAAGAAAGCTCTCAACATTCGTAGTTTTTAGTTACGATGGAAATTTTTAGAAAAGCAATAAAAATAAAAATGCTGATGTTACATAAATCATTTAATCCTGATCATTATTTCCATGGTTCCAATCCAATCGAGAAGTCTTTCATGCATTTGTTGTTGTTATGAGAAGGGTATCCTCAGATGAAATCCGATTTAGTGATATGCTGCTGGTAACATGACCCTCCCAAAGTATAACAATATATATATATATATATATATATATATATATATATATATATATATACAGGATGTGACATAAGTAACTGGGAAATCCAACATTTATATTCCAAATGGTAATATTTACTAAAATTCTAGTCATAATTTACAAAATTATAAATACAACAAACAAGGGTTAAAAAAAATATAAGTCTGGCTGATCACACACAAATAAACGGACGTTCAAAACGTTATCTGTAAACCTTGCAATAAAATTGCATTAACTGCCTGGTTACTTATAACTCATTCTGTATATACTAGGAGGAGGAGGAAGATTATTTGGTAATATCCAAATATCATTATTCTCTCTTTTCTCAAAGGGCGGTGGATTGGCAGTATCGGTAAGGGTCGGACGCCATGCTTTGAAGCATAGAGTTACCTCCCTTTATGATCTGAGTTCAAATCCCGCCGAGGTTAACTTTGCCTTTCATCCTTACGGGGTCGATAAAATAAAGTACCAGTAATGCACTGGAATAATTGCTGGCCTTGTGCCAAAAGTAGAAACAATTATTCTCTCTTTTCTCAATTGGTGAGAAATGTTAAAAAAAAAAATAAAAAAAATCATAATAATCAATGAAAATACATATATACATAAATTATAAAAAAGTATTTCATGTATGTATATAATATACATATTGAATGTGTACACATATATAAATATTGTCCTCTTAGTTATTTTTCTTAAATTTATATATATATATATATATATATCATCATCATCATCATCATCATTGTTTAACGTCCATCTTCCACACTAACATGGGTTTGGACGGGAATTTTCCCACTTGAGGCAAGATTGGTTGTCTTGCTCAGGACTGTCTGGCGGGTTTTCTATGGCTGGATGCCCTTCCTAACACCAACCACGTTTACAGTGTGGACTGGGAGGTTTTACCTTGTTACCTACATGGCCACATTACAGCGTGGACTGTGTGTTTTTTTTTGACGTGACACCTACACGACCTCATTTATTTAGGACTGGATGTTGTGGTACCAACATAACTTTACATTGGAAGGGGTGGTGTGGATGGGGTGAGGGTAGTGGGGCATATATATATATATATTTTGTCATATTTCTTAAGTTTTTATATATATATATATATATATATATATATATTGACCGGGATAGCAGTATCAAGGAATTCTTCACCAGTGTAAACTGAAATAGAAAATAAAAAAGGTTATTGAAGATCTGTTTAACCCTTTAGCATTTACATCACTCTACATATACTATTATATTTTCATGGTAGGGCTTTACCTCACATAATTATCTCACATAATATTGAATCTATGAGATTTTGATATTATTTATTTTGAGAACAATACCTTAACATCAGTAGGAGTGGCCAGTTACAGCTGGTTTGATCAGAGAAAGGTGAGAGAATTCTGGCCGGATATGGTCGGTTTAAATGCTAAAAGGTGGAAATGAAGTCAATGACAATAATGATGATGATGATGATGATGATGACAACGATGATGATGTCTACGAGGAAGAAGAGGATTATTTGGTAGTACCCAAATATTATTATCCTCTCCTTTCTCTATTAGTGAGAAATGTGAACAAAAAAAACAATAATAATAAACGAAAATACATACACACGCATATACACACATTTTATGCACACACAAACACACACACACACACACAACACACATCCATACACACACTCATTTATACCTCCCAACCCCAATCAATGCCTCCCCAGCCAGACCAAGGACACTGACCACCTTAGTGTTGTAATGAGGTATTGATGGTGCTATGACCCAGCCCTCTCTGTCAAGTGGTAGTGCTGGTGCCATGATGAAAAGCACCCAGTCCACCATGTGAGGTGATAGTGGTGGCATTACAATGAAAAATACCATAAGTTGGTAGTGCTAGAGTCCTATTAAAATGCTCCAAGTACACACTGGAACATCAAGTACACATTAGGAACATCATCCATCTGTTGAAACCAAGCCAAAATGGAGCATACAAGCTGGATGTGGTCATCTAATTTATCTAGTCTCAACATGTAGCAACCATCTAACCAATGCAAGCATACAATATATATGTTAAACAGCAATGATGATGACACACACACACACATAGGTATCCCTTGTTTTCTTTAGGTGACAGAATTCACAGTTACGGGAATTGTAAAGTGGGACCCCAACAAAAGTGATGTTACATTCTGTAATCCCATCCTTATAGAAACTCAGGTAAATTTTAGCAATATAAAAATTACATCTTGTTCTTAGCCAATGGCTGCTTCTTGAGCTTTTAGCTAAGATCAAAGTGTAGTTAATAATCATCATCATCATCATCATCATCATCATCATCATTATCATCATCATCATCATCCCCATCACTACCACCATCATCATCATCGTCGTCATCATCATCAGCTGTTTTTCCTGCTTGTAAGGATTAGGCAGGTTTTCACAGACCAAGTCAGTACTCAAGAGAGGCAGCTGACCTCTCAGATGGGCCAAGAGCCTGAATCTTACATACAAACTCATGCTCAATCAAGTGGATTTTATTGCCAACAACACTAAAGAGGTTGCTATAACTTTGACACAGCTGAAGAATCCTCCCAACTCTTTGTTTGGCAGGATTTCTATGGGCAGGTGCCTTTCTTGTCACCAATCACTTTATGTGTACTGGGTATGTTTATTATGTTGATCACTAACAGTAGGGATGTTGTCATGTCTTTGACACAATTGAAGGGACCACCCAACATGAAACATTTTCACAATGGCTTTCATGTTATAAACCAAAATATGTATTTTTGTATGATCCATTATTGTCAATACCTGAATATTTGTAGGTCTCATGTGACTCAGCAGAGACATTACTAAGTACACTGTGAGTATACTGGCAGGTATTGATTAACAAGATATTCTATTACATGTTTTCACATTGCTTTAGCTATATCTGATATTTTTTTCAACTCTTGTTAAAATGCTCCAGTGACAAACAAAAGTTTTGAGAATTTGGAAAAATTCTCATTGAACTGCGATTGTAAATTGTTTATTAGTTATGTATATTGTATAGACATCTCTGTTACTTTTGTTTTATACTGAAGTATATGTAGTGCCGGATTTATCATGGTGCTTAGGTATGCATGAGGGCGCCGTTGGTCAGGAGACCCATCTTCCTGCCAAAAAAATTTACAATGAATTTTTCAAATGTTTTGGGCATCATAACTTAACTAGCACAGGGCTTCATTTGTTCTAAATCTGGCACTGATTATATGAGTGTTGAATGATATTCATGATAGTGATAATGAATTCTGAAGTGTTTTTTTTACATTTTTGTCATTCTCCTCATCATTATCCTTCTCACTATCATCCTCCTCATCATCATTTAACATTCATTTTTCCTGCTAGCAAAGGTTGGACATGTCACCACATATCAGTCAGTACTCAAGTGAAGTCTCTGATCTCTAGGTGGGTCGGAAGCCTGATATACAATCCTATGCTCAACTGAATACATTTTATCATGGTACCAACACTAAGGAGGTTGTCATGTCTTTGACATAACTGAAGAGTCATCCTGACCCTTTGTTTGGCAGATTTACTAAGGCTGGATACCGTTTCTATCACCAACCATTTTACAGAGTGTACTGAATGATCTCTTCCAGAGTACATTTTAGCTGGGTATGGATGTCTTTAAAAAGTTTCTGGTTTGAAGATAACTTTTTCCAGGCTCTTCACCAATGAGGTGGGGAGAAGCACTGAATAGCATTGACCCCCTACTTTTCAATGGTACACCCTCAGATTTAGAAAAAAATGCAGTGATATGATTATTCTAAAACTCCTCCTTAGAATTAATGTGAATTAGATTGCCCACACAAAATGTCCTAAAAAGCCCCTCAGCACCAAAGTCTGACATACCTCTTGACATCTTCCCTTCTTCCACAAGTCACAGAGGCTCAGAAAAAGTTCATGGGTACTGTGTACTGTTTCTTGTCATTTGATAACAACAATTGTTATCTGTAACAACAATTTATCAAACTTCAAAAAATGTCTGTTGCTGAAGCTGTTAGGCTGTGGAGTATTTGAGGTTTGTGTGGACTTTGTCACAGCAATCTTTTAACCATTTCATAGAGCCAATAGTATTTTCATGGCTCTTCTGATAGTACCAAAATAAATCTTGATTTAAATGTAAAGACTAAGCAAAGTGAACAGAGATCTCCAATAACTCAGAGATATGGTCAATATTGGGCCTTGAAACAGTGCTTTTCTTCCATGTATGAACATAAATAAATAATATAATATATATATATATATATATATATATATATATATACATATATATATCAGCCTTAGCCTTTCCCTTGAACAACATCGGTGGCGTGGAGAGGGGTGACTGGTATGCATGGGCGACAGCTGGTCTCCCACAATCAACCTTGCCCATGGTCATTCATGACTGAAGGGGGTCTCCTTCTTCTATATATATATATATATGAAAGGTCCCAACTCTTTCATATAACCAAACTCTACTACCCCAAGTATCGAATATTCTTGTGAGTAATGGTCTAACCAGTTTATTACAGTATCCATCTTGATTTATATATTTATATATATATACGTACATGTATATATATATATATGGTGGCTGCCAACTCGTTTTCGAGTACGGCCACTACTTTATATCCATGTAGGAGAACCCCTACCGATGCGCTGAACGAGTGTGACTTTTTAGTCCCGCCAGCGACTTAAAAACTCTGGTACAAACACTGCACTTGTGACAAATATTGACACATAGTGCTGGGCCCATGATACCATGTGATGACAAGTGCAGAGAGATCTCCAGATATAAAGCAATGCCTGTGCCGTGAAGCTTTTATAGTGAGCAAAGGCACTGCACAAAGCCAGTCCCACTCTCTTAACCAAGATGATATTTACCAAAAAGAAGAACAAGTCAACATCATTGGATACCATCAGAGTTGCAGGTGTTATATCAGAGTTTTCCTTCTCCTAGAATTCTGCCTTGACAAAGGCTAAGGGGTCATCTCTCCCGGTGATTTTGGATGGCCATTGACTCTTAAGAGCTCCTTTGCCCTTTGACAGGTTTTGTTTTTAGTCCTGCAGGATGTCCAAAGTCACCCTCCTCACCAAGAAACCTTGGTATATATATATATATACACATGCATATACACACATACACCTCTCCCACAAACACTCACACATACACACACGTACACACATACAAAGCCCCCACCTCTTGGGGCCATGATAAAATACACTTAGTACTCTGTGTAAAGTGATTGGCAGTAGCAAAAGAATCCACCCATAGAAAGCATGCCAAACTAGAATTTATGAGCATGGCGTGGTCCTCAATACTGACTAGTCTCAGAATGTGATAACCAGTCTCAGACATACCAGCATGGAAAATGGACATGAAGCAATGATGATGATGATGATGATGATGATGTGTGTGTGTGTGTATATATATACACAGGGTGTCTCTAAAAAATGTATACACACTTCAACTGCATTCTAATAAATATTGCCTGTACAGATTACATATATACTTGACTACCCATGATGAGTTGGGTCAGGTTCACTTAAAAATTATTTTTAAATAATTAAAATATACACAGACATATATAATGTAAAATGAAATTGTAAGGCCCATATATATGTGTGTGTGTGTGTGTGTGTACATGTATGTGTGTGTGTGTGTGTGTGTGTGTGTGTTATATATAGGTGGGTGTCTGTGATCTATATACACTGGTCACAGACACACACACACTTACAAGCCCTTCCTATTTAGCAGGATACAGTAATGCTATATTCGATTCTTTGAAGTCACCGGTTATAATTTCATTCAACAACACCACCAGCTCTCTCTCTCTCTTCCATTTTCCTTCTCCGTCACCTACTCTCTCTATGTTTCTCTTTTAATCTACTCACTCACAACCACTATCTCTTTCTCTCTGTTTCTCTCTCTCTCTTTTTTTATGAAGGTACCCGGAAAATCCCCATATCTCAGGAACCCGTGCTCCGATTTACGCGAAATTTGTTTTATTCCATTTGTATACCCATTTCAGGGGCAACTTCCTTTCAAAGTATTTTCCCATTATGTGTCATTTTAGCTGTATTAAATTACAGACAAGCACACACTCACACAGTTTTAGTAGTATATAGAGATATATATTTAAAAAAAACAGAAAAATGACTTCACATATAAAAAGAAAAATTGCAAAATTTAAAAAAAAAGGCATTTTTGTTTTAATTCATCAATTTTGTTTTATAAATTTTTTTAGCGTGGGATTTAAAAAATGGTACATGACGTAGAATATCACATGATTAGATTTCTTCATAAAACCAGATCAGATTCATGTGGGTTAAGACAATATTGTGTTGTCTTAGAGAGATTTAGTTGCTATTTTTAGCAGGTGATTCAACCACATAGATGCATCCTTAGTGGCTCATATGAAGTAGGCAGTAAAGGTAGGTAAAGTAAATTAGAAAGCAGTAAGTTTGGTTAAGTTAGTGACAACTATTACTACTCTAAAGTTATCATTGAAACGTAATATCAGTGAACAAACATGTCTAACAGTTGAGCTTAATTAAATAAAGTTCTGAAATATACTTAGTCATCAGTCTTTCACAGTTTAGTTGTCAGTAATTATCTATGTAGTCCACCCTGAGTGTTTCTCGGGGTATTTTGTATGAGTAAGTAAGAACGTGTTAAAACAAGACAGTTGGCTTTGCTTTAATTATTTATGACTGACAGATAACTAAATGCCGGAAACTTGTGATAATGTATCATTCAAGACATTATTTTTACAGATGAGGACATTATTACTGACATGGCCTCTACATCACAACTGAGGGTTAGGCCTTTTTGCAAATCAGTTTATAATGAGTCAAAAATATTTCTTCCAGGCCATATCTTTCTTCAAACTGCCTTGAATGTTAGGAAGACATATTTCAAGCTCTAGTCACCCCACCGACAAATAATAGTGTCTACCAAACAAATAAAAGAGACCTTATGTGTATGTTGTTGTTAAACCTACAAAAAAGAAAAAAATTATAAAGACCTGTAATTGCTGTAATTGATCTTGACAAGATGAACTCAAACATGTAAACTCTTCAGGTGTTCATCCTGTATTTTCATATTAATGACACACCTTGAAATGTTAAATTGTTCTGTTCCTCACACACTACAACCCCCCCCCCCCCTCTTTGGTTATTTGGAAGCTTGACAATGCGTATTAGGTAAAAATGAGGTAAAAATAGAGGAATGAAAGGACACAGCGAGCTGAAATAAAAGAGTGAGGACGATAGATTGTTACCGTAGCAATTTTTAATGATCCCAAATATTTTCGGATTTTCCATCTATTATCAAGAGGAGTCCATCGAGTGGGGGACTTCAGAGAGAAACATGAGAAATATCTAGGGTGGCTGTTCGATTTAATTTGAATGAAAATCGTTAAAGTTTAATAATAAACTACAACACCTTAATATATATATATAAATATATATACTACACATTAAATATTCTCTGTGATTTTTGTGTATTTGAAAAGATGAACGCTTTGAGGTTATTATTTATTTATAAAATGATTGATTTTGATAGATCCTATTTGTAAATCAAATTTAGATGTGAATAAGTGTTTGGTAACATTTACTGAATAATTTGCTCCTCGTGTAATTAATTTAACATAATAGGAATTCATATATATGCATTTTTGAAAATAAAAAAAAAAAAGAAATATGATATGTAGCCATGTGTACGTTTATTATAATAAATTACTATATTTTGAGCTGATATAACTTTTTCACATACACCTTTCCAGTTCTTATATTTGAAAACGAAGTTCTTTATATATATATATGTATATATATATATGTATATATGTATGTATATATATCATAGGATTTTACCAACTTTTCAACCATCCTCTTACGGAATCACCTATATAACTCACCCACACACACACCCAAAAACATTTTTTTCTCCACACGCCACCTACACCCACAACACGCTTAAACCCCACACACACGTGCTTTCCACCACATATTTACACCCTCAGCCTCCTGATTCCTCTCCCCCCCCCACCCCTCTATCCACACACAGACGCTCCGACCTAACACCCCCCCACACACACACACACACACCTCTTCCTGAACATGCAACCCCGTTCTTCCCCCAACCCTTACTTTCACATACACACACACACACACACACACACACACGTACACCTACACACACACACGTACACCTACACACACACACCACCTTCAGCCCTCCCCGCTCGGACACCCCGTCTCCCTCTCCCGCCACCACCCCTACACACCCCACACCCTTCCACCACCTGTTTTACCCCCTTTTTGATTTCAGTTTATTTTGATCATGCTTTTATATTTAATTTTATTTCATTCCTTGTATTTTGATCATGCTTTATTTTTATTTTTATTTTTAATTTCATTCGCACCGTTTCCTTTCGCTATATGTCTCTCCACCACTCCCCTACACACCCTTTGAACTCTGTTCCCACACACTTCTCACCTGAGGAAGGGCTTATGCCCGAAACGTCGTTCCCCACCACCACCCCACTCTCCAGAGCGTGAAATTAATAAACATTCGTTGTACTGCCTCTCTGTTTTGTTCCTGTTCAAATGTTTCCATTATATATATATACATATATATATATCCCCACTCTCAAGAGCGTGAAACTAATAAACCTTTGTTTGTACTGCCTCTCTGTTTTTGTTCCCGTCCCAGTTTTCACTATATATATATATATATATATATATATATATATATATATATATATATATATCTGTAAATGTGGTTAGGGTTACAGCATCCAGCTGTAAAAATCCCACCCAAAATACAGTTCCGTCTGAGAGAAGTATGGCACAGCCATGTGGGCAACCGTTCTAACCCATGCAAGCATGGAAAAATAGACATTAAATTGTGATGATGATATATATATGTGTTAATAAAGCTATTTGAATAGTAATTCGTATAACTCCAGTTGGGCCACTACTTACTCAATGAAACATATTAAACCATATTACAGAGTGCATAGAATAAGTTATTTGTAATGGGGACAACTGCTCGTGGATTATGATAAATTTTATATCAATAAAAATATATATAATTTTATACTAATAAATCTAAATAGATATATATATAGAGAGGGGGCGGGGTAGAGTATGTGATTCAGTGAATTACTGGTGGTGGTATCAAAACAAGCACTTGATACGCAGGCAGAGTGTATATATTCATAAAAACGATGAAGTTTCGTTTACATGTATTTAGACTTTTATCGTGTATTACCTGTTATGCGTGTTTCACTGAGGATTGGCTCAGGGTCACCCCTAAAAGTTATGGACCTGACTCCATTATCGATCTGCTCTTCAGACTAGCAATCCGACAAAAAATATAGTGTTTGTTGTGATTTGTGAGGTGATGGGTATATGCATAAGGATCAGCACTATTTTTTTTGTGTATGTGGGCATGAGTGGTTGTATATTTTTTGTTGGATTGTTAGTCTGAAGAGTAAATCGATAATGGAGTTAGGTCCATAATTTCTATGGGTGACCAATCCTCTGTGAAATGCGCATAAGATGTTGATACACAATGAAAATCTATATACATGTAAACGAAGCTTCATCATTTTTATTTATATGCATATATATATATATATATATGTATATAAGTAAAAATGATGAAGCTTCATATCCATATGTGGTTGACAGCTGAGAGAAAAGAGTATTCAATACCGAAGTAGAGTTTTAATATTCATGATGACCCTGTCATAAACAGGCGAAACTCCAGAGAAACAAGACTCACTATTTAGGCATAATAAAATGAATATATATATATATATATTTTTTTTTCTCTCATTTCTACAGTTTGCATGTTTATTTTCATTGGCATGTCCAAAGAAGAGCTAGAGAGTTATTTCTCACAGACTTATACACTCTTTCTCACATCAGATGTGGGCAATGTCTGAGATTTATGTGATTAATACAGAGCTTGAATAATGGATACTGAGTTCAATATTTGTGGAAGGTGTTTAGTTGTATTTCTCAGAACAGATAATTAATCCTTTAGTTACCAACATGGTCAAAACCAGCTCTGGTTCTATGAAATAAAGCCACCCATTTTAAAGGTTTCCAATTTAAATAACAATTTTACAACATAATTTTATATAAGAACCTTACATGAAGTTACTATCTTAGTAATAAAATAATTAGTAATTTTACTAAATGCCTCAAAATTCTTAATTAATTAATTAAAACAGAGTGTACTTCATTAGAGATACAGTCGTAGTTTATACGCCATAGTTTATTTAGTTGAGGGAAATAGTTAACAGTAATAGATATCTCATCCAAGATGATTTTCTCTCATTCACCTAGCAGACTCTGCAAAAACGTCTATAGTGACTGACCTTGATCCTATGAGAAAGCCATAAAATATATCTAGGCAACAGCTTTATGGGCTGACATTTATTTGCATTTGAAGATTTCTCTCTCTTTCTCTGTCATTTGTCAAATCCGCCCAACTCTCTGTCTCATCTTGAGTGTGACACTAGTCAGTTACAAGAAGTAGCTTTACCTAAAGAAAGATTTGTACTAACCACTCTAATCCATCAAATCACTTGTGGGAGCCTCTACATGATCACTTAAATCTAAGTCTAAAGTCTGTCATAAGCCAAAAGGGTAATTTAGCTGGCACTTATTCCGGTTTCATGGCATGAAGCGACTGAGAGTACAAGACCCCCCCCCCCCTCTGGACAGAACACCAATCCATCGCAGGGTTAAACTCCCAGCTATTGCTGGTACTCATTTTCAGCTAAGTATACTAGAGCTACGTGAAATGAAATGTTTTGCTCAAGAACACAACAAACAACACAGCCCTGGAATTGAACCCACAACATTATGATTGTAAGTCCAACACTCTTACCACTAGGCCACGTGCCTCCACCATGATCGCTTAACCTACGAGAAATTGCCCATATCTTCCCATGGATCACATCCCTCTATATTGAAGACGTAAAGGACACATTGGGTAATGTAAATCTGCGTACTCCTAAAAAATGGGATTGTCACACTTGGAGTACTTAGTCAGAATTAAATTGAGGTCAAACAACAATAACTTAGACCTGGATACACTCTGCCATTGTGATTAAAATGTCTTGGTTGCTAAAGTTTGTTGATGGAATAGCTGTATATGTTGCAGTTGACAATGGATAACTGGTTGTGTATCTTAGAGACAGTGAAGGAAGGAGAATGGGTTGGGCCTACAGAATATATGATGACTTGAGATGAGAGCAAGGCAGAAAAACAAGGGGGGATAAAGAAAGACCCTGCATCTTCGGTCAAAGAAGGCATTGAGGCTTTACTCACAGTAGATACTAATATCAATCATGTCATAGATTTTATATTCATTGCCTCCATCTCTCTTGCCCTCTCCACCCCTCACTATTATAAGCAAATGAGGGCCCATGCACTGGATGCAAGGCAGCCCCAGCGGACAGAATAGAGAAGGCATTTCCCCAGAGGATGGTAAGAGAAACGTATTGGAAGAGCCATTCCACCTTACAAGGCTCACACCTACAGCTAGCCAACACCATGCCGATAATGGTGAATAGGGAGGTGGTCCTTGGGCCAAGGCTACTAGGAGGGTGAAGAGAGGGGTGACAGTGAAGATAACTGCAATGGTTTAATGAAATATACAATTTAATAATATAAATATTCTACACCTTTTTATTTAATGTTTACTACATTTTACAAACAGAAGTTATACAATGATGGAAATATAAAAAAAAAAAATAATAAAATTGAGTAGTGAAAAAACAGGGAAAGTGTAAAGAAGGGCAGATCTAGCTGTATAGGAAAGTAGAGGAAAGGACTATAAATGCCATAAATGAGAGGAAAAGGAGGGAAAGAGCAAGGACTATTAGGATGGGAAGTGTTATAGTCAGGGTATGTCTTATATTGAGAATTCAATAGGGTTCAAAAACTACTAACTGTCTGTGTCCAACTCTTTCTTTGTAAGGTTTTTTTTATTGTTTTCTTTTTCTTTTTTACTGTTTTATATCAAGTTTTCTATTTTTACATTTGTGGAATGGTTTATTAGTTAAAACAATTATTGTTTTACTACTGGATGACATTTTTGCTATTAACCACTAAACCTTGAAATGGAGAATGGAGCTCTTTTTTCTTTCTTTAGGTCAAGCAAATATGTGGATTTAGGTGTCTTACTTTGAGGTCAATGTAATGGCTGTAATTCCATCTGAATTCATGACTACATGGTGTTGTCAGTAGTCTAATACCCACTTTACTACATAGTCATTGTACCTTATCAGGTTGAGGGTTGAAAAAAGTTTCCTCATTATTTATAATCAGAATAAAATATTATAATAAACAGACATTACTTACCTACTGAGAAGTGTTCTCTCAATCCTCATTGAAAACAATATGTACAGCTATATCTGTTTGCAATGGTTTGTCTGAGTATTCAATAAATGGAGCAACTGGTTCCTCGGGTTCACTGTCCTGGACCCCAATAAGCCAGCTTATAATCCGTTCATCAGTATCATTTGCATGTTCAGTGTCCAGTTGATTTTTTTTGTTCTCCGAAATGACTTTTTTATTTACAATTCCTGCTTTATTAAAACTTCGAGCTGATGGTTTTGACCTAGCACCATAGACAGTATTTGGTGTTTTCTTAGTCTGTTTATTGTTTCCAGTATTTAGTAAGTGTCTGGGGGATGATAAACTTGTGTTAGATTGTCTGGGGGAATTCAGTCCAGAGATAGGCTTCCTAAGCAAACCTTTGTCCCTTAAGCTACATAGAGAGTTGAAACTTTTCATAGGAGAAATGCTACTTTCAGTTTGGCTACTTCCAGATTCCGCAGTAACCTTACTTCCTGACCCCTGTGTCTTAGATGAGACACAAGTAGATCGTCGTGTCATTAGTCTTGAAGTTGTTGAAATTGCAGGTGTACTGTAGCTATGAATCAACGTTGGTCTATTGGTTGATCCCTTAAATAAACCCATTGGTTTACTCTGTGTTGTACTTGGGACCAATTCATGACTGTTGAGGTTTCTGAAATCTCTTGCACTTGAGTTCGTTTTTTCATTTGGTAAAGGAGACTTTTTTCTACTGTCAGAAGAGATCTGTCTTAAGGGGGGATGTTTACTGTTGCTACTTTGGGCCATATTTTCTGTCCACGTTTTAATAAACGACTGTGAGTTTTGATGTGAAATTGAGAAAATTGGTGGCAATTCTACTGAGGTCATGCTTTGGTGAAAAGGCAAAATGGCAAACTAGCAAAACTTCATCCATTAACCAGGTTGTCAGACCAGCTACCATAACAATTCTGTAGGAAAATAAAATTAAAATAATTTAAATTAATTAGTTTAAAATTGGAAGATGTTCTTTCTACTCACTGGAATGTATATAGGCAAGTAATGTTACAAAGCATAGAGAAAAACAAACAAACACTGAAGCATATATGAAGGTGATTTTATAATAATACTTGAGTGATAGTATGTGTACATGTGTGTATATAAACACAATGATTAATAGATAATTTTTAAGAAAGGCATGTTTATGCTACTGTCTTTCATCTTTTCTTTGTATTATATTTGAAGTTTAAAAACATTTGCAATGTTTCAAGTTTAGTCATAAATATAAATCTTCATCATCATCATATATATATATATGTATATATCTATACTAGCTGAGCTACCTGGTGATTCCCGGGTATTTGATTAAAGTTACAATATTTGACCATTGAAATATGATTGCTGAATTTTAACTAAATTAGGAATTATAGCAGAATATTTATTGCCGTTTCCTTCAGAACCTCTGAAATTCAAACAAAATGTGAAGGCTATTTTAAAAAGCATAAATAAAATAAAATAAATAAATAAATTTACCATTGGTTTATGAATGAATGAAGAATTTACTTACTCATTTCTGTAATTCAGGAAAGTTTATTTAAATGTGTGTAAGTGTGGTAAATATCTACATATACACCAGGAACAAAACTCCCACTGTCACTGCCTCCATCTCTCCCGATCTCCCCATCACTCACTATTATGAGCAAATGGGGGCCCATGAACTGGCCACCCAGCAGCCCAGGCAGTCGGAATAGAGGATGGTGAAGGAGACGCGCTGGAAAATCCATTCCGGCTTGCGAGGCTCACCCCTACAGGTAGCCAACTCTCTGCCGAGTTGGGAGGTAGCCCTAGAACCAAGGACACCAGAAGTCTCCATTGCTATGGGCTCAACAACAAACCTGTTGGAGATCGACCGATATTTGGAGAGTATACGCTCCTTGGCCCAAAGTGCGGCAGAGCCTGGGTTAATTAAAATTTTTACACTGTAGCTTTCACCAGGAGATTTGTTTTTTATTTCTTTTAGGTACACCAACAGTTATAGTGTCTTCCATGACATACATACACACACAGGCATGTGTGTATAGACTGTTCACTGTGATTTGAAATGGATTTGAAATGGGTTACATTTCTAGAGCACCCACGAATATTGGATATGGTCCATAAAAAGGCCTATAAATGTCAAAACATAACGTAAAATATAGGCCAGAAAATACAGTATATTGTTATTAATAATTTAGTGTTAAAAAATGTGAAAAAATATATATTGCCACGAAAAAAGCCCCCCAAAAATCACGGCAGATATTTATGATTCCGCGAATATGCTGTGGTTTCCACAAATAATTATTAGTTAGATTCTGAGGAGAGTTCTGCGAATGACGGGACCGTGAATGCCAGGCGTACACTGAGTGTATATATCTACTATATAAATGGCAATTTCTGTCTGTGTGTTACCAGTAGGCGTCTAAACCATTGATCTGATCCTGATGAAACTTTACACACATGTTAAGTTAATATTCAGGAACAGGACTGGCTAACTGGATTTCAATAAAAATCAATAATTAACCCCTGGGGACATTAAAACCTCCTTCTCACTACTCTCCTTTCTCCTCCCACAACTCACCTTTCTCCTCCCACAACTCAGTCCTCCCACCATCAACCCCAGTTGATGGATGCGAAATCCGAAATATAGGGACAATTAAATCACTTCCAAGGTAATTCTATCTCATATTATTATTTTTACACTCTTTAGGGTGATGGATAGGTAGTATTGGTAGAGAGTCGGACGCCATGCTTTGCAGCATAGAGTTACGGCCCTTTATAATCTGAGTCCGAATCCCGCCAAGGTTAACTTTGTCTTTCATCCTTACAGGGTCGACAAAATAAAGTACCAGTAATGCACTGGGGTAATTGCTGGCCTTGTGCCAAAAGTAGAAACAATTATTTTTACACTCTTTCCTACGTTCCTCTACACCTTATACGTCTCATTCTACATTTCCTCTTACATCGCTCTCATTACCATCTGATTTTGTTACCCGGAGATTTACCCATCTGCATTGTTGAGGCTTCCAAAACGACCAAATTTTATTATTCCACAATGCTTCAAGCAAGCTTCAACATTCTCTTGTATACGAGGTGTGTCACAAAAGATTTATTTCAAACCCAAACTTCACACTAAGAGTTTTCTCCTTCAAAGTAATCCTCTTGGAGTATGTAACTGTAATCTTAGCTCTCTGCAGCAATCAAACTTTTTTCTTCATAATTTTATATACATGTCCTCTGTTTCAGATCATCAAGCAATGAGCACAGAGCAACGAACAAACTTGGAGTTTCTGGTACGGTTGGGGAAAACTCCGTCAGAAGCACTGGGATTGCTGCAGCAAGTGTATGGAGATGAGATGATGTCACGCTCACGTGTTTTTGAGTGGTGCAAGAGGTTTAAAGAAGGACACGAGGACATGGAAGATGACCCCAGGAGCGGAAGGCCCTCAACAACCAGGATTGAGGTCAACATTGAGCGTGTCAGGCAGATGGTGCGTAGCGATCGTCGGCTGACTGTTTGACTGATGGCAAATGAGCTGGGCATGAATTGGGACAGCGTCTGGAAGATTCTCACTGAAGATTTGGACATGCGGAAAGTCTGCGCGAAGATGGTGCCAAAACTGCTGAACGAGGACCGTAAGGGTCGATGCATTCAAGTGTGCCAGGACATCCTCGAGCATCTTGAAACCGAACCAGACTTGCTAGGGACAGTCATCACCGGTGATGAGTCATGGACCTTCGAGTACGACCCGGAAACCAAACGCCAGAGCCTACAGTGGAAAAGTCCGTCATCGCCAAGGCTGAAGAAAGCATGACAGTCGAAGTCCAAAGTCAAGGTCATGTTGATCACATTCTTTGATGTGAGGGGGATCGTCCACTGCGAGTTCTTGCCACAAGACCAGACAATCAACCAACATGTCTACAAAGAGATACTGCAGCGTTTGCTTTGTTCAGTGAGAAGAGGCAAGAGTTGTGGCAGGACAACTCATGGCTGCTTCACCATGACAACACGCCTGCTCACAATGCCCTGAGCATCCGACAGTTCCTGGCCAAGAAAAACATCGCCGTGTTGGAGCAACCTCCCTACTCCCCCGACCTGGCTCCGTGTGATTTTTTCCTATTCCCCAAGCTCAAGGGGGTCATCAAGGGGACTCGTTTTGAAGACGTGGACAACATCAAAAAGGCCGTGACGACGGAACTGCAGAGGATCCTAGAAGAATCCTTCCAGGAGTGCACACTCCTGGAAGAATTCTTCCAGGATCCTCTGCAGTTCCATCGTCACGGCCTTTTTGATGTTGTCCACGTCTTCAAAATGAGTCCCCTTTCTGTGCAGAAAAGGATGATAAAGTGCATTAGACTCCAGGGGGATTACTTTGAAGGAGAAAACTCTTAGTGTGAAGTTTGGGTTTGAAATAAATCTTTTGTGACACCAGTCCTGGAACTTTTCTGACACACCTCGTATATATATATATATATATATATGTATATATAGGTATATATGTATATATATATATATATTAAGTGTTTCCGTAGTAAAGGTAAAGGAAAGGAGAGTGCTCTATGTAGGCTACAGAGCTATTTAGTTATGTAATAAACAACATAAGACAATTATTCCATTTACCAAAGGTTTCGCGAAGACAGACAAGCTCGACACAGACGTCTGATGAACTGTTATCATTGAAATATGTATCACAGCATTACCAATAAAGGACTTTAACATCTGAAACTACTTCGCATTTTCTCATTATATATATATATATATATATATATATATATATATATATATATATATATATATATATATATATATATATATATATATATATATAATGTGAAAATGAGTATATATATATATATATATAGGTTATAGCAGATGATCTAATGCTCATAGCTGAAGAAATTTACATTTGAGAGAAGAAATTCCAAACTTGGAAGCATGGCCTAGAATCAAAAGGCCTTAAAATTAACTTGTCTAAGACTAAAGTTCTAGTATGTAGGAAGGAAAATAGGGCACTGGTCCCCTCTGGGAAATGGCCATGCTCAGTGTGTAGGAAAGGAGTAGGCAGAAACTCCATCTTATGCCCCAAATGTAAAGTATGGGTGCATAAAAGATGTAGTGGGATCACAGGTAAACTAACTAAGAACATAGATTTTATATGTGGCCGGTGCTCAGGTGCAATAAGTAGTAGCAAGTGCCCACAGGATACTAGCTCCTTCCATTGCCCAGATGGTTCTATAGAAATAGTGGACACCTTCCGTTACCTGGGTGACAAAATCAGCAGTAGTGGAGGGTGCTCTGAAAGTACAGTAGCTAGAGTCAGAACGGGATGGAAAAAGTTCAGAGAGCATATACCACTATTGGCCGCTAAAGGTTTCTCCCTAAAAATGAAAGGCAGACTGTATGATGCCTGCATACGAACAGCAATGTTACATGACAGCGAGACATGGGCATTGTGTGCAGAGGATCTGCGCAGATTGGAGAGGAACAAAGCTTGCATGCTCCGTCGGATGTGTAATAGTAATATACGTGAATGGCAAAGCATAAATGAACTAAGTGAGAAATTAGGAATAAGAGGGATCAGATGCTATTTACTCGAGAGAAGACTACGTTGGTATGGTCACGTGATGCGCATGAAAGACGACAGCTGTATAAAAAAGTGCAGGGCGATCAAAATAGATGGAAGCTACGGAGTAGGCAGACCCAGAAAAACCTGGGACGATTTGATAAATTCCGATCTTACACACTTACACCTCTCCAAGACAATGTCACTGGACCGAGATCTTTGGCGCTACGCAGTAATACAGAAGACCCACCTTGCCTTAGTACAAAGCGAAACCTACAGTCAGTAGGCACCTCCTAACCAAAAATACACCCCCATCCCACTACCCCTACCCCACCCCCATCTACACCACCCCTTTCTCTGTAAAGTTATGTTGGTGCCACAATATCCAGTCCTAAATAAATGAGGTCGTGTAGGTGTCACGACAAAAAAAAACACACAGTCCACACTGTAATGTGGCCGTGTAGGTAACACGGTAAAAACCTCCCAGTCCACACTGTAAATGTGGTTGGTGTTAGGAAGGGCATCCAGCCGTAGAAAACCCGCCAGACAGTCCTATGCGAGCAAGGCAATCACTCTTGCCTCAAGTGGACAATTCCTGTCTAAACCCATGCTAGCGTGGAAGATAGACGTTAAACGATGATGATGATAATATATATATATATATATATATATATACATATACATATATATACATACATATATATACATATATATATATATAGAAGGCGCGTGGCTGAGTGGTTAGAGAATTGGATTCACAATTGTGAGGTTGTGAGTTCGATTCCCGGACCAGGCAATGCGTTATGTCCTTGAGCAAAACACTTTATTTCACGCTGCTCCTTCTATTTGGAGTTGCGAACGATAGATAGTATTAGCAATTGGAAAGACCAATGGAAACATTGTTTCCTCGGTCCGATTTGACGAAAGTCGATCGACTGTCGATATATATATACATATATATATATATGAGATAGATATGAGGAAAGTCAACAAGGATACACAACATAAGAGAACAAAATCATCAATGATTATATATATTAGTTTACCGCTTGATATACTAGGAAAAGAGTCTTAATGTTTTGGATGTTAGTCTTTTATTGGAATATATAATGAGAGATAGAAGAACTAGAAAGATAGATGAGAGTAAGAAAAGATAGAAAACTAAGGACAAAATTGGGGTTGGGGGACGTATGTAGATACATTTTCTTTGTCGTTACATGAAATTCTATGTCATAGCTTAACTGTTATAAGTTGCTGTTTTGACTCGTCTCTTACTCCATTGGACAGTGCTTTGACGTGTCCCAGATGCTGTGACCTCGAGTGGACCAACAGCACTGTTGGTAGGGTCAAAACTGCCAAAGTCCATTTCCAAGGCTGATGACTCTGGAGTTCTGTGTCTTTTGTTTGTATTTTAAAGAGTTGGGACCCGACGGTTGAGCTCTTGCTGTTTCAATAGCTAGTTCCAGACTCTTTATAATATAGCCATACTTTACTACCCCAAGTATTGAGTACTCTGTTGAGTAATGATCTAATTAGTTTTAAACTTGTTCTATTCTGATTTATATATATATATAAAGGCGCATGGCTTAGTGGTTAGAGCATTGGCCTTGCAATCAAAAGGTTGTGAGTTCAACTCTCAGACCGGGTGATGTGTTGTTTCCTTGAGCAAGACACTTTATTTCACATTGCTCCAGTTTACTCAGCTGTAGAAATGAGATGATAGGGACTGGGGTCCCTATCATTCCACTGCAAAGTGGATGTGTAGGTGCCACGGAAAAAAAGCACCCAACACTCACTGTAAATGAGGTTGGTGTTAGGAAGGGCATCCAGCTGTAGAAATCAAGCCAGAATCAGTTCCCTTGCAAGCAGGGAAAAAGCGGACGTAAAATGATGATGATGATGATATATATAATTATGATAATAATGTTTTCTGATTTAAGCACAAGGCCAACAATTTTGGGAAGGGGAAAGTCGATTAAATTGACCCCAGTCATTACAGGTACTTTATTTTATCAACCCCGTCAGGATGAAAGGCAAATCTAAACTTGGTGGGATTTGAACTCAGAACGTAAAGGGCCATAACAATATGCCGTAAAGCATAGTTTCCAATGCTCTACCGATTCTGCCAATGCACCACTAATAATAATCGAGATATTGTACAGTTTCCATCTATCAAATTTGACTCACAAGGCATTGGACAACTTGTGGCTATAGTAAAGGAAACTTGCTCAAGGTGTCAGGCAATGGGACTGAAGCTGAAACCACTCAGCCATACCTATTTTTCAGATTCTCTTCTCTTTATAAAACTAATTATATGCTGTTTTGATATCAGAAAATATTTTTTATCTGTGGATAATTGAGCATATTTCCTGTTTTATTTATTTATGTACTGTTCTTGTTGTTTTTGTCTAGTTTTCAAACTTATTGATTGAAAGCCTTGTTTTGTTTTTTGTTAATTGGTCTTATATCCTGTTTTTATCAAAAGGGGTTATTTGATTTTGTATGGTTTAGTGGTTTTTAGTTTTGTTTCTATGTTTAGGAATGTAATTTTCTATATCATCATCATCATTTTACGTCTACTTTTCCATGCTTGCATGGGTTGGACGGGTCATTTCCACATTTCCAGCACAGCAGCCCTCTACTTGTTATCTCCTCTGTAAGGTTCAGCAATTTGAGATCATTACCCACAACTTCTGAAGTCTCTATGTGAATACCCTAGTATTTGTGTTCAGATAAGTTAAAACCATTCAATGTTGGTATTAGACTCTGCCAAGAGTGCATACTGCCACCTCTCTTGTTCATAATCTTCATGAACAAGATTGATATGCATGGCCTGCTTAGAAGTGGTATCAAGACTGGCAGATGTAGAATCACTTGGTTAGAATTTGCAGACAACATGGTATTACTTAATTCGTTGGAACTCTTAACATCCTGTACCACATCAAACTGCATTAGCAATACGAACATTCTTGAAAAGTACAAAACAACACTATCAATGTATCACATTAAACATCAAAGTCTTTATTTTAATACTACAAGTTTCCATAAAGATTTAACCACCAGCAAAGATACTATAAGCATTTGAATTAACATCTCCAATATGCAAGGGTTGAGATTCAAAGCAAACTAAGGGTTTCTATCATCATCATCATCATCATCATTTTATGTCCACTTTTCCCTGCTTGCAAAGGTGGGACGGGAACTGATTCTGGCTTGATTTCTACAGCTGGATGCCCTTCCTAACACCAACCTCATTTACAGTGAGTGCTGGGTGCTTTTTTGCCGTGGCATCTCCACGACCACTTTGCAGTGGAATGATAGGGACCCCAGTCCCTATCATCTCATTTCTACAGCTGAGTAAACTGGAGCAATGTGAAATAAAGTGTCTTGCTCAAGGAAACAACACATCACCCAGTCTGAGAATTGAACTCACAACCTTTCGATTGCAAGGCCAATGCTCTAACCACTAAGCCATGTGCCTCCATTGTAAGCATGTAAGCATTAATTAGCATTGATTAGTGAAATATGAATCAATAAAAATCAATGAGGAGCATCAGAGCACAACACATTACAGTAACAGTGCATTAGTATAATGGTAAAAAAGAAGAAATAAATATGTCTTAATCTTGCAGATGCTAGTCCTTCGTCTGAAAGGAAAACAGTAAGAAAAAGAGGATTTTTTCTAGGAGAGAAGATAAAGGACAGATGGGAAAATAAAAAAAAAAGGGAATGGAATGAAAAGTCATGTGTGGTCAAATGGCAGTTAGAAAGGATATCAGATGGAGGACTGAAAATGAATTAGGCCAGAAAAAGATTGGAAAAGAAAGATAAGTAGTACAAAAATGTGAGTGGTGTTAAAATATGCATGATCATACATGCATGTGTTTGGCGATGTATGCTGGTCAGTTGGGTGAAGTTAATTATTTAATGTGTGTTCAAGCATAGCATTTTGGCGGAAGGTTGATATGTGTGTGTGTATATATATATATATATATATATATGTGTGTGTGTGTGTGTGTGTGTAGCACACATACATGTACTAATACATGCATGACCTACATAACTGGATTTCATTATCAAACTTAGGCAACGGTGAGGGTTGCTGCATCTGGAACCAAAATGGAATAAAATCCTAAAATTCCAGGAATTATCAGCAAACTACATTTGGCATTCAGGACATTTTGGGGAGCAGGACCACTGTCACTGAGGTTCTTGTCATTGTTGGTGACTCACTTTACTGATCTATCAGGTGATGCCCATGACAGTATTTGGTTATTTCAGTATCTTAGTCTTTCTGTCTCCCACAACAATGCTGTGACATTTTAGGGAGCAGGGCCACTGACATTGAGGTTCTTGTCATTGTTGGTGACTCACTTTATTGATATATCAGGGGATGCTCATGACAGTATTTGGTTATTTCAGTATCTTAGTTTTTCTGTCTCCCACAACAATGCTGTGACATTTTAGGGAGCAGGGCCACTGTCACTGAGGTTCTTGTCATTGTTGGTGACTCACTTTACTGATCTATCAGGGGATGCCCATGACAGTATTTGGTTATTTCAGTATCTTAGTTTTTCTGTCTCCCACAACAATGCTACAAGTGTGTTGGCTTGCCTCATAAATTATTAAACAGAAACAGCCGAGGTTAACTTTGCTTTTCATCAATAAAATAAAGCACCAGTAATGCACTGGGGTAATTGCTGGCCTTGTGCCAAAAATAGAAACAATTATTAGACAGAAACACTAGCCGTTCTTCATTGAGTGTGTCACTGAGTGTGTAGGTCTTCTACTGTTTTCTCCCCTCTTTTTTTTTTATATAAATCTTTTATACATTATAAAATATAAACAAATAGTATAAGAATTACTATTGATTGTAGAATGGTTCTAATCCATTATTCAGATATCTAAATATTCTGGACTGCTTACACGAGATAGCAAATAGGGGAACTCTTGAGTGTGATTTGGCAACTATAGTTGTTCAGTGTCAGATGTGTGTGAGGGCAGGCGGGGGTAGGATGCAATTAGATCATTACTTCTGCTTGTATATATGTGTGTGTGTGTGTGTGTGTGTGCGCCTGTGTTGTGTTTGTGTGATTGTATTGTTAATTATGAATATGTTGTTGTGTGTATGTATGTGAGAATGTGTGTGTAAATGTGTGTGTGTGTGTGTGTGTGTGTGTGTTTGATTACACTCTTAGCTGTGGTCATATATATGTGTGAATGTGTGTGTGTGTGTTTGTCAATTAAATGTTATTTGAATACTGTGTATGTGAGTGTGTGATAACACTATTACTTGTGATTACGTTTGTATGTGTATGTGAGTGTGTGATAAATCTATTGTGATTTTGTGTGTGTATGTGATTTTGTGTGTGTATGTGATTTTGTGTGTGTATGTGATTTTGTGTGTGTATGTGATTTTGTGTGTGTGTGTGTGTGTGCATGTGATTTTGAGAGAGTGTTTGTGTGTGTGTGTTTCAAAGACTCTGGTTGACCCAAGCCTTGGAAGTGGAATTAGATAAATAATAACTGGTGCCAAAGCCCATTAGATGAATTACACCAATAATTCAAAATGCCAGCTTTGTCATATTATGTCACACTGATTTCTACTTGAGAATTATTTTAACTCTTAACATCCTGTACCACATCAAACTGCATTAGCAATACAAACATTCTTGAAAAGTACAAAACAACACTATCAATGTATCACATTAAACATCAAAGTCTTTATTTTAATACTAGAAGTTTCCATAAAGATATAACCACCAGCAAAGATACTATAAGCATTTGAATTAACAAACCTATTTTTAGCTGCTACTTCTCCAAATTGAGAAGTCTCAGCTCTGGTACTATGGGTATGTGGTTAAAATCAGGAAAGAATCACTGGACAGATTTTACTGGCAAAACCAACTGGCAAGAAACCCAGGAGTAGACCCTGAGTAAGATGGTCGGATAACATTCATGAGCTTGGCTGGTCTTGCTTGGAAACGGTTGCTTCTGACAAGACCTGCTGGAGGGAGTGTTTGAGGACTCTTACTCCATGTTACTCTCAGGAAGAAGAAGAAGAAGAAGAAGAAGAAGAAGAAGAAGAAGAAGAAGAAGAAGAAGAAGAAGAAGAAGAAGAAGAAGAAGAACCTATTTTTAAAGATATTTTCTGCTAAATCTTTACAGGATTTTAAGAATTAAGACTTCAAGTACCAGGGGGTACTCTCAGACACTTACACACTCATATAATGAATAGGTAGTTCAGTTGAGAAAGAAAACCCAAAAGACTCTGCTATAAAACCTCAAAATGCTGCTATCTACCCTATCAGCCGAAGCCGGGCGCTGCCTTCTGAGTGCAATTGTGGCACTCATCAACAGGTTCATCCATGGCGCTGAGGGCCAGTGTGCCTGAGCTGGGCAGTGGGGTGAGCTTCTGATGGCTTGCAAAATGGCTCAAATAGGTTATGTTTATCACCTTTGCCAGCCAAATTCCCTCCCATATGTCCCCGTCGTGGTACTGGCTCCACCCAATTGGGGTGGATGTAATAACAAGAGCTTGCCACTGTAACTGATGCAATGCTTTGATTGGACTATACTTGTGACTGGGCACTAATCACCTGAAGAAACGCCAATGAAATGAACTTACACTGTGAATTCCTTCAATGGAGCCAGCTCAACCCACCCTGGGGAACGCTGCCACAAGTAGTTGTGACAGTATTTTTGGTTTACAGACCCATGAAAGAGCAAAGTATCATTGATGGAGTTTCTTCATTGTCTAATTATAATAATTTGAAAAAAAAAAAAAAAAATCTAACACTACGTCATACTCGATTATAACTGGCTGCTGAGGAGGAAGAGGTCAGTTGATAGAACAATCAGAATAATCATCATTGAAACCAATGGAGGGTTCATTTACAAATCATTGTACTATTATCTGTAATCATATGTGTGTTTGTATATACATACAGTTGTGTTTCTGTGTTTATCATTGCATATGTATATATATATATGTATATATATATGATTCCGAACCTTTGTATGTATAAATGTGTGAAAGAGAATGATTGTATGAATATGGGTGAATATTTCTATGTGTATGTGTGTGTGTGTGTGTCAGTATGTCTATGTACATGTATGTATCTGTGAATGTGAATATGTGACTGTGTACAGAGGGGGTATTGCAATATATACGTATAAGTGCAGGGCAATCAAAATTGATGGAAGCTACGGAGTAGGTAGACCCAGAAAAACCTGGGACGACATGATAAAATCTGACTTTGCACACTTACACCTCTCTAAGACAATGTCACTGGATCGAGACCTTTGGCGCTACGCAGTAATACAGAAGTCCCACCTTCCCTTACGTACAAAGTTAAACCTACAGTCAGTAGGCACCTCTTAACCAAATATACACCCCAACTCACCACCCCTGATCCATCCTCCCACTCCCAACCACACCACCCCTTTCTCTGTAAAGTTATGTTGGTACCACAGAACATCCAGTCCACCCTAAAAGGGTCGTGTAGGTCTCACGACAAAAAAAAACACACAGTCCATGCTGTAAAGTGGTCATGTAGGAGACACGGTAAAAAGGCTCCAAGTCCACACTGTAAATGTGGTTGGTGTTAGGAAGGGCATCCAGCCGTAGAAAACCTGCCAGATACAGTCCTATACGAGCGAGACACAATCACCCGATCAATCTTGCCTCAAGTGAGACAATCGCTCCCTAACCCATGCTAGCGTGGAAGATAGATGTTAAACGATGATGATGATGATGATGAGGATGTTTGAAGTAAGTGTATGTATGTTGAATATAATGTATGTATATATATATATGTGTGTGTGTGTGTGTAAAATATGTTGTGAGATATGTCTCTATGTGTATGTATAAGTATGTATGTGGAATACATTTCTTATGTATATTGCTAATCCAATCAAATATGAATGGTAGGCCATTTGTAGGTCTGGGGGATGGTGGGATGTGTGTTGGAGATTTCAAGGTGGTGGGCCAATAGTAAGGAACAGATAGTTAGACAGCCGTTTCTTAATTACAACTCTATCGACTATAATTTAAGAATAACACTTAATTGAGATCAAAATCTTTCTCTTGGCTTAAAACTATTATATTACTGGTACTTATCATTTCAAATTTGAAGGCATGTAACACAAAACCAACAAGCTGAAAGGTTAATATCATTTTGTAAAATAAATAGGACTATAGTCAGCGGAGTTAACCTTCAGTACATTACTGGTATGTAATTTATTGACTCTGAAAGCTGTAAGAGGAAGTCAACACTGGATTTCAGCATTGTCAACAATATTGTGTGTTTTTGTTGGCTAAATAATCATGACATCACTGTTGTCATCATCATCATTATCATCATCATCATGACCATGTTCACCATTCTACTGCCACCTTCCATGGATTACCAAACACTACAGAGTGTATCGAGGGCATTTTATCATGACACTGGGTTGTGTGTTGTGTTCTTGAGCAAAACACTTCCTTTCACATTGCCCCAGTATACTTAGCTGAAAATGAGTACCAGCAATAGCTGGGGTTTTAACCCTGCAATGGACTGGCATCCTGTCCAGGGGGAAGTCTTGTACTCTCAGTCGCTTCATGCCATGAAACCAGGATAAACACTGACCTGATGTTATACTTATCTGATATGTTGAAAGGGATTGGGCAAAAATTCCATAAAGTGCACACTGAGTAACCTATGGGCACACAAGAAATGTAGTGAGATTACAGGCAAATTAACGGAGAAGATAGATTTTGTATGCAGCAGATATAAAAGAGAAAGAAGCACACTAAGAGCACACATGAAATAGATTCTCTTAAATGCTCTCTAAAATCACTTAAAAGACTCCTTAGAAGTAATGGACAATTTTGTTACCTAGGGGACCTAATCAGTAGTGGGGTGATGCTCTGAAAGTGTAATAGCAGAGTTAGAATGCACCTGATACACACTGTAGAACATATGTTATACCTAGCTATATAGTTATAAAAAGGAAGTTTGTTTGTAAATAAAACTGATAATAATTAAGGTTTTTCATGTGTTTTCAACTAGTCTGACTTCTAACAAGCTCGCTGTCAACTTATTTTCCAAAAACAGAATGAGGAAGGGCGGGGGAGACTTTACTGCTCTTTCTAACACACAGATACTGTCTGTTCGTCCATCATGCTATCTATATATAGAGGGGGAAACACTACTCACCTCTCACTCAATCCACCTCCCCTTCTCTCTAACTAACTAAAACTTTTCTAAGTGTTTTCGTTTGTTGTCGGTCTGACATCTGACTCACTTGCCAACAACTCCTCTTTCCAAACATCTCACTTAATGTCTCTCTCTCACTCTCACTCAATTTCTTTCTATCTCACTTAATGTCTCTCTTTCTTTATCTCTATCTATCTATCTATCTATCTATCTATCTATCTATCTATCTATCTGTCCCCATGTGCGCCCTTGTGGCTAATAAAGAAATATATCTATCTATCTATTTGTATGTGTTTTTCTCTACTTGTATGTAGGATCTTTATCTGTGGAATGTTACAACATTTTTATCCTCGTTTTTTTTCGTGTTTTCAACTAATCTGACCTTCAACATGCTTGCAATCCCCTTCTTTTCTGAAAATGAAATGTGGGGGCCAGGGGCAACCCTAGGATTTTCACAGCCTGTGAGATTTCTTCAGTGTGAATAACAGAGGCGGGAAGGGAGGGAGACACTCAGTGTTACAGATAAGCATATCTCAGCTGTTTAAATTTATAGAAAAGCAAACCTCTGATACTGAAGAACGTTTTGATCCTTCATCATTTTGTACTGTCGTGGTAAGCGTTGTAAGCTTAATTAATTAAGTGTTCCCCAATTTCCATATCTACCATTCCAATAAGGATTGGCTGTGTGAAAGAGCAATCCCCCCCCCCCCCAAAAAAAAAAACATCACAGTGAATGCCATCAACAAAATCTTTCACAAATGATCCCCTGGGGTAGCCAGACCTATAAATCTATCAACAAAGTTGTTGATGAGGAAAAAGCTGTCCATTAACCAATTGAATTTCTCAACAATTTGGAACCTCCCAGCATGCTGCCACACAACCTTGAATTGAAGAAGGGCACAGTCACCATACTGTAGATTGTCAGTCTCCATCTAGAACAGGGCTGTTTCTCACATAGTCAATTGTATGTAGGTTGTTCCAGAGTAGGGAGCCCCCACAAACTTTTATATATGCTCCAAAGAAAAAGGTTAGAAACATTGTGTATACTGAAGTTCTGTAAATGTTTTATAATTTTCGTAGAATAAATTTTTCAGTTATTTTCTTTATTACTTTCTGTATTTCGATATTCTAAATAAAATTTTAAAATTATGTCATGTAATATTTATATACCATTTAAATCTTTTATGTCAAGGAAAATAGGCATTACGATAAATGCCAATAGGTGCCTTATAAATAGATTTGAACACTGTACAGACTGGGACGAAGGCTGCTAGTATATATATAAAAAACCTACTGATTCTCAACAATACCTCATTTTAACATCATCTCATTCAACACACACTCGCACCAATATTCCACTTAACTTTGTACAATAATCTCAAACACAACAGAAAGAGATCATATACTGGAAGAGATAAAAAAAACAAAACATCAAAAGAAAATATCATCAAAATTTAGTCAACAATAGTATTCATAAAGCAAAATATTATCCAAGTACTCCGAGAAACAAAAACAGAAAAAGAAAAAAAGTCATGCTATATACTGCAACCTTTAATTCAAACAATGCAGAAATCTACACACACATACAACTAAATCTACTTTCTTACTAAAGACAAAAAAAAGTATGGAAAACTTCTTACAAAAATACCCAATTATAAAAAGTAAAAGACAGCCAATGTCACTAAAAAGATACTAACGAATGCAAAACTTCAAACTGTAATTAAAGAGCCCGAGGTGAAAAGATACAACTGACCTAATTGCAGAGTATGCAGCAACCAGAGTATGAAATTTCACTTCAAAGAGGGGCATATTTTCAATATTAAAAATGACTTCTCTCGTCACATTCTTCCATCATCTCCTCTGTGAGTTTCAACAATTTGAGATCATCTCTCACCACCTGTGCTCAGGTTTTTCTCTACTGCTGCCCCCTTCTACTGGGATTTACTGGCACTTCTTCATTCAGCGATCATCATCCATGCACATCACATGGCCATACAAACATAATACTGTGTACTACTTCTGATTCCTTTTAAACCCAGTTTTTCTCTCAGTTTTTCCAAGCTCTGTCATTACACATCCATCGAAGCATGCTTGCTTCATTTCTCTCCAGCCTATGCATATCCTCAGCAGTCATTGCCCATGTTTCACTACCATGCAACATCACACTTTGCACGCAGGTGTCAAACAGCCATCCTTTCATTCATAAGAAGAAATCTTCCTTGATGTGAAACTCGAAAGAAACTAAGTACTACCTATTTCCCTCCATATTGCATATTTTCTCAGTCAACTCGTCTACTTCCCATAAATATTTATTCTCCTTGCCTTTAGCGATCTGTGTTCATTTGATCAGGCCTTTTTTCGTTTTCTTTCTGTCTTTCTTAACATGATTTCCCCACTCTCTCAGAATCACTATCCCCCTGCTTCATAAATAAATATATATACAATTGTTTCTACTTTTGGCACAAGGCCAGCAATTATCCCAGTGTATTACTGGTACTTTATTTTATTGACCCCCGTAAGGATGAAAGGCAAAGTTAACCTCGGCAGAATTTGAACTCAGTCTGTAAAGGGACGTAACTGTACTGCAAAGCATGGCGTCCAACCCTCTACCCATACTGCCAATCCACAATGATGGCTTACGAGCAATTATGCATTTTCTTCTTTAAGTTTTCCATGTTTTCTTTTTTTTCCATCTGTTTTCCTTTTTTTCTCCTCTCTATCTATTTTCCAATGAAGGGTTAGTGTCCAAATGTTAAGACACTTTTCTAACTACTTATAAGCATTATATTAATATACCATTATTGTACTGTGTTGTTTGGTACTGTTTTTATGTTTTTGATGTATTATATATGTGTATATATATATTGATATCTTGAGTTTTATAATTGTTACTGGGACCATTTCTTAAATGTAATGAACATGTTACACATAGGGGTTTCATATTGGGATGGACAAACAAGTTTTATAAAAACTAATCGAAGAATAAAGGCAGTATACAATTTATATAAGTTCATATTAAATGAAACTTAGGTCACTCATGCTCATGTGGTGAGAACCTACCCAGTAGGTCAGGTCAAAGTATTCCATAAGTATAGTTGCCTGCCATTTAGATCATTCCATCTCAAATAAACCCATGAACAGTTTAGGTGTTAAGGTGTTAAGGTGTTCTGCATCTAACAATTGACTATTGATATGGTTTTCACTATAAGTGTTCTTTGTATTCTGTCCTTAAGCCAGCAATTCCTCAGTTCTGTTCTTATTCCGCAGTTTGTTTAGGAAATCCATTAAGTCCTCATCAGATGTTCTTAACTCTGTAAACTTCATGGCTTTCGAGGAAAAGGTAGGCTTCTCAGAGCTTGTTTCTTCTAAGGAAAGAGTTGACTTCCTTTTGCCTAGTCTGTATGCCTTTTCTTGGGATTGATTTTTCTTCTTTGGGATCTGCCTTTCCGACTCTTTTCACTGTGCCATACAGTTTTTCACATCATTGCTGTAGCCAAAGGAGGAGACCCTTAATTGTTGACTTTGGGTCTTAAGGACAAGGTGAGTTTCAACCATCATCTGAGCTGTACCTAGTGGTGTGATTGGATTTACTGTTGGAACAATAGGCCCTGGGACTTGTTGTGGTTATTAGTTTATCTGCCGTTTGCCACTTTCTCTCTTTCTATGACTTTCTAGTTCTTGAGAGCAGAAAGTCTTCAAGTGGTTTCACAGCTGCACTTTCTGCCCTGCTCTGCCAATCTTATTATTTTTATTTCTGTATCCTCAATATTAGAAAGCTCCAGAATATCCTTGTGGTTTTGGGGGTTCAGCAGGATTTATAAGTCCATACCTCCCAACCATGTTATTCAATCACTTCTTCATGTTCCTCCAGTTGCATGTCGATGTATCTGGTGTCAATGTGAGACAAGATAGCATATATATTGTGACCTTCATCATATGTTGCCCCAATGTCATCTTATCTGCAGCAATACCCTTTTATCTTCAGCAATACCATCCTATCTGCAGGAATATCATCTTAACTGCAGCAATATACTGTCTACCCAAGGATGTAGAGTCCACTCTTTCTCCTTTTCTCATTATCTAATTGTTTTTGTTTTTTCTCTTCTTGTTTAGTATGTGAAATATTTACGAAACAGAATTTGAATGATAAAATAGCAAACTAGATTCTATAAATTTGCTCATGTGATGCATATGGATGATGATTTTGGGGTGAAGAAGTATCAAGAAATCTCAGTGAAAGGGAGCCACAGTAGAAGGAGGCCAAGGAAGACCTGGACAGAAGTTGTGAGAGCTGATCTCAAATCACTGAATCTTGCAATCAGGTTGATAAAGGACCGCAACGAGTAGAATGATTTTGTGCTGGAAGAGAACCGTCAAACCAATGCAAGCATGGAAAAATGGACAGAAAAAAGTAGTGGTGGTGGCGGTGGTGATGATTATGATGATGATGATGATGATGACGACGATGGTGTTGATGATGATGATGATGAGGAAGAGGAGGATAATGATAATGATTTGAACCACATCCAGCAACAAGCTTGGCAAATGTTTTAATCAAGACAAGAAATATATGTATTATAATTGAGAAGTACTCCTTGTTAACATCACTCTCTCTCCCCCCCCCTCCCTCTCTCTCTCTCTCTCTCTCTCTCTCTCTCCAACACAATCTACCTGTCTCTTATCTCTTAAGACAAACTGGTCAACTGGTCAATGATGTTTATTCAACACAAAACTGTAACTGGACTCTGACTAGGTGGTAGGACACACAGACAACTATGTTGTTTAACAAAACATTCTTTATGGTTAATCTTACCAGATTTAGGGGGAGGGTGAATTATGATAGTGGTGTGATGATGATGATGGAGGTGGTGGTTGTGGTGGTAGAGGTGGCGAAGGTGGTGTGACCGGTGTGATGTGGTGATGTTGATGTGTTGACAATGGTAGTGGTAGTGGTGGTGGTGGTAGATGTGGTGTTGCAGTGTGATGCGGTGATGATGATGATGTGTTGACAATGGTAGTGGTGGTGGTGGTGGTGGTGGTGGTGGTAGATGTGTTGTTGCAGTGTGATATGGTGATGATGATGAGTTGACAATGGTAGTGGTGGTGGAGGTGGTGGTGTGGTGTGGTGTGGTGTGGTGAGGTGTAGTGATGATGATGCGTTGAAATAGAGATGGTGGTGGTGGTGATAGTGGTGTTGCAGTGTGATGTAATGATCATGGTGTGTTGACAATGGTAGCAGTGGTGGTGGGGTGGCAATGTGATGTGGTAATGATGGTGTGTTGATAAATAGAGAAAAATATTTTTTTCCTTACAAAAAATATTTTCCTTTGATAACAAGGCTACCAGTTTGTTTATTATATATAAACATATACAAGGGTAATCCCAAAAGTAAGGTCTCCAAAGCGATGGGGACGCAGAGAAACTGTTCGTACGGCTGTTGGCAACACTGTTGTGATTGGTGCTTCCTTCACTCCCAAACAAGCATGCTCGCGCTTCGCTGGGATGCTCAATCTTGGCTTGGCAGCCGTTGAGAATGGAGCTCCCATTGAACGCTACCGCTAAGTACGAATTTCGTGCAGTTATTATTACGACGGCAATCCCAAAAGTTAGCTCTCCTTCCGAGGAAAACATGCGTAAAGATCAGCGGAACACTCTGGATGCTCTCTGCATTTTGGTTCCTGAGGTTTCCCGAAGCACCATCCACAGAATTTTAATGGAAAAGTTGCAATATCGGAAGGAGACCTTACTTTTGGGATTGCCCTCGTAGTATATGCTTTCATGTTCACCTCTATTATACTTAAATGTTGTCTTAGTGCTGCTGCCAATATACATATATATATGTATATGTTTGTATATATATATGTATATATGTATATATATGTGTGTATGTGTGTGTGTGTTTGTGTATATATATATGTGTGTATGTGTTTGTGTGTGTATTTGTGTATATATATATGTGTTTGTGTGTTCGTGTGTGTGGTTAGAGTATTTGGCTCATAATCGTAAGGTCGTGAGTTCGATTGCCGGTGATGCATTGTGTCCTTGAGGAAGACACTTTATTTTAAATTATTCCAGTCCATGCAAAAATGAGTTGTACCTGTAATTTGAAGGGCCAGCCTAAGAACTATGTGAAGAGTAGGCTGTTCTGTTGATTGGATCAACTGGAACACTCATCGTCATAAGTGATGGAGTGTCAGTAGGTATATGGATAAAGTTATATTTGTATAAATACGATATATGTAATTGAGATTGCCCCAACATATAGAAATATATACACATATCTAATATGTAGGCATGTAAACATACCAGAAAATATGGATTTCCCTGTAAATTGAAACAATGTTAAACATCTTTAATTAATATACACATATACATTTTGTAGCAAAACTATCATAGGTAAATCTGCAAATATGAAATGCTGACCCTATAAAATCATCACCGAAAATAGCTATTATGACACCTACTGGTATTTAAGTCCAGCTTAACGCTTTAGCATTTAAACCAACTGTATCAGCCCAGAATTCTCTCACCTCTTTCTATTCAAACTGGCTGTAACTGGCTGCTCATATTTATGTTAAGGCATTGTTCTCAAAATAAATAACATTAAAATATTATGCGAGATAATTATATGAGATAAAGCCTTTACCATGAAAATACAATAGTGGATATAGAGTAATGTAAATACTAAAGAGTTAATTCAGCTTTAACTCTTCTTCCATGTTCATTCTCGTTCTCTTCATGCTCACTCTGTTCATGCTTACTATTCCTTCTCAAACACTGAATAAGAGACTTAGGCTGTGACAGCCATCAATAGTTGGTGCTACACAGCATGACACTCATCAAGCTACTATCTTATGTCAACCGGCATTCTATATTCACACATATCACTCACAACTTCCAATATAACACAACAAACTACTCTTATCTGTTATCACTACATTCAGCAAAACATTGATGAAACACTTTCTGTTATATCAAACTTTTTACATATTCTGGTTGTGCCATATGTTGCTACACAGTTTCAACGCATTCCATGGCACAAATAAATGAAATACAAATTAGCAACTTTGGTTTCCTTGTTGGTCTGTCTCAATTCATCGTTGATACTGATTGCTTTTTCCACACCAATCAACATGTACAACACACTACAACACATCAACCAACACACCATTTTAATAACCAACCTTTCTGCAAGAAATTTATAAACATATACATAAAAACATTTGAAAAGAAATAATACATTGAAAAATAAGAACCATTATATTGGCAGTATCGGTAGAGGGTCAGGCGCCATTGTTTACAGCATAGGGTTATGGCCCTTTACAGTCTGAGGTTAACTTTGCCTTTTATCCTTACGGGGTCGATAAAATAAAGTACCAGTAATGCAGTGGAATAATTGCCGGCCTTGTGCCAAAAGTAGAAACAATTATATTGTAGAAAGTTATGATCTCACCCCAAAAATGTTGACTGCCAAATGAAGGGAGGTACTGGAAGGTGAGTTATACTGCGTGGTGGTAAAAATATGTAACTGACAGAAACTTGGCTGAAGGTGGAGTGGAAAGGTGATATAGAACAGGGTTAAATTAAAGACATTAAGTACTAAAATGCTGGAGAGAAACTAAAATACTATTAAACAGTGGGTGGGTGTTGAGAAGAAGAAGAAGAAGAAGAAGAAGAAGAAGAAGAAGAAGAATATGATGGTGAGGAGGATATGGAGTCGTGGAACTAAAAAATAATGACAACAGAGGTGAGAAATAGATAGAGTAAAGGAGGTAAATGAAAAAAAGAGGGCACATCACATATAGCATTGTCCAGGTAATAGTAACAAAACAAACTTCAGTTTTAGATAGTCTCCTGTCCCAATTGTGAGTATGTGTAGTCCTCTATACTTCAGTTGGTCTGAAGTAAAGGAAAGATTTATGGATCTGGTGCATACATTTAGTCATCTCATATTTTTATTAATCAGTAAGCCATCAATAATCAAGATATGAAGTGCCTCCTTTAAGCACCTATTGCATGGTCATCCATGTTTAGTGTATAGTCTGGGCATTGGTTATAATGCTCCAGCTTAGGCAGCATAACATTCCTTGTTTGCATAAACATGACTGCAAGCTGGAAAGGTTGTTTGCAAGCTTCTATTCCTGGTGGGGGAAATGAATGGTTATGCTGTGTATGGCAGGATATAAAGCTATTTGCCATAATTCCTAAGGTTTTCAAAGCCTACTCTAGCATAGGTCATGGAGACACTATCCATACTAATTGTTGCTTACCGTTCAGGCAAGAAATAAGACATATGTTAGAATATTCTTTATCTTGGATACATTTTGTCTAGGAAAGACTTTTTGATGTATTATTGTATTTCTGCTCCTCAATTTTTTTAAATTTTAACTTAGTTCACCTGACTTTAGGACATAACAATGAGCTACTTTTAGCATTCCTGTTGGCCTGTGCATTTGCCAGACAATACAATTGACATTTGTGTATTGATCAAAATTATTATTTAGTGTGTATATATATGTATACATATATATATATATATATATATATATATATATATGTATACATATATATATATATATATATATATATATATATATATATATATATATATATATATATATATGTATACACATATATATCATCATCATCATCATCATCATCAACGTTTAACGTCCGTGTTCCACGCTTGCATGGGTTTGGACGGGGGTAGTCCCACTTGAGGCAAGAGTGATTGTCTTGCTCGCATAGGACTGTCTGGCAGGTTTTCTACAGTTGGATGCCCTTCCTAACACCAACCACATTTACAGTGTGGGTCTGGGAGGTTTTTACCGTGTTGCCTACACGGCCACATTACAGCGTGGACTGTGTGTTTTTTTGTCGTGACACCTACACGATCTCATTTGTTTCGGCCCGGATGGCGCGGCACCAACATAACTTTACATAGGACGGGGTGGTGTGGATGGGGTGGGGGTGGTGGTGGTGGGACGGGGTGTATTTTGTTAGAGATGCCTACTGGCAAGGCGGGTCTTCTCTGTTACTGAGTACCGCCAAAGGTCTCGGTCCAGTGACATTGTCTTGGAGAGGTGTAAGTGTGTGAGGTCGGAGTTTATCAGCTCGTCCCAGGTTTTTCTAGGTCTGCCTATTCCGTGGCTACCGTCTATCTTTATTGCCCTGCACTTTGTTATACAGCTATCGACTTTCATGCGCATCACGTGTCCATACCAACGTAGCCTTCTCTCGAGTAAACAACATCTGATCCCTCTTATCTCTAATTTTTTCCTTAGTTCGTTTATGCTTTGCCGTTCACGTATATTACTGTTACACATCCAGCGGAGCATGCAAGCTTCGTTCCTCTCTAGTCTGCGTATATCCTCTGCACACAATGCCCAGGTCTCACTGCCATGCAACATTGCTGTTCGTATGCAGGCATCGTACAACCTGCCTTTCATTTTTAGGGAGAACCCTTTAGCAGCTAATAGTGGTATAAGCTCTCTGAACTTTTTCCAACCAGTTCTGACTCTAGCTACAGTACTTTCAGAGCACCCTCCCCCACTGCTGATTTTATCGCCCAGGTAACGGAAGCTGTCCACTATTTCTATAGAACCCTCTGCGCAATTGAAAGAGCTAGTATTGTGTGGGCACTTGCTGCTACTTATTGCACCAGAACACCGGCCACATGTAAAATCTATGTTCTTAGTTAGCTTACCTGTGATCCCACTACATCTTTTATGCACCCATACTTTGCATTTAGGACACAAAATGGAGTTTCTACCTACGCCTTTCCTACACACCGAGCACGACCATTTCCCAGAAGGGACCGCCGCCTTGTTTTCTTTCCTACAAACTAGAACTTTGGTCTTAGCCAGGTTAATTTTAAGTCCTTTTGACTCTAGGCCGTGCTTCCATGTTTGGAATTTCTTCTCTAGCTCGGCCATTGATTCCGCTATGAGTGTCAGGTCGTCTGCGTATAGGAGTTCCCATGGGCAGCCTGTCTTGAACTCCTCTGTTATAGCCTGAAGGGCAATAATAAATAGTAGGGGGCTGAGAACAGAGCCCTGATGGACGCCAACTTTTACGCTAAACTCTTCACTATATTCGTTGTTAATTCTAACCTTGCTGACTGTTTCTTTATACATGGCTTGTATAGCCCTCACAAGCCATTCGTCAACGCCTAGTTTTCTAAGAGCCCACCAGATAATGGAGCGGGGGACTCTGTCGAAGGCTTTCTCCAAGTCGACAAAAGCTAAGTAGAGGGGTTTACCTTTAGCTAGGTACTTCTCCTGTAGTTGTCGTACTATGAAAAGAGCGTCTGTGGTACTTTTGCCTGACACAAACCCGAACTGCATTTCATCTAGGTCAATTCTCTCTCTGATTAGTTGCGCTATTACTTTTTCTGTGACCTTCATGACCTGGTCGATTAATTTAATGCCTCTATAGTTACTCCTATCTAGGGCGTCTCCTTTACCCTTATAACAGTTAACGATGATGCTGCTATGCCAGTCCTTCGGAACAACCCCATTCTGTACGACTTGGTTAACTATGCGGGTGACCATGGTGTGTCCCACCGTGCCAGATGCCTTCAGCATCTCAGCAACTATTTCCGAAGGCCCAGCCGCCTTACCTGTCTTCATATCCTTGATTGCCTTACTTATTATACTCCCCTCGACTAACACTGCTGGTCCCTCTATTGGGTCGACATGGGGGAGACTGTCTTTCTCCCATTTATTCTCCTCATTTAGTAGCCTTTCATAGTGACACTTCCAAGCTGCCTTCTTATCAGTGTCGGTGATGGCAAGTATGCCATCATCGTTAAGTACACACTTCTCCCCGACAATATCACGGTTTTGCTTGACGCATTGCCTAGCAATCCTGAACACCTCACGTTTTTGGTCATCGCGTTGTAGGACATGCTTGAACTTTCTTTCCTCAGCTTCCCTTCTTGCTAAGTACACTTCTCTCCTAGCTTCCCTCCTGGCCACTTGATAGTCTACTCTACTTCCCCCATCCCGCCATACTTTCCAAGCCTGCTTTTTGGCCTTAATTGACTCCTCCACCTTACTGTTCCACCACCATGTTACTCTCCTCCTGCCTACAGGCCTGCTCCAGCCACAGACTTCGTCTGTGGCCAACAGCAGGTTTGCTTTCAGAAATTCCCACTGTCCCTCTATATTGTCCGACTCTAAGTGTTCTTCCTTACTGTCGAAAGCATCAAGTAATATGTTTTGAAATTTATTTTTGGCTGTGGGGTCCTTTAGCTTCCATATTTTTCTCCTGAGGATAGTCCTCTTCTGCTGTCGAGTACGTCTCGACCTGACTATGAGGTCGCTAATTATCAGTCTATGTTGGGAGGTGCATTCTTCATGGGGGAGGGATTTAGTGTTTACAACAGACACTCTGTCACGTCTTCTGGTAAGGATATAATCTACCTGGCTTGTGTGTTCCCCGGATCTATAGGTGATCAGGTGATTGTCACGTTTTTTGAAGTTAGTGTTACAGATAGTTAGGTTATTTGCATCACAGAATTCCAGGATTCTGGAGCCTTCCTCATTTCTAGTACCAAACCCATAGCCTCCATGGATTTCGTCGTAGCCGTCACAATGTTGCCCAACGTGACCATTTAGGTCGCCTGCAATAATTATATAGTCACTGTCAGATATTTGGGAGGTAGTGAGCATCAGTGTCTCATAGAATCTGTCTTTTATAGTGCCGGGCAGTCCGGATTGGGGTGCATACGCAGATATTACTGTCACCGTAGTTCTATTGAGGACAAGTCGTATTTTAATTATTCTGTCGTTCACTCTATTTACGTCTATTATCTTATCCGCCCACTTTTCTGCTACCATGATTCCTACTCCACCCAGCCCATCGTCGTTTCCCACCCAGAAAAGCTTATAACATCGTTTTTTACCCTCAATGAATCTAGCAGACCCACCCCTCCACCTGGTCTCTTGAATACAACAAACATCGACCTCCTTACGTTCAAGCATTTCTACAACCTCGTTAGCGCGCCCCTTTAGGGTGCCTACATTTATGGTACCAACTCTGAAGTTTTGGATCGCGTTTGGAGGGTGGGGGTGGTGTGGGGCGGGGGGAGATGGGGTTATGTTAGCCATCCGCGGGCGAAACAAAGAAGAGTGCTCGCATTCTCGTCCACGAGGTGAATTTGACTTTAGCATTGGCATTTTCGCTCTGAGCGTCCAGATTTTTCTCTCCCCTCCACTCTCCAGGATTCCGCAGTCCGTCCATCCATCCATCCATCATATATCGAAGGCAACCGTGCAAGCGATAGTATAGGCCTCTGGCTTATGATTGGTCCGCGTAATAATAATAATGGTGATGCGTGTGGGGGGGGGGTCTCTGGCTTATAGTAATAATGGTGATGCGTGTGGGGGGGGGGTCTCTGGCTTATGATTGGTCCACGTATTAAGAGTGGTGGTGAGTGGTGGTGTGTGGTGGTGTGTGGGGGCGGGTGGGAGGGATGTGGGGTAGCTAGCTGGAAGGTTATGAATGTTTACCAGCGAGTAACAAAAAGCAAAACTGCAAGATTTGTTCTGTTCAATACGACAAAAACACCGTATTTAAACCTTAATAAATAACAAAAAATACAGATTTCGGATTTTGCGGGATTGGATGTTTGTACGAAATTGTGGTGTGTGGAGGAGATAGGAAAAACGTGAACGTTACGATTACATGGTTACACCGTAGTAGGGGTAGTTGAAGCAGCAATTGTTTGGCGAAAGTGAATAAACATGAACGGGAATTTATCTTATATATATATGTGTGTGTGTGTGTGTGTGTAGCTAAGAGAGAGAGAGAGAGAGAGTGGGAAGGGGGAGAGAGAGAGAGAGAGAGTGGCTGACCGCAACCCCTCGTGAAGAAAATGGTGGGAGAAGGGTGTATGAGCGGGATTTTTGACTTTCGAGGTAGCATGATATATATATTTAAAGTAAATTATAAGAAGTAAAATGGAAAGGATTTTGTTGTTTTTTGTTTGAGAATACGATAGAATTAGGGAATTGGAGGATACGATAGAATTAAGAATGGGAAGGATTTTGTTTTTTTGTTTGGGAATACGATGGAATATATATATATATATATGTATACATATATATATATATATATATATATATATATATATATATATATATGTATACACATATATATATATATATATATATATGTATACATATATATATATATATATATATATATATATATATATATATATATATATATATATGTATACATATATATATATATATATATATATATATATGTATACATATATATATATATATATCATCATCATCATCATCATTTAACGTCCATATTCCACGCTTGCATGGGTTTGATATATATATATATATATATATATATATATATATATATATATATATATATATATATATTCATATGTATGTATGTGTGTATATATGTGTGTGTATATTATATATATATATATTCATATATATATATATATATGTATACATACACAGGCATAATAAAATAATATTTGAAAAGGGTTTAGAAAAGTAATTTCTATGTAGTACTGATATCAAAATACTGAGAACAGAAACATGCACAACAATAACAACAATAACAACAGTAGCACAAAAAAATAATTCGGTAATCTTTTGTTTGGAGTATCACAAAAGTAAAATCAGAAAATTGGCAATAAATGTATATAGTCAACAATAACCAGCAGTACTGACTAAAACTTGGTAATAAAATGAAACCTAAAGATTCTTTCAAATCCAAAGTTTATTTGTAAATCACACCATAGTGGTCATATGAATAGGGTCATTGAGTTCTTGGGATAGAGAAATTCCACAGACAAGATAGACACAAATACAGATAAGTAGACAAAAATGGATAGGCAAAAAAGTGTAGGCGCCACAAAAAAGTACCCAGCACTCACTGTAAATGAGGTTGGTGTTAGGAAGGGCATCCAGCTGTTGAAATCAAGCCAAATCAGTTCCTGTATGAGCAAGGCATAGTCAGCCGACCAGACACTGCCCACAACAGGACAACCCATCTAACCCATGCTAGCGTGGAAGAACGGACGTAAAACGGTGATGATGATGATGATGCAGATGTAACCTACTGAAGGGTACAGACAAGATCTGTGGCTGGTGCAAGGTCCCAGGGCAATGAAGAGGGACATGGTGGTGGAATAGTAGGGTAGATGAGGCAATCAAAGCTAAGAAACAAAATGGAGGAAGCAAAGAACAGTGTCAAGATGCTAGAAGAGAAGCTAAATGCCAAGTACACCAAGCAGAAAAGGGAGCAAAAAGTAAGAAGTTTGTGTATATTTTGCACTGGGGGGATCAAAGGAATGCAAGGCAGTGTGTGAAGGAGCATCAAAATGTTGTTGAGGAGGAGTGCATCTGAAATGACAGTGGCATACTTGCCCTCACTGATGCTGGGAAGAAAGAAGTGTGGAAGTGTAATTATGAGAGACTGTTGAATTAGAAGAATGCAATGGAGGAAGTTGGTCTGCCTCAAGTAAACTCATCATGACAGTACCCCAGCATGGCCTGAGCCTATCGGCTGGAACATGTAATAGAGTAATAGAGTAATGACTAGCTATCGAAGTAAAGAGCAGAAGAGTGGCAAGTAAGGCAGTGAAGGATATGAAGATAGGAAAAGCAGCTAAACTATCAGAGATAGATGCTCAGATACTGAGATGCTGAAAGTATCTGGTATGGTGGGTTACACTCTGACTGCATGTATAGTGAACTGGGTAATACAAGATGGAATCATGCCTAATGACTGGCAGCTATAGCACAACTAATTAGGAATAGAATTAACCTAGACAAGATGAAGATTGTTTTTGCACCCAGTAAAGATACCACAGATGCCCTCTTACTAGTGAGACTGTTACAAGAAAAGTATCTGGATAAGAGTAAGCTTTTCTACATAGCGTTTGTTAACTTAGAGAAAGCATTTGATTAGGTGCCCCATTCTATAATATGGTGGGCCCTTAAGAAACTAGGTGTAGAGGATTGGCTTGTAAGGTTCAAGCCATGTACAGAGGGGGCAGTCAACTAGTTTAGAGTTAAGAATAAGTATAGTGACAAATTTAGAGTACATGTGAGGGGGTTCCACCAGGGCTCTATCCTCAGCCCCCATCTATATATTGTTGTTCTCTAAACCATAATAGAGGAGTTTAAAACTGGCTGCCCTTGGAAATTCCTATATGTTGAGGATTTAATCCTCATAGGAGAATTTGAGGTAGAATTAGAGAAGAAATTCCAGATATGGAAGCAAAAGCTGAAATTAAAAGTAGAAAAAAAAACAGGGCTTTGATTCTTTCAGGGTAATGGCCATGTTCAGTATGCAGGAAAGGAGTAGGTAGAAATTCCATTTTATGTACAAAATGTAAGGTATGTGTACTCAGAGATGTAAAAGGATCTTGGACAGGATAACAAAGAATGTAGACTTTGTATGTGACAGATACACAGAAGCAGAGATCGGCAAGAGCTCACATGAAACAAGCTCTATCAAATGCTCAAGTGGCTCCCTAGAAGTAGTTAACAGTTTCCATTTCCTAGGTGGCCAAATTAGCAGTGGTGGTGGGTGTTCTGAATGTATAGTTGCCATATGGAAAACAGGTTGGAAAAAGTTCAGGGAGCTACTAAGCCTTCTGGCTACACAGGGATTCTCTCTCAGAATGAAAAGCCAATTTTATGATGTTATGTTTGTGTGTGAATGGCAATCCTGCATGGAAGTGAGACCTGGGTCATGTGTACAGAGGACCTACAAAGATTGGAAAGAAATGAGATGTGCATGCACAGGTGGATATGTATCAAAACATCAATGTGCTAACAAAAAAACTGAGCATAAGCAGGATGAGATGTAGTGTGCAAGAGGAGAAACTGTAATGGTATGGATATGTGAGGCATATAGAGAATGAAATCACAAGATTCTTTGGATGTGTTATAATCTGTGATCTTAAATTGTTTAGCAGTTAAAGCTTACCTTAATTGTGTTTTTATTGAAGACCTTATAGTCCCAATGTGTGATAGGGATGTGTTTTCTTACAAGCGAAAGAAAGTACCTGGCTATGTTTTTTGAGATATTAAGGCTGTAGGGAGGGTTATACCAGTTGATTATACCAGTTGAATTCTATGCTTTCTGTTTATTGCTTCAGCTTCTCTTTAAAGCCCTTTTTTTAATGTGTCATTGTAGTAGGCAACATTAAAATATATATTTTTGTATCTTGTGAACAATGTATTATAGTAATTCTTCTAGATTCTATATCTTGTGAATGTTCTAACTGTTGCAATTTACAAAATAAATCGAACAGCTGCCCATGATATTTCTCAGGTTTCTCTCTGAGGTCCCCCCTACACACTCCCCTTGATGGAAAATCCGAAAATATTTGGGATCATTAAAAATTGCTATGGTAACTTTCTTCTATCGTCCTCACTCTTTTATTTCAGTTGACTGTGTCATTTTTATTCTTCTACTTTCTTATTACCTTGGCATTTTTACCAAACATGCATTGTAGGGCTTCCAAATAACCAAACTTATTTTTTATTTGTATTTGTCACTCATATTTCACAATGCTTCAAGCAAACTACAGCACCTTATTATATTCATTTATTTTTTATTAATTGATACATGCTCACTCACTCATTTAGTTTATTTTATTCTATTTCATTTTATGTTTTATTTTCATTTTATTTTAATTTAATTTATTCTACTATATTTTGTTTATCATCTACTATTCATCATCACTACCATCATCATTATCTCATACACCATCATTATCTATTGTTTCTTATCATCATCATATGTTTCTTTAGTATTCTTATTTATTTATTTTCTATTTATTGATATCAACTCATCTGTTATATTTATCATACCTTTTAGTTACTATCACCATCATCATCATCTTTTATACCATTATCATAAATACCATCAATTCAATGGAAGCTGCCTCAGTTAACCTTTCTATTTCATCATCATTTTTACTTCCACTTTTCCATGCTTGCATTCATTTATATTACCTCTGGTGGTGCTTCTTTACCATTCATCAGCACACCCCCCTCAAACCTTTATTCTAGATTCTTCCATTCTTTCATCATCCCTTTGTTCTCTTTTTTTCTTTTTCTTTTTTTCTCTTTCTCTCCTCATTCTTTTTTCTTTTATTTTCCTTCTGACTTTTTCTTCTTTTCTTTTTTTTTCTGCTGCCACTCCCTAACATTTCTTTTGTATTTTTTCCTGTCTTTTATTCTTTGCATATCCCACATTTTTTATTTTCATTTTCTCCTTCCCCATATTAGCTCTATTACTGTACATGTCTCCCTTAAAAGTCAGTCTCTCCATATACCTATTCCATTCAAAAACACCCATCTACCCCATTCCTACCCCTTGGGTCTTTCCCTAATAATTGTTTCTACTTTTTGGCACAAGGCCAGCAATTATCCCAGTGCATTACTGGTCCTTTATTTTATCGACCCTGGCGGGGTTTGAACTCAGACGTAAAGGGGCGTAACTATGCTACAAAGCATGGCATCCGACCCTCTACCAATACTGCCAATCCACTCTGGGCCTTTCCCTAATAATGACTCTCGGTTACTGATGACCATGAGAGTAAACAGGTGAAACTCCAGAGTAACAAGACTCACGACTTAACCATAACAAAGAATATATATATATATATATAATATATAATATATATATATGTATTTATATATATATATATATTTGAGTATGTGTTGTTTGGTTATCGACACTTCAGTATGCAGGGTAGAAGACTCAATGAAGTGTGCAGGTAGGTCTGTTTACTCCGGAGTAATTTAAAATTTATATATAAATCAGATGCAAGAAAAACCACAATTTCAATTCTACTTTTGAAAAGCATAAGAACTGTGAAACCGGTAAAGGAAATAAATAAATATTCTTAAAAAGACTCCACTTGCATTTTCGATCTCTTTTCTCTCTCTCTCTCTATATATATATATCATTATCATCATCATCATTCATCATCATTTCATTTTACGTCCACTTTTCCCTGCTTGCAAGGGTGGGACGGGAACTGATTCTGGCTTGATTTCTACAGCTGGATGCCCTTCCTAACACCAACCTCATTTACAGTGAATGCTGGGTGCTTTTTTTTCCATGGCACCTACACGTCCACTTTACAGTGTGGGCTGGGTGCTTTTTTTTGCCGTGGCACCTCCACGACCACTTTGCAGTGGAATGATAGAGACCTCAGTCCCTATCATCTCATTTCTACAACTGAGTAAACTGGAGCAATGTGAAATAAAGTGTCTTGCTCAAGGAAACAACACATCACCCGGTCTGAGAATTGAACTCACAACCTTTCGATTGCAAGGCCATGTGCCTCCATATATATATATATATATATATATATCAGGATTATATATATATATCAGGATTGCCTAGTTTTAAACTAGTTAGACCGTTATTCAACAGAGAACTCGATATTTGGGATAGTAGAGTATGACTATATTAGAAAGAGTTGGGGTCCAATGGCTGAGCTCTTGCTGTTTCAACAGCTAGTTCCAGGTGGGGGCTGAACTCTTGTCATTCCAACAGCAAATTCCAGACTGGAACTAGCTGTTGAAATGAGCTCAGCCGTTGCGCTCCAACTCTTTCTAATATATATATATATGTTGGTTAGATATATCTTTGCACATATAAGCTCAAATATCTGACCAGATGTTGAAAAAGAGTTGGGCCCTGTCACATTGATTGTACTCTGAGCTGATCGATATTAAAACAATTGTAATATGCAAATAAAGTTTGTACATATGGTGCAATATTGACTTCAACTCTTTTAAATCTCTCTCTCTCTCTCTCTCTCTCTCACTATATATATATATATATATATATATATATATATATATATATATATATATATATATGTATGTATATATATGCATGTATGCATATACATATGTATAGTAATCTTGTATTTATAAGATCCATTTTTATACATATTGTAATATAAGTATGTATTATATATTTGTGCATGTGTATTTTTGCATACATATATATATGTTGGAATAAATATGCATAGCTATATAAGTACATGCATATATAGAGATCTAAATCTTTACAAAAAAATGTATATTTACATATGTAGAGCTCTTCATATATATATATGGGGGGGGGGGTGAATATCCAGTTCACTTAAAAAACATTGAGAAAATTTGAAAATTTTTAATTTGAAATCTGGTCCTCTCGACATAAATGACTATAGTGTATATATATATATATATATATATATATATATATATATATATATATATATATATATATATATATGCATGTGTGTGTGTGTAGATTCACAGTTAAATCGGGGGTAACGACAGTAAATAAGTAGAGAACCTTAACGCATATATATATATATATATAGTAGAGTGTAAACATTATGCTTAATATAGAAGTGGTTTTTACAGGACTAGAACTGTTTCATTCAAAAGAAATCATCAGGAAATATATATATATATATGCATATATATTTGTTTGTGTTTGTATATATGAAGATATAAACTTACCTGTATACAACAGGTGATTATTAGATTTAAAGGCTAATGCAGTGTGTATATATTGACACTAATATTTTCCACTGGACAGTTGGACTTTTAACCAGGAAGTACACCTCTTCACACTATTACTGCTCTCTCTCTCTCCCTCCTTTAGCTTCTGTTTTTTACTTTCTCTTTCTCCTTCTCACTGTCTATATCCATCTCCCCCCCTCTTTTTCATACCTTTTTATATTCCAGTTTTTTCTTCTCTGCCTTCCACTCCATCTCTCCCTCTTTCTTCCCCTCCCTTATCTGTCTCTATATATCACTCTCTCATCTACATTCTACTCTTCTCCACTTTCTCATTTTACTGTTTTGTTTGCTCTCCCCTTCTCTCTCACTCTCACATACTATCTCTACTCACATCTCTCTCTATTTCTGTTATACTATTTCTTTACTCCTCTATCATATTTCACAATATTCCTCCACTATTTTCTACTCTACTTTTCATTTCTCTGTTTATTCTCTATCACCTCTACCTCACTCACTCACTCTCTCATTCATTCACTCACTCCCCCTCTCTCTCTCCCTCTCTCTCTATGTATATATGTATATATATATATACATGTGTGTGTGTGTATATATATATATATATATATATATGTATGTATATATATATATATCATCATCATCATCATCATCATCATTTTACGTCCGCTCTTCCCTGCTTGCAAGGGTGGGACGGGTCTTATTCAGCACAGCATCTCTCCACTTGTCACGGTCCTTTGTCATCTCCACCGTGAGCTTCAGCGATCTGAGGTCTGTTCTCACCACCTCCACCTATGTTTTTCGTGGTCTACTTCCTTCAACTGGCATTTCCTGGCACTTCTTCACCCATCGGTCATCCTCCATGCGCATCATATGTCCATACCACCTCAGTCTCCTCTCTTGCACACTACATTCTATCCCTCTCAGACACAGTTTCTCTCTCAACACATTCATGCTGGGTCATTCACGCACATTGACACTGCACATCCAATGGAGCATGCTGGCCTCATTTCTCTCCAGCCATCGCATATCCTCTGCAGTTGCTGCTCATGTCTCACTACCATGCAGCATCGCGCTCCTCACACAGGTATCATATAACCGGCCTTTCGTACGCAAGGAGAAACCCTTCTTCGTCAGCAGAGGAAGCAGCTCCCTAAACTTCTTCCAACCCATCCTTATTCTAGATACTATGGCCTCGGAACACCCCCCTCCCATGCTAATCTGATCACCTAGGTACCGGAAGCTATCCACCACTTCTATAGCACCCACCTGCATTTGAAAAATGTTTCTATCAATGCGACTTCTACTGTCTAATTTCCCTGTACATCTACTGCATACGTATTTCTCCCTACCTGTTAGTTTGCCTACTATCCCGCTACATCTCTTGTGTACCCAGGATCTGCATTGTGTGCATTTTATAGAATTTATGCCAGTTCCTTTTCTGCATATCGAACATGGCAATTTCTCTGACGGAATCAGAGTTTTGTCCTCTTTTCTACTCATCAACACTTTTGTCTTAGCTAGGTTCACTCTCAGTCCTCTTGCTTCCAACTGCTGTTTCCATAGCCAGAATTTATTCTCTAGCTCCTCTACTGATTCTGCTATAAGAACCATATCGTCAGCATAGAGAAGTTCCCATGGATAGCCAGTCTTAAACTCCTCTGTTATGGCTTGGAGGACTATAATGAACAAGAGCGGGCTGAGGACCGAACCTTGATGTACTCCTACTTGTATCTGGAATTCCTCACTAAACTCCATTCCTACCCTGACTTTACTGACAGTACCTTTGTACAAAGTTTGTACTGTCCTCACAAGCCATTCCTCAACACCTAGTTTCCTTAGGGACCACCAGATGACAGATCGGGGTACCCTATCAAAGGCCTTCTCTAGGTCAACAAAGGCTAAGTACAGTGGCTTATTTTTCTCTAAGAATCTCTCTTGTAATTGTCTCACCAAGAAGAGGGCATCTGTTGTACTTTTCCCAGGCACAAAACCAAACTGCATCTCATCTAGTTTGACCCTTTCTCTAATTAGTTGCGCTAAAATCCTTTCTGCCACTTTCATAACCTGATCCATCAGTTTTATACCCCTATAATTGCTCCTCTCCAGAGCATCCCCTTTACCTTTGTAGCAATTTATGAGAATACTGCTGCACCAGTCTTTGGGTATGACACCACCATATATAGCCTGATTGATGATGCGTGCAACCAATTTAGTGCCTACGTCCCCTGATGCCTTCAGCATCTCAGTAACTATCCCCGACGGTCCAGCAGCCTTACCATTTTTCATTTTCTTAATCGCCTCTTAGACCCTATATTCGTCAATCTCAATAACTGGTCCCTCTGTTGGTTCTACTGAGGGTAATTTCTCTCTCACCCATTCGTTCTCCACATTCATCAGTCTCTCTTAATGACATTTCCAGGCCTCCTTTTTCTGATCATTCGTGACACTAAGTACACCGGCATCATTCCGGACACATTTATCTCCAACAATATCCTGATTTGCATTGACACACTGCCTTGCAATGCGGAACACCGCATGCCTCTGATCTTCCCGTCGCAGAACATTGGCAAACCTCCTACTCTCGGCCTCCCTGCGTGCTAAGTACACCTGATGTCTAGTTTCTCTCTTAGTGGCTCTATATCCTTCTCTACTCCCACCCTTTTTCCAAGCCTTCCATGCTAGTCTTTTGTCTCTAATGGCTTTATATATATATATATATACACACACACACACACATATATATATTCCCCCTCCCTTGCCTAGCAACCCCTTACTTTTTAAACCTTTCTTTTTCTACCCTCCTCTCCTTGTAGAACTTCAATACTGAACTATTTCAGTGGACACTAGATATCAGCTATCGATGGATTAATAACTGATCAGGAGTGGAATAGACAGAAACTATAATTTTTGGCTAGGCACTTCTGAATCTTACATCAACACATCCCCATAAACTTGTTCAATGTCTGGCCATAGTCCACAGAAATACCTTTGCTGTTTTGCCTGTGGGGTGCAGCTGAAACACTCTCCTGACCTAGGTGTAGAGTCTTTCACCCTCACCCTTTCTCTCTCTCTTTCTTTTTTGCCTATTAGCCCTTGCCCTTTTCCTATAGTCCTTGCTCTTTCCCTCCTTTTCCTTTCATTTATGGCATTTATAGTCCTTTCCTTTCCTATACAGCCAGATCTGTCCTTCTTTACACCTTCCCCCTTTTTTGTTACTTAATTATATTTTTATCCATTTTATTATTTTCCATCATTTGTAAAATACAGTTAACATAAAAATCTTTGTTTAAATATGAAAAAAAAATTAATAGTTTGTTTGGTGGTCCTGAATTAGTCAATCATCATTATAAAATCATTAAGATAAGTTCATTTCCTTGTTTTCTTTGTGTGGGTTTTAGGTGAGTAATTTTTGTGAAATGTCTTAGTATACCAGAGTAATGTGAAATGTCTGATAAAGACTTGATGTTTCAGTGTGAGTATATTATTTAAGGTTTGTGAAGGCATGTGACCTAGTGTTTAGGGTGTTCAGCTCATGATCTTAAGTGACATGTTGTGTCTTTGAGCAAGACACTATTCCACATGGCTCCTGTCTACTCAGCTGGTAAAAATGAGTTGTACCTGTAATTCAAAAGACAACCCTTCTTACACAATGTCACACTTAATTTCCCTGAGATTTATGTTAACGATCTCTGTGTCTTTGAAATGTAGTTCTGTTCTGTGGTTTGAACAACTGGAACTCTCAGTTTGCAATTAATGGGTGTTCAATATTATTAAAGGTTGTTATTGTGATATGAGATGTGACCATTCTTGTTGATGTTACCAATTACTGTATTTCCCATCATCAAACACACTTCACCCTCAGGGACACACATCAATTTTGACAACCAAAAATTTGAAAAACAATGATAAACATAAAAATAAGGTCCTGGCACTTCGGGTCTTGTTACCTAATTTTTTACGATATTTTGTTTATTTACTACTTTAACTAAGTATAATTTATACACTTCATTGACAGGTCATATGAGGGTTCAGATTACTGTCTAGCATAGATGATTTTCCTCTGGGGTTAGGATATGAATATATGAGGAGAAACACAACCTTTGGCCTCCAGGACATATGGTAGATTTTTCAAGACTTATTTTAGGAAAAATATAGCGTCTTCAACACTGAGAAATACAGTACTCTACAGAGTATTTTACTGTTTGTTTTGTAGTTTATGTTTGAATGTAAATGTCTGCCAATAAAGTGGGGGTTTATTTTGCTACAGTTTCTTGGCTATTTCTTGTTTAGTTGTTTGAAGCTGGATTTATTTTGGCTGTATGTGGTATTACTGTATTTTATTTGAGACAATCTTGTGTTTTCCTTAGATTCACTGTTTCAAGTGTTTAATTGGGTCGGATGATTTATGTTGCCTTGAGTAACGCATCATCTATACATATTTTGTTATACATTTTAATGTTGTGTGATATACATCTATACATATTTTGTTATACATTTTAATGTTGTGTGATATACATCTATACATATTTTGTTATACATTTTAATGTTGTGTGATATACATCTATACATATTTTGTTATACATTTTAATGTTGTCTGATATACATCTATACATATTTTGTTATACATTTTAATGTTGTCTGATATACATCTATACATATTTTGTTATACATTTTAATGTTGTGTGATATACATCTATACATATTTTGTTATACACTTTAATGTTGTGTGATATACATCTATACATATTTTGTTATACATTTTAATGTTGTGTGATATACATCTATACATATTTTGTTATACATTTCAATGTTGTGTGATATACATCTATACATATTTTGTTATACATTTTAATGTTGTGTGATATACATCTATACATATTTTGTTATACATTTTAATGTTGTGTGATATACATCTATACATATTTTGTTATACATTTTAATGTTGTCTGATATACATCTATACATATTTTGTTATACATTTTAATGTTGTGTGATATACATCTATACATATTTTGTTATACACTTTAATGTTGTGTGATATACATCTATACATATTTTGTTATACATTTTAATGTTGTGTGATATACATCTATACATATTTTGTTATGCATTTTAATGTTGTGTGATATACATCTATACATATTTTGTTATACATTTTAATGTTGTCTGATATACATCTATACATATTTTGTTATACATTTTAATGTTGTGTGATATACATCTATACATATTTTGTTATACATTTTAATGTTGTCTGATATACATCTATACATATTTTGTTATACATTTTAATGTTGTCTGATATACATCTATACATATTTTGTTATACATTTTAATGTTGTCTGATATACATCTATACATATTTTGTTATACATTTTAATGTTGTGTGATATACATCTATACATATTTTGTTATACATTTTAATGTTGTCTGATATACATCTATACATATTTTGTTATACATTTTAATGTTGTCTGATATACATCTATACATATTTTGTTATACATTTTAATGTTGTGTGATATACATCTATACATATTTTGTTATACATTTTAATGTTGTGTGATATACATCTATACATATTTTGTTATACATTTTAATGTTGTGTGATATACATCTATACATATTTTGTTATACATTTTAATGTTGTGTGATATACATCTATACATATTTTGTTATACATTTTAATGTTGTGTGATATACATCTATACATATTTTGTTATACATTTTAATGTTGTGTGATATACATCTATACATATTTTGTTATACATTTTAATGTTGTGTGATATAGATCTATACATATTTTGTTATACATTTTAATGTTGTGTGATATACATCTATACATATTTTGTTATACATTTTAATGTTGTGTGATATACATCTATACATATTTTGTTATACATTTTAATGTTGTCTGATATACATCTATACATATTTTGTTATACATTTTAATGTCTGATATACATCTATACATATTTTGTTATACATTTTAATGTTGTGTGATATACATCTATACATATTTTGTTATACACTTTAATGTTGTGTGATATACATCTATACATATTTTGTTATACATTTTAATGTTGTGTGATATACATCTATACATATTTTGTTATACATTTTAAAGTTGTGTAATATACATCTATACATATTTTGTTATACATTTTAATGTTGTGTGATATACATCTATACATATTTTGTTATACATTTTAATGTTGTGTGATATACATCTATACATATTTTGTTATACATTTTAATGTTGTGTGATATACATCTATACATATTTTGTTATACATTTTAATGTTGTGTGATATACATCTATACATATTTTGTTATACATTTTAATGTCTGATATACATCTATACATATTTTGTTATACATTTTAATGTTGTGTGATATACATCTATACATATTTTGTTATACATTTTAAAGTTGTGTAATATACATCTATACATATTTTGTTATACATTTTAATGTTGTGTGATATACATCTATACATATTTTGTTATACATTTTAATGTTGTGTGATATACATCTATACATATTTTGTTATACATTTTAATGTTGTGTGCTATACATCTATACATATTTTGTTATACATTTTAATGTTGTGTGATATACATCTATACATATTTTGTTATACATTTTAATGTTGTGTGATATACATCTATACATATTTTGTTATACATTTTAATGTTGTCTGATATACATCTATACATATTTTGTTATACATTTTAATGTTGTGTGATATACATCTATACATATTTTGTTATACATTTTAATGTTGTGTGATATACATCTATACATATTTTGTTATACATTTTAATGTTGTGTGATATACATCTATACATATTTTGTTATACATTTTAATGTTGTGTGATATACATCTATACATATTTTGTTATACATTTTAATGTTGTCTGATATACATCTATACATATTTTGTTATACATTTTAATGTTATGTGATATACATCTATACATATTTTGTTATACATTTTAATGTTGTCTGAAAAACATCTATACATATTTTGTTATACATTTTAATGTTGTGTGATATACATCTATACATATTTTGTTATACATTTTAATGTTGTCTGATATACATCTATACATATTTTGTTATACATTTTAATGTTGTCTGATATACATCTATATATATTTTGTTATACATTTTAATGTTGTGTAATATACATCTATACATATTTTGTTATACATTTTAATGTTGTGTAATATACATCTATACATATTTTGTTATACATTTTAATGTTGTGTGATATACATCTATACATATTTTGTTATACATTTTAATGTTGTGTAATATACATCTATACATATTTTGTTATACATTTTAATGTTGTGTAATATACATCTATACATATTTTGTTATACATTTTAATGTTGTGTAATATACATCTATACATATTTTGTTATACATTTTAATGTTGTGTAATATACATCTATACATATTTTGTTATACATTTTAATGTTGTGTGATATATATCTATACATATTTTGTACATTTTAATGTGTAATATGTATCTGTACATATTTTGTACATTTTAATGTTGTGTGATATACATCTATACATATTTTGTTATACATTTTAATGTTGTGTGATATACATCTATACATATTTTGTTATACATTTTAATGTTGTGTGATATAGATCTATACATATTTTGTTATACATTTTAATGTTGTGTGATATACATCTATACATATTTTGTTATACATTTTAATGTTGTGTGATATACATCTATACATATTTTGTTATACATTTTAATGTTGTCTGATATACATCTATACATATTTTGTTATACATTTTAATGTCTGATATACATCTATACATATTTTGTTATACATTTTAATGTTGTGTGATATACATCTATACATATTTTGTTATACACTTTAATGTTGTGTGATATACATCTATACATATTTTGTTATACATTTTAATGTTGTGTGATATACATCTATACATATTTTGTTATACATTTTAAAGTTGTGTAATATACATCTATACATATTTTGTTATACATTTTAATGTTGTGTGATATACATCTATACATATTTTGTTATACATTTTAATGTTGTGTGATATACATCTATACATATTTTGTTATACATTTTAATGTTGTGTGATATACATCTATACATATTTTGTTATACATTTTAATGTTGTGTGATATACATCTATACATATTTTGTTATACATTTTAATGTCTGATATACATCTATACATATTTTGTTATACATTTTAATGTTGTGTGATATACATCTATACATATTTTGTTATACATTTTAAAGTTGTGTAATATACATCTATACATATTTTGTTATACATTTTAATGTTGTGTGATATACATCTATACATATTTTGTTATACATTTTAATGTTGTGTGATATACATCTATACATATTTTGTTATACATTTTAATGTTGTGTGCTATACATCTATACATATTTTGTTATACATTTTAATGTTGTGTGATATACATCTATACATATTTTGTTATACATTTTAATGTTGTGTGATATACATCTATACATATTTTGTTATACATTTTAATGTTGTCTGATATACATCTATACATATTTTGTTATACATTTTAATGTTGTGTGATATACATCTATACATATTTTGTTATACATTTTAATGTTGTGTGATATACATCTATACATATTTTGTTATACATTTTAATGTTGTGTGATATACATCTATACATATTTTGTTATACATTTTAATGTTGTGTGATATACATCTATACATATTTTGTTATACATTTTAATGTTGTCTGATATACATCTATACATATTTTGTTATACATTTTAATGTTATGTGATATACATCTATACATATTTTGTTATACATTTTAATGTTGTCTGAAAAACATCTATACATATTTTGTTATACATTTTAATGTTGTGTGATATACATCTATACATATTTTGTTATACATTTTAATGTTGTCTGATATACATCTATACATATTTTGTTATACATTTTAATGTTGTCTGATATACATCTATATATATTTTGTTATACATTTTAATGTTGTGTAATATACATCTATACATATTTTGTTATACATTTTAATGTTGTGTAATATACATCTATACATATTTTGTTATACATTTTAATGTTGTGTGATATACATCTATACATATTTTGTTATACATTTTAATGTTGTGTAATATACATCTATACATATTTTGTTATACATTTTAATGTTGTGTAATATACATCTATACATATTTTGTTATACATTTTAATGTTGTGTAATATACATCTATACATATTTTGTTATACATTTTAATGTTGTGTAATATACATCTATACATATTTTGTTATACATTTTAATGTTGTGTGATATATATCTATACATATTTTGTACATTTTAATGTGTAATATGTATCTGTACATATTTTGTACATTTTAAGGTTGTGTGATATGCATCTATACTTATTTTGTTGTATATTTTAATGTTGTGTAATGGATCATCTATATTTATTTTGTTGTATATTTTGATGTTGTGTAATGGATCATCATCATCATCATCATCATCATCATCGATTAACGTATATGTTCCATGCTAGCATGGGTTAGACGGGTCCAATTTAGAGGCAAGTTGGGTTGGGCGACCGTGTCTCACTCATATACGAGTGTTTCTGGCTGGTTTTGTACGGCTGGATGCCCTTCATAACACCAACCACATTGACAGAGTGTGCTGAGTGCTTTCTGTTATGTCTTATACATGTCCACTTTACAGTGTGTGCTGGGTGCTTTTTGCCGTGACACCTACACAACCACTTTACAGTGTGGGTTGGGTGCTTTTGGGGCTGGTTTTCTACGGCTGGATGCCCTTCCTAATACCAACCACATTGACAGTGTATGTTGAGTGCTTTACACTATGGGCTGGGTGCTTTTTGTCGTGCCACCTACATGATCACTTTACAGTGTGAGCTGGATGTTATATACATATATACACACATGGTCTATATATACATATTTGTGTATATACGCACATATCATCATCACCTCCGTCTTTACGTCTATTTTCTATATTTATTTTGTTGTATATTTTAATGTTGTGTAATATGTATCTATACTTTTTTTGTTGTATATTTTAATGTTGTGTAATATGTATCTATACTTTTTGTTGTATATTTTAATGTTGTGTAATATGTATCTATACTTTTTGTTGTATATTTTAATGTTGTGTAATATGTATCTATACTTTTTTTGTTGTATATTTTGATGTTGTGTAATATGTATCTATACTTTTTTTGTTGTATATTTTGATGTTGTGTAATATGTGTCTATACTTTTTTTGTTGTATATTTTGATGTTGTGTAATATGTATCTATACTTTTTAGGGTATATTTTGATGTTGTGTAATATGTATCTATACTTTTTGTTGTATATTTTAATGTTGTGTAATATGTATCTATACTTTTTGTTGTATATTTTGATGTTGTGTAATATGTATCTATACTTTTTTTGTTGTATATTTTGATGTTGTGTAATATGTATCTATACTTTTTTTGTTGTATATTTTAATGTTGTGTAATATGTATCTATACTTTTTTTGTTGTATATTTTGATGTTGTGTAATATGTGTCTATACTTTTTTTGTTGTATATTTTGATGTTGTGTAATATGTATCTATACTTTTTTTGTTGTATATTTTAATGTTGTGTAATATGTATCTATACTTTTTTTGTTGTATATTTTAATGTTGTGTAATATGTATCTATACTTTTTTTGTTGTATATTTTGATGTTGTGTAATATGTATCTATACTTTTTTTGTTGTATATTTTAATGTTGTGTAATATGTATCTATACTTTTTTGTTGTATATTTTAATGTTGTGTAATATGTATCTATACTTTTTGTTGTATATTTTAATGTTGTGTAATATGTATCTATACTTTTTGTTGTATATTTTAATGTTGTGTAATATGTATCTATACTTTTATTGTTGTATATTTTAATGTTGTGTAATATGTATCTATACTTTTTTTGTTGTATATTTTAATGTTGTGTAATATGTATCTATACTTTTTTGTTGTATATTTTAATGTTGTGTAATATGTATCTATACTTTTATTGTTGTATATTTTAATGTTGTGTAATATGTATCTATACTTTTTTTGTTGTATATTTTAATGTTGTGTAATATGTATCTATACTTTTTGTTGAATATTTTAATGTTGTGTAATATGTATCTATACTTTTTTGTTGTATATTTTAATGTTGTGTAATATGTATCTATACTTTTTGTTGTATATTTTAATGTTGTGTAATATGTATCTATACTTTTATTGTTGTATATTTTAATGTTGTGTAATATGTATCTATACTTTTTTTGTTGAATATTTTAATGTTGTGTAATATGTATCTATACTTTTTGTTGTATATTTTGATGTTGTGTAATATGTATCTATACTTTTTGTTGAATATTTTAATGTTGTGTAATATGTATCTATATTTATTTTGTTGTATATTTTAATGTTGTGTAATATGTATCTATACTTTTTTTGTTGTATATTTTGATGTTGTGTAATATGTATCTATACTTTTTGTTGAATATTTTAATGTTGTGTAATATGTATCTATACTTTTTTTGTTGAATATTTTAATGTTGTGTAATATGTATCTATACTTTTTGTTGTATATTTTGATGTTGTGTAATATGTATCTATAGTATTTGGGGTATATTTTGATGTTGTGTAATATGTATCTATAGTTTTGGGGGTATATTTTGATGTTGTGTAATATGTATCTATACTTTTTGTTGTATATTTTAATGTTGTGTAATATGTATCTATAGTATTTGGGGTATATTTTGATGTTGTGTAATATGTATCTATAGTTTTTGTTGTATATTTTAATGTTGTGTAATATGTATCTATAGTATTTGGGGTATATTTTGATGTTGTGTAATATGTATCTATAGTTTTTGTTGTATATTTTAATGTTGTGTAATATGTATCTATACTTTTTGGGGTATATTTTGATGTTGTGTAATATGTATCTATACTTTTTGGGGTATATTTTGATGTTGTGTAATATGTATCTATACTTTTTTGTTGTATATTTTGATGTTGTGTAATATGTATCTATACTTTTTGTTGTATATTTTGATGTTGTGTAATATGTATCTATACTTTTTGGGGTATATTTTAATGTTGTGTAATATTGGGGTATATTTTGATGTTGTGTAATATGTATCTATACTTTTTGTTGTATATTTTAATGTTGTGTAATATGTATCTATACTTTTTGGGATATATTTTGATGTTGTGTAATATGTATCTATACTTTTTGTTGTATATTTTAATGTTGTGTAATATGTATCTATACTTTTTGGGGTATATTTTGATGTTGTGTAATATGTATCTATACTTTTTGGGGTATATTTTAATGTTGTGTAATATGTATCTATACTTTTTGGGGTATATTTTGATGTTGTGTAATATGTATCTATACTTTTTGGGGTATATTTTGATGTTGTGTAATATGTATCTATACTTTTTGGGGTATATTTTGATGTTGTGTAATATGTATCTATACTTTTTGGGGTATATTTTGATGTTGTGTAATATGTATCTATACTTTTTGGGGTATATTTTGATGTTGTGTAATATGTATCTATACTTTTTGGGGTATATTTTAATGTTGTGTAATATGTATCTATACTTTTTGTTGTATATTTTAATGTTGTGTAATATGTATCTATACTTTTTGGGGTATATTTTGATGTTGTGTAATATGTATCTATACTTTTTGGGGTATATTTTGATGTTGTGTAATATGTATCTATACTTTTTGGGGTATATTTTGATGTTTTGTAATATGTATCTATACTTTTTGGGGTATCTTTTGATGTTGTGTAATATGTATCTATACTTTTTGGGGTATATTTTGATGTTGTGTAATATGTATCTATAGTTTTTTGTTAGAAATTTTCATGTTGAATTCTGAAAACCTTGATTCTGTTTCTTCGTGGAATTCATTCCATTGGACTATTTTGAAGTTTATAAAGCTGTGTTGGTATGATAAGTACCTTTGAGGATAGTTGTGGATTGTTTGCTAAGGATTGGTAGCTAGGTCTATGTTGTGGAGGAACGTGCCCTAGTGGTAAAGGTGTTGGACTTATGATCATAATGTCATTGGTTTGATTCCTGGACTGGGTTGTGTGTTGTGTTCTTGAGTAAAACAATTCATTTCACATTGCTCCAGTATACTCAGCTGAAAATAAGTACCAGCAATAGCTAGGCGTTTAACCCTGCGATGGACTGGCATCCTGCCTAGGGGGAAGTCTTGTACTCTCAGTCGCTTCACGCCACGAAACCGAGATAAACACTTGCCTGAAAGCCTTCTGGCTTGAGACATTAGAGAGTTAGAGGGTGTATGAATGTGTGTGTGTGTGTGTGTGTGTGTGTGTGTGTGTTTATAACTAATGTGTTAGTATGTATTTTGCAATCCTGTACACCTAGCCGACTGCTATCTCTAGTTAGTTTATGACTGTCAGTCTTAAGTTGCTGCTTGTGACAGGTAACATAACTAACTACTTAACTATAAATACTTTGTAGTATTTAGTTATGTACCTTTATTTTCTGAATTCAAATTCCACTGGAGTTGTCTTTCCTTGATGTCCCTCTTGGATTGATAAACTTGGTAGCAATTCATTTGATTATACTCTTGCCTAACAAATCTTTAACCATGTGTTAATGTAAAAAAAAAAAAGTCACTAATGTCTAGAATGTTAAAGAAAATTGAAAGAAATTATGTATTATTTCGACCTATGTTTGTTCCGATAATGAGTATTCCAGTTGTTCAAACAGTCTGTTCATGAAATCAACTTACAAGTTGCTGAGTATTCCACAGACATGTGTATCTTTAATGCAATTCCCAGGGAGATTCAATGTGATACACTGTGTGACAAGGCTGCTCCTTTGAATTAAAGTTATAACTCATTTTTGCTAGCTGAATAGATTGGGGAAATGCGAACTAAAGTGCCTTGCTGAAGAACATGCTGTGCTGCTGGGAATTGAACTCATGACCTTACAATTGGAAAACGAACACCCTAACCATTAAGCTATGTGTCTTCTTGACTGAAATGATACAATTCTGTACTGTATGTTTCTGTACAATTGCAGTATTTAGTTATGTCCCTTTATGTTCTGAGTTCAAATCTTGCTGGAGTTGACTTTACTTTCCTCCTTGTGGGGCACAGTATTCAGTCTCCAAATAATAATTATTCTGCTTCCTTTCTATGTGTATATTTATAATTTGGGTGGAAACTAACACCTTCTCCTCTGTCCCTCTTTCTGGTTGGTTCACTGCATAAGGAAACATTTAAAATGGTGTCTTACTTTCACATAATCATCATTATCATCATCGTTTAACGTCCATTTTCCACACTAGCATGGGTTAGACAAGCTGTCCCATTGTGAGACAAGCCAGGTCAGATGCCCATGTCTTGCTCATATAGAACTGATTTTCGCTTGGTTTCTACAGCTGGATGCCTTTCCTAACCTCAACCACATTTACAGTATGTACAGGGTGCTTTTTGACATGACACCTACAGCCACTTTACAGTGTGTACTGGGTGCTTTTTGTTGTGTTACCAAAATTACCACTTTATAGTGTGGACTGGATACTTTTTGTTGTGACACCTACATGACCACTTTACAGTGTTGGGTGGGTTCTTTTTGTTGTGACACCTTCATGACCACTTTATAGTGTTGGGTGGGTTCTTTTTGTTGTGACACCTACATGACCACTTTATAGTGTGGGCTAGGTGCTTTTTGTTGTGACACCTACATGACCACTTTACAGTGTATACTGGGTGCTTTTTGTTGGGAGACCTACCCAACCACTTTACTGTATGAACTTGGTGCTTTTTGTCGTAGCACCTAGACAACCACTTTACTGTGTGGACTGGGTGTTTTTTGTCGTGACACCTACATAACCATTTTACAGAGTGGGCTGCATACTTTTTGTCATGACATCTACATGACCACTTTAGGTGTAGACTGGACACTTTTTGTTGTGACACCTACATTACCACTTTACTGTGTGGGCTAGGGACTTGGGTGGCGGAGTGCATGGGGATTTGGGAGGTAGATCTAAGGGCATGGGTGAAGGGTAGGGTGTTGGGATGGGGGTTGAGTGTTAAGACATGGGTGGGGGTGTAACAACGTAGGAGGTGTATGGGAGGGGTAATGGGGAGGAGAGTGGTGCATACTTGATGTATGCCTCAACCCATGTACATGGAATGGTGGGTCTTCCGTATTACTGCATAATGCCAGAGATCATGGTAACATAGCAAAATGGAATGGATTGGCAGTATCAGTAGAGGATCAGACGCCATGCTTTGCAACATGGAGTTACAACCCTTTACAGTCTGAGTTCTTATCCCGCCAAGGTTAACTTTGCCTTTCATCCTTACGGGATCAATAAAATAAAGCACCAGTAATGCACTGGGATAATTGCTGGTCTTGTGCCAAAAATAGAAACAATTATTATTAGGGTGGTGGATTGACAGTATCGGTAGAGTGTCGGGCAACATGTTTTACAGCATATAATTACAGCCCTTATCCTGCACACCACCTCAGTTCTTCCAAGCTCTGCCTTTCTCTCACATTTACATTGCACAACCAACAGAGCATGGCTGCTTCATTTCTCTCTAGACTATGCATGTCCTCTGCAGTCATTGTCCATGTTTCACTTCATATAATGTTTCTTATGTTGCTTACTTGATTCAAATTTGGTTATTTGATTTGTAGTAATTGGATATGTCAAGTATAACCTAAAAAAACCTTCTATACTTGTTCACCTAATTCAAATGTGACCAGAGAATAATTAGAGTGGAAGATATTGAGTCTAATCACAAATTACTTCACCTGACTTAGTGAATATTGAATGATTGTGGATGCAGCATGGCTGAAAGGTTTAGAAGTTTTCTTCACAATAATTAGGTCCTAGGTTCAATCACACTGCCTGGCATCTTGGGAAAATGTCATTTACAAAAGCTACAAATCAATAGATGCCTTATATATAAAATTGGGTAAACAGAAACTGTTTGGAAGCCCCTCAAGTTCCTGTAATTCAAAGAGCCATATTATGTCTCACTGAATCTCCCTGAGAATTATGTTAAGAGTGCAAATCTTTGTGGAATACTCAGTCACTTACATGAGTAGGCTGCTCCATTAGTTAAACAACTGGAACACTCATTGTCAAAACCAAAGGAGGTCCATTCCATTCTATTGAATAATTTCAGTGGGAAATTCTTAACTTGTTACCAATACACGATTATGTTGTGTATTTAATTACAATCATTCTATCAGAAAGATTTCCTTTCATCTCTTTATCTTCTGTTTTGAAAGAGAATCAATGGTGTAGTTATTAATTAGACTGGCTATCTACTCCATTCATGTTGGTGTTAGCATGAAAAGTCTGCCCAAACATGTCACTGTCTTATCAACACCCAGAGAGACTCAAATTTTCCACCTCATCTTTTCTCTACCATACAAAACAATAATAATGATTACACAAGCCAACAAAGGAGCTTCTATGTAATTGCTAAATCTACTAGAAATAGCAACCAAATCTTCCTCATATCACAACCTACTGTCGTTTTAAAAATGCACATTAGATAATGTAGTTATCAATATATTTTAAAAAATGTTAAATCTACTAAATCTACTTCCTCAAATAATAACCTACTCTCTTTTAAAAAGAACACATTAGATAATGTAGTTATCAATATATATTTAAAAAATCCTGGAATAGTCAAAGTTGGAATCCCTTTTATGGTAGTTCTGAACAAACAACAATAATGATAATGGCATCTTATACATGAACATTGTAAAGGCATGTGGCTTAGTGATTAGAGCATTGCGCTCAGAATCGTAATGAATAATGAATAATGAATCATGAAAATATTGTGTACAGTGCTCAGGTGCACTACAAATCATCAAAAGTGTATGTATAGTACATAGGGTAATGTACAAACGCCAGGAAAATGAACAGTGCATGAGTCATGATATACACATTTGTGCATGTGTATGGAAGGGGGACATCAGGTGTAGTTTTGGCGAATTTCGGGAAGCATGAGGGTTTTAAAGGATGCAGTGTCTCGGCAGCTAACAACTGACGCAGGCAGTTTGTTCCATGCTTCAGCAATTCTAAGCGTGAAAAAATGTTTTCAAAAGTCATGGGAGCTGTGCTGTTTTCTGACTTTGTAGGCATGCCCACGTGTTTTAGACACATGGAGATCAAAAAGGTGCTCAGGGTTGTTGTTGGCGAGATGGTTAATAACTTTGTGGGTGTTTACCAAGTCCATTGCCAGACGTCGGAGCTTCAATGAATCCATGCCCAGGGAAACAAGGTGTTCAAGGTTGTGAGTTTGAATCCTGGACTGAGCACTGCATTGAGTTCTTGAGAAAAATACTTTATTTCACATTGCTCCAGTCCACTGAGCTGTACAAATGAATTGTGATGTCACTTGTGTTGTATTGGCCATTACCTTTTCCTTGGACAACATCGGAGGCATGGAGAAGGAATACTGGCTTGCATGGGCAACAGCTGCTCTTCCACAACACACCTTGCCCAGGCTTGTGCCTTGGAGGTGAACTTTCTAGATGCAAAATCATGGTCATTTGTGATCGAGGGGGTCTACATATACATGAATGTAAAACTTCAAATATAGAGATGAATATATTAGTAGAGGAATAGTAGGCACCATTTTAAAGGAATATGAGGTGATGGCAACAGTAAAGATCAATGCAGACAAGTCAATGGTATTACAGCTTACTTGTGGAGCTAACTAGATTGGGCAAAAGGTATCTGTCTGGTGACTATGGCAAAAGAGTTTGTGTAGTGGGCAAGGCTGAAAGACTGAAAATAGACACTTTCCTAATTGTGCAAGCCCTCATTGACTTTTCCAAGTTTCACTCGGAAAGAAAGGTGAAGGTGGAAGTTGAAGTATTCTTTCCCAGTATAATTGTTAAAAGTTGGGTGCCCGAGTATTGCAGACTTGTGGGTTTATGTCAAATACCTGCTATCATGTGTAGAGTAAATCCAGCTGTCAGCTGAGTCCATCATGAAGATCACCCTGCTGCCTTCCTTTAGCCAGGAAGGACAGGCAGATTTTATCAGCCTGGTGGTCATGGTGAAAGAGGTCATGTAGTGGACATGTTTAAAAGGGTTGAAGACAAGCACTTTCCTCTTTGGCAAAGCCTTGATTAACTTTTTCAGGTGTCACTTGAAGAAAAAAATCAGGGTGGAGAGGGAAGTGCTACCTTCCAACTAGTTTGTTGAAAGGTGGGTGAGAGTGGCAAGCATGGTTTGAATGAATGGGCCTGATCTGAGTATGCACATGTAAATTGGAGGAGGACACTGTGTGGACGTGAATTTTTGTGGGTTTTCTCCTTGAATGACCCTCAGAGATCTTCCCCTATTGGAGAATCTATTTTCGTTAGTATTTTCTAATGTTTGTTAACCATTTTTTCACATAAAACCCCCCACACTGTATCGATCTGTACAGTCTCTATTGTTTGCTTAATGTCAGCCCTATGTGGCTAATAAAGAAACCATTATTATAAAGCATGACACCATGCTTTGCAGCACAGAGTTACGTCCCTTTACGATCTGAGTTCAAATCCCACCGAGGTTGACTTTGCCTTTCATCCTTACGGGGTCGATAAAATAAAGCACCAGTAATGCATTGGGTAATTGCTGGCCTTGTGCCTAAATCAGAAACCATTATTATTATTGCTTCATATATATATATCTTGTTTCTCTCCAGCTGAGAAAACAGTAACAGCATCCTACTGTGTAATTTAGCATGCAGTGATTAATTGTATGGATGCACACTGTCCATCTGCGCTTGTGATTTCCCCAAAGTTCAATACTGTTCTGTATATCTGAGTGATCTATTGTTGGTTGTGTTGTTCTATAGTTGTTTAGCTTCAGCTCAGTTGTGATCAAAGATATTCTAGCTGTAGCCATCTTTTATTCAGAAAAAAAACTTGTATCTTGCACTACTTTATGAAATGTAGCTATTTTTTTATTCTTAAGACATCATCATCCCCGTTTTACGTTCATTTTCCACGCTAGCATGGGTTAGACGAGCTAGTATGGTGACAGTATGGTGTAATTTGTGGGCAATTTGACTGTTATTGTTAGCAGACTGAATGACCATGTAGAGATAACTTCATTGGATTGCGACTATTGTTGGTGTTTGTAGTGGAAAATAATTGAGATGTTAGTGGTGTAGTTGTTCCTGTATAATTGTTGTCATTGTTGACTTTGTGTTGTTAATGTTTAGTTACAGATCAGCTCCAGGGCAACTCTGATTAAAGGTGTTCCAACTCTAGCCAGTCATAACTATACACATTGTATATCTGGTACTATATTATCCTTTTGTGTTGTTCCCTTTTTTATAAAAGATGGTAGGGTGTGACTCTTTGCTAACTCTGCCTATGTATAAAAAGAGATCTTATGGTAGGTTGTTATTGCTGTTCAGACCCATGATGACACTGATTAAATAGATATATGACAAAAGGTATACCAGCCATAACCATCCCATCATTTTGTATAGCAAGATGTATCTAAAATGCTCTCCACTTTTAAGGTTGGTAAGGTGTAACTTAACACTTTCATGGCCACATTTATAATGAAATACACTCTATTCTAATTAATTAATGAAGAATTTTAAGGGATTTACTAAAATTATCAATTATTTCATTACAAAGATAGTAACTTCATGTAAGGTTCTTATATAAAATTATGTTGGAAGATTCTAATGGGCGGTTTTATTTCATAGAACCAGAGCCGGTTTTCGCTGGGTTGGTAACTAGAGGGTTAGGGAAGATTTGACTTCTATTTCTAGCAGCTGAAGCTGCTTCATAAGCAGGTTATTAAATAATCAGTTCTCCTTGAACTGTGCTTTGAAGATTTATTAGCAAGTAATATTTTATTTATTCCATTTTGTAGATATAAACACAATTTATGTAATATATATATACAATGAAATATTCAAAAGAAACCAATGAATAGAAATCAATCAAAGGAGAAAAGTAGCATTGCAAAAGACTTTAAATATGAGGAAGAGGAGGGAAAGGACAAAGATTATTAAGCAATGAAAGGGGAAAGGGAGGGGGTGACAGACTCTACATCTAAGTCAGAGTGGTGTTTCCATGGGCAATAGCCATTGACATCTGCTGCAACAGCCACCCCACCTTGTGGGGCTCCTTCCTCAGATGGGCTGCTGTTATTCCAATTTTAGAGAGGAGGTCAGCTGTACAGGGTCTGAGGACACCTGAGGTCTCAACCTGACCGGTGCAAAGAGGAAGTGGCTGGACAAGTGCCAGTATTTGCTTGTCTTCTTGTCCTCTGCATGGCGAACTATGGTACCAGGATTTGTGGCTGAAGTGACTAGGTTAGTGCTATTGTATTTGGTTTTTGTTGTTGTTGTTGTTGTTGGTGATAGCAGTGATGGTGGGTGATGGAGGTGGTGGTGATAGTAGTGATAGTGGGTGATGGTGGTGGTGGTGGTGGTGGTGGTGATAGCGGTGATGGTGGGTGGTGGTGGTGGTGGTGGTGGTGGTGATAGTGGTGATGGTGGGTGATGCTGGTCATGGTTCTGTTGTTGTTGTTGTTCATGGTTGTCTAGATACTACAGCTACGTTGTTGCTTATCTCTAACACAGCCTTGATTTATCAACTTTATGATAAAAAATGTCCCAGCATTGACCATCTCAAATATTTGGAGGGCATGATGAAGGATCCTCCATCAGTTTTTATGATGAGCATTTAACTATTTGATCAACTAAACATCTTACTCATTATATTAACATATAAGTGGTTGAGTATTCCTAGACATAAGAACCCATAACATAGTTCTCATACAAAAACAGTGCAACATAATGTGACAAAGCTAACCATTTCAGTTATGCATGCATTGATGGTCCTGTAACTCCCGAGGGAGTAGTAGGGGTGCCATATTGATATATGGCATTTCTAGGGCATTTTAGAACCTGGTAGAGCCACATCCTCTCCAGGTCTGAATACAGCAGATTTCTTCCAGAGAAGGATAGAGAGTGAGAGAATGGAAGTGAGAAAGAGATATAGAAGAAAAATCGATTCCGGTATTTGACTGGTACTTTTTTATTGACCTCGAATGGATGAAAACTAAAGTTGACCTTGGCAGGATTTGAACTCAGAGAGCAGAGAGCTGGAATATGGATACAACAAAGCATTCTATCCTATGTTCTGATGACTCTGCCAATTCGCTGCCATCCTTTCAGTTATATGTTGAACCTAATTCACAACTTTTCATACAATTTCTGTATCTCCAATTTCCCTCATCCTAGATGACATGCTAAGTGATTTTGAAGCAAACTTCTTAACCTCTCAGCCATGTCCTGTGTCCATATAAAGGCCTATTGTATCAAGAACTACAAGGGGGTGCTGAAAAGTTCCTGGCTTTAAGGGTATCGTGAAAAGGTAGAGTGGTTACCTTTACATGGGAGGTAGGACCACTGTAATTAGTATGTGAATCTGAGAGGGGAATATATTGTATAAAATCATAATTAACTGATCCTCCTGTATTTTCTTTAATCCAAAGCCAGGAACTTTTCAGCACCCCCTCGTACATGACTAAATATAATTTGAGGGAGATTTGGTTGCTATTTCTAGCGGGTTGAGCTCTCTCATTGGCTTAGCAACTGTCCTGTAAATTTCTTTGGTGATTAAAATATTTTAGCTAATGAAAGAAAGATGTTTGTTTACCAAAACAGGATATTCTATTTGAGGATTAAACTTAATGCTAACTTTGTATTGATGAACCTCATCATTGTATTCTCTCAGTTTAGCCAATTTAACTCTGTTTTATGTGATGTATGCACTCAATTATATTATAATAATTGTTTCTACTTTTGGCACAAGGCCAGCAATTATCCCAGTGTATTACTGGTACATTATTTTATCGACCCTGTAAGGATGAAAGGCAAAGTTAACTTTGGCGGGATTTGAAGTCAGACCATAAAGAGCCGTAACTCTTTGCTGCAAAGCATGGCGTCCGACCCTCTACTGATACTGCCAATCCACTGTCCTATATTATAATAATAATGAAAATTATTGTGTACAGTGCTCAGGTGCACTACACCTCATCAGAAAAGGGTGGCCAAAAGTGCATGTATAGTATATAGAATAATTGTTTCTACTTTTGGCACAAGGCCAGTCATTATCCCAGTAGATTACTGGTACTTTATTTTATCAACCCTGTAAGGGTGAAAGGCAAAGTTAACCTCGGCAGGATTGGAACTGTACAAAAGTTAGGAATGGGAACAGTGTATGAGTCATGATACATACACACACATCACATACCACACACAGGCACAGACACAGACACACACACACACACACACACACACACACATACATATGTGTGTATGTGTGTATGGAGGGAGAATATCAGGTGTAATGTTGGTAAATTTCGGGAAGCATGGAAGTTTTGAAGGATGCAGTGTCCTGCCAGCTAACAACCGATGCAGGTAGTTTGTTCCATCCATGCTTCAGCAACTCTGAGAATGAAAAAATGTTACTGAAAGTCATGGGAGCTGTACAGTTTTCTGATTTTGTAAGCATGTCAATGGGAGCTAGACACATGGAATTCAAAAAGGTGCTCAGGGTTGTTGTTGGCAAGATTGTTAATACTTTTGTGGGTGTCTACTAAGTCAGTTGCCAGATGTCAGAACTTTCATGTATCCATGCCAAAGGAAGCATGGCGTTCGGAGTATGGTAGGTGCTTGATGGAGGGTATTCGCTTGGTTGGACGTCTCTGAACAGTTTCCAGGAGGTCAATATTCTGAGCAAGATAGGAGTTCCAGACCGGTGATGCAAATTCTAAGTGTGGACGTACCATAGCCATATACAGCTTTAAATAGATAGCTTAACAGTGGCAAACAAAGGACTTACTGAGTGATGCTAAGACACCCTCAACCTTTTAGACAATTTTAGAAATGTGCTTTATCCAATGCAAATTGCCATTGACAATAATGCCCAGGTCATGTTCACCAGAAGACTTTTTTTTTCTTGAGATTGGTGTTGTGGAGGGAGTATGTGAAAGCTGGGTATTTTCCTCCCAAAATGCATGGTGGTACACTTGTCCACAGCCAGCTTGACTTGCCAGTCTGTAATCCATTGCTTCATTGTGTCCAGGTCTGATTGCAGGAAAGATCTATAGGGTACAGGATCTGTCCTTTTTATCTCAAGGTACAGCTTGATGTACCACAGATCCCTGTGGTACACCAGATGTCATCTCATAGGATGAAGAATGCTGTCCTAGAACCAAGACTATCTCTTTTCAACTGAGAATAAAGGACTTCAACCAGTTATAAAGATCATCTATCACACTCATTGCAGAGAGTTTTGCCATAAGTCGTTTGTGTGGCACAGAATTAAAAGCTTTAGCAAAGTCAAGATGAATAACATCTACCCATGAGCCACCATAAAAAAAGGTACTCATCACCCCCTAAAATTTCACTTCAGCAGTCACAGCTGACTCTAATAACAACAACAACAACAACAATAACAACAACATCACCAATTCTGTGAGCTATTCATTTCACCAGATCTTTCCATTTGGATAAATATCTATCCTGATTCTGTCAAAAGCTTGAGAAAATTCCTCTAATGGATATGACACTTGTCCAAGATGTCACACCGTGGGATCAAACTCCTTAACCATTTGATCATCTTGTGTCCACACTAGGATCTATTAAGTATGAACAGGGCTGTGCTTTACTGAGATGACACTATTCTTCAGTATACTTGCCAAATATTAGTTTCACTCTTCACTGCATGCCCCAATTTAATTTTTAATCAATTTAGATTTCAGAGTTATCTCCCTTGACTTTTTTTTTTTAAGAAATAATTTTCTACTTTTTGGCACAAGGCCAGCTATTACCCAGTGGATTACTGGTACTTTATTTTATCGACCCCGTAAGGATGAAAGGCAAAGTTAACCTCGGCGGGATTTGAACACAGAATGGCAAGGGCCGTAACTCTATGCGTCACAGCATGGCGTCCAACTCTCTACCGATACTGCCAATAATAAGTGTAATTTTAATTAATTATGTTTTGTCCTTTGTCTTCCTACATTAAATATGTTAGACCTACTTCATTTTAATATCTACTCCTACTTTACAGAAACAAATGAATTTGGTTCAAATCTGACATAATAAAAATGTTACTATATGAGACACCAAAGGGTGAGGAAATTTATCTCTCACCTACTTAACCCTTTCAGTACCAACTGCCTATGATTCTATGATATAAAATCTCTCATTTTGCATTGTCTATATTCAAATTATAACCTTTCACCATATTTTTATGTAAGAACCTTTAACCCTTTAGCATTTAAACTGGCCATATCCCTCCAGAATTCTCTCACTTCTTTCTGTTCAAACCAGCTGCAACTGACCACTCATACTGACATCAAGGTATTGTTCTCAAAATAAATAATATCAAAATCTCATAGAGTTGATATTATGTGAGGTAATTATGTGAGGTAGAGCCTTAACTTCAAAAATACAGTAGTAAATATAGAGTAATTTAAATGCTAAAAGGTTAGGTTATGTTCGAAACTCAAGTTCAATTATAGCAAAAGTTAGTTACTTTATTAAATCAATCTAATTTTTTAATTATTTTTAAAATTCTTTTAGGAATATGGTAATGAAAGGATTAAGAACACTACAAAAACTGAGTTAACCCTTTAGCATTTACATTACTCTATATTTATTATTGTTTTGTCATGGTAAAGGCTTTACCTCACATAATTATCTCACATAATACTGAAACTATGAGATTTTGATATTATTTATTTTAAGAACAATAACTTAACGTCAGTATAAGTGGTCAGTTTCGGCTGGTTTGAACAGAAAGAGATTACAGACGGTTTGAACAGAAAGACGGTTTAAATGCTAAAGGGTTAATAACTGGCCATATAGAATTTGTGTGTGTGTGATTCATGGAAGATTTGAAATTTGTTTCAATGTTTAATACTGTTTCTGTATGCCTGACTTCATAGCAACAAAACATGTAATTGGATGTGTTATTAATTTGATCTGGCCTTGCTTGTTTAATAAGTAGATTAAAGACAATCCTCAATCGTATAGTTCAGGCCACCTTTTGCATCATCATCATCATTTTCATCATCCTTACCAGCACCACCACCAGCACCACCCCACCACCACCACCACCACCACAATCACCACAACCACCAGCACTACCACCTCCACCACCACCACCATCACCACAATCACCACCACTACCACAATCACCACCACCACCACCACCACCAGCACCACCAGCACCACCACCAGCACCACCACCACTAAACCCCCACCCCCACCCCACCCCCATCACCATCACCCCCACCACTAAACCCCCAGCCCCACCCCACATCCACCACCATCACCACCAGCACTAGCACCACCATCCCTCCCTGCACCAGCACCACAATCACCACCACCACCGTCACCGCCGCCGCCTCTGCCGCCGCCTCCGCCTCCACGTCCGCCGCCTCCCCCACTGCCACCCCCACCACAATCACCACTACCACCATCACCATTACTATCTCAACAAAAGCAAGCAGCAGCAGTGATAGCAGCACCTACAGGTGTAGTAATGAACTATTGTTTAACCATAGATCCTCACTGATCAAGTAGACTTATAATCAAAGGCATTCCAGCTGTGACCATCCATTCTTTTTATAGTTGCCAATGTGTCTTTTTTTTACTTAAAATGGTAGGTTATTTTTTTCGAGAATTTAGCTGCTATTTTTAGCAGGTCTATATGGTAGTGTGCCTAGAGATATAACAATGCTATAAAACATGACATAACACTAACAGTAGTGGTGGTGGAGATAGTGGTGAAGGTAGTGGGGGTGGGGGTTGTTATTGGTTTTGTAATTAGAACTGGAAGTAATCTGTAGTATGTGAACTAAGGTCAAAAACTAGGATGGTAGACTCTAATGAAGATAACTATAAAATCTTAATTTGTAAAGTTATTGTTTATGAATATCATCATCATCACCGTTTAACGTCCATTTTCCACGCTAGCATGAGTAAAGGGAGCTGTCTCATTGTGAGACAAGCCAGGTCAGGTGACCATGTCTTGCTTATATAGAACTGATTTTGACTTGGTTTCTATGGCTGGATGCCCTTCCTAACACCAACCACATTTACAGTGTGCGCTGGGTGCTTTTGTCGTAATTCCTACACAATCACTTTACTGGGTGCTTTTTGTTGTGACACCTACATGACCATTTTACAGTGTGTACTGGGTGCTTTTTGTTGTGACGGCTACACGACCACTTTACAGAGTGTGGACTGGGTGCTTTTTGTTGTGACACCTATGCAACCACATTTACAGTGTGTATTGGGTGCTTTTTATTGTGACACCTACATGACAATTTACAGTGTGAACTGGGTGCTTTTTGTCATGACACCTGCATAACCACTTTACAGTGTGGGCTGGGCACTTTTTGTCATGTCACATATACGACCACTTAACAGTGTGGGCATATTGTACTAAAAAATGAATAAGTAGCAATGGGAATATAACAGTATTTGTCATTGGTTGATATTATGTTCATTTTAAAAAAGTATGAAAGACAACTCTGAATAAGTTTTGGTATTATTCTGACTTCATCAGCCAGGCATAACCTACTTTGTAATTGCTAGTTTTGAGGGAATCATGAAGTAAATGGACAAGATTGCTCATATCCCACAAAAAAAACATTTTTAGGAACATATTTAGGAACAAAATAAATCAGAAAATAGGACAGTTGTGGGATCCAATTACAAAAGGAGTCGATTTTTAACTTTCACATATAGTTATACAGAAGGGATGTAGCTATCTGAATAAAATCAAGTAGATTTATAGTACAGTGGAACCTTGGTTCACAAACTTGATTCATTCCTTAAGGCCATTAGTCATCTTGTAAACCAAAATTACTTTTCCCATACAAAATGTTGAGAGAAAAATACTGTGTGTAAAAAAAGAGATATATATCATTATAGTAACTAACTACACTACAAGTGAAGCTTTCCTGCTGATACTCTCAGTTTTTCACCAACAGTTGTTGTGGTTTGTGTGTATGACAAAAAAGTACATTACTAGAAATCCCATATGGTACAAAATATATAGAATGGGTTGGAGTCTCAATATGTAAACTAGACAACTAATTCTGGTTATTAAAAAAATCAACAGACAACCTAGAAAAATTACCGATTTTCCAACTCATTATTTGGGACATGAGAATAGGTGACAATAGGGTTTCTGTGTACCATGAAAGTAAATATGTTACTACATCTTCATTTTAAACATGAAGGTATATATGTATGTGTTGAACTGATGTTATGTCTGATGAGGAATATTCCAGCTTTTCATGAAATGTGACCCTTAACGTAGTTCTCAGGGAGATTCAGCACAAACAGTGTGAGCCAAGGTTGGTCCTTTGAATTACAGTTTTTCCAGCTGAATGGATGTCCGTGATGCTCATGCTTAAGTATCAAGTGATGGCATTACTCAAAATTGAATTGTAGCCATCATGTATACATAATATATGTATGTATATATTGGTGAAGAGGGTGATTTTGGACACCCTGCTGGACAAAAATCAAAACCTGACAAAGGGTGGAAGAACTCATAAGAGTCAATGGTCATCCAAAAATGTGTAAATATGTATATACATAATGTACATATGTATGTATATGTATATATGTATATGCATGTGTGCATGTGTATGTATATGCACAGGGACATAGAAATAGTCGTGCTGGATACCCGATCACACAGTTAAACCACTGGGAGTGAAGGACCCCTAGCCTTTGTCAGGGCATTCCTCTAGGAGAAGGCAACTCAGAGACTGGGATAACTCCGACATAAAACCTGCGGCTCAGTAGTTACCGATGATGTTGATCTTTTCTTGTTTTCGGGTTATAGCTACTGTCGCTCAAAGAGTGGGATTGACTCAATTCAATTCAATATATTTGGCAGAAAATAAAACATACATGCTTCAGATGCCATGTAAGGAGGGGAGAGGGGCAAAATTTACACAGTTGGAAACACAGAGGTCCAACACCGGTCCAATTTTGCCTTGAAATGTTGCGTGGTTGGCGTGTTGACTACTTCTTCTGGAAGCCGATTCCAGGTTCCAGAAATGCAGATCGAGAAAGCAGCTTTCCGTCTATTTAGGCGAAAGCGGCAGTGAAACAGATTTTTGTCCTGTCCACGTAGACCCCTTTCAAGTGCCGGAGTGAATAGGAGATCTTGAGGGAGATTGTAATGGCCATTGAAGAGATTGTAAGCCAAAATGAGTTCGCCTCGTAGCCGTCGACGCTCCAAGGAGAAGACGTTCAGCTTCTGCAGCCGGCTTTCGTAGGGCAGCTCATGAAGACCCTATACCATTCGAGTCGCTAGTCGTTGAACTCTCTCGAAGTGATGGATATCCCGGATGAGATATGGGTTTGATGCTTGGATGCCATATTCTAGGTGCGCTCTCACGAGGGCGACATAGAGAGGCCTGAACATTTCTGGAGTGAGTTTGGCAAAGGAGCGTTGAATAAGAAAAAGAGAGCTCCTTGCCTTGTTTGCGGCTTGAATGCAATGTTTTGATGGTTTGAAGGACGAGTCGACCAGCAGACCAAGATCTTTAGTCTCCTCAACCTCCTTCAAAGGAGCAGTGCTACCGTTGAAGGTAAGAGCTGTCACTCAGTGCACAGTCTTTCCTCACTTTAAAAAAAAATCTTCACGCACAGGCATTGCACGATAGAATCAATTAATAATTATTAATAATGGTATATCAAGCAATGGCCATACTCGATAACGAGGGGGCAGCCATTATGTATGTATGTATATATATATATGCATGCATGTATGTATATGTCAGGTCGCTCTTGAGTGCTACTGGTAACATGTAACCCAGTACAACCTGTCTCATGGTTGGGTCATCGGCGACTAAACCAGTAACCCCACCAAGCTTGCTTGGTGAGGAGGGTGATATTTAGACACTCTGTTGGATGAAATACAAGACCCGGCAAAGGGCAGAGGAACTCAACAAAGTCAAAGGCCATCCAAATAATACTATTTTTTTTCCCCCCACCTGGGAGTGAAAGGCCCCCAGTTGTTGTCACAACACCTTCTAGGAGAGGGAAACTCTGAAAAAAACCTGTGGCTTCGGAAGCATCGAATGATGTTGACCAGTTCTCCTTTTCGGGTAGTGTTTTCGATGCTCAGCGAGTGGGATTGGCCAACTGCAAGGCCTTTCCCCACTTAAAACACCTTCAAAGCACAGGTATTGCTTGTTCAGGATATGTTACAGGTTTGTGTGGCTGGCCGTAGCCTAAAAGTGCACCAAACTCTATAATCTGACAAGCGATTGCAAAACTCTTAGCAGAGTTTGCAGCCATCATGTATACATGTATGTATGTATGTATATCTGTATGCATGTATGTCTGTATGCATGTATGCATATATGTATGTATGTATGCATGTATATATGTATATATGTATGTATACATGTCTGTATGTCTGTATGTATACATATATAAAGATTAGTAATTTTATGTTATATCACATTTGTTATGTAATATAAAACATAAGATGTAACAGCAAATGTGTGTTCCAAGAAAGGTAGTGTGAAACACGATAAGACTTGTTATATAAGATAAGAGATTACAGCAAGACAAGACTTGTGCATTAAAAAACAAGATGTATTTTCATGGAAAGGATCTAACACACACATATACACCCACATATATACACACACACATATATACACACACACATATATATACACACACACACATATATACACACACACATATAAATATATCATCATCTTTATCATTTAACAACTACTTTCCCTGCTAGCAAGGAGGGTTGCAAGTCAGAACTGGGTACCTGCATCTCTCTTACATATGTCCCGAGTGCTCAGATGAGTCAGGGGCCTTCAGCTCCCTTACATATGTTCCTGTACTCTACTGAGTGCTCAGATGAGTCAGGGGCCTTCAGCTCCCTTACATATCTTCCTGTGCTCTACTGAGTGCTCAGATGAGTCAGGGGCCTTCAGCTCCCTTACATATCTTCCTGTACTCTACTGAGTGCTCAGATGAGTCAGGGGCCTTCAGCTCCCTTACATATGTTCCTGTACTCTACTGAGTGCTTAGATGAGTCAGGGGCCTGCAGCTCTCTTACATATATTCCTGTACTCTACTGAGTGCTCAGATTGGTCGAGGACCTGCATATTTCTTACATGTGCTCCTGTACTCTACTGAGCACTCAGATGGGTCGGGGGCCTGCAGTTCACATACATATGTTCATGTACTCTACTGAGTGCTCAGATGAGTCGGGGGGCCTGCATCTATCTTATATATCTTCCTATATGCTACTGAGCACTCAGATGGGTCAGGGGGGATTGTAGCTTTCTTACATATGTTCCTGTACTCTACTGAGTGCTCAGATGGGTTGAGGCTTGCAGCTCTCTTACATATGTTTCTGTACTGAGTGCTCAGATGGGTTGGGGCCTACAACCCTCTACTGAGCACTCAACTGGAGCTGGGGTCCTGCATCTCTCTTACGTATGTTTTTGTACTTAGTGCTGTCATAAGTCGGGGACCTGCAGCTCTTTTACATATGTTCCTGTACTTTACTGAGTGCTCAGACAGGTTGGGACATGCAGCTCTCTTACATATATTCCCACACACTATCAAGTGCATTTTGTTGTGGCACCACCACTAGGTAGGTTGTCATGTCTTTGACACAGCTGAAGAATCATCCCACCCCTTTGTTTGGCAAGCTTTCTACAGCTGGATAATCTTCCTATCACCAACAACATTATAGAAGATACAGAGTGAATTCATCGTATAGATCACTAAAACTAGAGATGTTGTCATGTCTTTGACACAACTGAAGAATCTTCTTGATCCCTTTTTAGCATAGTTTCTACAGCTGGATGCCCTTACTATCACCTACTACCTTGCATGGTGTATTGAATGCATTTATCGTGTCACTAACATCAGAGAAGTTGCCACAGCCTGCTCTCTGCAGAGTGTACTGGGTGTATTTTGTGGTGCCAGCACATGTCTTTGACATGACTGAAGAGTCCTCTCAACCCTTAATTAGTTTGGCAAGGTTTCTATGGCTGGATGCCCTTCCTATCACCTACCACCTTATATGGTATACTGAGTGCATGTTTCATGACACTGGCACTAGAGACGTTGTCATGTCATAACTGAAGAGTCCTCTGACCCCTTTTTTGGCATGGTTTCTATTTTTGTTTGTTTTTATATTATTGTATATTTTATATATATGTATACACTGAGGATGAAGAACTCAGAGCTGTACAGGGGCCGCCTAAAAGTCAGCTCAATGGTGAATCAGAGGAGACTGAGGTTAGCTGAACATGCTCACTGACATTCATAGTTGACACTGCACTCAGTTGTCTTGTGGGAGCCCCTATATAGACATACTGGAAGAGGGAGACCAAGGATGCCCTAAGAACAGACACTGGTCTCTGGGAGATGTGGGATATAGCGGCGATGATGAAGGGCATCAATGGATCTCAGGAATGTTACCCACCCTAAATAGATAGATATATTTCATAAGTATTAGAGTGTGAATCCCAGCTAGGGTTATTAGTTATACACACAATGGGCTTCTCATAGATATTTAGAAAAACAATATTGATTATATGAAACAATATACAAGTTTATCTTACTATAATGATTACACTACATTGTTTCAGTACCAATGGTGACATCATTGGTTTAGCTGTTGTGGTTGTTATAATTAGCCTTAGATTAGTCTTGATTAAGCTGGCCTATGTCCAGCAGATAGTTCAAACTACTAGATGTGATCTATAGCTCGATTGCTGCAGATAAACCATGCTTGCATCTAGTAGATGACCATACAGTGTACTCAGATATATAGTGAACACTGTTGTTGTTTAGTCCCAGGATTGAGCAGGCCTTTGATCAAAGACATTCCAGCCATGACTATTACACAGGTATTAGGACTACATTATGTAATGTGACCTTTCTATCAAAATATGGTAGAATGTGATTTAAAGGAGATTGTGATGATACTGGTGATGGTGGTGGTGGTGCTGGTGATGGTGGTAGTGCTGGTGATGATGGTGGTGGCAATGACAGTGATGATGATGGTGGTGAAAGTGGTGTTGATAATGACTGTGAAAGTGGTGGTGGTAGTGATGATTGTGGTGATAATGGTGATGATGATGGTGGAGTCAGCCTGGGTCTTTTTTCACTATTAACTACACTTAAATATGAAATGAGAATGAAATCTATTTCTCAGGTTCTTTGTCTTTCTATAAGATCACATCATTAAAATGCATACAAACCACATTCTGTCTGGCACATAGACTACCATTTCTGATGTGCCCAAAGTATGGTTTTGTACCCTTCTTCCTGTACATCAACCATCAACTTTGCTATTACTTCCAGAAACATCTATTACTCTTTAGCAGAAAGATAATATTATGCCGTGTTGGCACAATATTAATACGAAAGGAATTTTAGTTAATATTGTTGTTTTGTTGATAGCACACAAGGAGTTGTCCAGCTAATTGCTATAGCGAGATTTGTAACAGTATAGTGAGAGAGAGGCAAAGTTAGCCGGTTGTGTCTGTTGAAATAAATGTATGTTTGTATTAAAGAGGAATGTAGGAAGTTGTAGTAGTTCAGTTGTAGGTTTTGCAGCCACGAAAGAAGTATATCTGTTGCTGTAGTGATAAGAACTTTGGAAAGGATTTTTCCATATCACATTTAAGGGCTATGGTTGTGGTAAAAATATTACAAGACCTTATAATATTTTACAAGTTTTATTTACAACCAATTACAAAGTGGTGTGGGATTGACATGACAAACAAAAGAGCAAACAAAATCAAGAGATAAGAAGTAAAGAAAGGCGCTGTGCCAGGCTGAAAGAGGCTGACAGGCCTAAGTGAAATCTCACCGTTACATAATGGTGTGTTGACTTCTTAGAGTCAAAAGCAGCAAGAGACTAGTTTTTACCAAAGAAGTGCGGAAATCTTTGAGCTGGCGGAAGTTGATATACATCCATACGCAGCTTATGATTGGTCTGACTTTAGCCAAATCACGCCTGGATAGATTATTGATACACACCATGCAAGTAGCTCCACTCCAACTCTATTGAGGATACCATCATAACTGGTGGCTGAATTAGATGAGTTTAACTCTTTTGCACTTACAATACTCTATATATACTATTGTATTTTTGTGGTAAAGGCTTTACTTTGCATAAGTATCTCACATAATATTGAATCTATGAGATTTTAATGCTATTTATTTTGAGAACCATACCTTAATATTAGTATGAGTGGCTGGTTACAGCCGGTTTGAACAGAAAGAGGTGAGAGAATTTTGGCCGGATATGGCCAGTTTAAATGCTAAAAGGTTTCAGTGGGTTGATATACAATTTGTTATATCAGATGATTAGGGAGGATAATAGTGTCAATAGTATCAATTCAAGGGACAGAAGGATAATAGACTACATAGGTGGGCAAGTTACTGTAACATGTTGGGGAAGGCTTGATTACCTATTTTTGGATATTATCTAGACTGTGCATTTTGTGCTTTAATCCTTTTATTACCATATTTCTAATGGAAGACACTGTACATGAATTTCAAATCATTTTGAAAATAACCACAAATTTGAAGGGCTTCATTAAAATCTCTTTATTAAGCTGGTGTTTGGAATAAATCTTAACAAGTTCTTACATGAGATTATGATAGAAGGTTTTTAGATTTCTTTAAAATAGCTTTATATCAAAGAACCAAGGCTGTTTCAGGGAGTTTGATATAAAAATAGTGAAGAGGATGAACAACTGATCATAGTTGAGGAAGTTTCTAATCCTGGGAGGAAAAAATTAATCTTTTGCTAGATATGAGGAAGGAACAAACTTGTCTCTTATCACTTGGTCATTTGAAACTGTATTTCCTTGCATCTCTGATCAATAATAAATGATCAGCTATCATATTTCAGATCTGTTTATAAATGAATTGGTTTCACAGGGGTGGCACATAATTGCTTGATTTTTATATCCCATCTTGCAGATAATAATTGTTTCTACTATTTGGTACAAGGCCAGCAATTACCCAGTGCATTACTGGTACTTTATTTTATCGACCCCATAAGGATGAAAGGCAAAGTTAACCTCGGTGGGATTTGAACTCAGAATGGCAAGGGCCGTAACTCTATGCGTCAAAGCATGGTGTCCGACCCTCTACCGATACTGCCAATCCAAGATAATAATTGTTTCTACTTTAGGTACAAGGCCAGCAATTATCCAGTGCATTACTGGTACTTTATTTTATCGACCCCGTAAGGATGAAAGGCAAAGTCAACCTCGGCGGTCCAAGATAATAACATTATCTGATATGGAACAACAAATCAGCCATGACTATGAATTCATGATACATATGTAATACATGTTTTATAAATGAGCATGCAGGGATATCTATATGTGTATGTATGCATGTGTGTATATGTCATTATATGTGTACACACGGTGAATTGGCAGTATCAGTAGAGGGTCGGACGCCATGCTTTGACTCATAGAGTTATGGCCCTTGCCATTCTGAGTTCAAATCTCGCCGAGGTTAACTTTGCCTTTCATCATTACGGGGTCGATAAAATAAAGTACCAGTAATGCACTGGGTAATTGCTGGCCTTGTGCCAAAAGTAGAAACAATTATATGTGTACACATTAATTTTTATTTGTGCGCATATGTAAATATGTTTTATGTGTATAAATGTTTATAAATGTGTGTATATATGTATGTATGTCTATGTCTTTATGTGCATGTGCATCTTTAGCCCTTTAGTTTGTTTTAGCCATCACAGTCAAGGCCATACTAGAGCAATATCTTCAACATATTTATATATGTTTTCTTGTGTATGCATATGTTAATAATGATAAAGACCTTAATTATAATGAGCCAGACAATTAGATATCATCTATCTTTGCTATTCTCCACTACTCAATGAATTTACAAAAACTGTATGTTGTAAATACGAATATGCAGATCAGAGTTGAAAAACAAATAAGTGTGGGAACACAATGAATGCTCGAAACTGTACAGTTTTGTCATAGCCCAGAGTGTAGTTGTTAGCCCAGGGTGTAGTTGTTAGCCCAGAGTGTAGTTGTTAGCCCAGTGTGTAGTTGTTAGCCCAGTGTGTAGTTGTTAGCCCAGAGTGTAGTTGTTAGCCCAGGGTGTAGTTGTTAGCCCAGAGTGTAGTTGTTAGCCCAGTGTGTAGTTGTTAGCCCAGTGTGTAGTTGTTAGCCCAGGGTGTAGTTGTTAGCCCAGTGTGTAGCTGTTAGCCCAGTGTGCAGTTGTTAGCCCAAGGTGTAGTTGTTAGCCCAGTGTGTAGTTGTTAGCCCAGGGTGTAGTTGTTAGCCCAGTGTGTAGTTGTTAGCCCAAGGTGTAGTTGTTAGCCCAGTGTGTAGTTGTTAGCCCAGTGTGTAGTTGTTAGCCCAGAGTGTAGTTGTTAGCCCAGGGTGTAGTTGTTAGCCCAGTGTGTAGCTGTTAGCCCAGTGTGCAGTTGTTAGCCCAAGGTGTAGTTGTTAGCCCAGTGTGTAGTTGTTAGCCCAGGGTGTAGTTGTTAGCCCAGTGTGTAGCTGTTAGCCCAGTGTGCAGTTGTTAGCCCAAGGTGTAGTTGTTAGCCCAGTGTGTAGTTGTTAGCCCAGGGTGTAGTTGTTAGTCCAAGGTGTAGTTGTTAGCCCAGTGTGTAGTTGTTAGCCCAGGGTGTAGTTGTTAGTCCAGTGTGTAGTTGTTAGCCCAGTGTGTAGTTGTTAGCCCTGTGTGTAGTTGTTAGTCCAGAGTGTAGCTGTTAGCCCAGTGTGTAGTTGCTAGCCCAGGATGTAGCTGTTAGCCAAGAGTGTAGTTGTTAGCCCATAGTGTAGTTGTTAGCCCAGTGTATAGTTGTTATCCCAGGGTGTAGCTGTTAGCCCAGTGTGTAGTTGTTAGCCCAATGTGTAGTTGTTAGCCCTGTGTGTAGTTGTTAGCACAGGAAGTAGCTGTTAGCCCAGAGTGTAGTTGTTAGCCCCATGTGTAGTTGTTAGCCCAGAGTGTAGTTGTTAGCCCCATGTGTAGTTGTTAGCCCAGAGTGTAGTTGTTAGCCCAGGGTGTAGCTGTTAGCCCAGAGTCAACAATGGTTGAAGAAACTTAAGATCAAAGGCATTCTTGCAATTACCATCATGTTTTTTCTTCAGACATATTGTATCTAGGGCCATACCATGCAACGTGGTGTCCCTCATTTTTAAAAGAGTAGTTTGGGAATTAAGGAAAACTTGGCACCTATTTCTGGCAGGAGGTAATACCATATAGAAGCTTCTTTGTAGTTCACCCGTATTAATTTTGTTGTCGTTAGTAGCAGGTGTGGTGTTGTTGAAAGTGTTAGTGTTACTGGTTATGACTGTGGTGATGTTGTTGTTGGTACTGCTAGTGATGGTGTTGATGATAGTAGTGAGTGTTGTTATTGTTGTTGGTGTTACAGGTAATGCTGCTGCTGATGATGATGGTATTTGTACTATTCTCTGGTCTGATAATATGACTGATGTAAACGCTATTCAGAAATATTGTCAACCTTTCACCTCTGAAATTCAATACAAAATCAAATCTGGCTTTGGCTCTGGCTGCGAGTGTCTGAACATGGTTTCTGGATGTGAACACACACACATAGTATATGTAATCATGTGTGTGTGCTTAGGGGGTACCTCACTGCTAGTTCTCTCTCACATTACCCTGTTAAATCCCACCACACTTGTCATACATCCATGACATCATATTTGATCCTTCATAACCAACCCTCCTACTATTCTCCTTGTAGCTTCAATTAAGTACTGATTTGATATGAAATGACTCATCCTACCAATACCAGCATGGAAGAACGGATGTTAAATCATGATGATGACGATGATGATAATACATATTATAAGTGCGCATTTGAGTATATACATGTGTGTGTATGTGTGTATATGTATATATAAATATATCTATATATATATATATGTGTGTGTGGTGTGTGTGTGTGTGTGTATGTGCACGTTTTAAAATAATGATGCAGACAAGACATACCTGAGATCTCCCAGTAGTGTCATAGGACAAGACTGGACAGGTCATAGATAATAAATAAATCTGGTGGGAGTTGACATGATATAAATGAGAATTTTATATATCATCATCATCATAATTATCGTTGTCATTTTAATGTCTGCTTTCCTGCTAGCAAAGTTGGATGGGTCTACAGTCTGTACTGAAGCAGGGCTACTCATCTCTCAGACAGGCCAGGTTTCTGCATTACGCTTTTGTAGGTTTACGATCTATTGAGTACACAGGAGAGGTTGTTATGTCTTTAACACAGCTGAGGGTTCTCTCAATCCTTTATTTAGCAAGCTTTCTATGGCTGGATGCCTTTCCTCTCACCAACAACTTTACAGCATGTACTGGGGGCATTTATTGTGTAGATCACTAAACACTAGAGAGGCTGTCATGTACTTAACATGACTAAAACGTCCTCCCAACCCTTTGTTTGACAAGCCTTCATGGCTGGATGCCTTTCTCTTCACCAACCACTTCACAAGGGGGCAGCAACAAGGAATCATCATCATCATCGTTTAACGTCCATCTTCCACGCTTGCATGGAATAAAAGTATTTCGTCTGTGGATTTGTCTTCCTTTTTAGCAACATTTAGGACAATTTTATCTATTGTCATCATAAGGTATATGTGGGACAATAAATCAGTCATGAGTAGTGGTGATAGTTAATCTGGATACCTAAATATGGAATGTTACGCAATGGGGCGTCCCCACAGCCCCGGCGGACAGGATGGAGAAGGCGTTCCCGCGGAGGGCGGCAAGGGAGACGCGCTGGAAAAGCCACTCCAACTCGCAGGATTCACACCTGCGGCTGGCCAGCTCAGCGCCTATGGTGGTGAGTAGGGAGGTAGCCCTGGGGCCGAGGACACCAGAAGTCTCCACTGCAAGGAGTACAACTGCAAACCTGTTGGAGAGCGACCGGTATTTGAGGAGTTTGGCCCCCTCAGCCCAACGTGCAGCAGAACCTGGGTTAGTTGCAGACTGCACCAGGTTGCAGTTGCAGAAAGTGTCAGTGCAAGTAGCATCCCAGACAAGGGTTTGCCACCGCAGAACAGGAAGATGGTCATGCCATCTGGCCTTTTGCCATCCCCTCAGTCCAGCCCCACCGGCTCGAGCTGGGAAGGGAAGCCCGCAGCGTCCAAGCCATGTTTTATAACCTCGTTGAGGGCAGCATGGCGTGGAAGGTGGCTGGCACTGTGGCGACAGGAAAGCGGGTGGAGGCCGAAAGAGTCCTTGGTGGATCCGCAGCGACATTGGTGTGGCTCGCAGATCCGGAAACGCCGATGTGCAGGCTTTGTTGTCTAGCTGCGTGCCAGTGGAGAAGGAGGGCAGGGCATGGAGCCAGGCACCACTGTGGGGTTTGGAGGCCAAACGAAAGCAGGCAAGGTGGTGCTGGTCGAGCTGGCGCATGAGAGCCTGTCTGAGGCCAGGCTGCACTGGATGGCTTCCCAAGTGCTTTGGGGGGGACTTGACGTCAACAGGGGGAGAAGGAGGAGGGACGTCTACTGGGCTAAGTCGCAGCCGGTCCCACGTCTCACAGGCGGCCTCACGTTCTATTGTGTTTTGAAGAAACCTGCTGACAAGGACATGGCACGAGGTTACCGACGAAAGATACGCCACCAAAGCCAGCGAGATCGGGGACCGGAGGCCAAGGCCGCCATACCTGACAGGTAAAGTGGCCTGTTGCCATCCAATGTCATCAAACTTGACGTTGCATATCTCCTCGGCTGCTGCTCAGAGGGGGTCATGGGGTGTGCATGGGGAGGGTAGTGTAGTGATGTTGAGAATAGCTGTTAGTGAGTGTTAGTGGAAGGGAAGGGACATGGTGGGGGAGGGGGAGGATAGGCCACATTGTATGCTGCAGGTCAGGTCTTCTTCAGCACAGCATAGTGCCAGCACTCACAGTCTTTAGAGCACACATGAAATAAATTCCTTCAGCTGCCATGGGAGCTCCCTAGAAGTTGTTGACAACTTTTGCTACCTATGCGATCAAATTAGTAGTGGGGAAGGATATATATATTTATATATATCATCATCATCACCATTTTACATCTGTGTACTATGCTGGCATGGGTTAAACAGGTTGTCTCATACTGAGACTAGTCAAGTCACATGATCACATCTTGCTTTTATGTTCCATTTTGGAATGGTTTCTATGGTTGGATTTCCTTCCTAAAGCAATCAGATTTGCACCATTACTGGGTGCTTTTTAGTGTGGCACCACTACTGCCACTTCATAGGGTGGTAGGCTGGGTGTATTTTATTGTGATGTCAACACTACTCCTTTACAGAATGGGATGGGTTCATTTAATCATGGCACCAACACTAGGGCAATTGGTGTCTCCTCAGCCAAGCAGAGAGAAGCAATGATGGGTGTCAGAAGATGGCAAACATGGCACTGTGGGATGGGGAGCAATGGCCAATACATGTTGCTTGCAAAAGGAGAACGAGAGACAGAAAATGTGTGTGTGTGTGCGTGTGTTGTGTGTGTGTGTGCATTGGTGAAAGACATACACATCATCTAAAACAATAAACTAGAGTGTTGAACATAAATACCTTGTGATATTTATTTGATCCAATTTGCTCAGAAACTTCCTTATCACTCTTACTCCCTTATTCAGACCTTTGGCTTTAGCTGGATCAATGGAGGCCACTAACAATCTTCCTCCACCCATCACTATCCTTAGCTTTCTTCTCCAATTGTCTTGAGTTCCTTCCAGATCTCAGTTTATTCTCTGCTGTCATATAACCAGAAGTTCCTTAAACTTCCTCTCTTCTTGGGAGTTCTACCAAAGAGACTGCCGGAAGATATAGTGCAAGGGCCTTCTGAGGATGTGTCTAATCCAGTACCATGTTTGCCACTTGTTCTCCATGTCAACAAAGTTCTGCTGGATTTGCTACCACAAATCTTTTCTGCTGATCTACTTAAGCCAGTTAATTCTGAGTCTCCTCATGAGGCAGAGTTGGTGTTGGTCTGTAGCTTTGTTAAGGTGTTTTTCACATGTCTTCTAGTCTCAGTCCCATACAGTATGACTGACTTCATGTTTGCTCAAGTATATTCAGCTGAAAATGAATACCAGCAATAGCTGGGGGTTTAATCCTGTGATGGACTGGCGTCCTGCCCAGGGGAAAGTCTTGTACTCTCAGTCGCTTCAGGCCACAAAACCAGGATAAGCACCGGCCTGATGAGTCTCCTAGCTCGAGAGAAATTTTAGACTAGATTTAGACTTAGACCCCCTGTAAGGTGGTTGGTGTTAGAAAGGGCATCCAATCATAGAAATCATGCCAGATATGGAGAATATAAGCAAGATGTGGTCAAATTACCAATCTAGCCTCAAAACGTGACAACCCGGCCAATGCATGCTAGTATGGAAAGCAAACATAAAACGAAGGCAATGATGAATTAGCTGCTATTTCTAGCAGGCCACACAACGGTTAGCTTCAGGTTGTGATATTACTATGGCATGTTTTTTTGTAAATAATATTTTAAGCTTTATTGGTGAGTCCCAAGTAAGTTGATGTTTATTTTAAATGTGGGTAGAGGAAAACATTGACAGGGAGTATATTCCACAGGGTTGCATCCATGAGCTTGGCTGGTCTCACTTGGGGATCCAGTCAGATCAGTTGGAGACGGTTGCTTCTGACAGGACCCACAGGAAGGAGTATTTGAGGACTCTGCCCCCCATGACCCTCTTAGGAATAAGTGGGTGAAGAAAAAGAAGAGATGCAGGGTTACAACTCTGGAGAGAAAGGTTTGAAGGAAAAGTGTTTGGTATAGGGTTTTGAAAATGAGGTATGAGGGATGGAAGGAGGAAAGGTGGTTGCATGAGAGGGGCTACTTGGATGAGGACAACTTTAATCTTAATTCATAGAAGCAGAAGTTAACAAGGTAAGAATACATAGTGATACATTGATATAAAATGGATAGATGTAACGTGGGTGGAAGGGAAGTGATATAATGATGGATAAAAAATAGTAACATGAAGCCAATGACACATGGATAAAAAATAATAATAATGAAATTATTGTGTAAAGTGCTCAGGTGCACTACAACTCGTCAAAGGTGTATGTATAGTACATAGAATAATACACAAATGTCAGGGAAGTACATGTGTGTATGTGTTAGCTGTAGTGTTGGCGGATCTCGGGAAGCATGGAGACCTTAAAGGATGCAGTGTCTCGACAGTTAACAACTGATGCAGGTAGTTTGTTCCATGCTTCAGCAACTCTGAGCGTGAAAAAATGTTTCAGAAAGTCATGGGAACTGTGCTGTTTTCTTACTTTGTGGGCATATCCACGTGTGTTAGACACATGGAAATCGAAAAGGTACTCAGGGTTGTTGTTGGCAAGATGGTTAACAATTTTGTTGGTGTTTACAAAGTCAGTTGCCAGGCGTCAGAGCTTCAATGTATCCATGCCCAGGGAAACAAGGCGCTCAGAGTATGGTAGATGCCTGATGGAGGGTATTCGCTTGGTTGCACGTCTCTGAACAGTTTCCAGGCGGTCAATGTTCTGAGCAAGATAGGGGTTCCAGACTGGTGATGCAAATTCTAAGTGTGGCCGCACCATAGCCATGTACAGCCTTAAATAGATATCTGGAGAGCGGCTGACAAAGGTCTTGCTGAGTGATGCCAAGACACCCTCGGCCCTCTTGACAATTTTAGAGACGTGCCTCGTCCAACGCAAATCGCTGCTGACCGTAATGCCCAGGTCACGTTCACAGGAAGACTTCTTGATATTAGTGCTGTGGAAGGATGCAATAAGTAATTTCATCAACACTGATTATTTCAGAACTGTATATGATTTATTGTCTGAAGAACATTCCAAAACAAACAAACAAACAAACAACAACAACAACAACAAAAAGAAAAATAACATGAATGTAAAATGATGGAGTCAAATAATTTAAATATATCATAAACAGTTATCTATGGGAGTGTCCTTTCACTTGGGGTACAACTACAAAACAACATCAAAACAGTCACAACCAAATTCCAAAAGAACCTCCCCTCCCACCCACCAAAAAATAAAGTTGAAGAATACAACCATCAAGCTAGATTCAACAGCTGTTGTTTAGACTGTGATATAGTGTATGTAACCTGTGATCAAGATATGACAATTTGATCAGAGAAACAGATGGAGATGGACGGTGGTGGTATTTTAAGAAACTTAGTAAAATGTCTTGGCAGGGTTTTGAAACCTTCATCACATGCATGGAGCCATGAGTTGAGCATCTTAACTAAACATCCACTGCACCAACATACATATATGCACACACAAAAACACAGACATTCACACACAGATTCAAATTCAGAGTTTATGGCACAGAGTCTAAACAATATTTTATCATTATACATATTTTACAGAAAGGTCCAAATTATTGAGGATTTGATCTTTCCTTGAACAAACCAAGGCTGAGAACCAGTTGATTCTGAAAAATTAATCTGACAAGATTATGGTTACAGTAGTAAAACAGTTTAGCTAATTTCTCTGTATTTCAGATAATGACCCAAAAGATCAGTTCATTGGCTAATCGCTCAGCTGACACTTCAGCAAAGCTATCAAACTGATCTTAGCTCAACTGACTGCATAATGCCACAACTGATACTTAGTCTTGTAAACTCTTCATGATCTCAATTGGCTCACTATTTGGTCAGTTAGCTGGTCATCACCTTAACTAAATGCTCAATAACTCAGTTGATAGTTCAGGCGCTCCACCAACTATACTATAATTCAGCCAACAACTCAGTTAATTAACTGAGCTAAACTTCCTCTAAGTCAAACAACTGCCTATATGCTGAACTGAATTGATCCTCATAAAAAACAAACCCATTCGGCTCTGTTGATTCAGTAGGAGCTCAATCAGCCAGCATATGATTTGAACGTTATTTGACACCTTCTTTCTTAGCAAATGTAGACCTTACTAGGTTGCATTTATTACCACCTTATAGGAGACTATGGTTACAAGAGATGGCTCAATCTATCTGTGTCTATAGAAAAAGAGAATAGAGAAACATTCATTTATAAACCCCTTTCTTTAATGAGCAGATCCACAGCTCAGTCTTTTTTTTTTATTTGGACATTTTATGACAAATATCAGGCATGATTACTTGATTGTACATTGCAGATTTAGTGCAGGTGTTTAGTGTTATATAGAAGTGCAACAGTGAAAGTAGTTAGTATTATATACTACTAGTAAAGAAGCATTATGTATTATTCAGGGCATTCATTTCACTTTCTGTAAATTTGAAAACCTGATCACAGCACAGTTATTATATTGGTACAACTATAGTGTGTAACCTGTTAGGATATACATGTGTGTGAGGTGTGTGTATAAGAATATATATATAAATGCAGGAGTGTAGTGTGCAGGGGTTTTCTATTCATTTACTGGAAGTTAAAGCTTCTGCCTGCATCAAGTTTGAAATCAGCTAACAAATATATATATATATATATATATATATATACACTTTAGTTTCTGATCAACTTAGTATGTATGTGTGTGTGTGTGTGTATATATATATACACATGTATATGTATGTGTGTATGAGTGCATTATTGTTGCTTAGTCTTAGGTGATCCCTGATTGAATAAATCTATTATAAGTGGAATCTGGTCCTTGGGTACCTTTAAGGAAGTTCACTCTGTTGCAGATATTTGTACCAGCCCTTCCTCCCACATGTTTCCTGCAGATGTTTAAATTGAGTATTGGTCACTTGAATCTCAGCAGTCTAGGAGAGAGAATGCAATGGTGTTTTGCATTGTCCCTCCTCTTCTAACCACATGGTGAACACATATCCTGGACAGGGTGGCTACTGCACACAGACATTCTAGACCACATCCACCAAAAGGCCACTCAATTAACTGGCATAAAATCATACACAGGCACACTCTAGCCCCACTTATTGACATCTCAACTCTAGCATTCCCAACACTCAACTTGTGTTCAATCTTCTAGATCCCACACTAAAAACTACACCAAGTCTCCCCCCACCCCCAAATACATTGATCTGAGATTCTCTCCCTCAATCTCTTTCCTGCAGTTGTCAACAGTTTAAGTAGAATATTAACAGCACTAATCTCACTGATTTTGGAGAGGCCTTCCTCCAGACCCAACAAAAAATAATTAAAAATAAAAAGACCATCTCTGATTTTTTTTCTTCAAACATTGTGTATCTGGGACTAAATTAGTCAAATTCTTATTTAAGATAGTGTGGTATGATTTGAGAGAAAGATATATGTATATTATAATATATATTCAACATAGGATGTATGTATTAATATGTTTGACATCTTAGGGTTTTACCTAAATATGTATGTGGTCTAACTGGAATATACATACTACAAGCAGCTCTGATTAATGTTGTTTTTTTCACCTAATTTCATTGAGCATAAGACCAAAATTATTGTATTTCAATCTAAATTTCTGTTCTATATATAACAAAGAGGGAGTGGTAAGATACCAGGTGGACCATAATGCACCAAAGTACTTAATACTTAGAGTAGTAGAGTGGGTAATATGAACAGAGTCAGGACCCTGACTGCTGAGCTCCGGCCGTTTCGACAGCTAGATCCAAATGACAGTTCCGATATATATATATTTATAGGGGAGCTGTTATTAGTTAAGACTAGTAAGATCATTAAAACTGTACTCTGATTATTATTGTTATTATAATCGACTTCCCCCACCTCCCCAAATTACTGGCCTTGTGCCAAATGTAGAAATAATAATTACTATTATTAATAATATCATTATTACTATTACTACTCCTTTTAGCAAACCTATTAAGACAAAGAAAGCTTGGTGCCATGACAAAAAGCACCCAGTCCACACTGTAAAGTGGTTGTGTTGGTGTCAAGACAAAAAGCACCCAGTCCACACAGTAAAGTGGTTGTGTTGGTGTCAAGACAAAAAGCACCCAGTCCACACAGTAAAGTGGTTGTGTTGGTGTCAAGACAAAAAGCACCCAGTCCACACAGTAAAGTGGTTGTGTTGGTGTCAAGACAAAAAGCACCCAGTCCACACAGTAAAGTGGTTGTGTTGGTGTCAAGACAAAAAGCACCCAGTCCACACAGTAAAGTGGTTGTGTTGGTGTCAAGACAAAAAGCACCCAGTCCACACAGTAAAGTGGTTGTGTTGGTGTCAAGACAAAAAGCACCCAGTCCACACTGTAAAGTGGTTGTGTTGGTGTCAAGACAAAAAGCACCCAGTCCACACAGTAAAGTGGTTGTGTTGGTGTCAAGACAAAAAGCACCCAGTCCACACTGTAAAGTGGTTGTGTTGGTGTCAAGACAAAAAGCACCCAGTCCACACAGTAAAGTGGTTGTGTTGGTCTCAAGATAAAAAGCACCCAGTCCACACAGTAAAGTGGTTGTGTTGGTGTCAAGACAAAAAGCACCCAGTCCACACAGTAAAGTGGTTGTGTTGGTGTCAAGACAAAAAGCACCCAGTCCACACAGTAAAGTGGTTGTGCTGATGTCAAGACAAAAAGCACCCAGTCCACGCAGTAAAGTGGTTGTGTTGGTGTCAAGACAAAAAGCACCCAGTCCACACTGTAAAGTGGTTGTGTTGGTGTCAAGACAAAAAGCACCCAGTCCACACTGTAAAGTGGTTGTGTTGGTGTCAAGACAAAAAGCACCCAGTCCACACTGTAAAGTGGTTGTGTTGGTGTCAAGACAAAAAGCACCCAGTCCACACAGTAAAGTGGTTGTGCTGATGTCAAGACAAAAAGCACCCAGTCCACGCAGTAAAGTGGTTGTGTTGGTGTCAAGACAAAAAGCACCCAGTCCACACTGTAAAGTGGTTGTGTTGGTGTCAAGACAAAAAGCACCCAGTCCACACTGTAAAGTGGTTGTGTTGGTGTCAAGACAAAAAGCACCCAGTCCACACAGTAAAGTGGTTGTGTTGGTGTCAAGACAAAAAGCACCCAGTCCACACTGTAAAGTGGTTGTGTTGGTGTCAAGACAAAAAGCACCCAGTCCACACAGTAAAGTGGTTGTGTTGGTGTCAAGACAAAAAGCACCCAGTCCACACTGTAAAGTGGTTGTGTTGGTGTCAAGACAAAAAGCACCCAGTCCACACAGTAAAGTGGTTGTGTTGGTGTCAAGACAAAAAGCACCCAGTCCACACAGTAAAGTGGTTGTGTTGGTGTCAAGACAAAAAGCACCCAGTCCACACAGTAAAGTGGTTGTGCTGATGTCAAGACAAAAAGCACCCAGTCCACGCAGTAAAGTGGTTGTGTTGGTGTCAAGACAAAAAGCACCCAGTCCACACTGTAAAGTGGTTGTGTTGGTGTCAAGACAAAAAGCACCCAGTCCACACAGTAAAGTGGTTGTGTTGGTGTCAAGACAAAAAGCACCCAGTCCACACTGTAAAGTGGTTGTGTTGGTGTCAAGACAAAAAGCACCCAGTCCACACAGTAAAGTGGTTGTGTTGGTGTCAAGACAAAAAGCACCCAGTCCACACAGTAAAGTGGTTGTGTTGGTGTCAAGACAAAAAGCACCCAGTCCACACAGTAAAGTGGTTGTGTTGGTGTCAAGACAAAAAGCACCCAGTCCACACAGTAAAGTGGTTGTGTTGGTGTCAAGACAAAAAGCACCCAGTCCACACTGTAAAGTGGTTGTGTTGGTGTCAAGACAAAAAGCACCCAGTCCACACAGTAAAGTGGTTGTGTTGGTGTCAAGACAAAAAGCACCCAGTCCACACAGTAAAGTGGTTGTGTTGGTGTCAAGACAAAAAGCACCCAGTCCACACAGTAAAGTGGTTGTGTTGGTGTCAAGACAAAAAGCACCCAGTCCACACAGTAAAGTGGTTGTGTTGGTGCCATGACAAAAAGCACCCAGTCCACACAGTAAAGTGGTTGTGTTGGTGTCAAGACAAAAAGCACCCAGTCCACACTGTAAAGTGGTTGTGTTGGTGTCAAGACAAAAAGCACCCAGTCCACACTGTAAAGTGGTTGTGTTGGTGTCAAGACAAAAAGCACCCAGTCCACACTGTAAAGTGGTTGTGTTGGTGTCAAGACAAAAAGCACCCAGTACACACTGTAAATGAGGTTGTCGTTAGGAAGAGCATCCTGCCATAGAAACCAATCCAGAAACATTTCTGTATGAGCAAGACACGGTCATCTGATCTGGCTTGTCTCACAATGGGACAATTTATCTAACTCATGCTAGCGTGGAAAAATGTATGTTAAACAGTAATGATGATGATGATGTATATATAAACACTGAATAGCTAAACAGCTAGCTATGTAATTTAGCATGCAATCTATCTGTGATACATATAAATGTTTGAATGTTTGTGAATACATGTATATAATTTGAGAAATTCAATGCTATGTACTTTTTACTCAAGTTTATATTTTTTAAACTTATTTGGTTGAAGATGGCATTAAGCAAGAAACTAGGAGTAGTGTGCATGTAATGTGAAGGTTCTGAACTTAAAATTATATATATACAGACATACATGCATACATACATGCTATACACATTTACACATACATTTTCAGGTGTTATTTTTTATTTGTTCAGTTCAAATGAACAACCATTTGGATATGTGAAATAGTACAAATATTATATTATCGAAATGGTCATGGATCTTGGGTAATGTCCGAAAGACTCCGGTTATGAATACAAGCAGCCAAAATGGGTTTTGGAGTAACATTATTCAATAGACTGTGTAGCTCAGAGATCAGAGAGTCACTCCAGGTAGAGCTGCTACTTCTCCGAATTGAGAGATCACAGCTCCAATACTATCAGCATGTAGTTAGAATGTCTCAGGAAAGAAACTCTACATAGATTTTATGGGCAAAACCAACTGGCAGAAAACCCAGACCTGGAGCATGATGGTTAGATAACATTCACGAGCTTGGCTGGTCTCACTTGGGGATCCAGCCGGATCAGTTGGAGATGGTTGCTTCTGACAGGACCTGTTAGGAATGTTTTAAGACTATGCCCGCACAACCCTCGTAGTAATAAGTGGGTGAAGAAGAAGAGAGAGAGAGAAATTATTTGTTTTGTTAACTTCAACTTTCTCAAACCACAGGGACTCATAGATCTAGTACTTTACTTCAATTTTCATAAAAGATGACTAGAGAGAGAGAATCGTTTCCCAAATAGTTCACTGGCCTACTGAACTAACTTCCCAACAGAGTAATAGTATTTCCAAAATGGCTGACTGAATACACGTTTTTTTTTCTCATTTTCTCCCGTTCCTTCCTCTTCTCATTCTTTATCTTCCATTTTATCTTTTATTTCTAACTATCTTCTGATGAAAGACTAGTATCCGAAACGTCAAGACTCTTTTCCTGCTATTCCAAACGTTAAAATAATATATTTCTTCAATGTACTGTATCATTTCCTTTGTTATTTCTGTTTACTTTTTACATACATAATAGTATCTATTCTCCTGACAAATGAATTGAAATAAACTAGAATTAAGTACTCTGTCCAAGATATCCCCCAAAATGACTAGTACTGACTCAACAGTAAGATGAACTGAGGAAATTTGGTATTAAGTGTCTTCTTCAGAGACTCAATGTATCATAACATTGTGGACCAAACATTGAGGACCTTATTCATGCAGCTATGCTGCCTCTACAAAAGGAATTCAAATTTAGTTACATTAATATATATTCTCTAATAATATCCCAAGTATTATCACTATCACTTAACATTCTTAATATATTGTAATCAGAATTGGTGGGTTGGCAAAATTGGTAGAGTATTGGATAAATGACATTGTGGTATTTCTTATGGGTCTTTACATTCTGAGTTTAAATCCCACTGAGGTCTACAATATAAAGTACCAGTCATATCCTAAGGTTGATTTAATCAATTTGCCATTCTCCCAAAGTTTTAATGGCCTTGTTCTTAAATTAGATACATTGAAGCTCCGATGCCTGGCAACTGACTTGGTAAACACCCACAAAATTATTAACCATCTTGCCAACAACAACCCGAGTACCTTTTTGATCTCCATGTGTCTAACACACATGGGCATGCCCACAAAGTCAGAAAACAGTACAGCTCCCATGACTTTCAGAAACATTTTTTCACACTCAGAGTTGCTGAAGCATGGAACAAACTGCCTGCATCAGTTGCTAGCTGTCGAGACACTGCATCCTTTAAAACCTCCATGCTTCCTGAGATTCGCCAACACTATACCTAATATTCCCCTCCATACACATACAGACATGTATATCATGACTCATATACTATTCACTTCCCTGACATTTATATATTATTCTATGTACTATACATGCACCTTTGACGAGTTGTAGTGCACCTGAGCACTTTACACAATAATTTCATTATTATTATTATTTTATATTGTGATAAGTAGCAAGGAATAGATTGATAAAAATGAGAGAACTGGTAAGTGGAGAACAGCATATATTCCCTCATGCATTCATTCCAGTAGGATTGAAAATTAAGGGTCTTAAACTGGTCTTTACTTGGGTCATAGAACATAAATCTGTTTCCATTAGATAGTTACTCTGGACAGGTTTTATGAGCAAAACCAACCGGCAGGAGACCCAGGGGTAGACCCTAAGAAAGTTCTGACAGGTTCTACTGGAAGGAGTGTTTGAAGACTCTGCTCCTACGGCCCTCTTAAGAAGAAGCAGAAGCAGCAGCAACAGTAGCTTTTTTGTTAATTTGATAATTAACAATTATTATTGCAAGAAAACTATAGGTGACAGAGAAATTCTACATCATCATCGTCATCGTTTAGTGTCCATTTTCCACACCTAGTATGGGTTAGACAGGTTTATTCCCACAACACAATCTAAACCCACCAATGTAATATAGCTTAAACACACTGATCTACATAACTGGAAATTATTTGGGAGAATATGTTTTAATTGAGCTTTTAAAAAAGAATTAATTTTAAAATTATAAAGATTCCAATTACATGTTTATTTATTCTCCAGTAATAATGATTTGTACTACAGGCACAAGGCCAGCAATTTTAGAGGAGGGGAAAGTCGATTAAATCGACCCCAGTGCATTACTGGTACTTTATTTTATCGCCCCTGTAAGGATGAAAAGCAAAGCTAACCTCTGCAGGATTTGAACTCAGATCGTAAAGGGCCGTAGTTTTATGCCGCTAAGTGTGTTGCCCGCTGCTCTACCGATACTGCCACTTGTTATCTTAACTTACTTAAACAAAAACTAAAATCTAATGATCAAATTTAAAAACTCAAAAATTATAATGTAAAAAAACATTAAAACAATTCAATTCTGAAAGGTGTTGAGATTGAGGTTTGAGACAGATAATACTATAAAGGAGGCTTGAAATGTTTGGGACATTTGGCATATTTTGAGAATCCATGGGTCTCTTTATACTGGAGGGCTACATGGATAGAGATTTTATGTATATATATATATATCATCATCATCATCATTTCATTTTATGTCCGCTTTTTCCCTGCTTGCAAGGGTGGGACGGGAACTGATTCTGGCTTGATTTATACAGCTGGATGCTCTTCCTAACACCAACCTCATTTACAGTGAGTACTGGGTGCTTTTTTGCCGTGGCACCTCCACGACCACTTTGCAGTGGAATGATAGGGACCCCAGTCCCTATCATCTCATTTCTACAGCTGAGTAAACTGGAGCAATGTGAAATAAAGTGTCTTGCACAAGGAAACAACACATCACCCGGTCTGAGAATTGAACTCACAGCCTTTCGATTGCAAGGCCAATGCTCTAACCACTAAGCCATATATATATATATATATATAGTGTTTCCGAAGAAGACAGCCAATTGAACAGGGATTTTGTGACTAGAAATAGGTAGTAACTTAACCATGCTAGTCAATACATCGATCTCCATCAAACAATCAACCCTCGTAAAATAATGAACTATCTACTTATGCCTGACTTCTGTTTCTTTTTATTGTTCTGTGTTACTATTAGCCTGGCAAACCAAAGATGTGGGTTTGTGTCCCATGTATGTCAATACTCGTCCTTTTTTTTTCCATTCAGAGGGTTTTTATAATCTCAACTAACAGACTAATTCTATTTAGTCAAATACGGCGTAAGCACATGTTACTACCTAATTTTATATATATATACATATATATATATATATATATATATATATATATATATATATAAGTGCCTGAAGATGAGGTCATAATTTTGATCCCTCTTACATTCTAGAGATATGGTCAATATTGTGCTTTGAAACCTTAGATACCACTTTTGTTCCATGCATGAACATAAATAAATAATATAATGTAATATAATATATATATAACCCATGCTAGCGTGGAAAATTAAACAGTGATGATGATATATAAAGAGAGAGGGGATCTGCAACAGGTGAGCACAATGTCGACTAAATATGGTACAGTAAGTAGATTAGATTACCTCATAGTAGCACCAATTAATTGATATCACAGTGTTTCCTACTATATTCCTTCCACTAAATCTTTAACTGGTTTCAGTCACTGGACTGTGGCCATGCTGGGGCACTACTTTCTAAAGTATAGTTAATTATATCAATGCATGTACTTATTCTATTGACTTTGAAAGAATGAAAGGCAAAGTGGACTTGGTCAGGATTTAAACTCAAAATATAGAGGTATTTAACAAAAACACCTCTATATTTTGTCTGATTAATCCTTTACTGATTCTGCAGTTCTTCCACCACTAATATTATTAATAGTATATATTGTTGTTGTTGTTGTTGTTGTTGTTATTATTGAGGGTTTTTTTTAAGATTGTCTCTCAGAAAGTTGTGATTGTAGAACCTAAATGGAATTTATCTGGAATAAAATGCCAAGTATAAGGCAAAGGTGTGGAATGGGGCAGTGTGTTACAGGACATGAAGGTGTACAATATAGAATTTGTTTAGTACCTCATGATATTGAAGTGTAAAGGGTATAAACATGAACTGATGGATAGAAAAACAGAATCAGTGTTGATTAAAACAGTAATTCTGTAAATATTTCCATGTTTCTACAGATCAGTAAATGAGTATCTCATTAACAACAAAAAAGCGATGGGGGTGGATTAGTGCATGAGGGAAAAAAGTGTAAGATTGATAACATGATTTGATTAATAATTAGTTATTTTGTCTACTAATTAATCATTATTAATATTTTATTTCCTTGCTTTAATAAAATCTACACTTGCACTATATTAATGTGTGGTTAAGTAATTTGCTTTGCAACTACTTAGTTTCAAATTCAATCCCACTGTGTGACACCTTACATAAGTGTCTGCTACAATAACCTCAGGTAAACCAAAGCCGTGCAAGTAAAATTTGGTAGATGGAAACTATGTGGAAGCCCATTGGAAGGACTATTCCTGTTTCTGGATGCTAATCAAATCACCAAAAAAGTGCAACAGAGGAATAAACATTTTGATAGAAATAATCAAATTTTGTTGTTTTTACTTCAAAACTAAATTTTAAATGAAATAAAAAGTTAAATATAATTATGAAATTTGATTAAATATAATTCTAAAAGTTTCCTAATAATTTTGAATATGAAATTGACAAATATACAGAGGAAGGGTACTGCAGAAGAAACTTTGTAGTTGGAGAAATAAATGGTTATGTGGCGGTGGTAAGAGTTTTAAGCAGAAATCATAAAGTGAGCGGTTTGATCGATTTGTTGATCTGGATATGAAAAGTAAGAGATGGACTGGTGAACCTGGCAAACTACAACAGTTAAATCTGAAACTGAGTTGAATAAATATGTAAAAATAAATAAACAATAACAACACATAAGGTGAGGAAACTACAAAAGTGTAGTGGTGTTAAAGAGTGTTGGGTGTTAAAGTGGACCCTTAAATGGTATCTGGTATCCTCCTGACTTCAGCAGTAGAAACCTTCAAATATTTAGATATATAACACACGTTTCTTCTTTCTCATCATTAGTACTTGTCATACTTTGTACACAAAAACTCAAATACTGGCCATTAATTCAGTGATATGTATTGTTTTGTAAATGCGATTTAGAAAACAAAAAATTTAGATTTAAAAGAAGTTTAAATCATGAAATTAAATGATTTAGTTTACATGTGAACAGTGAAGCATAGGTAGCAAAAATATTGAAATAATACGGTTAGCAAAATTCACTCCAATAAAAGATTACTGGAAACTTAAGCATTTGTCAAACAAATTGAACATAGCAAAATACAGGACAGAAAATTGTAAGTAAGAAATAAAATAAAAGATTCCATAAATTAAAAAAAAAAACATTCCTACAGTAACAAGATTCCTTTTCATAGTAATTAGATTTGTTTTTGGAAGAAACTCAACCTCACTCCATCAATTTTGAAAAAAAAAAAAATCATTATTGAAAATATGGACGTATTCAGAATTGTTTGGGGTTGAAGTCAAGGGTAATAGTGGCTTGATTCAGTGACTGAGGGAAAAAAGTATCCAAGAAATATAGCTTTTGTTTTGTTTTGCTTTTATTATTTTTCTAAAAGTTTTCATTGATATCAGTTTTACTTCGAATGAATAAAGACAGTGAATTTCAGGTGTTGTTTTAATGTTGAATATTTATGCTGCTTGTAACATTATACTCTGGATTACAGGATGGAGGTTTCGTACCTAGTAACAAACAGAAACAAACAGCCATGTCATTATAGTGAAAATTTTAGCTTTAATAAAACAAATTCATACAGAAACATGACCATACCATCGCAAAGATATGCCACCAAATGGGGATATATTTTTATTACTTAGTTTGACTATCACATCTACCATGTTATACTTTCAACCTACAGTACCTCAGACAGACACAGCTCTACCATATTATACTCTCAACCTACAGTAGTACCTCAGACAGACACCTCTACTATGTTATACACTAAACCTACAGTACCTCAGACACACACCTCTACTGTGTTATACACTCAACCTACTGTACTCTACAAATATACCTGCCTATCACATCTGCAATACCTCAGATCATCACATCTATCCTGTCAAGGTTTTGATCTACAGCACCACTGACATGCACCTCTACTGAATTATATAATCACTATTATCACAACATTGTACTCCAGATCCTCACTCTACTGCATACTTGTGGTGACTAAAGCTAAGATATGAGATAATTTTAGTAGTACCTTCTCCAGTTTAGCATACATATGTTTCAGATTGTTAATCTGTTCAATGTGTGCTTCAGGATGTCTGTACAGATAATCCATGATGGTGTTAGTGGCTAAGAAGATCCCTTGGATTACTGGGAACACTTGTACATCGCAGCTAATGTTCAACAATGGCTTCTCTGTGAAAAAAAAAAAAAAACATACATGAGAGAAAAGACATAGGATAATTGACAAAGAGAGGACAACAGAAAACATACATATATATATATATGTATAAAAATAGGGAGACACAAAGCAAGCTTTGTTTACAAACAGCTGGCAAATTTGAAAATTAGGTAGTAACATGTGTTTACGCCATATTTGACTAAATAGAATTAGTCTGTTAGTTGGGATTTTTAAAAAAAACCCTCTGAATGGAAAAAAGGATGAGTGTTGACATACATGGGACACAAACCCACATCTTTGGTTTGCCGGACCTATGTGTTACCATTACACCAGCATGCCACCCATGCTTCCTTCCATTCAATTAGAAGCTATATAACCATAGCAGGTATATATATACATGTATATAAATAGGGAGACACAAAGCAGCCTTTGTTTACAAACAGCTAGCGAATTTGAAAATTAGGTAATAACATGTGCTTATGCTGTCATCATCATCATCATCATCATCATCACCGTTTTACGTCCGTTCTTCCACGCTAGCATGGGTTAGACAGCTGTATTTGACTAAATAGAATTAGTCTGTTAATACGGCATAAGCACATGTTACTACCTAATTTTATACATACATTTATATTTCCTATTAAATAATATGTGTGTGTTTTATTAAGTAACATGGCAAAGATGGAGAGTGTACTGACTTACCTTTTAGATTTTTCGATAATGATTCAAAAAGAATGGTTCCTTTGTGAAGGACACTGGTGCATAATGTTGACAGGTACTGCTCACGTTTGCTAACTGGCTTTGTGTTGCTTAGCAGTTTCTGGCAAAGACAAATCAGTAATCAAATGCAAGTTAAAAGTCTCACTTATATCTTAATATCATCTTCATCTACTTGTCTCTTTGGAGTGTACATATCAAGATCTTAGACCAAAGTCATTTATTCAAGTTTGAACTATTTTGAATGCCTTTTTAATTCTTCAGTTATAGACATATGGTAAGTGCATCCTTGTTACTTATCTCATACTGATTATTCAGTGATATACTGAAAGCTGCCCACACCTCTGCTGCATATCTCACACATTTACTCTTCAATTACAGACTGTGAAATGCTTTCCCACCCATCAAATCTATCACATTAACCCTTCAATTAATGACTGAGACTGCCTTCTTTCCAAGCACATGTCTAGTTGTAAATGTCCAGTCAGGAATGCCTCTAAATCAGATACTTCCCATTTACCTTTCAGTTATGTACTAAGGGCTACCTTTTCTCCACCAGAAATTCCACAATAACCATTCAATTAAATACTAAAGGCTGAGTATCTACAATTCAGTTATCTTAGTTCACTTCTCAATTATAGGTTAAAGCTGCCCACTTCAGCCATATATCACACATTCACGTTTCAGTTATAGTGAGTTTAGTATGTATTTCCCCATTTCTTTTTCAGTTGAGAGTACATGGATATGGGTTGTGTAAAAGATAGAATGGTAAAAATTAGAGGTGGGGAAACTTTTCATGTTGAAAGACCATGTTAAGTTATTTGTAATATTATATTACAAGGCCGCATTCAAGAAACCATAATTATATATTCTTAACATCTACATTTTTTTTTTAATTCTGTCAGTGTGGATTATTTTCTTGCGTTTTCTTTAAGAGGGAAAAAACACGTGCATATTCAATCAGACATTTTTTAGAGAGAAAAAGTTGGAATGGCAGACATAAACACTGAGCAAATATAATCATATATATACTACACAAAGAGGGCATCTTCAGTTGTGTCCCTATAATATAGGAAGTTAAGGAATGCATTACTCACCATAAAATGTTGTACAAAAAGCTGTTTGAATACTTACAACCAGAGCAGCATGTGCCATTTGATTCACAACCATTTTCTCAGCAAAACAATTGTTATCCTCTTGGTCAAATAATTGCCAGGAACTAAAAGAAAAAAGTATGTTACTGTGGTACAATCTTTCATTGTATGTTATATGTCATTTGTATTTCTTCTTCACCCACTTATTCCTGAGAGGGTCGTGGGGGAAGGGTACTCAAACACTCCTTTCAATGGGTCCTGTCAGAAGCAACCATTTCCAACTGATCCAGCTGAATCTCCAAGCGAGACCAACCAAGCTCATAGATGTTATCCAACCATCTTGCTCAGGGTCTACCTCTGCGTCACCTGCCAATTGGTTTTGCCCATAAAATCTGTCCAGCGACAATTTCCTGAGACATTCTAACCAAATGCAGCAGCCATTTGCATTTGATAAATATAATATAATATACATTAAACAATGTTTTGTTTCTCATAGTCCTTAGAAATATTAGGTCTAACATATTTTATGGTATTATGTATAATATTTTAATGCACAGATCATTAAAATACTAACTAAAAATATATACACAGTTTGAAAAGATAGTTGGTGAAATGATGAAATCCTCTGGGAAATGGGTGTTGGACTAGTCACTTGCACAGTCAACCAGGTAATACATAATGGTGTCATACACAGTGACTGTTGTAGAGGTATAATCATTAATTGCTACAAGGGAAAAGGTGATGTTTTAGAAAGGAGCAACTACAGAGGAATAGAACTGATGGATCAAGTTATGAAAATGACATAAAAAGCCTTAGTACAACTAATTAGGAGTCAATTAGATGAGATGCAGTTTGGTTTTGTTCTAGGAAGGAGCACCAGAGATGCCATCTTCTTACTGAGACAATTATAAGTTCCTAGCTACATGTAAGCTGCTATATCTAGCTTTTTTCTGATTTGGTCTTTGACAGAATACTGCAATCTACCATCTATTGGTCTTTTAGGAAGCTGGGTGTAGATGAGTAGCTTGTGAGAGTGGTCCAAAGTCATGTACAGAGATATTTTCAGTAAAGTGAGAGTAGGTAATGGGTTTAGTGAGGAATTCAAAGTGCAGGTTATTGTTCACCAATGCTTTGTCTTCAGGCCTCTCCTGTTTATTATAATTCTCCAGATCATAACAGAAGAGTTTAGTGAATACATTCTTGTTGTGGAAAGAGTACTTAGAGTCAAAAAGGCTCAGAGTAAGCTTGGTGATGGCCAAAGTAAGCAGGAAAGAAGACAAGACTGATTCCATCAGGGAAGTGGCCATACACAATATATAAAAAAGGAGTATGTAGGAACTTGATATAATAATAATAATAATGAAATTATTGTGTACAGTGCTCAGGTGCACTACAACTCATCAAAGGTGCATGTATAGTACATAGAATAATGTACAAATGTCAGGAAAATGAACAGTGTATGAGTCATGATATAATAATGATAACAATAATGAAATATTGTGTACAGTGCAACATTGCAGGTGTAAATTCCATAGTTGTTATGGAATTTGATGTTAGAGATGGTGGAGATGGTACATTCTGGTTTTCAACAGTAAAAATACTTGCATAGCACTCAGCAATGAGTTCTGCGCATTCCTTGGGATCGTCAGTGATCTGGCTTGTGTGGGGATTGCGAAGAGGACCAACTGGAGAGTGAGGTCTCTGCTTTGAATGAACATATTTCCAGAACACCTTACTGTTAGGATTGGTTGCGATGCACTGTTCAAATTCAAGCACTGCCTTCTTTGTCACTTGCTTGAGATGGTTAGAAGACTTATTCCGCTTTTTTCTGTTGGCATCTGATTTATTCAGTTTATATTCCCGTTCAGCGTTCCGACGTTCTTTCCTGGCAAGTCGGACCGCTGAAGTTTCCCAGATTGCACTTTTGGGGTGGTTATTTTTCCGATATGATGTACTCAATATGAAATACGGATACACAACAGATATAGTTGAATTGTAGGGAGGCTAACAGAAAAGATAGACTTTGTTTGTGGCAGTTGCACAGGGATAGTTGATAGCAAGAGCACCAGTGAAATTAACTTTTTCCACATGCACACACATGCAACCTAAACACAACAATTTACACAAGAAATTTGATTCCATATGGCAAATGACGTCATCCTCCTGCTTCTCGTGAATACCACAGCAAACATCAAACAACGATTGACAGCAGTTTATAAATTTTAAAGTTAAAGTTAATTTCAAAGTGAATAGACCGAAACGTTTTTTCTCTGAGAGTTCCTTACTCTCTGAGGAAGGGAATTTTAAGTTGAAATTAGGATGAAAGAAACAAAAAAAAAAGATTACCAGGTAACTAACTTTTTTGTTGCCTTCATGTTACCATCCATTTTGCATTATTTAGCCTTCTTACATATATCACTTTCCACATTATATATTATTTCTTTTTTATTTGGGAGACAACTTCGGATAGAGTTCTGCCTTATTTTGAACTCAACACAAAGCCTAGCCTTATTTCTAGTTAGCCTTTTAATGCTTATGCATTAAATAAGAGAATTTACTTACCTTATTTGTAACTTTCTTGAAAGCATTGCTTCTAGAGAAGCTGCACATTCTGATCCATCATTATAGCAGAGAAGATCATAAAGGATATCCCATGCTGCACTTGGATAATGACAGACAAGATGGTGGAAGAGTAACTAGTAAAATAGAGAAAAATATAACATTAGAGTAGGATTGTATTATAGTGAAGGGAATAGAGTCATTCCAGATGTTAGCTTATAGTAACAAAAAAGATTAACGATGTATCCTCAATTATGTTAGCAAAAACTTACAGGTATAAAAATGTTAGGACAGATAAACCTTAGATAAAGTTTATGAAACAGATGAAAATTTAAAATTTTCAATTGAATTTTACTAACAAGATAAAAAGTTTTAGAAAGTAGATGAGATATGGATTTACCTTCAAGCAAATATTACTCTGTAGACTAGAAAACTGGAAAGAAAAACAAAAACGGGCATAAATTTTAGAAAATATTTTTTGGATTGTTGAACAGAAAACAAATAATGGAATTTAAAAATTCAATTATAAAACAAACAAAATAATATATGAAAGATTTCCATTTCCACAAAAATATATATATGGTATATATGATAAAGCTTGCTGAACACACAAGTCGAAACCACTCGGTGCTGTGATCAGGGTTTTACATATCTCTATGATATGCTATAGATATGAGATGGCTAAGTGGATAAATTATTAGACTATTGCTCAGAGATTCTGAGTTCAAATCCATTGTGAGCATTTTATTTGATTCTACATGACCCACCAGTCTAACAAGCTCATCTCTGATAAAATGATATCTTATTAAAGAGGACATTCATATCATATCTTCTTATATATAATCTTTAGGGTTTACCAAGGTTAGATTAACCCTTAATTAAAATAATCACAGGATTAAGGCAGAAGGGTGCCGTTTTATTCAAATTAAATGTATTTGACATTCCCAAAAAAGAAGAATATTTTTTCAGACATTATATATAGGGGTACTATAATCATTTAAGGGTTTACGGCTTCAAGAAAATTTAATCCAGCCCTGAGGTTTCCTGAATTGTGAAGTGTGTTGAAAAGCAGAGGTAAGTTCTGAGTGAGATGAGGCATAGCTATTTCACTTCATTTACATTCTTTTATGAACTTCAGAAAAGTTTGAATATCACAGTCTCAAATCAATCTGCAGTATTATACCTCAGCAAGTTATTAAAATGTGTCTGTCTTTTAAATATCTCTGGAAATGAATTAAACAATAAAATATGGTCAGGAGGACTCTTCAGTCATGTCAAGGACAGGATAACCTCCCTAGTGTTGGTGATTTACACAGTAAACGCACCCAGTTGTAGGAAGCTTGCCATACAAAGGGTTGTGAGGGCCCACAGCTGTGTCAAAGGTATGACAAACTCTCCCGAGTACTCGATGGAACATGACACTTTACATAAGCAAGACAGATTTCTGGCCTGCCTGGGAGATCAGTGGCTTTGCTTCAGTACTGACTTGGTCTATATGGACCCGTCCAAATCTTGCTAGCAGAGTAAGTGGACATTAAAACAGTGATGATGATGATAATAAACTACAGGTAATGACCTCAAAGGTTACATACTTTGAGAAAGAAACTCAGTTTTATAAGAAAAATAGAGACGAGAAAACAGAACCCAGATCCCCCTCAGGGAAATGGCCTTGCTCAGTATGTAGGAAAGGTGTAGGTAGGAACTCCATTCTCTGCCCCAAATGCAAACAATGGGTACACAAGAGATGTAGCGGGATCTCAGGAAGCTTAATTAAGAATGTAGGCTTCACATGCAGCAGCTGTACTGGGACAGCAAGCAGCAAACAGCCACAGGAAACAAGTACCACCAATCTCCGGGAGGGCTCTGTAGAGACAGTAGACAGCTTCTGCTACCTAGGTGACCGAATTAGCAGCGGAGGTGGGTGTTCAGAAAGTACAATAACTAGGGTAAGAACGGGATGGAAGAAGTTCAGGGAACTGCTACCACTGCTAGCTGCAAAAGGCTTCTCCCTCAAAATGAAAGGCAGACTGTATGATGCGTGTATCCGAACAGCAATGTTACATGGTAGTGAGACCTGGGCGCTGAAGGTGGAAGACTTACGTAGATTAGAGAGAAACGAAGCCTGCATGCTCCAATGGATGTGTAATAGTAATATACGCGAATGACAAAGCATGAATGAATTGAGAGAGAGACTGAGCATAAGAGGAATCAAATGCTGTGTGCAGGAGAGGCGGTTGTGCTGGTATGGACATGTAATGCATATCAAGGATGACAGCTGCATAAAAAGGTGCAGAGCACTAGAAGTCGATGGAAACCGCGGAGTGGGGAGACCAAAGATGACCTGGGATGAGGTGATAAAAGCCGACCTTACCCAATTACACCTCTCAAAGGCGATGACACGACCGTGACCTCTGGCATCACGCAGTAATACAGAGTACCCGACCTCCCATGGGTATAAGCTGAAGCATATAGACAATATGCCCCCACACCCTCCCACTGCAAGGTGCTCGTGGAGGTGCCACGGCAAAAAGCACCCAGCCCACACTGTAAAGTGGACGTGTAGGCGCCACGAAAAAGCACCCAGCACTCACTGTAAATGGGGTTGGTGTTAGGAAGGGCATCCAGCTGTAGAAATCAAGCCAAATCAGTTCCTGTATGAGCAAGGCATGGTCAGCCAACCAGACACTGCTCACAAGAGGACATCCCGTCTAACCCATGCTAGCGTGGAAGAACAGACGTAAAACGGTGATGATGATGATGATGATGATGATGATGATAAATACCTCTTAAACCATAAATATAAATGCAGCCTAATATTTTATTGGCTAATGTTTAACTCTTGCTTAATAGAGTTCTTCTGAATAGGATCTAGTTTATCTCCTTATTAGGTTATTTGGTACTTATTCCGTTAGTCTGAAGTCTGTCTCAAGCCAGGTGACTCATCAGGCCAGTTCTTATCCCAGTTTCGTGGCATGAAGCAACTGAAAGTACAGGACTCACCCCTGGACAGAACGCCAGTCCATCGCAGGGTCAAATCCCCAGCTATTGCTGGTATTCGTTTTCAGCTGAGTATACTGCAGCAAAATTAAATGAAGTGTTTTGCTTAAGAACACAACACACAACCCAGCCCAGGAATCAAACCTGTGATACAGGTAAAATTCCATTATAACAAATTTTTCAGTATAACAAACAAATGCTTGGTTTGTTTTGGTCGATCTCATTATAAAGAATTTTTCATTACAACGATTTTTTTTATACCCTGTGAATTTCATTATAACAGAATTTCACTGTATTGTGATTGTAAGTCCAACACCCTTACCACTAGGCCATGGGGCTCCACAAATGAAGTAGTGTAAGAATTTAGTGTTCAGCTCAGAAACACAAAACACTTTCATTAGATTTACATTAGCTTTATAAAATCTAAGAGGTTCATTATGAGTTACAGATGGAATCTGAGAACATTATGATGTTGACTTACCTGTTTTAGTGATGATAAAAGGGGTAGAGAATGGACAAAATGTGCAGCCCAGTTTCTCACTTCGTTGATGTCATCTTGTAATAAATACAAAGCTGTATGGAAGATTCTGGAATAGGTAAAATATATATATATATATATTGGATGATTGATGGATTTTACTGAAGTTTGACAAAGAACTATATTGATAGGATGGATAGAGAAGAGCTTAGTAGTATCGCTCCTACTTGTCTGAGGGATAGCCTCAGACTGATGCCAAGCCTATTTACTTCAAGGAGAATCTTAGTTGGCTAACATCAAACTGGTGGGGGAATGGTGTATAAGCAATCTTACCATTGTTTATAATAGAGTAAATTGGAAAGTAAGACTTCCCAAACTGAGGTTGTATATTTACAGTCATCAAACAATAGTAAGGCTGGTGTGTCAGATAGAGGGTCAAAAAGAAATATGACTGTATTAATACAGAGCATGATTGCTGATTGGAAAGATATAGTTGTTCAGATGGTAGCTAGGTACAAACAAATATGTAGTTGTTGACTGGATAAACACAATATGTAGACATTGACTGGGCAGAAATGTGTAAATATTGACATGGTATGCACAATGTATAAATAAATATTGACTGGATAGAAACAGGAATACAATGTAGGCAAGGTTGTGTAAGTAAGGAGTTTGTTTCACAATCTTATGGTTCTAGGTTAATACTACGGTGTAGTGCTTTAGGCATGTGTCTTCTGTCATACCTTTGGTACAATCCAAGCCTTGAAAGTGAAATGGGGTAGATAGAAATTATGCAGAATCCCAATTGGCTATACTTGGAATGGTAAATATAATCAGTCATATGGACACAGCATAGTCAAATGGTTTAGAAATTCGCTTCACAATCCTTAGGTCTTGCGTTCGATCCCACTGTATAGCATCTCGAGCAAGTGTCATTTAACAAGCCTCAGGTTAACCTATACCTCATGAGGGAAATTGGGTAGAGAGAATCTGTTTGGAAGCCTATCATACAGATTGTACCTGTAATTCAAAGCGGGCCAACTTTGTCACATTGACCTCCTTGAGAACTATGTTAAGGATACACATGTTTGTGGAATGCTCAGCCACTTACATCCTAATTTCATGAGCAGACCGTTTCATTATTTGAACAACTGAAACACTTATCATTGAAACCTATGGAGGTTTATTCTAATTAGTCATGCCTTTGGGTGCTTTGTTTTAGCAATCAGGGTTAACCTGGGGCTAACCAACAACTATACTGGGTTGTTCACCACCAGAAATAAAGGCTGAAGAAAGATAACTATTAATTTCCAGCTGAGCTCACCTCACTTACTTCTGTGCAGTAACGCCATCTGCTAGAAATAGCAGCCAAAATCCCTCAAATCAAATACCACAAATGCTTTAAAGGAAAAGATACATTAGACAACACAGTCCTGGATACCACTAAAAAAAGACAAGATGGTCAAGACTGATCATAAGTTTTCTCAAAAAGACAAGATGGTCAAGACTGATCATAAGTTTGCTCAATTAGGGCTGACTTGGGGCTAAACAACAATAGGTACACAGGAATGAGCTGAACAGCAGAAGAAATACATGTCTAGCTTATCTCTCTGCTCCCTATGTGATACACTACTGGTGGGTTGGTTTTGCAGACTGTTGAAAACATTCAGATCATGTACCCAGCATAAGGATAACTTGGAATCTTGATTCATTGCTTTCAACTACAGCAATCATGGGTCATGTCATCTTCTACCTTTACTCCCTTCAGCCTCAGAGACCCTGCAAAGGTCACTGGAGCTGACATTCTTTTAATGACTGCTATACAAATGTATAGTTGATGACTAGGTAGAAACACTGTATAGATGTTAACGGGACAGGTACATAGCGTAGATGTTGACTAGAAAGTAAGTGTGTAGAGGTTGGCTGGTAGAAACAATGTGTAGATGTTAACAGGATAAACACAGTGTGTAAAAGTTGACTAGACAGTCACACTGTGGTGATGTTGACTGGAAAGTAAGTGTTTAGATGTTGACGGGCAGAAACAACGTGTAGGTGTTAACAAGACAGACACAGTATGTATATGTTGACTGGACAAACACACTGTAGATGTTGACTAGATAGGCACACTGTGTAGATGTTGACTAGATAGACACACTGTAGATGTTGACTAGATAGACACAGTGTAGATGTTGACTAGATAGACACAGTGTAAATGTTGACTGGATAGACACACTGTAGATGTTGACTGGATAGACACACTGTAGATGTTGACTAGATAGACACACTGTGTAGATGTTGACTAGATAGACACAGTGTAGATGTTGACTAGATAGACACAGTGTAGATGTTGACTAGATAGAAACAATGTAGATGTTGACTGGATAGACACACTGTAGATGTTGACTGGATAGACACACTGTAGATGTTGACTGGATAGACACACTGTGTAGATGTTGACTAGATAGACACACTGTAGGTGTTAACAAGACAGACACAGTATGTATATGTTGACTGGACAAACACACTGTAGATGTTGACTAGATAGACACACTGTGTAGATGTTGACTAGATAGACACACTGTAGATGTTGACTAGATAGACACACTGTGTAGATGTTGACTGGATAGACACACTGTGTAGATGTTGACTGGATAGACACACTATAGATGTTGACTGGATAGACACACTGTGTAGATGTTGACTAGATAGACACACTGTAGATGTTGACTAGATAGACACACTGTAGATGTTGACTAGATAGACACAGTGTAGATGTTGACTAGATAGACACAGTGTGTAGATGTTGACTGGATAGACACACTGTGTAGATGTTGACTAGATAGACACAGTGTAGATGTTGACTAGATAGACACAGTGTGTAGATGTTGACTGGATAGACACACTGTAGATGTTGACTGGATAGACACACTGTGTAGATGTTGACTGGATAGACACACTGTAGATGTTGACTAGATAGACACACTGTAGATGTTGACTGGATAGACACACTGTAGATGTTGACTAGATAGACACAGTGTAGATGTTGACTAGATAGACACAGTGTGTAGATGTTGACTGGATAGACATACTGTAGATGTTGACTGGATAGACACACTGTGTAGATGTTGACTAGATAGACACACTGTGTAGATGTTGACTAGATAGACACACTGTAGATGTTGACTGGATAGACACACTGTAGATGTTGACTGGATAGACACACTGTAGATGTTGACAGGATAGACACACTGTGTAGATGTTGACTGGATAGACACACTGTGTAGATGTTGACTGGATAGACAGTGTAGATGTTGACTGGATAGACACACTGTAGATGTTGACTAGATAGACACACTGTAGATGTTGACTGGATAGACACACTGTAGATGTTGACTAGATAGACACAGTGTGTAGATGTTGACTAGATAGACACACTGTAGATGTTGACTAGATAGACACAGTGTAGATGTTGACTGGATAGACACACTGTAGATGTTGACTGGATAGACACACTGTGTAGATGTTGACTGGATAGACACACTGTGTAGATGTTGACTAGATAGACACACTGTGTAGATGTTGACTGGATAGACACACTGTAGATGTTGACTAGATAGACACAGTGTGTAGTTGACTAGATAGACACACTGTAGATGTTGACTAGATAGACACACTGTGTAGATGTTGACTGGATAGACACACTGTGTAGATGTTGACTGGATAGACACACTGTGTAGATGTTGACTGGATAGACACACTGTAGATGTTGACTGGATAGACACACTGTGTAGATGTTGACTGGATAGACACACTGTAGATGTTGACTGGATAGACACAGTGTGTAGATGTTGACTGGATAGACACACTGTGTAGATGTTGACTGGATAGACACACTGTGTAGTTGACTAGATAGACAGTGTGTAGATGTTGACTAGATAGACACAGTGTGTAGTTGACTGGATAGACACACTGTAGATGTTGACTAGATAGACACACTGTGTAGATGTTGACTAGATAGACACAGTGTGTAGTTGACTAGATAGACACTGTGTAGATGTTGACTAGATAGACACACTGTGTAGATGTTGACTAGATAGACACACTGTGTAGATGTTGACTGGATAGACACACTGTGTAGTTGACTAGATAGACACAGTGTGTAGATGTTGACTGGATAGACACAGTGTGCCTCTCTAGTCAACTTCTACACAGTATGTAGAAGTTAACTAGATAGACACAGAGTAGATGTTGACTAAAGAGACACAGTGTGTAGGTGTTGACTGGATAGATTTACAATGCTATTGTTGCCTCTATGTTTACTCTATCACATGATATGTTGCTCATTATCTTTGAAAGTTCAACAAACAAATGTTTAAAGTTTGTAGAAATTTAATTACTTACTTATATGAAATTTCTTTTTGAGATACTGGGGATATACTTTTGGCCAAGAGGTTAATTGTGGAGAGTACAGCATTGCCAGCAATGGCTAAGGACTGGCTGAGTGCCATACGTAGATTACTGTCAACATTTCCCAATTGTTGGAAAAGATAACTCGACCACATGAGGTAGAGTTCTTCAAACCTGGAACACAAGAAGAATGAAAAGTTGTGAGAAACAAGAAAGAAAAGAGAATTTCCTCTTATTTCTGCTTTTATAAATTGCAGTAGAATAGACATGTGGTAGTTGTAATGTTAACCCTTTTGACACCAAGCCACTTGAATTTGACCCTACTTCTGCAATACAAAACTGTTCACTTTAAAATGTTTATATATAAATAAATATCTAAAAATCTTTTACCATAATGTTATGTAAAAACCTTTGTTATGTTCCAAACATCAACTTAATAATGAGAAAATTGGTTATTTTACTAAATCCTTCCAAGTTCTTGATTATTTTCAAAATCATTTTAAAACCATAGGCAGTGTCTTTCATTAGAAATATTTTAATGAAAGGGTTAAAGATGCTAGTCTATAGATCACAGTGTCCTGAGTTCAAACCCAACTATAAAACTGTGTTGTAAACTCTCAACAAAACATTATTTCAGTTTACCTCAACAAGGTGTGTAATGAAAGGCATCCAGCTGTGGAAACCATGCTAAAAAGGATGGAGAGGACACTGTGGTTTGTCAAGGGCACATCAACCTCTTTAGTGTAGGTGACACAATAAAACAACAATAATGATGATGATGATGATTTACTTACTTTGTGGTGGAGGGAGAAGTAGAGATCAGTTTAGTGCAGATACTCAGAGCTGGCAGGATTGTTGACTGAAGTGCTGTACCAATGCCAACAGAAAGCAGCTCCTCACGCAGCTGGTTGAGTATGATGTTAATGTCTTCTGTCCTTAGATGCAGGCGGGTGTAATTGTCAAAGTGGTCAGACCATTTCAAATAGACGGCATTGAATAAGTCAAGTACTGTGATTTGTATTGGACTATAATGACTGACGTTTAACTGCAGACTAATAAACTGCTCCTGTGTAATAGAGGAAGAGAGTATACATTGTAACAATTGATAAGGGAACATGTTCTGGATATGAACACATACATACATACAGACATAATCATCATCATCATCATGTTCCCACAACTGGTGCAGCCAGTCATTGAGGTGCCACTCTAGACACTTTTGCAGTTGGTCGTCGCCATTGGTCGCTATTTTCCATCATGCATAGAAGGGTCTTAGTGTTGTGACCAGTCCAGTCTTTGATGTTATAAGACCATGATTTTCTTCATGCTCCCTCAACTATGCCCTGAAAAATGGTTTTGGACAAGAATTTGTGGCGGGATATTTGACCATTCCAGGCAAGCTTCCGTCTTTTCACTTTTGCAAGGAGTGGTTCCTGTCTGCCAGCATATTTGTTCACTTGCTGCCTGACAAAGCTGTTTGTTTTGTGCTCCATGTATGGGATGTGTAGCATCCTTTTGAAGTACTTGTGCTTGAATGACAGGATTCTTCATTCCACGTTAGCTGTGAGAGTCCAACTCTCACACCCATACAAAAGGATCAAAGTCACCAGTTTGAGCTGCATTGGAAAACTGATGGAGTTGCTTTTCCATATAACATAATCTTACCCACACATAAATACAATTGTTTCTGAACTAATACTATTCTCAGATCTCACAACAAAATCTAAAACACACCCAGACAACCTCACCCATACAACTTGAAACTGCAGAAACCTATCAATGTGCAAACGGTTTCTGATGCTCCTTGTATTGTGCTGTGCTGCACAAGTTGCAGTATGAATTTGCAAGTCATAAGTGTATTTAATAGTTATTACGTGAAACATCTTCATCAGCAGGCATTTGTTTGATTTATATCCGACTTCAATTTTGCCACCAAGACACTGTGAGGTAATGTAGTATAGTAGTAATAGTCCAGCACTGTTGTGTCACGGGATCTTAAAAGAGGAAGGCCACTTGGCAATAACAATGCAGGAATTTTTGGTGTGAATAAAACAAAGAGATATTCTCACAACCTCAAATTAAGCTCTCGACTAGTTTTCATAAATAAATCAATTAATCGTTGAAAACTAGGAGGATAATATTATATCAAGTATCACATCAAATCTGAAGCTGCAATAGGGCTACACCAGTTGAATTACTTGAGGTAATCCCTAAGCTCTCAATGATGTGAGAAATGAATTATTTCCTTCATCAGAGTGAACACAAGTTATAATAACATATAGATCAGGTGTATGTAGCCATAGTATGTAACAACAATGAAGAATGCCATATACATGACTCATACACTCTTCACTTTCCTGACATTTGTACATTATTCTATGTACTATACATGCACCTTTGATGAATTGTAGTGCACCTGAGCACTGTACACAATAATTTCATTATTATTATTATTATTGTTTTTATATATAGCAACATTGTAGCAGTGTATCTTATAGTTGTGTATATCGTTTATTTGTAAAACACTATCTCACATAGAACTCTTTCAAAATGTAGAGTCAAATAGCTTTATTTTATATCCTTAGGTATAACAATTACTTATAAGTTTTGACTTTATGCAGGCTTGGCTGCCATATCTAATGATATATAATAAAGCTATATCATCATCGTTTTATGTCCATTTTCCATGCTGGCATGAGTTGTACTTTATATAACACTTGCTCTTTCATCTAATCCTTGCTGGCGGGGAAAGCAGATGTTAAACGACAATGATGATGATGATGATACATATGTTTTTTGGCTACAAATAAAGACTGTCCAATACATGTAGAATTTATATTTATTAAGAGGCCGTTGATGATTTGCTACTTGGAATCTTCTGCCATATACGGTCATTCAGGCTAAATCAAGTTAAATGAATTTCTTTTGGTGAAAAATAAACTTCATTCCATGAGAGAATCTTGGCCAGCCTATGAATTTTTCAGCCAATCCTCATACAAACAAGCCAATGAGTAAGCTTCTATATGGTCACTCAACCTGCTAGAAATAGTGGTCAACTTTCTCATAAATCACACCCCACAGTTTTAAAAACACGGAAAGAGATATTGAATAGTGTTGTTCTAGATACATTATAACTGAAAAGAAGATAGTATGCTCAGCACTGGAATACTTTTGATCATAAGATTGGTTGATCAGCTAAATAACAACAAAAATAAATAAATATATAAATCAATAAATACCATTACACTTTCCCAGAATGTTACAGGGAGTTTTTTGGACTGCAGATATTGGTGTAAGGTTTGGCAGCAGCGTTCTTGTACTTCATAACATTTTGAAGTAAGGAGCAAGTCAACAACTGGCTTTAAACTATCAGCCTCTCCAGCAACATAACTTGCAGTCGTACAGTGAAAAAGCAGCTCAGCATGTTCAGACAACATGCTTGAGAAACCAATCTATAAAGAAAAAATTGAAAAAAAAAATCAAGTTTGTTTCTAAATCATCAACATTTTACATCCACTTTTTATGCTAGCTTGGGTTGAATGAGTCGTCTCAGTTTGAGTTTTGACTTTATGCCAGGCATCGGAACTTCAATGTATCCATGCCCAGGGAAGCAAGGCACTCAGAGTATGGTAGATGCCTGATGGAGGGTATTCGCTTGGTTGCACGTCTCTGAACAGTTTCCAGGCAGTCAATGTTCTGAGCAAGATAGGGGTTCCAGACTGGTGATGCAAATTCTAAGTGTGGCCACACCATAGCCATGTACAGCCTTAAATAGATAGCTGGAGAGCGGCTGACAAAGGTCTTGCTGAGTGATGCTAAGACACCCTCGGCCCTCTTGACAATTTTAGAGACATGCTTCGTCCAACGCAAATCACTGCTGACCGTAATGCCCAGGTCACGTTCACAAGAAGACTTCTTGATATTAGTGCTGTGGAGGGAGTATGTGTACGCTGGGTTTTTTACTCCCAAAATGCATGGTGGTGCACTTGTCCACAGCTAGCTTGAGTTGCCAGTCTGAGAGCCATTGCTGCATTGTGTCCAGGTCAGACTGCAAGCAAGATCTATAGTGTTAAAGGAAATAGTAACAGGAAGGAGTAATGGAGGAGAGAGAGAGAGAGAGATGTATTAGTTGTTGGTAGTTGATAGGGAGTTGAATAGGTAACAGCATGAGCAGCATGATAGGATTATAATAAACATGAGTTATAGTAAGAGGGAGTGTTGGATAGCAACAGAGATGGGTTATAAGTGAGAGAGGTAGATACCTAGTATGAGGAAGTGATGTGATAGTGAGAGGTGTAGATAGTGAAATGTGATAGTGAGAGGTGATAATGAGAGAGGTAGATGCCAACAACAGCATGAGCAGTTTGATATAAATATGAGCTATAGTAAGAGGGAGTGATGTGATAGTGAGAGAGGTAGATACCTAGTTGTAGTAAGAGAGAGTGATGGATAGCAACAGGGATGGGTGAGAGTGAGAGAGGTAGATACCAACTCAGAATGATACAGAAGAGAGGAGAATGATGGTTAACAGTAGATGATGATGGAGACAGAATTATGGTTAATAGTAAGGAGGTGATAGTAAGTGGTAATGAATACAGATAGATCTAATGCTCTCTCTAGTTACATAGCTGGTATGGTGAAGCAGAGCTGGAGTGATAGAGGGGTAATAATGGGAGAGGTGTAGAATATAATGGTTATGGTGGAGAGATTGACTACCACGCTTCTATATATTCTGGCATGTTTACAAATAAAAAAAAACAAATGTTAAACATATTTTAGATGCTTACATTATTAATAACATTTTTACATACATGACTTCATTGTTAAAAAATTTTCATGGAAAATGTGAATATTTAAATGTGTTTAGACTTTAAAATATGTTACTTTCACATATTATAATCATCATCACTTTTAGATTTGCTTTAAAATGCTGGTATGGGTTTCACAGACGTTTTGAAGTAAGTTTTCTATGTCTAGATGTCCTTTCTGGTGCCAACCAATACTATATTTTAAGTAGGGTACAAACTGCTGAGGCATGTCAAACTGCTATACTATGGGATGCATTATTTATGTGAGACAAACAAATATCACTGCTTCATTTAAACTGTGTCCATATGAAGATGCTTGTGGTGACTGATAAATACACATGACTGTGTGTATGCATATATACATGCAATGGGCTTCGTCACTGTTTCTTCACCTTTCAAATTTACTCACATGCTCGAGGTGCCATGCAGTAGAATTGAACCTGGAACTACATGGCTCAGAAACAAACTTCTTAACCTTACATGCTTACATTTTTAAACAGATTTTACATGGATTTACTAATGTTTTGTGACATGAGGATCAGTAGTACGAGATGCTCTGAATTGCAAAGTAGTGTATCAGCATGTATTGAGGTATTGAGACATCAGTAAAAAGTGTATATGTAATGTGAGCGGTGTACCCACCATCACTGATAACAAAAAGGTGGCCAAGAAATGCTGCTACAGAAGATTGCTAGATGAAGAGAATGTATTGAAGAAAGTGGGTTTACTCCAAGGAAACTCAACAGAGAGACTACCCAAAGTAAATCCAATAAAGGAACTACTCCAAGTAGACCCAATAGAGGGACCAGCCATTGAAATTAAGAGCTATACCATTAAACTGGATATGAAGGCAAGGAAAACAGATGAACCATCATGGATAGTCATACTTGCATAATCAATTAGGTTGTACAGGAAGGGATCAGTTCTAATGACTAATGTTGCAGTATCCTAAAGTGTTATCAGGGCAAAGGAGATGCTTTAGAAAGAAAATATTGATGGACCAAGTTATAAAAATAACAGAAATAGTTGTAGTACAACTAATAGGGAAGAAAATTAGTTTAGATGAGATTCAATTTGGGTTTGTGTCAGGATGGGTAGCACTGATGCCCTCCTTTTAGGGATACAACTACATGAGAATTCTTAGGAAAGAGAAGGCCATTATATTTAACATTCATTGACTTAGAGAACAACTTTGACAAGGTACCATCCTCTGTAATCAGGTAAAGAAAAATAGATGTAGATGAATGGCTTGTGGAAATTGTGCAAACCATGCACAGAACTGCTATATGCAAGGTGAAAATTCAATGAAAAATTTCATGTGCAAGTGGTTGTCCATTAAGGCTCATGCTTGTAATTTCAAACACATCTTATTATAGATGTACTTTAAGTGGCAAGTCAAGAAGTTCAAATCCTACTACAAAATCATACCTGTTTCTGACCATGTGGTTAAGATGGGTGCAGGTATAGTTGTGTGTTTAAGAAGTTCACTTTGCAATCATGTCTTTCTGGAATCAATACCATTGTACCTTGAGCAAGTATCTTTCACCATTGCCTTAGGTCAACTGAAGCTTTGTGAATGAAAACGGATTTCTTTAGCAGAGTTCACTCCATTGCAAGTATTCAGACCAGGTTTCACGTCTGGGAATAACTGAATATTTTAGTGGATTACTTCTTGCTGCAGCACACCATAAGTTGTGGTTCCTTTCCTCCCTTATTCTCACCACTAGTCTCAGATACCTTGTCCCTTCTATCCTGAGATTAAGCAATGAAAATAAAGGTAAAAAAAAATTGAACAGAAGACTTACAGTAGGGCTATTCTTGGTAGTTGATTCAATTTGCTGCCACAGATGGGTGCATAGTTGACTCCAGTTGTCCCCAAGAAAGTCAATACCAGGTGTTGCTAAAACAGTATTCTTGATTATTTGAATTAATCTCGCTTGTATTAACCCACAAGATGGCGGATCCAGAGGAAAGTCTTGTGGGAAAGCTAGGTTAATCAACTTCTGTAAAATACTCCTTAAATCATCTTTGCTGAAAGAAAAACAAAGAAGAAAACAAAAGAAACAAGTTAGAAGATTTTTAACAGCAATGGGGCGGATGTTTATCTTACAATAGATTCCCTTATCAAACAGATACAACAGCAATGGGAAGAACACATTAGAAAAGATAGTCCCAGATACACTAAAAGACTAGATGCTTATGGCTGAAATAACTTTAGTCATTGATATACTGGATCAATGCTGACCTGAGGATAAAAACAATAAACCTCAATGTTGCTGCTCAGTCTATTGGAAATATAAGATAGGTAATCATGATTTGAACATCTTCAATCATAGGCTTGTTTGATTAAAACTAATCTGGAGTTAAACAACAACAGCATTAAATTATACTAGCAGCTAGCAGTATAATTATACTAGCATACTAAACTGCTAGCATGTGTAGTATGCATATTGATATTATATGCAAATATATATACATTTAGATATGATACATCAAATAATTGAGAATATGCACAGAAATTTAAGAGAGAAACTGTTACACTGTCTTCTGTAATCAGTAAAGTAATCCATGATAGATTTAAAAAAGACAATATTATATATAAACTTCATTAGGAAAAAATTAGCAACGGAAATATAAACCTTATAAAATGATGCAAATATATGAACGTTTATATAAGCAATGTAATGAGTGTTATAATGTAACGGACGCTAACCAGAAGTGTTGACAGTTGAAAATTTTAAAGAAGTGAATCTTGAAAGAAACAATAAAATTATTTATAGCTAATCAAGAAATTTAGTACATAAATTATGTAATATTCATTCATTATTTATTCAAAGTAATCCAACTTATTTTACAAATGGGATAAAAAAATATATTCAGGACGCAGTCCCGTACTCCTCCCTTTATTGTATTATGATGTGTGAGTCTGCAACGCTGTGTTATCTAATTATGTTGCGACTAACTCGCACGTCCATTTCTTAATAGTAGTATATAAATATATTAATAATGATTTAATTTATTGATTGCTAGATTTTTTTTTTATTATTGCCAGTCTGCGTTTGTTCAATCTATTGAACAAAAAATTAAATACCTTTCTTTTCAAGTTTCGTTTGTCTAAAATATGTTACCCCCCCTAATATCAGGATGCAAAGAAAGCTGTTATTTCCACAGATTGATGACAATATGTTGTTAATCTTATTTTACAAACAGGATAAAAAAATATATTCAGGATACAGTCCTGCACTCCTCTCTTTATTATATTATGATGCATCTATTAAATAAATAGAAACACTATATTTGAAAATGAAGAACTAATAGATTCAACTTAATCAGAAACTGTATTTGTGTGCTAGTTTGTTTGTACATGTATATATATGTGTGTATATCAGTTCCCGTCCCACCCTTGCAAGCAGGGAAAAGCGGACGTAAAATGAAACGATGATGATGATGTATATGCGGTAAATAAATATATATACATCAGGTCAGAACACAATGGAACCAAACTCCCAGTCACTCTCTCCGTCTCTCCTGCTCTCCCCATCTCTTATTATCTGATCCACCATCTGGCAGGAGCCTATACATGTTCATTCATCCTGCTAGAACTAGCAGCCAAATCTCACTAAAATTATATCTTCACATCTTAAAAAAGGAAACATACGTTAGATAATGTATTCCTACATACATTAATTATTTCTTTGGAAGAAATGAAGTGGCTGCAGCTAGAACACCGTTGATCTTAGCTTAGATTAATCAGAGCTGACAAGAGTCTAACTAACAACTATGTCACAAGTTTAACCCTTTTGTAACCAATCCGGCCAAAACCAGCTCTGGTTCTACAAAATAAAGCAACCCATTTTAAAGGTTTCCAATTTATATTAAAATCTCCTAACATGATTTTATAGAAGAACCTTAAATTAAGTTACTATCTTAGTAATGAAGGCGTGTGGCTGAGTGGTTAGAGAATTGGATTTGCAATCGTGAGGTTGTAAGTTTGATTCTCGGACCAGGTGATGCGTTATGTCCTTGAGCAAGACACTTTATTTCACGTTGCTCCTTCTACCTGGAGTTGCAACCAATAGATAGTATTAGCAATTGAAAAGACCAATGGAAACATTTCCTCGGTCCAATTTGATGAAAGTCAATAATTTTAGTAAATCCTTCAAAATTCTTCATTAATTAATTAAAATAGAGTGTATTTCATAAAAAAAGGCAGTCATGAAAGGGTTAAGGCTTTCAGAGTTATTCAACCAATACTTACTTCCAACTCTGAGCTTGGAGAAGTCTCTCTACAAATATGAAAATTCCATGGACTTTATTGTGTTGATCTTGAATATTAGATATCTGGTGCAGGAGTGTGATAATCTTGTTATGTCTTTGTGAAGGTGCAGTTACTGCAACCATTGCACTAGCAGCAAGCTCTCGCATTTGATATACTCGACTCTCTATAAGTGGCTCAATCAACATGCTGAACTGATCACACAAGCTGGAAATAGACAGAACAAGAAATACAAGATGAGTTATCAGAAAATGCTGATCAGGAGATAGGTTATAGACATAACAACATAATGTTCATTTCTTACTGTCAGAAGGTCATACATTAAGTCCTAATCAGTAACTTACTTTACAGTATCATCCTTGATCTTTTCACTGGCCCCTACATTAGAGAGAAGAGTTAAAACAGGAAACAAAGATGGTTGAATATGAATGGTTTTCTGAAAATTCTTAGACTGAGACAATTTGGTCAAAAGGAATGGCAAAAGATCTGGGAAGTGCACAGCTAATTCTTCAAGTGTCATTGTATTTAAGACACAGCCATCTTTAATTTTTTTCTGACCAAACATCCTTGTCATTAATGTACCTGGAAACAGAGAAAAGAAGTCATCTTTAGAATCATCATGAAATATCCATTTACAAAATAAGACATAACTGTAAGGAAATAAACTTTGATTGATTGTCATAGTTGTAGCAATGTTACACAGATGGCATTTTACTTTCCCCAATTGCCACATGTTATTTTATCTAGTCTGTGAATTGGGCGGTGAATTGGCAGTATCGGTAGAGGGTTGGACGCCATGCTTTGATGCATAGAGTTATGGCCCTTGCCATTCTGAGTTCAAATCCCGCCTAGGTTAGCTTTGTCTTTCATCCTTACGGGATCGATAAAATAAAGTACCAGTAATGCACTGGGATAATTGCTGGCCTTGTGCCAAAAGTAGAAACAGTTATTTTATCTAGTCTGTGAGTAGCTTTTTTGGTGGTGATGGTGGTGGTGATGGTGATAAGGTTTCACAATTTAAATGAAAAACTGCTGCCTGTTTATTTCTCTCTTAGCTGTATTTCATTTAGCTTACAGTTCACAATTTGTCTTTGCTTCAATGGAATAACTTCTACCAGTTTAAAAACATGCTATCTACATCTACCTTTACTGTTGTCAAGTATCTGCTTGAAAACATTTTGATTTTACAAACACAGCACAATACATTAAGTTTACTTTAATATTTTAATGATTTGATTTTACTATATAAAGAAAGAAAGCAGCAAATTAGAAGAGTTATTATTGTATTCGATAGGTTGTCTTGAGGTAGATGTTCTAGTTTTCTATACTCAGAATTCAAATCCAACAAAGGTCAAATTGTCTGTCTCCTCTCTTAGAATCAGTTACATTACGCCACGAGAAGAGTCCCAGAAGATCACTTTCAGCATCCTTTTCTCCAAAAATGGAGAAGGGTTAAGACAGGATCCAGCAACCTCTTAATGAAAAAACTGCTGGAATTGTCCAATGTGCAGTAAAGCAGAATACAGAAATAAATAAAGAAGATGTAAAGATTGAGTCATTGGTGAGAAACAATGACATATGATAGGTTAGATGTCACAACATCAGTGAGGTCAATAGGGCGAGCGTTTAGTAATAGAAAGGAAACAGAAACAAATGAAACAACTTACTGAATAATTGAGTAGAAGCATTCCGTATGGCCCAGGAAGGAGATTCAAAACCAGATATTACCAGTTTCACAGCTTCGCTGAGGTGTGGAAGAAGTCCAGTGTTAAGATTGTTGTCTCCAAACAGTACTTTGAGGATGTTCAAAGCATGAACTTGGTTCAAGTCCCGCTTCTCACATGTTGATGCAATTGGTACTGGTTGAGATGCTGTAGCAAACAGGGACTTCATCGAGAAGGCCATGAGGTGTCCCTGCAAAGAAGGAATGACAAATGATAGAGTGAAAAATAGAGAAAATAACAATAGTAGTAGAAGAAACAGAAGCGAAGACATTTTAATAAGCATATTAAGTGAGGATGTAGTTAACATCTTCAGAGGGACAGAGGCCATTATAGTACAGTATGGTATGGCATGAACCCATAACTCCTGAGGGAGTCATAGGGTGCTGTATTGACATATGCTGTTTTTTTAGGGCATTCTTTCAAACCTAGAAGAATCAATCTCCTCTCCAGGTCTGAATACAGCAGATTTCTTCCAGAGAAGGATAAAGAGTGAGAGAATGGAAGTGAGAAAGAGATATAGAGGAAGAATCGACTCTAGTACTAGACTGGTACTTTTTTTTTAACGACCTCAAATGGAAGGAAGACAAAGTTGACCTCAAATAGCACAGTAGAAGATACAAATAATGGATAAAGTTAAAGACAGTTAGTGTAGTAAAAATGATTAAGTAAAAATTGTCATTAACATTAGAAAAGACAAAATGAGGATAAAGATTCATGAAAGTGTTAACAAAGTAAAAATAATTCAAGAAACTTTTTTCTATTCTGAATATTCTTCCAAAGGTTACTCCTATTGTTTAGAGCCAGGTTAGTTCTAATTGAACAGTCAGTCATATTGTAGACAGTTGGCTGAATGACAAAGTGCAACACATACAACACACAAATCCATTATTTCAGTTATACTATGTCTCTGTCTAGCTGAGAACTGACTACACATTCTAACATGTAGTGATAATTTGTATGGGGTGCAGTGTGACATTATACATACTGCACTCTTGCCACTATCTAGTCTATTTCTGTATGACTATCAATTTTGAACTCAGAGCATGATAGCTGCTATTCCTCGGCACTTATTTTTGACAATGTTCAATCCAACAGTGTTTGGAGCCAGTGAAAATATTGATGTTGCAGCTATTTCTGATGTATGCATTCCTTATGTTTGTCCAGATTGAGATAGGGAGATAATGTTTTTACTATGTTGTAGTAGTAGTGCTCTGTAGTGATATATATATCTGGAAGTTTGGGGATGTTTTTTTATGTAGTAATAGGTATAGAACTAGCTGTATAATTAACCCTTTTGATATCAAACTGCCTGAAACCTTCCCTGGTTCTTTGACACTAAACTCTGTCATAAGGTTAACTATCTAAAAACTTTTCATTATATTTCTATCTAAGAATTTTTGTGATATTCAAAACACCAGCTTAATATTGAAAAAGTTAGTTATATTTCTAAATCCCTTCAAATTATTTTTTCAAAATTATTTGAAAATCATATGCTCGAGTCTCGAATAATCGTGCATGTGTGTGTATGTGCATGTGTGTATAAGTGATAGTCACTGTGAATGTCATATCATCACTAGCCTGATGTGACAGTTATGTCCTTCCATAAATAATACATTAGGCAATGTTGTGGTGTGATAAAATGTTAGTGATATATATCATACTTAGAATAAGGAATGAGTTTGCGACTGGGAAAGTATATAGCCATAGAAAACTTGGCCAGAAATTGAATAAATTGTAAGAAATAAAGAGTAAAATCTTACATTTTTAGTTTTTCGTTCACTGATGCAGATACATTGGACAATAATAGGGAGACCAGCTGAACGACGTGTAATTGATACATCCAGTTTACCTCCATTTAAACTCTTCAAAATCTAGAACAAAGATGTACATTGAGAGAGAGACAAAAGAACAAAGTTTGTTGTGTGCGTATGAGGAGGAGACAAAGTGAAATAGCTGTGCTAGTGTGTGTAGTTACTACCTACACAGACACTCGAGATAGGATGACTCTCCATCCCACCAGATTCATTGTCAAAGCTATACTCATTATCTCACTACAACTAGCTACCTCCCTCCACCCTAAACCTGAAGAAGCAGAGAAGTGTTATAACACTCAGGTCCCATCTCCCACCTGCCAGTATACTTCTGAAATTCCTGCCAGCAAGCCTCTGATCCCTCTTCTCTATACTAAACCCCAAAAAGCAGACAGATGGAACAACTCTCAGGTCCTCATCTGACATCTTTGCCCAACCCATGCTAGCATGGAAATCTAGGAGGAATCTTAACTGATTCACCTTCACTTCTGAACCCTTACACCCCAACACTTTCCCAACCCAGGAAAGCCAGACATACCCCAAAATGATGGACACGACCCACTCAACCATTTGCCTCAAGTAGTATATAAATGCTCTCCTCTTTAGGCCACCAAGGAAGCCAAGTGCCACCATGACTCCCACCCCAACCCTACAATGCAATGTTGGAATCCCAGCCACACCCCACCCCAGCACGACTACGTACTCTGAGCACCCTAGTGCTGGTGCCACTACAAAAACACTAAGTCCACCCTGTAAGATGGTTGTGCTGGCGCCATGACAAAAGCACCCAATCCACCTTGTAAGGTGGTAACATTGGAGTCATGATAAAATGCTCCCAATACACTCTGTAAAGTGGTTGGCATTAGGAAGGACATCCAGCTGTAGTACCATGCTCTCAGTACATGCTGTAAAGTGGTTGGCATTAGGAAGGACATCCAGCCATAGAAACCAAGCCAAAACAAAACATATGAGCAGGACCAAGTCACCTGACCAGTCTGGCCACAGCATGTGACAGCCATCTAACCCATGCAAGCATTGGAAATAGACGTTAAATGGTGATGATGATGATGAACCACTAATATACTGACATGGTCTATCCTCTTTGTCTATTCTAGAACAAGAGTTTCTGTTTAATTAACCTAGAAAACTGTATGCCACCTAAACCCATCTAATTCATTTGCTACTCCATCTCTTGTGTCCTACCATTTTTTTGTTTGCAGTTTACTAATTAATACTATTGTTTTCATGTGTTTAATCTTAATCCCTCACTACTTAGAGGAGATGACAAAGGAATACTACAAGTGGAGGGAGATTGTGCTGAAAAGGACCTGTCCAACCCATACAAGCACGGAAAATCATCATCATTGTTTAACCCTTTAGCATTTGCATTACTCCATATATACTATTCATCATCATCATCATCGTTTAATGTCTATCTTCCACGCTAGCATTTTCGCAGTAAACACTTTATCTCATAATTATATCACACAGTATCGAATCTATGAGATTTTGATATTATTTATTTTGAGAACAATACCTTAACATCAGTATGAGTGGTTAGTTATAGCCAGTTTGAACAGAAAGAGGTGAGAGAATTCTGGCCAGATACAGCCAGTTTAAATGCTAAAGGGTTAATGTCCATTTTCCATGCTTGCATGGGTTTGATGGGTTGTCATGTTATGAGAACAATCAGGTCAGGTGACCACATCTTGCTTGTACAGATCTGTATTTTGTCTTGGTTTCTATCACTTAATGCCCTTCCAAAAACCAACCATGTTACAATGTGGACTGGGTATTTTTTATCATGGCATTAAAATGACCATCTAACAAAGTGGACTGAGTAGTTTTTGTTGTGTCACCAGTACATTACAGAGTGGACGGAGTGCTTTTTTACACGTCACTAGCACAACCACCTTACAGGGAGGACAAAGAGCTGTTTTCTTGTGTCACAGCACAACAAAAAAAAGGCGGACGTAAAATAATGAAGATGATGGTGAAGACAACATAAGTTAATTGGAACCACCAGAGGGAGCCTCTGTATGTTTTTCCTTGAAACTATTATACTTAGAAACACTACCCTCTAGAATGCCCCAATATTCATTAGTAAGAATTAGGCATACAAACAAAGGAAAATAAATGTAAAAAAAGAAAATGAAATAAAAATGGAATAAAAGATATGGGTACCCACTTGAACAAGAACTTTCTCAGGAATAGAACTGGCACTGTGTTTTGTAGCCAACAATGTTATACAGAAGTCTATAAATCCTTGTCGACAGTTCTCAATGGCACCCTGCAGTGGAAAGTAACATCTTCAGGTTTAACTCTAGTATAATAGTGTTTTATAGGTGATATGAAGTTGAAAGTTTTACACTTCAGACATAAACCTTAAGAAAGAATGAGAAATATAGTTGGGTTAATTGTTGAGAAATACAAGACTTAGTTACAGTAACAGTGTGCCTTAAGTGGTGGACTAACTGTAAAGATGTTGGGAAATAGTTGCTATTTATGATGTAATGACTATTGTGGTGTGTCAGATATTGTGGTTTTATGGTTGTAGAGGTGTAGTGGCTATTGTGGTGACTTTGTTAATATGATGTGATAACTATTATGATGTGGTACCTATTATTCTAAAGGATTTCAATTAAATTAAAATCTTCCAACATAATTTTATATAAGAACCATTTGTTAAGTTACTGTCTTACTAATGAAATAATTAATAATTTCAGTAAATCTCTCAAAAATCTTTAAATTTAATGAAATAGAGTGTATTTCATTAGAAATGCAATAATGAAAGGGTTAATGTGGTATTGCGGCTCTAGTGGTGTGATGGCTATTGAGGCAGGGATTGCTAATGTTGTGGCCATTAAAATAAGGCTTGTGCTGTGGCAGCTATAGTGCATTGTAGTAATTGAAATAGGAATGACTAAAGTGATGTGATGACTACTGAGACAAAAATGGATTACGTCATGGCTACAGTGACGTGGTAGCTGTTGAAAAGGGAATGGCTTATATTGTAGCTATAGTGATGTGGTAGCTATTGAGACAGAGATGGCCAGTGCAATGTCCAGAGTGCTATAGCAGCTATTGAGACAGTGTGAGACAATGTGGAGATGATAGCGGTATGGTAGTTATTGAGACAAGAATGGCTGATATAATAGCTAAAGTGATGTGGTATCAACTTAAACATGGATAGCTAGTGTAGTGGCTATGACGATATGGTAGATATTGATACACAGGGGCTATAGTGGTAGTTATATTGGAGTGGCAGTTACTGGGACAGACATAGCTATAATGGTGTCTATAGAAGTATGATGGTTATAGTGGTATGTTAGCTATTGAGACAGGAATGGCTAATATAGAGGCTATAGTGTTGTGTTAGATATTGAGACAGGGATGGCTAATGTAGAGGCTATAGTGATGTGATAGCTATTGAGACAGGGATGGCTAATGTAGAGGTTATAGTGTTGTGATAGCTATTGAGACAGGATGGCTAATGTAGGGGCTATAGTGTTGTGATAGTTATTGAGACAGGATGGCCAATGTAGAGGCTATAGTGTTGTGATAGCTATTGAGACAGGATGGCCAATGTAGGGGCTATAGTGTTGTGTTAGATATTGAGACAGGATGGCCAATGTAGGGGCTATAGTGTTGTGTTAGATATTGAGACAGGATGGCCAATGTAGGGGCTATAGTGTTGTGATAGCTATTGAGACAGGGATGGCTAATGTAGAGGCTATAGTGTTGTGATAGTTATTGAGACAGGGATGGCTAATTTAGAGGTTATAGTGTTGTGATAGCTATTGAGACAGGGATGGCTAATGTAGAGGCTATAGTGTTGTGATAGTTATTGAGACAGGGATGGCTAATGTAGGGGCTATAGTGATGTGATAGTTATTGAGACAGGGATGGCTAATGTAGAGGTTATAGTGTTGTGATAGTTATTGAGACAGGGATGGCTAATGTAGAGGTTATAGTGTTGTGATAGCTATTGAGACAGGTATGGCTAATGTAGGGGCTATAGTGTTGTGATAGCTATTGAGACAGGATGGCCAATGTAGAGGCTAGTGGTGTGATAGTTATTGAGACAGAAATGGCTAATGTAAAGGCTATAGTGTTGTGATAGCTATTGAGACAGGATGGCCAATGTAGGGGCTATAGTGTTGTGATAGCTATTGAGACAGGATGGCCAATGTAGAGGCTAGTGGTGTGATAGTTATTGAGACAGAAATGGCTAATGTAAAGGCTATAGTGTTGTGATAGCTATTGAGACAGGATGGCTAATGTAGAGGCTATAGTGTTGTGATAGCTATTGAGACAGGATGGCCAATGTAGGGGCTATAGTGTTGTGATAGCTATTGAGACAGGGATGGCTAATGTAGAGGTTATAGTGTTGTGATAGCTATTGAGACAGGGATGGCTAATGTAGAGGCTATAGTGTTGTGATAGTTATTGAGACAGGATGGCCAATGTAGAGGCTAGTGGTGTGATAGTTATTGAGACAGAAATGGCTAATGTAGAGGCTATAGTGTTGTGATAGCTATTGAGACAGGATGGCTAATGTAGAGGCTATAGTGTTGTGATAGCTATTGAGACAGGATGGCTAATGTAGAGGTTATAGTGTTGTGATAGCTATTGAGACAGGATGGCTTATGTAGGGGCTATAGTGTTGTGATAGCTATTGAGACAGGATGGCTAATGTAGAGGCTATAGTGTTGTGATAGCTATTGAGACAGGGATGGCTAATTTAGAGGTTATAGTGTTGTGATAGCTATTGAGACAGGGATGGCTAATGTAGAGGCTATAGTGTTGTGATAGCTATTGAGACAGGATGGCTAATGTAGAGGCTATAGTGTTGTGATAGCTATTGAGACAGGATGGCTAATGTAGAGGCTATAGTGTTGTGATAGCTATTGAGACAGGATGGCCAATGTAGGGGCTATAGTGTTGTGATAGCTATTGAGACAGGATGGCCAATGTAGAGGCTAGTGGTGTGATAGTTATTGAGACAGAGATGGCTAATGTAGAGGCTATAGTGTTGTGATAGCTATTGAGACAGGATGGCTAATGTAGAGGCTATAGTGTTGTGATAGTTATTGAGACAGGATGGCCAATGTAGAGGCTATAGTGTTGTGTTAGATATTGAGACAGGATGGCCAATGTAGGGGCTATAGTGTTGTGTTAGATATTGAGACAGGATGGCCAATGTAGAGGCTATAGTGTTGTGATAGCTATTGAGACAGGGATGGCTAATGTAGAGGCTATAGTGTTGTGATAGTTATTGAGACAGGGATGGCTAATGTAGGGGCTATAGTGTTGTGATAGTTATTGAGACAGGATGGCCAATGTAGGGGCTATAGTGTTGTGATAGTTATTGAGACAGGATGGCCAATGTAGAGGCTATAGTGTTGTGATAGCTATTGAGACAGGATGGCTTATGTAGGGGCTATAGTGTTGTGATAGTTATTGAGACAGGGATGGCTAATGTAGAGGCTATAGTGTTGTGATAGCTATTGAGACAGGGATAGCTAATGTAGAGGCTATAGTGTTGTGATAGCTATTGAGACAGGGATGGCTAATGTAGAGGCTATAGTGTTGTGATAGCTATTGAGACAGGGATGGTTAATGTAGAGGCTATAGTGTTGTGATAGCTATTGAGACAGGGATGGCTAATGTAGAGGCTATAGTGTTGTGATAGCTATTGAGACAGGGATGGCCAATGTAGAGGCTATAGTGTTGTGATAGCTATTGAGACAGGGATGGCTAATGTAGAGGCTATAGTGTTGTGATAGTTATTGAGACAGGGATGGCCAATGTAGAGGCTATAGTGTTGTGATAGCTATTGAGACAGGATGGCTTATGTAGGGGCTATAGTGTTGTGATAGTTATTGAGACAGGATGGCCAATGTAGAGGCTATAGTGTTGTGATAGCTATTGAGACAGGATGGCTAATGTAGAGGCTATAGCGTTGTGATAGCTATTGAGACAGGATGGCTAATGTAGAGGCTATAGTGTTGTGATAGTTATTGAGACAGGATGGCTTATGTAGGGGCTATAGTGTTGTGATAGTTATTGAGACAGGATGGCCAATGTAGAGGCTATAGTGTTGTGATAGCTATTGAGACAGGGATGGCTAATGTAGGGGCTATAGTGTTGTGATAGTTATTGAGACAGGATGGCCAATGTAGAGGCTATAGTGTTGTGATAGCTATTGAGACAGGGATGGCTAATGTAGGGGCTATAGTGTTGTGATAGTTATTGAGACAGGGATGGCTTATGTAGAGGCTATAGTGTTGTGATAGTTATTGAGACAGGGATGGCTTATGTAGAGGCTATAGTGTTGTGATAGCTATTGAGACAGGGATGGCTAATGTAGAGGCTATAGTGTTGTGATAGCTATTGAGACAGGGATGGCTAATGTAGGGGCTATAGTGTTGTGATAGTTATTGAGACAGGATGGCTAATGTAGAGGCTATAGCGTTGTGATAGCTATTGAGACAGGATGGCTAATGTAGAGGCTATAGTGTTGTGATAGCTATTGAGACAGGGATGGCTAATGTAGAGGCTATAGTGTTGTGATAGCTATTGAGACAGGGATGGCTAATGTAGAGGCTATAGTGTTGTGATAGCTATTGAGACAGGGATGGCTAATGTAGAGGCTATAGTGTTGTGATAGCTATTGAGACAGGATGGCTTATGTAGAGGCTATAGTGTTGTGATAGCTATTGAGACAGGGATGGCTAATGTAGAGGCTATAGTGTTGTGATAGCTATTGAGACAGGGATGGCTAATGTAGGGGCTATAGTGTTGTGCTAGTTATTGAGACAGGATGGCTAATGTAGAGGCTATAGCGTTGTGATAGCTATTGAGACAGGATGGCTAATGTAGAGGCTATAGTGTTGTGATAGTTATTGAGACAGGATGGCTAATGTAGAGGCTATAGTGTTGTGATAGCTATTGAGACAGGGATGGCTAATGTAGAGGCTATAGTGTTGTGATAGCTATTGAGACAGGGATGGCTAATGTAGAGGCTATAGTGTTGTGATAGCTATTGAGACAGGGATGGCTAATGTAGAGGCTATAGTGTTGTGATAGCTATTGAGACAGGATGGCTTATGTAGAGGCTATAGTGTTGTGATAGCTATTGAGACAGGATGGCTTATGTAGAGGCTATAGCGTTGTGATAGCTATTGAGACAGGATGGCTTATGTAGAGGCTATAGTGTTGTGATAGCTATTGAGACAGGATGGCTTATGTAGAGGCTATAGTGTTGTGATAGCTATTGAGACAGGATGGCTTATGTAGAGGCTATAGTGTTGTGATAGCTATTGAGACAGGATGGCTTATGTAGAGGCTATAGTGTTGTGATAGCTATTGAGACAGGATGGCTTATGTAGAGGCTATAGTGTTGTGATAGCTATTGAGACAGGATGGCTTATGTAGAGGCTAGTGGTGTGATAGTTATTGAGACAGGATGGCTAATGTGATACAGAACTTTTGAAGATATGATACTATATTCAGTGAGGACTATAAAATGTTTAAAAAGATATACTAACTCGATGTCTACACTGAGTGAGGACTTTAATAAAAATGTCACTAATTCTCTGATACACATCAAATGATAGAGTGAGGCTTTTTGTGGGGACAGTGCTTTTCTTTTGATTCTTGTTCACCAAATTTACAATTTGTCCCAAGAGGGAGGAACTTTCCTGAAATAAATATAGAGAGATTGGGTTAAGTAATACAAAAACTGTAATCAATGAAATAATTGTTTCTACTTTTTGGCACAAGGCCAGCAATTACCCATTGCATTACTGGTACTTTATTTTATCGACCCCGTAAGGATGAAAGGCAAAGTTAACCTCGGTGGGATTTGAACTCAGAATGGCAAGGGCCGTAATCAATGAAATAATGAAGCTGATCAAAGCAGGACTAAAAGTACTGATTAGTGTGATAAAGGAGCATGGAAAAACAAAATAAATTTTTCTCTATATATATCATCATCATTATTATTGTTGTTTTAACATCCACTTTCACTGCTAACAAGTGAGTACTGAAGCAGAATTACTGATCTCCCTGACAAACCAAGCATCTGTCATCTCGCTTATGTTTGGTCTCACATTCTGCCAAATGTACAGGAGAGGGTGTCATATCTTTATAAACAATAAAGTACAGACTGGAAGCTAACTATATTGAAGGAGAAAGATTTAGATACAGACAAAACAAAAAAAAAAAAAGAATAAACAAAAGAAAATATCTAAACTTCTTCTCTCTGACTTCTCCCACTTATTCCTGGGAGGGATATGCAGGCAGAGTCCTCAAACACTCCTTCTAGCAGGTCCTGTCAGAAGAAACCATCTCCAATTGATCTGACTGGATCGCCAAGTAATGTTCTAAATATCACCTTGCTAATGAAAAACTTGGTTATTTCATTTTAAATTCTTACAAATTGTTAGTCATTTTCAAAATTAATTGAAACACATAGGCAGTGTGTTTCATTAAAAATATGGTAATGAAAGTACTAAACTACCTTGAGATTGATCCAGCACCAGGAGAGAAGAAACTGGTATTCATTTGAGAGAACCACAGATGTTTGATAAGAGGCTTGACTATCACAAATTACATTTTCCAAAGCAACAGCTATGTCAGCGAAGGAGGGACATGCAGCTACAATGAAATAGAAGGAGAAGATATTAATTTTCTTACTTCAAATTATGGAAGATGGAGGTATAGAAAGAAAAAACAACAACAACATAATAATATAATAATAATAATGACTCAGCAGAAAGCCAGCTTATGTATACAGAAAGTGTGGTGTATATTACCTGTATAAAGCATACTAGTTGATAAACACATAAATTGTGTGATACTGAAAATATATTTAGTTCCATGATAGTATTAATAGCTTTAATAATTATAATAATTGTTTCTACTTTAGGCACAAGGCCAGCAATTACCCAGTACATTACTGGTACTTTATTTTATCGACCCTGTAAGGATGAAAGGCAAAGTTAACCTCGGCGGGATTTGAACTCAGACCGCAAAGGGACGTAACTATGCTGGAAAGCATGGCGTCCGACCCTCTACCGATACTGCCAATCCACAATGGCTTCTAACATAGGCACAAAGCCTGCATTTTTGAAGAGGGGAAAATCAGTTATATCAACCGTAGTATTAAACTGGTACTATATTTTACTGATCTCCAGGATGAAAAATAAAGTTGAACTCGGCAGGAATTGAACATAAAGAGCTGGAAGAAATATTACAAAACACTTTGTCTAATGCTCTAACTTTTGACACTACAATTAGCCATCATTTATGATGGCACAGAGCCAGCTAGTTATATTTATAATGACTAAACCATTAACAGCAATGTCCAGCATCGCTAGAGTCCAATAACTTTAAACCCTTTTAATACCAACTCACTTAAAAATGCTTCTGATTCTACAATACAAAAGTGTTTAATTTGATGTTTTAAAGTGCTTATATTTATTTAAAAAACCTTCCATCATAATTTTATGTAAAAATATTTAAGTTATATTCCAAACACCAGATTAACCCTTTAACATTTAAACCGGCCATATCTGCCCAGAATTTCCCCCCCCCCCCCCCCATTTATGTTTAAACGAGCTGATCATACCAACGTTAAGGTATTGTTCTCAAGATAAATAACATCAAAATCTTGTAACTTCGCTATTGTGTGAGATAAAGCCTTTACCGTGAAAATACAATCGTAAATATAAAATAATGTAAATGCTAAAGGGTTAATAATAAGAAAGTTAGTTATGTTACTAAATCCATCCAAATTCTTGGTTATTTTCATTTTTAAAAATTAACAGAAGGGTTAAACAGTAAAATAATTTTTAAAAAGGACAGTAAATATATTTAGAAAATAGATAAAGTAATATAAAAGCAACTCACTAGAATCTTGTCCACCTGATAATATACACATGACAACGTTAATGATACGGATGGCTAAATTAATGATATATTCCAGGACTGATTGCCAAGCTATAACCTCATTATCTTCAACAGACTCAATACAGTATGGTAGACATTCTTCAACACAGCAAATGAGACCTTGAAGAAATTTTTAAAATAAATAAATAACATTGACAGAATTATTTCTACAAATTTTATGATTTTGATTTAGTGCTGGTGATCTACATGATAAACACACCCAGTACATTCTGTAAAGTGGTTGGTGATAAGAAGTGCATCCAGCCATAGAAAGCTTGCCAAACAAAGGATCAGGAGGACTCTTCAATTGTGTCAATGATATGACAGCCTCCCTAGTGCTGATGTTATAATGTTATAAAAAGCACTTGGTAGAACACAGTAATATATATGCGGCATGCAGTCCCTCTGGTTCATCTGAGCACTTGGTAGAGTGCAGGAATATATGTAAGCAAGATGCAGCCCCCCGACCCATCTGTGAGGTCAGTATCTCCAATTAAGTAGTGATTAGGTCTGTGATGACATGTCCAACAGTTACTAGCAGGGAAAAGGGATGTTGAATGATAACGATAATGTTTTTTTCTGGGGATTTTTTTTTTGCTCAGTTCGAAATATTAAATTAATACAAGTAGGGTATATTAAATAATCTGAAAATTCATTGGTATGGAGGGGAAGAATTTAAACTAAAATGAAAATCTTCTTCGCCCACTTATTCCTGAGAGAGTTGTGGGGGCAGTCCTCAAACACTCCTTCCAGCAGGTCCTGTCAGAAGCAACCATCTCCAATTGATCCGGGTGGATCTCCAAGTGAAACCAGCCAAGCTCAGGGATGTTATCCAACTATCTTGCTTGGGGTCTACCCTTGGGTCTCCTGCCGATTGGTTTTGCCCGTAAAATCTGTCCAGCGATTCTTTCCTGAGACATTCTAACCACATTCCCATAGTATTGGAGCTGTGATCTCTCAATTCAGCGAAGTAGTGACTCTACCTAGAGTGACACTTTGATCTCCGAGCTATGCATTCTATCAAGTAACATTACTCTAAGGACCCTTGGAGGAACCCCATTTTGACTGCTTGCATTCATGACCATATTTTTTCAGTTATTACCCAAGATTTATGACCATAGGTAAGGGTTGGTACATATACTGAATTGAAAATATTGAGTTTGGCTTTTACACATACCTCCATTCTTCTGATTACCGAATGATGAAGCTGGCACATTACTGCACCAGTTTCTGCAATTCTTGCACTTAATTCAGCCTCCTTGCCTTCCATCACTCACAAACATGGCTCTAAGATACTTGATCTTTTCTACATGCTTCAATGGAACTCCATTCACATGTTTTATTTCAAAGTTGTACTTGTTAGGCAAATGGATTATTTAGATATCATAGGTTAAAACTGAAATATTGACATTGTGGAAAAGTATGACTGTCATTTAAAATCCATCATCATTTAATGTCTATTTTCCCAGCTAGCAAGTGTTGGATATCTTTGTTTTATTTTGTGATTGTATCATATACTACAAACTATCATAAAATTAAACAAAAATCCATATAATAGCATATGTGAAATGTTTCATCTGTCTAGGAGGTAACAGATGGTTGTTGCATTTGATTACAGGTCTACTTGACCAAGTCTGATCTGGGGTTAAACAACATCACCAGTCACACCACAACTCCCATCCCTCTCTCTGATACCAACCATCGCCACTAACTAGCCCACTTTACCAACTATGTTTGCCAATGCCAGCATTACCATCATCATTATCATCACCACCAGCTTAATAAAACATTTAAGCATTAATGTTTGTAAACAGAAGACTTTCATAGAGATAGAGAAAAGTTTATACCATGCAGAGATTTCTCCTTTGATGCCACCACAGGGTTCTGTGTAGCAGCAGACAGCCCAAGTTCTATTTGTTTCAGTAAGGAACGCATGAAATATAGAGTACTGGGCAGTTCAGATGGTGTAGTTTCCTCGACTTCATACATACGACTAACAGAATGGATTGTGAAGTACCTCTTTTGGTCAGCAATAACTCTGCAATGGAAACAATGACACACTGACCAATGTGTTTAGAGGTAAAATAGTAGTGTGGATGGGGTGAAATGTGAAAGTTATTAGAAGATAGAGAATTGTTGGCCAGTGAAGTGAGAGAGAAGGAGAGCATGGGAAGAAGTTTTCAGCAAGTAAGGCAGTTTGGAGCATGCTAAGCAGTATTAGACATGTGAGGCAGTTTCGGAATTGTGAATAAGTTTTAGACATGTGAGGCAGATTGGAATATGTGAAGCAGTCTAGGATATGTGAAGAAATATTAGATATGTGAGGCAGTTTGGGATCTGTGAGGCAGTTTGGAATATGTGAAGCAGTTTTAGACATGTGAGGCAGTCTAGGATATATGAAGCAGTTTTAGACATGTGAGGCAATTTGGGATATGTGAAGCAGTTTGGAGTAGGTGAAATTATCCTACATTTACTACTTACAAGACACAACCAGGCACATTAATTTTTTCCTGGACAGTCCATCCTAAATGCATAAAGATTTTAAAAATCTCTTGCAAAGGATTTTGTATCAGCTAGTTCATTCAATAGTACCAAATTATAGACATGCAAGATGTGGAATAGCAGTGTAGGTGTAGTGTTGGGTTAAAACTATTCCTGGGTTATAAGGTGAAACCCACTGCAGATGTTCTTTGTTGTATGTTTCTGTGCAAAATACTTTATTTCAGCTATTTAGAATAAGTTTCGAATAATCTGGGAATATTACTTACAATAGATTGGTTTCCTGTTCATCATGGAGAGATTTAGCCACTTATTATCATGAAGGCAGAATTAGACACTAGCTTTTAAAAGATCATTAGGGATTAGGAGATAACTACATTTTCTGGTTTTATGAGGGTTAAAATCTTCCTCTCGATTAGACACTATCCTCTTACAGATAACATTTCCAAATGCCAAGTAAACTCATCTATTTGGAATTTACACAGACACCACAAAATACCAGCAGTTAATTTGAAAGGTTAGAGCAATGCCATAACCATTTAGCCAATTTTTCTTTTATTTCTATTTCATGAAAAATTATGACTGAAATGTTTGTACCATTCAAAGATGGATTAAATTCTAAGATATAAAAAAACAACCAAACTATTTGGAACAGTTCATTACATCATTTGCAACCATTTATATAAATAAAAGATGATGGCAATGTACTCACTTGCAGAAGACCAACTTGCAAAGCAAACTTCCACTGAGACAATCTGGATGTCGAGGACTGTTACACAAACAAAGAGCTTCACTTAGAAGATGCGCTGGAAGATTCTTCTTAGAACTTGACAGATATTTGGGGCTCCAATCAAAGTACTTCTCAAGTATATCTGCAGCAAGCTCTCTCACCTAAGGAAGAGACAAAAAACACCTCTTTATATACACAGCTAGATGTAACTCATTAATATTTACTTTCAATAAAGATGGTAAAATCCCAGCAACAGTAGAAGACTGGAGAGTTTCTGTATTGGAGTATTTAGTTTCACTGCTATATCTTCACAATTCAAATTCTGCTGGAGTTCACTTTGTATTTGGGGCTCAATAACAAAGTACCAAGCATATAGTAGTGAGATCTATTCAACTAGCTATATATATTGCAGGCCTCGTGTAGCCATGTAAAAAATCAATAGAACCTCATAGACATTCTTCTTTGTAGTGAGAATCATTGAAATGCCAGTATTATTAATATATGTTTTCAACAGTTCCATGCAAGTCTCTGATGTACCACCAACTGCACTCCATATGTGTGCAGCATTATCTTTAACCCTTTAGCATTTACATAACTCTATATTTACTATTATATTTTCATGGTAAAGGCTTTATCTCACATAATATCAAATCTATGAGATTTTGATATTATTTATTTTGAGAACAATACCTTAACAGCAGTATGAGTAGCTTGTTACAGCCAGTTTGAACAGAGAGAGATATGAAAAGAATTCTGGTATGTCAGATATGGCTAGTCTAAATGCTAAAGGATTAAGCAGTATAGTATTTGTATTCTACATGTTTTACTTTGGTGTGGAATTTGTTTTGTTGTTTCTAGTATTACTTTAGTGTTTTATTTGTGTAGAATATCATCATCATCATCATCATAGTTTGATGTCAATTATCCATGCTAGCATGGGTTAGACGAGTTGCCCCGTTTTGAGACAAGCCAGATCAGGTGACCATGTCTTGCTCATGCAGAACTGATTTTGGCTTGGTTTCTACAGTTGGATGCCTTCCTAACACCAACCACATTTACAATGTGGACGGGGTGATTTTTATTGTGACACCTACACCACTTTATAGTGTATGCTGGGTGCTTTTTGTCATGATACCTACACGACCACTTTACAGTGTGGACTGTATATTTCATTTCCATATTTCTATGCCTATGATTTTCAAATAATTTCGAAAATACCAACAATTTTTAGGGTTTAAGTAATATAACTAATTTTCTCATTTTTAAGCTTGTGTTTGGAACATAGCTTAACAAATATTTTACATAAAATTATGATGGAAATCATCATCATCCTCATCATCGTTTAATGTACATCTTCCAGCTAGCATGGGTTAGACGGGTAAATATATAGATAAATATAAATACTTTAAACGAACACTTATATATATAGAACCAAGGCCGATTTCAGGCAGTTTAGTATCAAAAAGGCTAATATGAAACTGGTTTGAAACAACAGCAGGTAATATGCCAGAAATACATTAATAAAACATTACACTTGATGACAATTTGAAACCAAACCAATGAAAATATATTATACACATGAACATTGTAAATATACACTCCAAAAATACAGTCAGTAGCCTGGTGAAATATAATCTCATTAACAATAACATATTCCAGACATTTAGACATTTTAGAATTTTAATGATGTTTCACATAATCTTTGAATTTTTAACAATTATGTCTGGAAATTATAAAGATGCATGGTTATCTAGCATAGAGAAATAAACATATTTTTTGTGAAATTCAATATGAAGGAAATAATTCATTAACAAATTGATGGAAAATAAGCATACCTCATCAGCACCATCTAAGATACAGAGCAAAATGGACACAAATGACATAGACGATGTAAAGTCCCATAACTCTTTTTCTTGTTGAGCAAAAGTAATCAATTTTTTTAAAGAATCTGGAAAAAAATGAAGGACAAAATTTTAAATTAAAATTTAAAACATAATCTAACATTTGATATTAATCATAGTTACTAGCTAGTTAGCTGCTTAACAACCATAGCTAGTAGCTAGTTAGCTACTTAACAACCATAGCTAGTAGCCAGTTAACAACAAGCTAGTTAGCTACTCAATAATCATAGCTACTAGTTAGTTAGCTACTCAACAGCCATAGCTAGTAGCCAGTTAGCAACAAACTAGTTAGCTATTTAATAACCATAGCTATGAGCTAGTTAGCTACTCAACAGCCATAGCTAGTAACTGGTTAACAACTCAGCAACCATAACTATGAATTAGTTAGCTAGTTATCTAGACCAGTTTCAATACAAATAAATAAACAAGAGACTATTCTCCCTTTGGATAGGATGATGGTCTAGAACAAGTAGAAAGAATTGAACTCAACATTAAAAGAGGGTGAATGACTTAATAATTCCTCAGTGCTGCTGCTGTTTAATAAAGTGAATTATATACTATACATGCTACCTATTTAGAGCTAGGCAAAGCAAACCTCAACAGACCAATGAAGAAGACCCTATGTGTTCATGCTACCCACTAGAAATAGCAGCCAAAAGGCATTAAATTGCACCTTGATATCTTAAAATAAAAGATAACATGGTTACAGCTATAATACTTTTAATAATAGGTTTTCTGGATCGGCGATGACTTGGGGTTAAACAACATTAGTGGATTAGATCCAGGTGGATACAACACAGCATCCAACAGCCCCTCAGTAAGTTGACTAATACTCAATCAACTCAGTTATCTGTTACAAACAGTAAATACTATTGAAAGTGAAATACTGATTTCACACAAGAAGAATATTTTAAAAATTGCTTTATACCTATGAAAGATTTCCTTTTGCAACTAAGATCCGGCAGAACAAATACTTCATACATGATATTCAGTATTTCCAAACACATCTTGCGGCGCTGGAAATTTGAACCAGGGACAAGGTTTTCAGTGCACAACCTATGCAACCAATCAATAAATTCAATGGAAGGATCTGAGCAATAAAAAAAAAAGATAGTAGAAACATCAATTTATAATAGATAAGAGAATTTGAACTCTGAATAAAAAAAGAAAGCTAGTGAGATTGAATGCAACCCAAGAGCATATACTTAAACATCACAAATATGGCCTAAAAGAACAAATCTCTCTCATAGTTCCATAACTCCTGAGTTGTAGGGGTACCATATTGATATACAACGTTTCTAGGGCATTTTGGTAAATTTGGCAGAGCCCATCTCCTCTCCAGGTCTGAAAACACCAGATTTCTTCCAGAGAAGGGATAGAGAAAGTAAGAGAATGGAAGCGAGAGAGTGGTATAAAGGAAGAATCGACTCCAGTATTAGACTGGTACTTATTTCATTGACCTCAAAAGGATGAAGGGCAAAGTTGACCTCAGCAAGATTTGAACTCAGAGAGCCGAAACAAATGCCGCAAAGCATTCTATCCAACGTTCTAATGACACTTCCATTTCGCTGCCTCAAAATAACAAATAGGGATCATATAATTTCAAACATTTTGATTTACCAATGATAACAAAATAAATAAGATTTACACTTTGGAAATTTTCGCTATCTATACTAATATATATTAGATATTTTGACATATATAATCTAGCAAAAACTATAAACTTTTCCCATTAGATTTAATTCTATTTCTTAAAGCTAAGTAGAGGGAGCCTTTGTGAACTGCCAATGAGGTAGACACATAAGTTACTATCCAATGTCAGGTGACATAAAGTTTCTGTCTTATTCACAAATTAGAGTGGTGATGTTTTACAAATAAACATTGTTGCATGGACATAATTTATTTGAAAGGCTAAAGAATTTGTTTTGAATTCATTAGGTCTTGAGTTCAATCCTATTGCATGCCATTTTGAGCATATGTTATTTAACATATGCTTTGGGTTGATCCATGCCTTGTGAGTGAAATTTGGTGGACGGAAACTGTTTAGAAGCCAATGGCATCTTGAGCATGTGTTATTTACTATAGCTTTGGGTTGATCCATGCCTTATGAGGGAAATTTGGTAGACAGAAACTGTTTGGATGCCTTTCAGATTAACTGTGTGTAGAATTCAATGGGCCAGCTTTGTCACACACACAATCTTTTTAAGAATTACATTAAAGGAACATATGTTTGTGGAATGCTCAGCCACTGACACATTAATTTCATGAGCAGGCTATCTCATTGATCAAACAACTGAAACATTCAACATTGAAACTGATGGAGGTCCATTGGTTGAGACATCATTGCTGATCAACTCTATCTAAGTAAAGCACATACTCTGGATACATTGAATATGTGTTTCTTAGGTTCAGAGAATCAGCAGTCCCTATGCTTGTGACAGCCTTTTTAGTGCTGGCACAATAAAATGCACCCAGTACACTCTGTGAAGTGGTAGTATTGATGCCAAGATAACATGCACCCAGTATACTCTGTAAAATATTAGTGTTGGTGCTTAGATATAATATACACCAACACTAACACTCTGTGAAGTGGTAGTGTTGGTGTCACAAAAACACATCTGTACTATATCACAAAAACACCCAGCACAGCCTGTAAGATGGTTGGTGTTAGGAAGAGCAGCTGGCCATAGAAACCATGTCAAATGTGACACATAATGAGCAAGATTGGTTGCTACGATCCATCTGGTCTCGGTCCTTGACAGCTCATTTAACCCATGCCAGTACATTACTAGAAATCCCATATGTTACAAAATAAATAGGATGGGTTGGGGGTCTCAATATGTAAATTAAACGACTAATTCTGGTTTTAAAAAGTCAATGGACACAACCTAGAAAAATTACCGATTTCCCAACACCGCCCCCAACACACACATATCCCCCCCCCATATTATTTGGGAACCAAGAGTACATGTCACAAAACATTCAGTAAGTTTGACATCTACTTGAGTCAATTCTTCCTAGGTTAAATGATCTCCACAGCCTATACACAATGAATATATAAAGTACCTATTCTGCCATCTGTGTAACAATTTCATGTTGTTAAGTAAAATTATTAAATTATTTGGTTAGAATCTGTATGACACCTGTGTGTGAAGTTCGATGCTGCAAGGTAGTGAAACATGGGCTGTGACTGCAGAGGATGTGTAGACTGGAGAGAAATGAAGCCACTATGCTCTGTTGGATATGAAGTAAAAATGTGAGAGAAAAGCAGAGCTTGGATGAACTGAGGGAGAAGCTGGGTTTAAGAGGAATCCGAGGTGGTGTGCAGGAGGGACGACTGTGTTGGTATGGACATATGATGTACATGGATGATGATCGCTAGGTGAAGAAGTGCCAGGAAATTCCAGTGGATGGAAGCTACAGTAGAAGTAGACAAAGGAAGATTTGGGCAGAGATTGTGACAGCTGACCTCAAATTGCTGAGACTCACAGAGGAGATGATGAAGGAACACAACGAGTGGAGAGATGCCATGCTGCAAAGGACAAGTCCAACCCATGCAAGCATGGAAAAATGGATGTAAAAACGATGATCATATACTTGAAATGAAGTTAAAAAAAAAAAAAGAAAGAACATAAAAAAAAAGAATGATATTTACCAATAGAGCCTAAATTTTGAGTTTTCATCATCGAGGAGCAACTGTCTCTGATTCTGATTAGCAATTTCTTCAGTGCTGAGATCAAATTCTGTCGGAATGGGGCTGAATCAATATTCAAGTTTACAGGAAGGGCTTCCATCAACAATTTAGACTCCAGAGAATGAAGCATTTCTAAAAGATGTCAGTGAATTAATTAGGTTTATCATGAAATTTTGTAAGTAAAATTTGATAATGCACATATTAGTAGATGTTAATGGAATTAGAACAGGAAAAGAAGTCTTAAGAAACAAATAACAAGTTGATAAGTTGATGTTAGTAGAGAGAGTTAACCCTCAAACAGAACTAAATACTGCAAATACTAAGACACACACACATACAGGGCTAGATTTAGAGTGTGCAGGGCCTGTGGCACATCAGGTTTGGGAGGCCTCTCATACACAAAAAATTAGAATACATAACAAACCCCCAATTTTACATATTAAAGTCAGTTTGGCACAAGTAAATGCAATTGAAAAGTTATACATATAGGTATTAAATTAAAAAAATCTAACCATCCTCATTTTACATCCACTTTCCACAGTCCAAGACCAGACATTGGAGCCACCTCATCATGCTCATTACATTACATATTTGGCATGGTTTCTATGACTAGAAGCCCTTCCTAACGTAACCACTTTAGAGTGTCTACTGGGTGCATTGTTTTTGTGACACCAGCAAATATTAGATATTGTTCTGATAACAATCTGATGTCTCTAAAGTTGAAAAAATTCGATGAATTTGTTGCCACAGTAAGGACATTGATTACTTTTTATTAAAAATATAGTTTTCATTGTCAGAGCGCACTAAAAAGCCCAACAGAGGGCACAAATAAATTGTTACAGCTGTCGCTAGTGAAGGCCCCTGCTGCAGGGGGCCCGGGGTAATTGCCACCCATTAAATTGGGCCATGCACTCATACATATATACAGGTTCCTTAAAGGCTTCTGAGCAGTTACTTTCTATCAAATTTCACTCACAAATTTTGGATAATGAAACTACAGCTATCAATTCTGTCTCTGTGCCAATATTGCTATTATTCTGGTCTGATGTTATAATTCTGCAGCTATTCTTAAATGGAAGCATAGGTGGAACAATCATTGCATTTTATTTTTATTTACATAAGATTACCCAACTACTTGAATATATATAACTGATGTTAATCATTGTCAGTAAAACAGAGTTATGTACCTTGATCTGAAGTAGATCAAAAAGATTGCAAAAAGGTTAGAATTACCATGTAAGGTAGTAATGTCAAGCTATAGTCAGTATTGCTCAATATAATTATTTCTGATTTGGAAACAACGCTAGTAATGTGTAGAGTTGGGGGAAATCGAATAGATCGAATCCAGTATTTGACTGGCATTTTATTTTATCGACCCCCAAAAGGATGAAAGGCAAAATTGACTTTAGCAGGATTTGAACTCAGAATGTTAAGAATTGTAAGTAAATACTGCAAAACATTTTGTCCAATGCTCTAACGATTCTGCCAATCCACTGCCCTCAACTTATGGCTTCATAGCAATAATAATTCTAACATAGGCACCAGACCAGCAATTTGCGGAAAGGGAAAGTTGACTGTATACAATAATTTTCATTATTTGGACACCATGCTTTGCAGCATAGAGTTACAGTCTGAGTTCAAATCCCACCGAGGTTAACTTTGTCTTTCATCCTTACAGGGTCGATAAAATAAATGCACTGGGGTAATTGCTGGCCTTGGCAAAAGTAGAAACAATTATTATTATTATTATATATTTACATACACATACACAACCAAAATGAACATATCAAAGCAGTAGTACCAGCTTTCTTAGCAGTGCTGCAGAGAAGAGTAAGGGCATCCAGCCTCAAAGGTGCATTTTCAGAACAGAGAGCTTCACGGAGTAAATTTTCATTCTGTTGACAAAGAGAGAGAAAATGTCATCATTTAAAGTATAAATGAAATATGTACATTATCATCATCAACATCATCTATAGTATTTGTAATTCTAAGTGAGCATATATAATTTCTAAGTAAGACCTTGCCACATCAAAGTGTGAATAGTGATTTCAAATTGAGATGAGCACAAAAAAATATATTAAACATTATTTATGATACCAACAATGTGAAATTGCATAGTTAATTATTTAGTTTCCTCAGTTAAACATCAAACGTGGCGGGGATTTCCTTTTGCGCCAGCTTTCTTTTTTCTTTCAATACTGTCTCAGCAATGGTGCTACTCCGGAGCAGTGGAAAACTGCCAGTGTCATTCCCCTGTTCAAAAAGGGCAACCGCATGTCACCTGTCAACTGTCGTCCAGTCAGTCTTACTAGCTGTATGGCCAAACTGATGGAATCCTGTGTCAGAGAAACACTTTGGAACTTCTGGAGCTCTCACAGCCTCATCCGGCCCTCACAGTTTGGATTTATCCCTAACTCCAGCTGCTGTGATCAGCTTATCGAGTTCCTTGAGGACATCACCCGGATCACTGACAGCGGCTCATGGGTGGATGTTGTTTACCTTGACTTTGCTAAGGCTTTTAATTCTGTGCCACACAAAAGACTTATGGCAAAACTCTCTGCAATGGGTGTGAGGGATGATCTTTTCGACTGGCTGAAATCCTTCATTCTCAGCCGAAAGGAAATAGTCACGGTTCTAGGACAGCATTCTTCACCATATGAGATGTCATCTGGTGTACCACAGGGATCTGTTCTTGGTCCTCTTTTGTTTGTGGCATATATTAATGACATAGATGCCAACTTACAGAATGCCACGGTACTAAAATATGCAGATGACATCAAGCTGTACCTTGAAATCAAAAGGACTGATCCTGAAATTTACAACTCTTTCCTACAGTCAGACCTGGACACAATGCAGCAATGGATCACAGACTGGCAACTGAAGCTGGCTGTGGACAAGTGTACCACCATGCATTTTGGAAGGAAAAATCCAGCGTCCACATACTCCCTCCACAACACTAAAGTCCTCTTGTGAACGTGACCTGGGCATTACTGTCAGCAACGATTTGCGTTGGACAAAGCATGTCTCTAAGATTGTCAAGAAGGCCGAGGGTGTCTTGGCATCACTCAGCAAGACCTTTGTTAGCCGCTCTCCAGCCATCTATTTAAAACTGTATACAGCTATGGTGCGACCACACTTGGAATTCGCATCATCAGTCTGGAACCCCTATCTTGCTCGGAACATTGACCTCCTGGAAACTGTTCAGAGACGTGCAACCAAGCGCATACCCTCCATCAGACACCTACCATACTCTGAACGCCTTGCTTCCCTGGGCATGGATTCATTGAAGCTCCGACGTCTGGCAATGGACTTGGTGAATACCCACAAAGTTTTTAACCATCTCGCCAACTGCAACCCTGAGCGCCTCTTTGATCTCCATGTGTCTAACACACGTGGACATGCCTACAAGATAAGAAAACAGCACAGCTCCCATGACTTTCGCAGACATTTTTTCACGCTCAGAGTTGCTGAAGCATGGAACAAACTGCCTGCGTCAATTGTTAGCTGCCGAGACACTGCATCCTTTAAGACACTCATGCTTCCCGAAATACGCCAAAACTACACCTGATGTACCCCTTCCATACGCATGCACACATGTGTGTATCATGACTCATGCACTGTTCATTTTACTGATGTTTGTGCATTGCCCTATGTACTGTACATGCACTTTTTTGATGAGTTGTGGTGCACCTGGGCACTGTACACAATATTTCATTATTGTTGTTGTTATTATATCATGATTCATACACTGTTCATTTTCCTGACATTTGTACATTATTCTACGTACTATACATGCACCTTTGATGAGTTGTAGTGCACCTGAGCACTGTACACAATAATTTCATTATTATTATTATGAGTGATTGATGAATTGTTATTTATTACTAGAAAGAGAGAGAGCTCTTCTAGTCACCTCTTATGACATGCAGGAATACAGTGTGCCTATTCTAAAAACAGGGAGGTCAGTACACTCACTCCAGTACTGATGACTCGGTCTCTGAAGACAGTGGAGTTGAACTCATGTGGTTGCAAAGCAAACTTTTTAACCACACAACCAATGGATATTTTGAAGGGCTGTATTTATAGGGACAGCCCTACAAATAAAAAAGAGAAAAATAATGACAGCTGTGAAGATGGTGGTTCAATGGTCAAGAGCTGGACAAGAAAATGACCAGGCTACACACAACGACAAGAACATGAACAGGCTACAAATGACAAAAAAATGACCAGGCTACAAACAAGAGCTGGTCAATAAAATGACCAGGCTACATCAAGAGCTGGTCAAGAAAATGACCAGGCTATAAACAACAAAATGACCAGGCTACACAAGAGCTGGTCAAGAAAATGATCAGGCTACACAAGAGCTGGTCAACAAAATGACCAGGTTACATCAAGAGCTGGTCAATAAAATGACCAGGCTACAAACAAGAGCTGGCCAACTAAATGACCAGGCTACACAAGAGCTGGTCAAGAAAATGACCAGACTACAGAAGAGCTGGACAACAAAAGGGCCAGGCTACATCAAGAGTTGGTCAACAAAATGGCCAGGCTACAAGAGTTGGACAACAAAATGACCAGGCTACAAATAAGAGCTGGTCAACAAAGTGACCAAGCAACATCAAAAGCTGGTCAACAAAATGGCCAGTCTACAAGAAAATATTCTGGTTGAAGAAAAGTTACATTCTGAAAATTATAAAAATGTGATAAGTGACACAGCAAAGTATTTAAATGAACAATTAAGAGAAGAGTGGGTCAAAAGAAAAGTATTTACTGTCCTTAAATTTGTCCACTTGGAGACCACTTCAGATATCTAAAGATTGACTTCCTCACTGACCTTTCTCAAGTAGATGTTGAAAGTTTCAGATGATGATGATGATGATGATGGTGGTGGTGGTGATGGTGATGATAGTGGTGATGGTGTTGGTGGTGATAGTGATGGTGATGGTGGTGATGATGATGATGGCAGTGATGATGGTGGTGGTGATGAGGATGATGATGAAGTTTCAGATGATGAAGATGGTAATGATGGTGGTAGTGATGATGGTGATGAAGTTTCAGATGATGATGGTGATGGTAATGATGGTGGTGATAAGTAGTAATAGTGGTAGTAATAAGATAGCCAGGGTCACTGAAGAAGTAGATAAAATGCTTAACAGTGTTTAGTTATGGCTGTTTATGTTCAAATCCTGCTCAGCTTGATTTTGCCTTTCATCCTTCTGGGGCCAATAAAATAAAATCCCTGCAAATTTCTGGCCTTGTACCTAAATTACAGGTTGTTATTTGAATCAAAAGGCAATAAATTGGTTCATTTTTGAATGCCTGATAGAATACTTCTCAATATTCAATCCAGCTCTGTGCACTTAGAGCTCAAATCCTGATGAGATTAACTTTGATCTAATCCATGCCAGCATGACAGGTGGACATAAAATGCCTTTTATACTTTTTAACCCGTTAGCATTTAAACGGCCGTATTGGGCCAGAATTATTTCACCTCTTTCTGTTCTAACTGGCCCCTCATACCGACTTTAAGGTATTGTTCTCAAAATAAATAATATCAAGATCCCATAGATTCAATATTATGTAAGATAAGGCCTTTAGTATTACTCTATATAATAGTTTACATTACTCTACATAATAGTTTATATAAAGTAATGTAAATGCTAAAGGGTTAAGAGGACAGTCAATTGGCAGTATTAGTAGAGCATTGGTTCGGTCAAGATGCTTTGCAGCATTTAGTTACAAATTTCTACATACTGAGTTCCAATACTGCCAAAGTCAACTTTGCTTTTCATCCTTCCAGGATTCATAAAATAAAGCACCAGTTAATTACTATGGTTGATATAATTGATTTTCCCTTTCCCCAAATTGCTGGCATTATGCCAATGTTAGAAAAAATTTATTAACATCACGAATGCCTAAACCAATAACATGTATTGCTAGCTTTTCAACCTTAATAAAGTAAGTTAAAGCAATGTATTGGTGCCTATTAACCCTTTCATGACATCATTTCTAATTAATTAATTCACAAAGAATTTTGAGGTATTTACTAAAATTATTAAGTTAGTTTCTTATATAAAATAATGTTGGAAGATTTTAATTTAAATTGGAAATCTTTAAAATGGTGGCTTTATTTCATAGAACAAGAAACAGTTTTGACCAGGTTGGTAACTAAAGGGTTAAATAAAATACACTTTTTCTGCAAAATTGGTAGAAATAATTTTCTTCTATTACTCTGAACAGTTAGTAGGGGTTTTTAAGGGTCATTTGTGACTAATTAAAGAGAACAAAGGTCAAACATGCTATTTCTCATGAAAGATGGAGTCATAGTTTCCCAGGCCAATTTTGGCCTGGGAAACTTTCAAGAGAGGCTGATTTGATTCACTGACTGACCACACATACACATTCACTGACTAACCACACACACACACACACACTTCCCTCTCAATTAGAAATACTCAACTATGTTGACGAAGCTAGCAGAATGTGCTGCTGTTGAAAACATTATGTACTGAAATGATTAAATTAGATTTATGTTGCAAATTTTCATAGACCTAAATTAGATGATGATGTTAGCATCTAAGAGGATTATTATTATTTTTATTCCTATTAGAGCAGTAGATTGGCAGAATCAGTAGAGCATTGGACAGCATACTTCACAGCATAGAGTTACATCCCTTTACATTCTGAGTTCAAATCCTGCCAAGTTAGCTTTCTAATCATCCTTACAGGGTTGATAAAATAAAGTACCAGTAAAGTGTTGAGGTCGATTTAATCAACTTTCCCCTCCCCCAAATTGTTTGTTGTATGCCTAAATCAGTAAAAATTATTATTATTATTTAGAAAGGAAGGTGAGGGTGGAAAAGGAAGTGCTGCACTCCAGTACATTTGCTAGAAGGTGGGTGAAAATATTGGGAGAATGGCCCGTGCACTTCAATTCTGCCAATAGTGATTTCTTTTATTGGTTGTTAGAGTATAAGATATTTTGTCTGACACTATGATGATAATAATGGTTTATCATCACTGGCACAAAGCCACAAATTGTGTGGGAAAAGTAAAATAAAGCAAAAGGCCCTTGACTCCTGATAGAGTGTCATAGGGGTGCAATTCTGACACACAGCGTGTATTGGGCATTTTAAACCAGGAAGATCCCATCACTTTCCATGTGGAATACAGCCAATTTCTTCTATAGGGAGGGACAGAGGAAGAATCTACCCCAGTACTGGATACCTTTGAACTCAGTATGCAGTGAGCAGGAACAAATACTGAGGTATTTTTAATACAACACCTTAATGATGATAGTGAAGGCATATGGCCTAATAGTAAGAGTGTTTGTTAGACTTATGATCATAATGTTGTGTGTTTGATTCCTGAGCTGGGTTGTGTGTTGTGTTCTTGAGCAAAACATTTCATTTCATGTTGCTCTAGTATATTCAGCTGAAAATGAGTACCACCAATAGCTGGGGGTTTAACCCTGCGATCGACTGGTGTCCCATCCAGGAAGGGAGAGAATCTTGTACTCTCAGTCACTTCATGCCACAGAACTGGGACAAGCACTGGCCAGACAAACTGTCTGGCTTGAGACAGACTTTAGACTTAGATTAAAGATTAATGATTCTGTCAACTTGAAAAGGTATACTCAATTAAAATCAACACCAGTACTTGACTAAACACATTTTATCGACTGTGGAACTTGGAACATCAGGAGATACAACTAAATACCCACACTCTACAGCTTCTTCACCTACTTTTTTACCACCCTAAATAATTATTTCTTATTTAGGCACAATGCCAGCAATTTGTAGGGAGGGTAGTTGATTACATCAACACAGCAATTTACTGATATGTTATTTTATCAACCTAGGAAGGGTGAAGGCAAAGTTAACGTCAGCAGAATATGACACTAGAATGTAAAAAGTCAAAGCAAATAGCACAAAGCATTTCGTCCGACGCTCTACTAATTCTACCAAATCCTCCACCCTACTACTCTAAATAATAATAATAATTATTGGATGTGGTCAAGGATGTTAGTGCATGTGTGTATGAGAAAGAGAGAGAGAGAATACATACCCATTCTATGGAACCAGAGAGATTCCTCATTGTCAGAGAGACCATAATCCAAATGTGTAGCAGTTCAGGATGGCTCCACTTTGATTGAAGATCCAACTTATGACAGAGATCCAGTTGTGGATGTTTGGAAGGACTCAAAGCTCCAGTCAATAACATACTGAGGTGTTGACCACACTGAGGGATGAACTTCAGTGTGGATGGCAGCCAGTAATGACAGATATTACGTTTCACCAGCCTGGAGAGGGGAAAAATATTATCAATCAATATCTATTGAAAATTTAATTCTATAAATAGAAAAAATGTTATGTATTATAGATGTAATGTATTATAGATGGAGAAATAACATTTTTATTTTGTTAAACATACAGAAAAAGAAAGCAGCCAATCCACTGCCCTATACAATAATTGTTTCTACTTTTGGCACAAGGCCAGCAATTATCCCAGTGTATTACTGGTACTTTATTTTATCGACCCCCGTAAGGATGAAAGGCAAAGTTAACCTCGACGGGACTTGAACTCAGACCATAAAGGGCCGTAACTCTTTGCTGCAAAGAATGGCGTCAGACCCTCTACCGATACTGCCAATCCAGTCCTATACAATAATTGTTTATACTTTTGGCACAAGGCCAGCAATTACCCAGTGCATTACTGGTACTTTATTTTATCGACCCGTAAGGATGAAAGGCAAAGTTAACCTCGGCGGGATTTGAACTCAGAATGGCAAGGACCGTAACTCTATGCGTCAAAGAATGGCGTCAGACCCTCTACCGATACTGCCAATCCACTGTCCTATACAATAATGACAAGAAAAACAAGTCAATAAGTAAACTTGACAGAACTTCTAAGACTCAAAGAAAGAAATGAACTATGGAACAATAGGAAATATGTGAAGTTAAGCCTGTAGTTGATACTTACTCATCTTCACTGGCAAGACCATCTAGAAGTGTGTTTCTCCAGTCTTGGTCCCAGATACTCACAGCCTCTTTACATCTGAGCAAAAGAACAGAAACAGAATTATAAAAATATATTGTGGTTCAATAAATTAGTAAGCAGACTATATACAGATGTGTGTGTGTGTAAGAGAGACACAGTGGGGGGGGGGGGGATATAATTTTGGTAAACATCAGTTTTCTTAATGAGATACAATCTATGTGCACAGGTTGAGACACACATCTAGTATGCGCCACCTTCCTCTCCAACACCCCTTCCAACTCAACCATCTCATTCCAGTTCTCTCCACTACAGTCATCACTAGTTTTATTTCCATCATCCTTTGCAATTCATTGTTTGTCTTCCTCTCTCCCTCTGTCATACTCCACTCATCCATCAAACCATTCTAATTTTTGTCCTTACCAGTTTTCTCTGTTGCTCCATGTTCATTCTCCATGTCTCAATCCCATAAACCATACCACTTATCACACATGCAAGATGGACCTTTCCCTTTAGTTTCAGTGACACTCCTCATTAGTATATCATTCATTCCCAGAACTTCTTCCATGCATATTTCACTCTATCTGCAGCCCCCATCCCCTCCCCTACAACTTTACACTTAATAATATAATTGTTTCTACTTTAGGCACAAGGCCAGCAATTACCCAGTACATTACTGGTATAATGAAATTATTGTGTACAGTGCTGAGATGCACTACAGCTCATCGAAGGTGTAAGTATAGTACACAGAATAATGTATAAATGTCAGGAAAGTGCTTTAATAATTTCTTCACATTACTATATTTTTTATTTACCCACCCAGCATATATGGTACATTTAATTGGATATGGTCTTTATCTATTTGTGTGTGTCACAGCTGTACCATCTTGCACACACACACACACACACACACTTCAAAGGTAAAATATTAGACTGAAATCAGTGCTGAAATCTCTTTATAAAAAAACTCACATTGCAAGTTTGGTCATGTAAACACGGTAAACTTCACTGGCAGAAGTTACCAGATGGTTTGTAGCCATACACATAACTAACTGTGTCTTCACTTCTTCTAGGTTAGAGAATGCCTGAAATATAATGCAAACATATAAACTATGTTAGCGTGGAAAAATGGACATTAAACAGTGATGATGATGATGATATCCAAGCCATCATCATCATCATCATGGAGCCCAAGTTATCAACTTCTTCACTGTGGGCCCTGGAAACTGATCACTAATCTGTGATCTCGATCAAGTGAATGACAGCAACCTGAGACATCAACAGTTTCATACACAAGAAAGAAAGAAAGATCATCATTATAACAATAACAGCCACCACTGAAAAGTATCTGTTTAATATGTGTGTATGTGTGTGTGCATAAAGTTTATACTTTCTCCAAAAGCATTATTGTATCTAAAACATCAAAAGGGTGTCATGGACTTAGTCTGTTTAGAATGCTTGGGCTTACATATACACAGTGATCTCTGAATTTGGAGAAGTAGTGGCTCTACCTGGAGTGACTCTCTGATTTTTTAGCCATGAACTCTATCAAGTAACATTACTCCAAAGACCCTTCAGAGGAACGCTATTTCAGCCGCTTGTATTCTTTTGGACATTACCCTAGATTCATGACCATAGGTAAGGGTTGGCAACAATACCGAATTGAAGATAGCTAGTTTGGCTTTTACACCTACCTCCCATTATGCAAACTGTGTCATCAATCAGTTATATTCTATAAACAGATTTGAGATACTTGTATGATAACAATTTAAAAAAAAAAAAGGCCTTAAAAAATGTGTTATGGGAGAAATTTAAGAATAATAAGTTTACTTACATTATTGTATTCCAGAAACTGAAGAAGGGAACTCATCAATTTATATTTGCCTTTCACATACCAAGGCAATGCAATCAACCTCTGATGCAGTTTTTGTGGCAAGGCATTGCCATCTTGACTACCAAGGCTGCGTTCTACATGCCAAATCTGACACATGATGTGAAATATGTTGGAAACAGTTTCTGACACACCTTCTACTGGGCTGTCCCAGTGCAACCATATTAACTCCAGAGATTGGCTTTCAAGTTTCTCCCGGTTTTCTTGGGAAAAACCAGAAGAGTTTTGAATATAGAGTTCAGGAAGAAGTCTTAAATACCTAAACAGAAAAGGATAAGAAAGAAAATTCTAAAATGAAATAAAAAACCCAACATAAGCCATAAATTTTTAAAAAAATAGACAAATTTGAATTATTATTAAATCTTAAATGTTTTATTCATAAAACTGTTCTACAGTCCTTGCACATTTACACCTCTCTAAGGTGATGATACAGGACCGTGATCTCTGGCGCCATGCAGTAATACAGAAGACCCACCCTCCTATATGCAGGAGCTGAGGCATACATCTAGTATGCACCACATTCCCTCCCATCACCCCTCTCTCATTGTAATCACCCCATCCCTAGATCTACCTCCTTAATTCTCCATGCATCTCCCCCACCCAAGTCCCCAATCCCTACCATAAAGTGGCCATCCTGGAGCAACAACAAAAAGTGCCCAGTCCACACTGTAAAGTGGTCATGTAGGTGTCATGACAAAATGTGCCTAGTCCACACTGTAGAGTAGCCATGTAGGTGTCACGACAAAAAGCACCCAGCCCACACTGTAAAGTGGTCATGTTGGCAACACAACAAAAAGTGCCCAGCCCACACTGTAAAGTGATCATGTAGGAGTCATGACAAAAAACACCCAGTCCACACAGTAAAGTGGCCGGCCGTGTGGGTGCTATGACAAAAAGCACCCAGTCCATACTGTAAAGTAGTTGTGTAGGTGTTCCAACAAAACGCACCCACCCCACACTGTAAAGTGGTCATGTATGTGTCACAACAAAAAGCACCTAGCCCACACTGTAAAGGGTAGGTGTCACAACAAAAATAACCCACCCAACACTGTAAAGTGGTCATGTAGGTGTCACAACAAAAAGTATCCAGTCCACACTGTAAAGTGGCTGTAGGTGTCATGTCAAAAAGCACCCTGTACATACTGTAAATGTGGTTGGCATTAGGAAGGACATCCAACCGTAGAAACCAAGCCAAAATCAGTTCTGTATGAACAAAACAGTCCTCCAGTCTGGAACTCCCACAATGGGACAGTACATCCTACCCATGTTAGCGTGGAAAATGGACGTTTAATGATGATGGTGAGTCTTTAAATTTGATCATTAAATATTTTTTGTTTGAGTAAGTTAAGATAACAGGAATCATTATTACTGGGAAATAAATAAACATGTAATTGGAATCTTTATAATTTTAAAATTGATTCCTTTTTAAAAGATCAATTAAAAACATGACCTCCCAAATAATTTCCAATTATGTAGATCAGTGTGTTTAAGCTATATTACATTGGTGGGTTTAGATTGTGTTGTAGGAAATAATATGTTTCATATGTATTTCTATATGCTGAATCCAATGTGTTTTCTGAATTTATCTGCTACCTATGATTTTCTTACTTCAAAACATTAATGGTTGATTATCAAAACTGATTAACTGGCAAAAAAAAATCGATATTGATTAATCAATAAAATGGCTGATATGTGAGGGAAATTGTGTGGAGATAGACTTAATTCATTGCTTGGTTTAACACCATACTTTAGCAGAGTCCAAAATAACTGTGTTACCTGTGATACAAATCATCATCATCATCATTTTAATGTCAACTTTCCCTGCTAGCAAGGTGTGTAGTAAAATCAAATCCTGAATTGCTATATAAAATGTGTAGTAAGATGAAATGAAACATTACCTGCTATACCAGATGTGTAGTAAATTGAAGCTATGGTAGTCTAATGATACACTCTTGCACATTTTATAAATAGTAAAAAACAATCTCATAATCAATGGAACAGTCATGTTTGTTCCCTCAGTGTGTTCCTCAAGCAAAAGAAAAGGATTCTCAGTAGATGAAATAAAACCCCGAACAAGAGATAGACATCCAAATTTGTCACTACGGATTGCACCAATGTGAGGAGACTTCTTCTCAAATTCTGCACTGTTTTTCAAGATTTGTTCCCAATTTAACAGTTTTCTGTGTTGATCTAAGAGAACAAAATAAAGAAAGAGTTTAAACCTTTCATTACCATATTTCTAATGAAAGACACTAGTTATATGTTTCAAATTATTTTTAAACTACCCAATAATTTGGAAGGATTTATTAATATAACTAACATTCACATTATTCAACTTGTGTTTGGAACAAAACAAGAGTTCTTACATAAAATTATGATGGAAGGTTCTTAGATAAATATAAACACTTTCAGATAAACAGCTTTGTATAGTTGAATGTGGAGGCACTTGGCTTAGTGGTAAGAGTATTGGACTTACGATCATAATGTCGTGGGTTCAATTCCTGAGTTGCGTGTTGTGTTCTTGAGCAAAACACTTCATCTCACATTGCTCCAGTATACTCAGTTGAAAATGAGTACCAGCAATAGCGGGGATGGGGGGGGGGGGGGTTACCCTGTGATGGACTGGTGTCCTGTCCAGTGGGGAGTCTTGTACCCTTAGTTGCTTCACGCCATGAAACCAAGATAAGTACCAGCCAAATATGAGCCTTCTGGCTTAAGACAGACTTTAGACTTTAGTATAGTAGAACAAAGAGCAGTTTCAAGTGGCTTTAATATCAGAAGGGTTAAAAAATTCAGATCAAATATTGAACAATTAATTCTAGAAAAATGTCATTTTCTAACGCTATATTTTTCTCTGAAGTTTGCCACCACTACCACCACCACCATTATTGTCATTATTACTCCTATTTTCACAAAATGTTTTTCTCTTGCAGTATCAAACTAATGCCTGTATACTACAGGTGAATGCAGTTATTTTATCTGAGTATTACATACAGGCATGTTGATTTTATAAAGACAAAAAATAGGACAATGATTATGACTATGTAAGAGGTCTTCAACTTTGTAGTGTTGGAGATAATGAAGAAAATGATGATGACAACTATATTAATGACAATGACAGGGATGATTATGAAAACTGTAATAACAGTGGTAATGACAATTATAATGAAATGTTTGTTGAAGGATTTGAAAGAAGTAACAACTTACTTAAGATGGTCAAACTACTCCAGAAGAGACTGCAGATAAGAACTGGACTACAAGGCAGGGAATTAAGCATCATGGAATAGGCAGTGCCTGCAAGCAGGACGGTTTCGGAACTACAGTTCTGAAAATAAATATATTGACGGTTTAGATAAACACGTTCATGCTAGGGACCCTAGTAATCAAATAAGAGGAAAAAATAGGGCTACGTTTTAGTCTCACAAAATAGATAACTGGGAGGAATAACATAATTTCTTGAGTTTTACAATTTAACAGGCAATAGAATGGGATAACACATTCTATATAGTTCCACTGTTAAAAATATCATAAAAGGAATAATGGATAATAAATACTCTTTAATTGCACAGAAGGGGATAACAGAGCCCTTTTAGTTTTTCTGTTTAATGTTATAAAAGAAGGGGATAATAGAGCCCTTTTAGTTCCTGTTAAATATGATAACAGAAGGGGATATTAGAGTCCCTTCAGTTCCTGTTAAATATAACAGGAGATAATAGAGCTCTTTTAGTTTTTCTGTTTAATATTATAACAGAAGGGACTAACAGACCCATTTATTTCTCTTGTTAAATATAACAGAAGTGGGTAACAGAGCCCCTTTTAGTTCCTCTGTTAAACAGATAATGATAAAGATGATACCAACTGGCTTTCCAATCACAGAAAATTACATTTCTAACTGAAAATAACACACATACATATATATTTACATAGATACACAATTGATATGCATGCACACACACACACACACATATAATCATACACACTCATCCACCAGAAATGTTTATGTATGTTCTTACACTCCATAAGACACAAAACACAGAAATGCGGAAATAGAAAAAAAGAAATTACGGATTCTGCAAGTACTGCTAGCAGGTTTTGGACCAATGAAGTGAGTGGTGAAGATGTGTCATTGACTTGAAGACTGAGGTGTAACTTGGTTTGCTGAGGAAAATGCTGGAACATTATCAGTGTGGTCTGAAAGTAAACATAAGAGGAGTACTTAAACCAGGCAGGGACAACCTTTTTTGAGCAGTGGGCTACATAGGATGTGGTTTATCATATGGTGGGCCATGCTACTAAAAAATTGACAATTTTGAAATTTGGTATGCGATTCAGAAAGTTTTGTGGGCTGCAGTTTGCCCATGACTGACATTTACATTACTATATATTCACTATTGTATTTTCACGGTAAAGTCTTTACCTCACATAATATCAAAGCTATGAGATTTTGATGTTATTTATTTTGAGAACCATAACATTGGTGTGAGTGGCTGATTATGGCTGGTTTTAACAGAAAGAGATGAGAGAATTCTGGCCGGCTTAAATGCTAAAGGGTTAAACCATTTAATACTATATTTCTAATACAGCAATGAAAATAAAATGTTTACCTTGACAGTTGAATAGAGGAGGTCAGAGGTAGTGTTTACATTGAGGGCCAGTCCTATGTGTTTGTGTAGTATGTTACAAACCTGTGGGTAGGAATCAACAACCAATGGCTGCACTTCTGCACACTGCTCAATTAAATGACCAACTGAAAATAGAAATATTTTACACTTCAGACAACTAAACAATGCAGGCAACTCATAACTGTCCAATGTAAAAAACTGTACACTTACCTGAAAAATCAAAGGTGTTTCTATGTGGTTGTTATATTAGAAATAGTAACTAAATATAAGTGGCCGAAATGGGGTACCTCCGAAGGGTCTTTAGAGTATCATTACTCGATAGAGTATGTAGCTCGCAGATAAGAGAGTCACTCCAGGTAGAACTGCTACTTCTCTGAGTTGAGAGATCACAGTTCCGGTACTATGGGCTTGTGGTTAGAATGTCTCAAGAAAGAATTGCTGGACAGATTTTATAGGCAAAACCAACTGGCAGGAGACCCAGGGGTAGATCCCAAGCAAGATGGTTGAATAACATCCATGAGCATGGCTGGGGATCCAGTAGGATCAGTTGGAAATGGTTGCTTCTGACGGGGCCTGCTGGAAGGAGTGTTTGAGGTCTCCCCATGACCCTCTCAGGAATAAATGGGTGAAGAAGAAGAATTAAATGTCCCTCAAACTACACACTATTATCTTAAATATAGAAGGATATATTGAGCAGTATAGTCATCGATATCCAGAAAGACTAAAGATCATGGGGCAGGAGGGGGATTTTAATATTTTAGGAGCCAATTTTTCTAAATTTTACTTATTTATTAAAACACCAAACATTTATTTATATGAAGGGATTATCAACCTTTTTGTGGTGTCATTGTGGGGAAATAAGGGTTAAGAACCATTGCTCTATAGAGCTTCTCAATCTGATAGAAATAGCAGCTAAATCTTTCTCAAATTACACCCTATCATCTTGATAATGGAGGGATACACTAGATAATTTGTCCTAGATATGCAATGTCTAAGGAAAGGACTTATAACTTGAATGGCTTTGGTTTTATGTCTGCTCAGTCAACATAGTGTCCAAAATAGAAAAAGATCATCTGATTTGGACGTCATTTCAGACCTCCTATTGAAGCAATCATTGATGTTAATGCTGAATTCATTGGGTAGATGCATCAAAAAGAGTCTCAAGATTATTCATACCAAATTTTTCTCAAACAAAACTCTTCTTTCATGACCTGCATCGTTTACTAAATTCAGGTAAATGTCCTCAAAAAACCTGTATATTTTACACGATCTTACACCTCTCATTTTTACCGTTACTTTCTGACAGAGCTCAGATTTGTTGAAAACACACAAAAAAAACTAGGAAAAAATTCCTACCAAAGAAAACTTTGAGGGTAAGAAACTTCAAGTCCCCTCGCCCCCATTTTCTAAAAAAAACAACCCATTTCTGACTGATTCAGAGGTCAGATTCATTGAAAAAACACAGAAAAATAACTAGGAAAAAGAACAATCTCCCACTGAAAATCTGAGAAGTATTTTTCTGTAAATTTACCAATGATTTACCAAAATATGACAAGAAAGATAAAGTGAAGCATTTCTCCATAAGAAATAAATATTGAAGAATTTGCTGAACTACTTACATTTACTCATTGTAGCAGAACTCATAAGTGTGTCAGATGACAAATGACTGAGAAACACAAAACTCATCTCTTCCATCAACATGGAGTGTGGTATTGGTCCCAAGAGCTAAAATAAAAGACAAACATGTGCTGATAAATTCACTTTAATGTCAACATTAACCCTTTCCTCACCATATTTCTAATGAATTTCAAATGATTTTGTTAATAATGAAGAATTTAGTAATATAATTAAATTTTTCATTATTAAGCTGGTATTTGGAACATAACTTAACATTTCTTACATAAAATTATGACAGAATATTTTAAAATAAATATAAACACCTTAAAACAAGGTGTTTTATATTATAGGGTCATGGGTGTTTTGGAATTAACTCTTTCATTGCCATGTTTCTAATGAAGACACTGCCTATGATTTTCAAAGTAATCAAAAATTTAGTGAGACTTGGCAATGTAACTAGCTTTCTCATTATTATGTTGGTGTTTGGCAGAATCGGTAGAGCGTCGGACAACATGCTTAGCGACATAGAGTTATGGCCCTTTACGTTCCGAGTTCAAGTCCCACTGAGGTTAGCTTTGTCTTTCATCCTTACAGAAGCAATAAAATAAAGTACCAGTAATGCACTGGAGTCGATTTAATTGACTTTCCCCTACCCCTAAATCACTGGTCTTGTACCTAAATCAGAACATGTTTAGAACATAACTTATATAAAATTATGATGGAAAGTTTTAATATAAATATAAACACTTAAAAACAGGCTTTTTTTATACCATAGAGCCAGAGTTGGTTTCAGATGTTTTGGTATCAAAAGGGTAAAAAAATACAATAGCTATGAGGTTATGTTGCTGGACTGCTGATCACATGGTTGTAAGTCCAAACCTTATACCAATCATTGTACACATAACATGTGTTACTAATAACTGATACCATTGCTATTTCATAGTTGAGTGATTAATATAGGATGAACATCCAGCTGTAAAAATAAATATTTTAATAGTACGCTGTTGGTTTTCATTCATCTATGACAAATAAAAACCTTCCCATCTGTATGAAAATGAATTGAAAGCAGAAAAAATATACAAAACATCATTAAGATTAGAAATAGCTTAAATATTTGATTTTATAAATCTATATTTCATTCATTTCAAAGCGCAGTGTTTTGTTTGTTTTTTTCATTTTTTTTTGTAAAAGACAACGTATATACAAATCAAAGGAAAATAAGTGTTGGATGCAAACACACAGAGGAAACAAGATGATTTTCCATGCTTCAGTGCACAACTCAATGTAGTTAGGGTAAATTCAATATGGTAAGTTTATACTTGAATTTCCTTGAACTTGATCTATTAATCAGATTTTGTTTTTGTCAGAACCAAGTTCTCTATATAAAGTTACTATAATTTGGATTTAAACTTGTTAAATTTGACCCTGGCACATACAAGAAAAGATAAGGATGTGTTTAAAGAAAGATTTGGTCTATATACAATGGTTTCTGATTTAGGTACAAGACCAACAATTTGTGGGAGGAGAAAGTCGATTAAATCGACCCCAGTGCATTACTGCTACTTTATTTTATCGACCCCCGTAAGGATGAAATGCAAAGTTAACCTCGGCAGAATCTGAACTCAGAACGTAATTACATGGTGCAAAGAATTTTGTCTCATGCCCTGCCAATACTGCCTGACTATATATAATAAAAGCAACTTTGCATAATCAACATCGGTTTGCACATTTTTTTTTTGTTTTGTATTTCATAAGCAATGTCTCTTCTGAACAACCAACTTCTCTAAAGTCTGCAATATGTATTTATGAGAAAAGAAGAAAACTGAAGCAATATATTCATCACCGTCAGTATTTTTACATTTGCTTTTCCATGCTGGCATGGGATAGATAAGTCTTTATGAGGTAGTGTTTTACAGCTGGATTACCTTCATGACATTAATCCTTACAACATGCAGGTATCAGTGTATCTATTCTCAAAACTAAGATATAACTTGTTAATTGTTTAGACATTGTGTTGGTTACAAAATTATGGCTTACCTTCTTGAAACATCTGGCAAGGCTGGAAGTTTCAATGCAAGCAATATAACAAGCCAGCACTGCAGTTGTGTAGTCTTGAATAAAATGACATTCTTCTGATTCTTGTATCAAAGAAAGAAGTTTCTGAGATGATGCATCGATCTCTTTTATCAGCTTATGTCGGTCAATGGGTCTGAAGAGAATTAGATGCAATATATCATCATTAGAGTTAAATATTGGTTTCCATTATTTACTGATATAAAGATCATACATAGACAAAGATAATATATAGATCATGCACATATACACTAATCAGACTTACTTGGCATGGAGAACATCCCAGACCGAGTTAGCATAATCTTTGATAAGCTTTTGCAGCTCTGGATTCTCAGCAACTTTGGCCCTGGCACTCTCTAAATGACGCTGGTCCATTCCTGCAGAATATATATTTATATAATATAATAATTGTTTCTACTTCTGGCACAAGGCCAACAATTATCCCAGTATATTACTGGTACTTTATTTTATCGACCCCGTAAGGATGAAAGGCAAAGTTAACCTCGGCGGGATTTGAACTCAGACCATAAAGAGCCGTAACTCTTTGCTGTAAAGCATAGCATCCGACCCTCTACCGATACTGCCAATCCATAATAATAATAATAATAAATGAAAATCAAACATGTTATTAGAAGTAACTATAGAATGATTTTTTTTAGCTCTAGTTCTGTTAGTTATGTTAACCACTTTGTTAGTGTAGTTCTAATGAAACATGTGTATCAATGTGTATCAATTTTCTTTCTAAACTAAGAGTAACACCATTCTTAACCCTTTTGTTTCTATATATTTAATGAAAAACACTGCCTATGATTTTCAGTTAATTTTGAAAATAATCAAGAATTTGGTGGGATTTAGTAAAACAATAACTAACTTTACCATGATTAAATCAGTGTTTGGAACGCAACTTAATCAAAGTTCTTCATACAATTATAATGGAAGGTTTTTAGATAAATATAAACACTTTAAAAGAAACAGTTTTGTATCATAAAACTAGGGCTTGTTTTAGGTGGTTTGGTATCAAAAGGGTTAATGATATCATTAATCTTAGTTTAGAAAAGTTCTTAGGTTCCTAGTTAAAATTCTGACTGATACTATGTACACATCCATGATTGGTGCCAAGGGAATGAAGTGAGCTCCTGCTGCCTACAACACGGCTCAAATAGGTTGTGTTTATCACCTCTGCCAGCCAAACTTCCCCCATGCATCCCTGTCACACTACTAGCTCCACCAAATTGGGTTGGGTGTGAAAGTGAGAGCTCAGTGCTATAACTAATGCAATGCTTGGATTGCACTCCTAAAGTGCATAAACTTGCAACTGGGCACCACTTGTGAAACCAATTGCCTCCATTGAAATTAACTTACACCATGAGTTCCTTCAATGGAGCTGGCTCAACCCATCCCAGGGGAATGCCACCACAAGTACAAGAAAGCAAAGTAAGTACACATCCATGATTGGAAAATTCATTATCTCTCACAATGGATTATCTATAGTCGGAAAATTGATGAAAACATTTTTTCTAACTGATTTACATGCATTTTTCCATAGCTTATTTCTCAGAAGTCTTATCTATACCATGCCAACATGGAAAAGGAAATGTAAAAATAGTGATGATGATGAGTATATTGACCTAAATTTTTCCATAACTTTGAAGTCAGAAGTGGAACCTGTTTCTTTTGTTCTATCAGGCTAACTTGGAACAAGCAGAGTTATTGCACCCTACTAAATTGGTGGACAAAATAAACCATTGTAGAATAGAGTGGATTCTTTGGCTCTGTTGAATATCTGACAAATCCCTAGTGTTAGTTCTATGATAAAATGCATGCAGTACACTCTGTAAAGTGGTTGGCAGTTGGACTCAAGACAAGGTAGAGAAGAGTCTCCAGTCTCTCTGAACATATGACAAACCTCTCTAACATTGGTGCCACTACAGAATGCACCCGGTAGACCCTGTGTAGTGTTAGTGTTAAGACAAAATGCACCCTGTATATATTTTGCAAAACAGTAGCATTGGGGCCACAATAAAATGCATCTGGTCCATGTTATAAAGTTATTGGCTTCAGAGAGGGCATCCAAGAGAATATAATGGGTTGTAAACTAAATAATAATAATAATAATAATGAAATTATTGTGTAAAGTGCTCAGGTGCACTACAACTCATCAAAGGTGCATGTATAGTACATAGAATAATACACAAATGTCAAGGAAGTGAATAGTGTATGAGTCATGATATACATGTGTGTATGTGTATGGAGGGGGAACATTAGGTGTAGTGTTGGCGAATCTCGGGAAGCATGGAGGCCTTAAAGGATGCAGTGTCTCGACAGCTAACAACCGATGCAGGTAGTTTGTTCCATACTTCAGCAACTCTGAGCGTGAAAAAATGTTTCCGAAAGTCATGGGAACTGTACTGTTTTCTGACTTTGTGGGCATATCCACGTGAGTTAGACACATGGAAATCAAAAAGGTACTCAGGGTTGTTGTTGGCAAGATAGTTAACAATTTTGTGGGTGTTTACCAAGTCAGTTGCCAGGCGTCGGAGCTTCAATGTATCCATGCCCAGGGAAGCAAGGCACTCAGAGTATGGTAGATGCCTGATGGAGGGTATTCGCTTGGTTGCACGTCAATTCACTACCCTTAATGATAATTTTTAACATAGGCAGAAATTTGGAAGGAGAAAGTAAAGTAAATAATAATTGTTTCTACTTTTGGCACAAGGCCAGCAATTATCCCAGTGTATTACTGGTACTTTATTTTATCGACCCCATAAGGAGCAAAGGCAAAGTTAACCTTGACGGGATTTGAACTCAGAGCATAAAGGGGCGTAACTCTTTGCTGCAAAGCATGGCATCCGACCCTCTACCGACACTGCCAATCCACCGCCCTTAGTAAAGTAAATAATAATAACCCCAGTACTTAACTGGTACTTTACTTTATTGAACCCAGAAAGATGCAAGGCAAAGTTTACCCCAGTAGAATTTGAACTCAGAATGTAAAGGGCTGGTACTAATCCACTACCTTGATGTAACAATAATAATAATTATTTCTAATTTTAAGGACAAGCCCAACAAAGTATTGTAACAGAAGCAGCAGCAGCAGTAGTAGTAGTAGTAGTGTAGTGTAGTGGTGGTGGCAATAGTAGTAACAACAGTGTAGTAGTAACAGCAACAGCAGCAGTAGTAGTAGTATCTAATTTAAGCACAAAGCCAGAAATTTAGGGACATGAAAAAGTTGATTATATCAACCCAAGTTCTTAACTGGTACTTTATTTTATTGATCAGTGGAAGGATGAAAAGCAAAGTTGACCATGGCAGGATTTGAGTTTACAATAATGATAATAATGGGTTTTAATTTAGACACAAATCTATCAATACATTTTTTTAAGGAGGTGGGGGAGGGGGGGGGGATTATATTGATGCTAGTACTTGACTGATACTTATTTTATCGACCCCTGGAGTATGAAAAACAAAATTGACCTTGTTGGTATTTGAACTTGGGATGTAACTAAATACCTTAAGGCATTCTGCGTGTTGCTATCCCAATTATGCCAATCCACTTCTCAGTATAAGATTAATATTAACAATAGAAATAAGAAAATATTATAAGAATACTAAATATGCTGTTACTGATAATAATAATAATAATAATATTGCAAGGAATGTGCTAAGCCTTAAGTTCTTCAATGCAAATGGTTCAAGCAGGTTGGTGGCTCACATGAAGAACAGTTTAGTTTTTGCTGTAGATTCAGATTTGCGAAGGCAGCAATTTACAGATTCTGTAACACTCTACCAATTTCTCAACCATCAGCATTCAACTAGAGAAATGAATCTTTCTTCTCCTTTTAACTGTGTTGTTTTTGTTGTTGTTGTTGTTTACTTTTATTCCTTTTCTTTTTCTCTCTCCTGTTTCTGTTTCTATTCAGTTAATATTACAGTCCAGGAAAATCTACTGCTTGTTGTTGGCATAATGTCTTGATGAGTCATATCTATGATGTAACCAAGTATGAACTAGGAGCCACTATTTAATATATATAACTTGCATTATTTTACATTAACCACATTCTTCTCAAATTTCCCAATATAACATCTTTTCTACACATGTGGCTAAAAATGCATTAATACCAGAAAATATATTCCTCCAACAAGACCCATTTAAAACTTTTCATACCAAAATTTCAAGCTGTTTTGTTTTAAAGGCTTTTTATCTTAATGTTCCCAGGACAGAAAAACTATAATAAAACTATAAGACATTTACTTTTCTTAATATAATTGATTATATAAATTTGGTTATTTATTTGCTTAAAAATTGTTGAAGCAATATTTGTACAGCTGTTTACTATGGGGTTACTATCTATTTTCAGCTAAACAAAGTAATTTTGTCTCATCTGGAAGCCTAACTCAATGGTTGTAGCAAGGTTTGATCATATTACAACACTTTCATCACTATTTACTGTCTCCACCAGTAGAAGATTAAACACAAACATGACTTAATTCCTTCCAAAGTTTCTTATTTTGTGTGGTATTGTTAAGTTCATATAATACCCTTTATAGACATTGTCTCACCAGTGGCCTACTCCTATTTTTTAAACCCTGAATCATATCAGTCATATATGTTTTAGAAAGATCTTTTTGTGAATGTTTTATGTGACCAAAGAGCTTCAGGTCTTTGCTTTTGATAATGCCGATTATAGGAACTAGTTTGACAGCTTCTAGTAGATGCACAATTTTTATATGGTTGAGTAGTTTGTAGCTTGTCGTGAACCTCGAAATATGGTTTTGAAAGGTCTCAATATTATTAATCATAGATTATGTTTAGTTCACACATTCAAGACCATAAAGGATAATATATAGAACATACAAGTGCATAGGGGAAGACATATTGTTGTTGGTTGGTGATCAAACAGGCCAGTGGTCAAAGGCATTCTAGCCATAGTCTTTCTCTTATGTGCAAGGAACCCAGTATCACATTATACAATGTGTTCTTTTTTAAGATGATAGAGTAAGATTTGATGGAAATCTGACTGCTATTTCTAGCAAGTCGGGTGACCATGTAGAAGCTCCCTCATTGGTTTGAAGTGGAATTACTATGTGCATAAGTACTTTTCTTTTTTATTGATTAGTCCAGAAGAAGGACAATTTCCAATGACATTTTACTTCTTTAGGGCATCTAAGACTGGTGGGAGGGAGGAATGAAGTTATCCTCAAACTGAAGACAATGCTTCCAATGGAATGGAGTCCACTAAAGACAACCAAGAGCCAGGTGGTGGTGTTAAACTGAGTTGAACTCAGAATGCAAAGAACTGAACAAATACTCATCTGAAGTTCTAATGGTGCTTCTGTCAGTCCACCACCCTAAACTAGTATTTTATCAACTCCGAAAAGATAAAAGGCAAAGTTGACCATGTCAACATTTTAACTCAGAATGCAATATGGTGGGATAAATAATCCAGGGTATTTTGTCTGATGTTCTAACAATCCTGCCAATTTAGAGCTAAAAAAAAAAAAAAAAAAAAATCAATTCCTCTGAGATATAAGAACGAAGATGTCATTAATCTGTTTACATAATTGGAGACCATTAACATTCCATTGCTGCATCTGGTGATACTTGGTTATCTCACAAGTGTCCTCATTATATTGCAAACAGCTGAGTGTTGCAGAGGGTGACACAACACACATTCACAAATGTACACATAAACACACCAATCATAAATTAGATAATTTTGACATCTTTCTGATTAGATCATATTTCCCTGTCCTATTCTAGTTAATTTCTCATACAGATGTTTCATTTCATTATATATAAATTCACACACACTATGTATACATGTTTTTTTTATTTATTTTTTTTTTATATATATATATATATATATATATATATATATATATATATATATATATATATATATATATATATATATATATATATATATATATATATATATATATATATATATATATATATATATATATATATATATATATAATGTGAAGGCGTGTGGCTGAGTGGTTAGAGAATTGGATTCACAATCATGAGGTTGTGAGTTCGATCCGGGGACCGGCCGATGCGTTATGTCCTTGGGCAAGACACTTTATTTCACGTTGTTCCTTCTACCTGGAGTTGCGACCGATAGATAGTACTAGCAACTGGAAAGACCGACGGAAACATTGTTTCCTTGGTCCGATTTGACGAAAGTCGATCGATCCTTTTATATAGATAATAGCTAAATTTGTTTTTACAAGCAAAATGTTTTCTTACATTAAAACAAGGTCAAAATGGAATTATATTTTTAACTGACCCTAGTATACAGTTTGATACATCCCTTTCATAAAGACAAACTGTAAAGTGGTCATGTATCACGACAAAAAGCACACAGTGCACACTGTAAATGTGGTTGGCATAAGGAAGGGTATCCAGCTGTAGAAACCAAGTCCAAACCAGTTATATATGAGCAAGATATGGTCATCATACCTGGCTTGCTGATTCGTCTAACCCATGCTAGCGTGGAAAAATGGACGTTAAATGATGATGATGAAAAATGCAATACACTTGAAGGAATCCTGCATGAAATAAAGTTCATGAGCTCAATTCCAGTCCATGGCTCCTGATAACAAATGGTAGCTAAATTATTCAAATGTTTCACAAAAGAAAAAAAAAGTGGAAGAATACAATCATGAAAATAATAACTCCATAAATATTTTCATTAATACTGATACAATCACACAAGGTGTTTTTTCAACAGCAGTTGAACCATGCAACATCTGCTACACAGCTAAGTCTGTTAACTATTATAAAGACATATTACTTCTTCAAATTAATCATACAAACATTTGTTAGGAAGTATATTTCATCATTACTCTCAGGTTCCAAATAATAGGGTGAGGGTTGAGATAATTGGGGGTAGTTGGAAAATCAGTAATTTTTCTAGGTTGTCTCTGTTGATTTTTTTTTAAAACCAGAATTAGTCGTTTAGTTTACATATTGAGACCCCCAAGTTATCGTATTAATTTTATAACATATGGGATTTCTAGTAATGTACTTTTTTATCATGTATAAAGAAAATCAAAATAAAATTTTGCCAGAGATAGATGAGCAAAATTTAATAAACAGGAGCATTGGAATAACAGTGGTGGTTGGAAAAAATCTGAAAAACTAATAAGCAGGGAGGGCGACGACGGCGATCAGTTGAGACCCAAGAGTACACAAAAAGAATATGTCATATGTGTGGATAGTGTATATATAAATGTATGTCAGTGCATGTATAAAAGAAACCTATTATCATCATCATCATTTACATCCACTTTCAATGTCATATGTACATATAATACACATAGTATATATATATAGCAGGGACATGCCAGAAGTATGGGTAATACACTTTTTATATAGAAGAGGACATGCCATGAGTATGGATAATACATAGCATATGTATACAAAAAACACATGCCATCATCATCATCACCGTCTAACGTCCATTTTTCCGTGCTAGCATGGGTTGGACGAGTTGTCCAGTTGTGAAACAAACCTGATCAGATGACCGTTTCTTGCTCATACAGAACTGTTTCCGGCTTGGTTTCAACAGTTGGATGCCCTTCATAATGCCAACTAAATTTAAAGGATAATACATACATGCCATAGATAATAATAATTATTATATATGCAGGTGTTATGGCCCTTTACATTTTGAGTTCAAATCCCGCCGAGGTTAGATTTGCCTTTCATCCTTACGGGGTCAATAAAATAAAGCACCAGTAATGCACTGGGATAATTGCTGGCCTTGTGCCAAAAGTAGAAACATTATATATGCAGGAAAGGAATAGGCAAAAACTCAATCCAGTGTCCCAAATGTAAACTGTGGGTAAACAAGAGATGTAGTGGGAAAACAGGTAGGCTAGCAAAAAACAGACTTCATATAAGGACCTGCACAGGGGCAGTAAGCAAAGACTCTCAGGTAGCAAACTCTTTCAATTGCACAGAGGACCTCATAGAAATAGTTGACAGCTTTTGCTATTTGGGTAACCAAATGAGCAGTGGAGATGGTTGTGCAGAAAATACAATTGCCAGATAAAAGGCTAGCTGTACGATGCCTGTGTGCTCAGCAATGCTACATGGAAGCGAAACATGGGATCCGCATGCCGAGGATCTACAGAGATTGGAAAGAAATGAAGTCTGCATGATCCGATGGTGTAACAGTAGTGTGTATGAACGGCAAAGTGTAAATGTATTGAAAGTGAAACTGGGCATAAGAGGGATCAAATGATGTATGCAGGAGAGAAGACTGCAGCAGTGTGGACACGTGAAGAGCATGAAGGATTACAGCTGTATAAAAATGTGTAGGGCACTAGAGGAAGACGTGGGAAGAAACGATAAAGGCTGACCTGGCTCAGTTGACCTTCCCAACAACGATGACACAAGACCGAAACCTCTGACGTTACAACGTATGACAAAAGACCTGCATCGACAACTCAACCCTGGACAGTGCTCATAATAGTGCCACCCAGCTCCACACTGTAAATGCTGTTGATGGCAGGCCCACCTAGTAACATGGCTCCTTTTATGAGTAAGGCTTGGTGCAGCCAATTGGCTGTTTCTCCTCATAGTGGTGCCATCCAGTTTCACACTGTAAATGTGGGGGTGGCTCCCAAGCTATGGCTCCGCTGTGAGCAGGGTATGGCATGGCCAACTGGCCTATCCCTCCTCATAACAGTGCCATTCAGCTCCATACTGTAAACTGGTCCTGTTATGAGCAGGGTACAGCGTAGCCAACTGGCCTGTTCATCCTCATAATGCTGCCATCCAGTTCCACACTGTAAATGTGGATAATCATTTCTTTACTTTACTGTAAGTATAGAAGAGGCATGCCACATGTATGAATAATATATAATATATAATATTTGAAAAGGTGTCATGGCTTGCTGGTGTAAAGTATTTGAGGCAATAGTAGACTAAAGAATTAATATGGTGAAAGCACATCGGAAGAAATATTCCTTTATTTGGGTGGTTTTTATCTGTTGTCCAGTTTAACACCACCTCCTGATCTTTGAGAGTTTTTTTTTTTTAGCAAAGTTTACTCTGTTACAAGTATCTGGGGCTTCTAGTCTTATAATTTTCCCCCTTCCTCCCATCAATCTCAGAGTTCCTAAAAAGGTCATGAACAATTCCCTTCCTCCTTTGATGAAGGGAAAGGATTAAAATAATAAAATTAGGTGAAGCTTGAGGATACAGTGGGGAAGGAAAAGGTTATAGATAGATACAAGATCAATAGACACAGAACATTAAAACTAACCCATTTGTGCAAGCTAGGAAAACTAGTGAAGAAACTATGATCATGACAAATCTGAGGAGGATGGTGGAGAAAGAGATTTTAAAAAAGAAACAAAACAACAATAATAATAAAAAGGAGGGAAGACAGAATGAAATGGAGACAGGAGAGAAACTGAATGGAAATAGAAAAATAATTGAACAGATAAGGAGAAATAAATAAAGAGATAAACAGTGTGAAAATTTAATATAAAAAAAGGTAACAGAAAGAAAACAAAAAAAAAGAGAAAGAAAGATTACAATAATTTCTTCATTTGATTTGAAGTATTATTTGATTTCTAAAGAGAAATATGCTAATCTATTCTAAGAGGCCAGAAGAGTCAGGAAATATAAATATAAATGGCAAGTAGGAATAATTAGCTTCATAGAAAAGTCAAGAGAATGGTATTAGAGAATTAACACATCTTCAGATCAGTTCTGCAGCAAGAGAAGTAGCAAGTTAAAGGCTCAAAGACATCGTAGCAGAAGGAACAAGGTAGAAAGGTCAACTGATAGCAGTACTTCTAGGGAATTCAGATGTATCAGAGACGAGAGATGGGGTGGTGACATCAATGATTCCATGTGTACAATTGTGAAGGAACAAATCTTTGCAGTGTTAACATACTAAATATGGTGAGCCAAGAAATCTTAATTAAAATGACATTCGTGGTGAGAAGAAGGAATCATTAACACTTTGATCAATTCAAATTAATAAAGACGGGGGAGATAACTCTGAAATTTTAATCAAAATTAATTATAAATATAAATAGATAACTATGCAAAATAAGGTAACAAAGATTCTACAGTATACCACTAGAGGGCAACATGATCCCTATAATTTATTATAGGATAATAAATACCTCTTACTGTAAAACAGAGCAACAGAGATTATATGCTCTTTAATAAGCAGAAAAGAAATTGTCCTACACCCTACTATGGGGCAACAGAAGCCCTACATCTTAATACAGATAAACAGGAGACCATATATAGGAGGATTGAAGTCACACATGTTCACACTCAATGATATTACACACCAGCAAACTGAATCCTCTGTCTCTTCTATTACTCAGTTTCCTAGCATACTATACTCTCACCAAAACCACTCTCTACACTACCCCTATTCTTACTCTGTTACACACTTAATTGTTTTAAGGCCATTTTCCCCACTAAAGCAGAGGTTAGCTTGCAGATACCTTAACATGCTTCAAACTCATCATTGGATCCTATTTATCCTATGTATTGTGTGATAAGGTTGTAACCTCAAGGAATACACAAAAAGTGCTTGTGAAGTTTGTCTTTCCTTTAGGCATTTGTGAGAAAATATCAACAACCTAGAGAGCCCTTTCAACCTACTAGAAACAGCAACAAAATCTTCCTCAAACCATAGCTGTTAGTCTTAAAAGAAGGACTCCTCAGTAATGTAGTTCTGCCAGCATATTGACATGATGAAGTGTAAAGAAAAAATGTAGAACTGTCCTAACTGCTTGGTGTGCCTACTGTAAAGTTCCATAATTGCCTAAAAGTGCCTGTAAATTCTTTCTAAAATCAAAGGGATTTAAAGAACTCCGGTTTAACTTTAGTTTCACTGCATTAAACCAAAGATTAGCAACCACTTTTAATTCTTCAAGTTGCGTGGCCCACATATACATTATACCTGATATTACATATACAATTTGAAAAGGTGCAAAGCCCACAGAGAACACCCCAATGGTCCACTTGTCCCCCCCCCCCCCTCATTCTATTTAGCAGTTGAGAAACAAATCTTTTAGGTAGGTAATTAGTGTATCTTAGTTAACATTCCTATGTGATTTGATACCTGTTCCTGACAGCTAGATGAACTGCTGCAATAGAGATTAAAGACTTGTGTTTAGAAACAACAGAAGCACCTAGAACCATTTCTAACTCACAACCAATGAGCAAGTAGTCCAATGCCTTGTTATCTCTTTGGCCATCTTGTCTTTACCGTGATGTAATGGCTACACCATTGTATTCTGAATTCAGTAGAATGACAAAGAGTATTTAATGTTTTCAACAATCTCTATCAAATAAGCATCATTTGAAGGTGTGTTACATAATCATTTGAAACCTAAGAAGTGTACTGTCAAAAGATAGGCATGCTCTTATAAAGTGCAAAGTTTAGATAAAGTAGGTTGGAGATCTTCATTTTCTGATTGTCAGGCCCCAAACATTGATCTTTCTGTTAACTTGTCACCAATAGCTTCATCCAAGATAAACTTGCTCACAATTATCCACCTTTAAAATTAATTGTAGATTCTATTCCTGCAATAATTTTTTTTTTCTTTTTAACAGACAGAAGGCCACGCATTTTGGAGAAAGGGCTGTAGTTCAATTAATCAAGCTCAGTATTTGAATGGTACTAATTTTATGAATCACTGAGGAGTGAAAGTTGACTTAGCAACATCAAATGATGATTTCTAGATTCGGCAGGACCTGATAATAATTTCTAACTTTAGTACAAAGTCACGAATAATAATGATGAATCAAACCAAACCAAACATAAAAACATATCAGTTGAGAGAGAAAAATGGGATGCAATCGTAAATTGTCCGAAACATTGACTAGAACACATCATTCATAATCGCAGACCCTTCTAAGCCTAGCACATAATTAATATTTCATTTACCAAATAAGACAACTTAACCAGCAGTTTTGTTATGTTTCTGTAGTTTTCTTTAAATATAGGCTGGTACAGCTGGAAAAGGGACTTGACAAATTTAAATATTTCTTATATATTAACAACATATTGCCATCAATCCGTGGAAATAACAGCTTTCTTTGCATCCTGATATTAGAGGGGTAACATATTTTAGACAAACGTAACTTGAAAAGAAAGGTAATTAATTTTTTGTTCAATAGATTGAACAAACGCAGACTGGCAATAATAATAACAAAATCTAGCAATCGATAAATTAAATCATTATTAAATATATTTATATACTACTATTAGGAAATGGACGTGCGAGTTAGTCGCAACATAATTAGATAACACAGCGTTGCAAACTCACACATTATATATAATGTCACTACTACTACTCGATTTAAAGAACGGATAAATAAGCATGCTGAGATTTTTCATCATACGGTCATCTTCAAGTGCTATCGTAGTGGTTATCTATAACGTTGCTTTATAAATATGGAGAGACGCAAGTTAATTTAATTGCAAACTGGATATCATGGCAAAATATATTTAAAAAGAAAAATTAGAATTTTTATGAATATTTAAGCAATATGAAGAAAGAAAAATATCGGATATTTAAAACATAGAAAGCTTTGCACGAAACTACTATGTGAGTAAAATTGATTTTTGCTACAATGAAATAAATATTATAGCAGCTGTAGACAAAAGCACAAGGTAGATTCGGTTTGCAAATATTTCGTATGTATGTCATTTAAAGGTAATGATACTTTTGAGGGAAAAAGACATTTTAAAGAAGTGAGATACGTAAGGAAAAGCCGAAGAATTAATCAAGAATCAAGGCCAGACTTCCAACTACAGCACATGGAAGACATGCGGTAACCGCTTCCACTCGATATTAAAAACAGCCGTATATCTCCAGCGTATACATTAACAATGTGTTATGGATGCTGGTTGTTGATTCAAGAAACGAATGTAGCATTCTGTAGCAAAGAAGCATGCAGATGTTCGAAAGAAACTTTTCTTTCTAAGGTAGAAGGCGGCGGAAGGGGAAGCACTCGATGATGTAAATGTATAACAACAAAACAAGTGACGTCGACCAAGCGCCAACATTGCTAGATGAGCAGGTGCTTGAAATAATTCAGCTTTTCCAGCAGCTTCTTAACGTCAAGTAGCCTAAAGTGAAAAAGTTGGAGGCGAAAACCTACCCGTGCAGTAAATAAAGCAGTCCCTGAGGCCTACTAGGAAGAAGTAGCAGTAGTTTGGGCGATTGTAGTAGGAGGAGCGGCAAACATTTTCAGAAGGTAGAGAGCTACTCGCTGTGACCAGTTGTTGCTTTCATTTCAGATCAGAAATGAGGCTTGCTGCAAACCTAAAACCACTTAACGTTGCCGCACTGCCGTATCTCTTTAGACTCGCACCAACTTTTCTATCTCTCTCAGACACAATATACATAATCTATAATATAAATCTGCTTTGGTTCATTTGTATACTCACGCAGGTGGAACATAGTACTACTATAGAAGTTTCAGCCGATGCCATGCTGCAGCCAGTTAATGATGCTGGCGCGAATAGTTCAGTCAAAGAGCAGAGAATAACTAGAACATTGTTATTCCTTGTTATTGAACTTTCTCATTCAGCAATTGATCTTATTTCACTATTTTGGAAACTTTAGCATCAACAATTCCCTTTACCAGAAAGAATGTGTATTATAATTTATAAGGTTACTAGCAATACTTAATTGATTATGTATGTACTTATGTTTAATCTTATATATTTGTTAAATGATAATAAAATAATGTTTATCTTTAATAAATATAATTTGGGACAAATTTTACTTGAAAATAACATTTTCATTTCTTTCCCCTCTCTTCGCGTTTACATTGATTTATGAAAATATATTCATTTCACACTTTGTTACGAGCCAAAGAATTTTAATAATATATTGCTCTTTCATCTTTTTTTTTTTCATTAACCATCATTTATTAGAAGTTTTAACGGTAACCAAAGCAGCTATCTTTATCAACTATTCTTCATATTGTATCCTCTGCCTTGTAATTCGGTCAAGTTTCTGCATAAACCAGACGATGACAAGCACGCGTATATGATGAAAAGATGGGCGCGTGGTTAGACTGATGAGACTAGCTATAATGTGTGACGATATATATAGGAAGAAAGTGTGACAGTGTGTGAAACTTGAGGATAGAGATTGAGTAGAAATATGTGATGGGAAGAACAGAAACAGAGTTATGTATTTGGAGAGAGAGAGAGAAATAAATTTAAAAAAAGAGGAGTAAGAGACAGTAGATAAATTTGTATATGAGGGAAAGATGTAGGAAAAGAGAAATAAACAGTAGTGAAGGAAGAGAAGTGCAAGAAAATGGCTGTAAGGTATGTGATTAAGTGGGAGGAAAGCTCTACAAGTGATAGTGACGAAGAACGGGAGGTGAAATAGAGAAAGATTATATGCTAGAGAACGGGAGGTGAAAGAGAGAAAGATTAAATGTAAGAGAGAGAGGCGCTGATGGTGGCGGCGGCGAGGACTCCCAGAATGCTTAGCAGAGATCCCAAGGTTGGTTTCGTGGACAAAGAAGTCAGGAATGCGTGTTATTTAGTCATAGAAGTTTTGTTCTGCTTACCTTTGTGACTTGTAATGGAGAAAAGTAGTTTTTACTCGCACTTACAGTTTAATAATGCCAAAAGGTAACTTTTATTCGTTTATTATTTCTTTATTGCCTATAGTAAACTTTGTTTTTAAGCACTTGTTTCATGAATGTCTTCCGAGAAGCTACTTCTAACCTTATATATATATTTATATACTATCGCTCTACTAACTCCTCCATACTAAATGATATTCTTATATATGTTACCGCTGATCGGAAGAAGACTTCATGACATTTATGTATTTAAACCTTAGTCGATATTTTAAGTTAAACTTTAATTGCCACATTCTCGATATTAAAGAACAGACACATTGTATACGTTCTCTCTTTCTATATCTCTTTCTTTCTCTCTCTCTCTATATATATATATATTGTGTCAGCCGGTTGGTGGAGGATATTTATAGTAAATATGTATAATTTTAAAGCAATTATAAAGTTACTCAATACTGAGTAATTTATACATTGTCATTTAACACCCTGTATTTTTGTGTTGATATATATATATATATATCTATATCTATCTATCTATCTATATATATATATATATATATATATATAAACGCGCGTACACACACACATAGTGTATGTCTGTCTTTCGACATTCCTGAGCTTTTCCTTTTGATTCTCACCTGATTTCTACACGTTTTGTTTTCTTGCAAATTGAGTTTTTCCTTTCTCTTCGTTAATTCACTTCACATGAATATATATAAATACACACACATATAGTATATTCATATCTCTCTGTAAAATGGCTCCATCACATTCTTGCCAATGTATTGTCACTCATCTTACCTGAACAGAATCATTAATTCTTTCCCTAACCAACTTTCACATGTCCCAAACTAAATTGTCCCCCATCAGCCGGTTAACACGATGGTTTATTTATTTATTAACTCTTTTTTCACTTAAAATTCCGAAATGTCTTATATATTTATAACCTTGTTTTCGTCGGCTGACTCTGGGAGAGTGGAGTGGGGAGTCTGGAAGTCACAATTTCTTCTCTTCATCCATCAGCTTGGCTGTCTTCTCCCTCCCCTAAAGAATCTTGTCCTAATCTAAAATTAACTTTTTCTATCTCTAAGTAGGTAGTGGTGTGTATTTTAAGTAGATCTCTCTTCCTCTCTCTCTCTTCGAAAGTAGCGACTATATTATTGTTGTTGCTTGTGTAGGCCATTCTTCATCTGCTAAGAACTTCTAATGAAAAATATGTCGTCGTAGTAGTAATGTGATGATTTCATCTGACTTGATTCACGAAACTTTTACTTTGTTTAGCCCCTGGTCATCTTTGAATCAATATATCCTATAATATGAAATGTCCAGCCGTAGCCTTACCATAATTTTATGTTGGTAGTGTATGAGAAAACCTTATCCAACGTCTTTCATTAAAAAAAAAAAGATTTGGTTTTATTTAAAGCGTAATTAATTGAGAAAACTCTAAATTCCACTAATATTTGTTATTTAGTCTCAACGCCAAAGACCTGTTTAACTTTCAAAAATAGTATCTCGGACTATATCAGTCTGTGTCCTTTTAAAGACAGCAGAATATGATTTCTTATTTTATGTTTGTATGGTATTGATTTAAGGTAGATTTTGGCTGCTATTTCTAAACGCTCTTATGACAACATAAAGGCGCCTTGGTAGTTATTTTGATCATATTCATGATATTGGCACCGAAGAGACAGAGAGGTCTGGTTACTTTGCTTTATGAACCTCCAGGAGGATGAAAAGTTAACTTCGACATGATTTGAATTCAGAACGTGGAGATGAAATATTGTAAAGCATTTTGTCCAGTGCCCTAAATTTTCTACCGATATAATGGTTTGTTGTCATGGTCTCAGGAAGAGGGGAATGAATATTACGCGACGTTTATACTTTCAGGAATAGCATGGCAAAAGTTAAATTCGACTGTCGTGGGAACTTTTTCTATGCTACATATCATATTAACAAAAAAATGTTTGTTTTCCACTATTAGGATTAAGAAAAGGCGGAGGACGATAGGAATTTGTAACATTTGTAACCTTTTGTCGAAGGTACGAATGGTTCCAACTGGTAAAATGACTCCAATCAAGAACCCTAATATAATCGTAGGCTGGGCAATAGCTTAAAAGTTGTAAACGTCCAAGTTACAGAAGGCAAAGGAATTATGATGCCCATGTCTATTGGGGGTGTTTAATGAATTAAGTGACGTATAAATTCTGTGATTATCGGTCGAGATCGTTAACATATCTGTTGCAATATCTTAATTTTGTTATGACTTAGTTATGGCATTAACAGTGCCCATGACCTTCGCATGCTGGTGAGATATTTGCGGTTTAGGTTCAGCTTGAACATCTGTGGGAAAAATGTGTGCGTGTATGGGGGATTGGCGAAGTTGATAGTAGTGGGCGAGGTGTGAGATACAGTGGATGGGGTAAGGAGAGAGACTGTTGGGCCAGAGGCCGTTGCAGTAGTGATAGTAAAAGCTGAACGATTAGAGGAGAAACGTCTGTGAGCCTAGGTGTGTTGAAGTGTGTGCAGTCTTGTCAGTCAATTGGGTGGCCCTTTGGATGCGAAACATACGTTACTACCAGGAATGTGCCGCTAGCGAATTTAAAGTCCCGGTGTTCAGTCACTCGATTGTGTTAATAATAAAAATACAAGCCAACATTTTTTGATTAGCTGGATCTCCAACCCTGGTGTTTGATTGGTACTTGATCGTCTCAGCCGAAAAGAATGAAAGACAAAGTCGAGTTTGGACGGGGGTTTTAACTGGGAAGATACAGAGAAGTAAATAAATAGAATATATGCTTCATGTAAGTAAGAAACTACATTCACAGAATAAATATTTCCATAACATTTGCAACTGTTATAGCCTATTTATATACGATATTTTCATTCCTGTTGGAGCCTCCAAAATTATAACAGCAGATCTTAGCTACTTTAAATAGTCTACTACATAATATTTGTTTATTCATCAATTTCTATCATGTACAACTGTAAGATTGCACGCGCTTATGTCTATATGTATAATGTACACACACGCACTGCATGCATTGATTGACGTTTGATTGCGTTAAAGAACACCTGTTGTGCTGTCATCCGCATTGCTAACTGGTGATTGTAACATCAAGATGTGGATGTTTACAATGTGTATGCTATAATCTGTGTGAATATATTTATAAACTACATCTGTGTCTGAACTATGACGTACCTAAACGTTCATACACGTTTGGTCGATGACGAACGTAAATGTGTGCGTGCGTTTGCTCTGTGACGTATACCTGTGTCCGCCCTATTCCGTGGGCCGATCTATGAGTAAGGCTGCTTTAACGCACTGTGCTTTTCTCTGTTAATGTTATTGTGTAGTATGTTTGTCTACCCATCCATTTATATTACATTACATTAAATATATATTTACACACACACGTGTGTATGTATGTGTATATATATATAATCTGTGATGTTGACGGACGTGAGAATGAGTACTCAATACTAGTTTAAATCTACTTTATTATGGCCATCTTGTCTGATGATCCTGTGAATACACAGGTGAAACTGCAAACTAATACGACTCATCACTTTGCCTTAATAAAGAATATATATAATTTGATTTGTTAGTGATCATTATATATGATGTCTACCATCATCCTCATCATTACCATGTGTTTTAATGCAGTGTATAGTTTTATCTCTAACTAATTTGATACACATTAATAACGATAGGGCATTTGTTTCTATAATATTCGCTTCGAAATGTATTTGCGTGTGTAATTTCGGTTGATTTGGTAGGCGTTAGATCGTTGTTCTCTGCGTTCTGAGTTCAAATCACGCCAAAGTTCACTTTTCCTTTCACCCTTTCGAGATCAATAGAATACCTTGCCAGTGCTGGTGCAGCCCTCTTTCATTCCAGCTGTCATACCTTGGGTGTTCCGCTGGATCAAAGGAGGCTAGCGACTATGTATGTATATCGACCATAATTTGACCGAAATCGTTGTGATTTCCAGAGGTTGACTGAAGAGATGGGGCTATCGGTCTTTCCGTATTTTTTTCCATTGTCAGCCATCATTCTTAATCGAATGTGACTTGATAGTATGTAACATGCTTTCGTGATTGGGTGCCGATTTGACTGCTTTTTCTAGGGAGTCGAGTGACTTCATGGACACTTCTTTTTTCTCGTTATCGTATATGTTGAAATGGGTTGTGATTATTCACGTGTTTGATGTATTCATAATTTATACATTTAGAAGTGTGGCGTATGTTAGTAAGTAGGGAAGTATGTTAGTAAGCGAAAGGAAGGCGCGCTTTTATTTTTTATCTACTCTCGGGTCTTGAATAACACCCCCCCCCCCATTAATTTTTCAATCGCTCCCTCCTGCTTATTAAATTTTGCCAATCTACCTCTGGTGAAATTTTATTTTAAGTGGTAGCATTCCTGCGACAAGTAATTTTCTTTAGACATTAAAAAAAAACATTATGCACATTATGCATGACAAAAGAAGTACATTACTAGAAATCCCATATGTTATAAAATAAATACGATGGGTTAGGGCCTCAATATGTAAACTAAATAACTAATTCTGGTATATAAAACGCTTATCCCTCTCCGTATTATTTGGGACCCAAGCATACACTATTTAAACTGACTGGCCGTACAGCTTATTTTACTATCGCATCACTGTCATTCGATAATTTCACAATGGGCTAATTTGTGGATGGTAATAGCTTCCATGCCAATGCTTTGGTGATTGTGATGATTGTTTATTAGGGACCCTTTGCTGGTTTGTTGTCGTCAAAATGACTAAGTAGCAGTCACCATTGATTTAAATGATTTAAAAACTCCTGTTGTTATTCTGGAGCACCACCACTAGTTTCTTTCTGGCCAGTTGGTGACCGATGAACAATTCACTTTACTAGAGCAATGCTATATATATTGTTATCCGGGGGTGCGCATGCAAGCTGATTCGGGATCCACTTTTTTTCTCCTCTGAGACAATACATACATGGTGGCCGAGGTGGTTCATTGTTGTTGCTGTTTTTTTAGCAACGTGAACTAGTTTTCGTCTGTTCGCTTCTTGTAGTCGGTGTGTTTGCATGGTTTTTACACTATTGGCTACGGCTGAACGCCAGCCAATGTGATTTATAAAGAATATGTGTGCTGATTCTCTGATAACAGACGGTTAGTTGGTGATTTCGTCTGTGGTTTAGCGGCGACGACAGGGCTGAATGACAACTGTCAGGACTCCGATCTTTGCTGACGTGATCTCTGTGTGTGAGAGAGAGAGGGTGAGAGAAAGGTAGTGCGGTTGTAAGTGAGTGAGTGAGCACGGTGTAAATAGCTGCTGGTTCAACATTGCTGTCATTCCAGCATGTATTTGGTGGGTTGTTGCTGCTCTTCCTCTCTCTGTTTATACCACCTCCACAAGCGTTGTTGCTTTTTCCTTATTGCCCTCACCACTCTTTTCTCTTCTACTCCCATTGTTGTTGCTGTAGTTGTTTTGTATGGAGTGGTGGCCTAGGTGGTGTGTACGGCTTTGACAGCTGAGAATGTCAATTGCTGTCCCATTGTCAACTGTCACATTCTTTGATAAACACTGTATTTGTGTCTTTTTTCTCTCTATGTATGCATGTGTGGCATCTACTTACTACATTACCACCACCAGCATCATATCACTAACAGCAATAACGTTTACCCAAAATACTCTCTGCCGTGTAAACCATCTTTGTGTAAACAACACTTTGTGCTTGTGTGTGCATTGAGCATAGCAATTCTTACTACTACTACTACTCAGCTGCGTGCCTCTCTGTGCAAACACGTACTATATGTAGATATGTAGTCGGCAATCCCTGGTGTTCGGGGATGATTATTCACCAGATTAAACGTATGTGGACCCGCTTGTGACTATCTAGGCCAGTGCGAGGCTCTACAAATTCTTGTAGGAGAAAAGGCGCCGTGTTTCGTCTCTTCGTGATGCTTTTTACCCTTACGTTTATCGTTATGTTCACTTCGTGCTGTGTCGAAGTGTTGGGTTCCACCACAGATTATTATTCCCGTATATTGATGCTACTCTTTTCAAATTGTTTTTAAGATAGTCTTTGAACAGCTTCCTTTGTCCTCATTACGTATGCTTTTCTTCATTCAACTGTTGTTTGTACAACTGGTGGTCTAGCATTCACAATCTAAAAATCTGGCGACCATCACATCTATTGCTGTGCAATTACGTGACTAGGAGCTCCCAGATATCACAGTTCTTCTGTTATCACCAATTGATCGTTGGAGGACTTGTTACCTCCAATTCTCTTGGATGCTTTGCTATTAGACTAAAGCTGGCACTGTGTGTAGATAAGCTTTCAGCAAAAATAGTTTACAGGACTATGACTTTCACACCTCGTTATCTTAGTGTGACTGCTGATGATTAGTAATAACTCTGAAATGTATGGATACAGTACTCTCAGCAATATTAAATGTATATTTGTTATATATAAACATATTGCTGTTGGAAGATGTTTCAAAATTTCTGTGTAGCTTTTCGCCATATCACTTCTTCTAAGTCAATTGTGTCGTAAAAGTCAACAATTATGTAACTCAACATGACCAGTGTAGCAGAGCAGCACACCAGCCTAAAATATCTCACTATCTTTAATATGGAAAACGTATTAAGTCCTAATTTTAGGACAACATATTTATAGGATGGTCATGCTTAGAAAGTTTATAATGAAATTTGACTCAAACTGATATTTTGAAGCATCTTATATCCAAGGTGCTGATTCTGTGTTCCTGATCATAGTGATGAACTAACTGAAATATGTATTGACTAAGTAGCTAATATTGAAATTAGATAGCATTGCTACATATTCTTAAGAAATGATACTCAAAATACTCTCGAGTCTCGAATAATCGCTCGCCCCCCTCGCTTATTAAATTTTGTTAATCTATCTCCAGTGAATTTTCTTTTATCTGCTTTCTCTCCTAATAGCCCCTTGGATTGTGTTTACCATTATTCCTTTATTATATAACTATTATGCAATGTTCACCTGATGATGTCACCAGGATCTTGCGTAACCTAGCCACTGAAATGTACATAGTGTTTGCTGAAATAAATGCATGAAGGAATTTCACCAATCCGGCCTCCTGTCATTTTACTCAATTATATATACTAGCAGAAAAACCACTCTATGGGTGGTTTTCTGCTAGCATGTGTAGTGTGTATATTGATATTATACATAAATATATATGCATGTAGATATGATACATCAAATGAAATCGTAATTGACAATATACACAGAAATTGAACAAAGTCTGTTACACTGTCTTCTGTAATCAGTCGAAATCCATGATACATTTAAAAGAAGACGATATTATATATAAACTGCATTAGGAGAAAATTAGCGACGGAAATATATGCGATATTTGTATAAGTGTTATAATATAACGGCCGCTAACCGGAAGTTTTGACATTTGAAAATTTTAAAGAAGTGAATTTTAAAGGTCTTTAAATAAGATATCAAATATATTTAATCAACAGCCACGAAATTTAGCAAATAAATTATGTAATATTTATTCATTATTTATTCAAAGTAATCCATCTTATTTTACAAACGGGGTAAAAAAATATATTCTGGACGCAATCCCGCACTCCTTTCTTTATTATAGTTAATATATATATATATATGTACACGCACGCACACACACATTCACATATTTATTAGAATGGTGTTGAAGTGTGTATACGGTTTTTTTTGGGGGGGGGGGGGGGGGCATCCTGTATATATATATGCACTGGGAAAAATATGATGTCCAGAAGACAGCCGGCAAGTGGCAACTGTTCACGTGTCCATCTTTTCCAGGTTTTCTGTATTCTTTATGTCCCATGTGTTTTTTTAAATTATATGTATACACAGGGTGCAGCAAAAATACCCTCACATTTTAAGGGTTGAATATGTAAAATATGGAAGGTTTTTCTGCCGGACTATATATACAAGGCCACTAGGAATATTGATGTAGAATCACCTTAAGTGTATTGAAATGACAGGAGGTGTCCTATACAAGCTTCACTGGAGCACCCTAATTTGTACCATACTTTTGTTTTCCCTTCAATCTATTCTATATATAAACTAGATAGGGTGTTTCTGTTTAGATTTTTTAGTAACCCCTTAGTATTGTCCCCCAGTTGTCACCTATGCCTTTGTGACCCCTTATCTAATTAAATTGACACTGCAGTGGTTAGAGGTGGCAACAGTGAAAGGGGCTGATTAATATATTGACTTATTTGTTGTTTTTTAGCGGGGTGGGGGTGTAGGTGCTCTTTGGCCTTTTCCCTAAACAAAAATAGATAGGTTGCCTGGCTAGCCTTGCTGTTTGTAATTACTGTGGACTATTTACAATCCTGGTCAAATGTATCTTTGAATGTGTTTCTGTGTTTTATGTATGTATATGTTTTAGTTGGGCCTATGTGTGATGTGTATTTATGTGCCTTGATTTAACATTTTCTGTGATTGAAGGTGAATGTTATCATCAACATTCATTTTTCTATGATAGCAGGGGTTGGATGGATTTGCAATACACAATCTCCATTGATTTTTAAAAAAATATTTGACTTTAAGGTTTTAGATGTTACCTAACCACCACCTTCTATATCTACTATTTACTATCAATTCATTATCTGACTACATTATCCAGGGTGTCTTTCCTTTTTTTTTTTGTTAAATACATATTGGCAATGTTATCCTTCCATTATCTTCATCAATAAACCATGTTTAACCCATTAGCATTTACATTACTCTATATGTATTCTTAATGTATTTTTGTGGCTTTATCTTATGTCACATAATATTGAATTGATGAGATTTTGATGTTATTTATTTTGAGAACAAAACCTAAACGTCTATATGAATTTGGTTATGGCCGGTTTGAACAGAAAGGGGTGAGAGAATTCTGGCTGGATACAGCTGGTTTAAATGCTAAAGGGTTAATTTTACTCATGTTAGTTAAATATAAATAGATACCATTACCATGGTAGGTACAGTTTACTATTGTTAGCTGTGGGAACAGTGTATAATCTGTTATACATAAACATGTCAACTATATTTTACAAACTGAAGTTATACAATGATGGAAATTAAAAAAAAAAATGATAAAACAAAATTAAGTAATGAAAAAACAAGGGAGAAAGGGTAAAGAAAAGCAGATCTGGCTGTATAGGAAAGTAGAGGTAAGGACTATAAATGCCAAAAATGTGAAGAAAAGAAGGGAAAGAGCAAGGACTATTAGGCAGCAGGAAATGTGAGCTCTGACTTATTCTATTTGAAGATATGATTTTCAATGGTGTTCCTAAGACTTCACAGTTTAGAGGACTTAATTAACTCTATTCCACATTCAATAGGTTGCATTTGTATGAGTTCACTTATATCTTCATCCACCATTCTCTATGCAGACATCTTGAAAATTGAGTTACAGATTAATGGTTTGAGTCCACATCCACTGTAGATCTTAAACATTTGAGAAATACTATAATATACAGCTGTTCCCTCAGTTGTCAAGAATGACTATCAAATTCTCTGGGGTATTTACCTATCCAGGGAATAATTTAGCTTTCTTTGACTTTATTGGTGCTAAGCACTGACACTGTGTGGCTGTTGGGGGGCATTTGATAGGCTGGGGGAGGGTCTGCATCTATCTGGGAGGTTAGTAGCTCTGCTTGGTGTTAAATGATGATGATTTTTGCTTGTTCTACCGATTCATCTTGTGAGAAAACCTGGTACCTCCCTCATTGATGTCCACAGAAGATGTAGATCTGAAAATGTTTGTGAAAAGCTGTATGATGTATGTTTATTTTGTTGATACTTGTGTAATATCTTCTGCCATTGTCATATGTAGGTAAGGTGAGTTACAGTTCATCCCCTTTTGCCATAGAATTCTCATGTTTTAAGGTGGAAGTATGGTGGTTCTAAAAATTCTCTCAACAAATTCTATTCTGATAATTTCTACCCTTGAATATCTTGTCTATGGAATTCTTTTTTGGCTTCTTGCTTTCATGAGCACAAAAATTCAAAAGCAAAATGAATCGTTATCTTCTTTCTCCTTGAATTATGTTCTATCTTGTACTTTTCCATTTTCTGTAATAGCCCCTTGCATTTTGTGGCTTATTTTGTGGTAAATTAAAAACAACTTATCCTCGCTATTAACTGTCATATATATACTCATCTATATATAGGTATTGTAACTTCAGTAGTCTTCTTGATATTTTCTGTACTTAGCTTGTAATGTGTGTGATGTATTCATTCACTCGCATATGTAGTGTTGGTGTGTGTAATGTATTAACTCAATAGCAGTTAAAGAGTGTGTATGTAATGTATTAACTCATACGCATATGTAGTGTGCATCAAGTTGTCTTATTATTTGCCAACTAGAGTGTGTTGTCAGTTCAGAGTTTTTCTCCAGGAATAAGGTTCATATATCAGTATATAGTTATACCTTGCTTGTTTGAAATGCATAACAATAGATTTCTTTGATGATGGATTCTCAGTATATTAACATGAAACATGTATCCTCTCATGTCTTTTCTAAAACATCATATGTTGCTTCAAGGTCCCAGAGGATAATGAGGGAGATACACTGAATGAATAGGAAGGTTGTGATGCTATCTAGCTTTTTGTCCTCTTAGTCTCTCAGCCAGTTCCAACTGAGGTGGCATAACAGCAGGTGAAGATATAAGATAATACTATGGAGCCTCACGTGGATAAGACATTATACTATCATTTACCTCTGTGTTGTGGTCTTTAGCCAGGCCATACATCATCTCTGTAGCTATTAGCACTTGCATTGCAGTGAGATGTGGGATTCTGGTGAATGAAACACACAAATTCTTTCTTCTAATTAGACAGACAGAGGAAAGCAGCATTATGTGCCTTGACCAAAGAGCTCTAAGGAAGCTGCCATTCTTGAATGCATTTGAACTCATCAACTGTTGAGTTATTTAGGAAGACAAACTAGGTTATTGTCACCACAGTTTGTTTCATTAACTTAATGTTTACATTTTGATATATATGCTGATATTCATGCACACACATATTTGTAGACAACCTCATCCATCTAAACTGGAATAAGGATAATTTGGTGTAGGTTATAGTTGTTGTTGTTTAACCATAAGTCGGCCATAATTGAGCTAAGACATTTTGGCGGTGACCGTCTTGTCTTTTCTTGGGCAGAGTGCACCGAAGCCCAATGTGTCTATCCCTTTTTAACCCTTTATCAGTTAAACTGGCTATATCCGATATCCGGCCAGAATTCTCTCACCGCTATCTGTTCAACCGGTTGTAATCAGCTGCTCATACTGATGTTAAGGTATTGTTCTCAAAATAAATAACATCAAAATCTCATAGATTCGATATTATGTGAGGTAAAGCCTTTACTACGAAAACAGTAATATAGAGTCATGTAAATGCTAAAGGGTTAAGACAAGATGTCATATAAGGGAATTTGGGCTGCTATTTCTAGCAGGTCAGTGTAATAAACATTAATAAAGATTGGTTCATTTGTCAATATACATTAGGTCTTATAACTAATCTGTAAACTTGTACATGATATGTAGTTGAGCTCACCCTCTCTATTGGTTTTGCAGATGCTCAGCATACGTTTATCTTCTTGACTTAAGAGTTTTTCATATAATTTGTAACCAGTTGCTACTATCACTACCTGCTGTACTTTATAACTCAATATATTGGTAGCTATTATTAAATACTAAAATTGACAAGCTTACATGTGGCATGTTACATGGCTACTATGAGTAATGTTTACATAAAATTTGACTGATTGCTGACATTACTATAATTTTACCTTACTTCTAACATGTAACTAGCAATATTGTTTACAACCTACATTTCTATATTTCTGTATTCAACATGTAACTAACACTAGTCACCCTGTCTTTTTCCAAGGCATACAGTGTCCTGGACCGCATTATCCAATGTGTTCTTTTTAAAAATGGTATTATGTGTTGTTTGGGTGGGGATTAGATTTGGTCAATCATGTTGAGTCTCTCTTTGGTTTGTCTTTTGGCTAGTATTGCAATCTCAAGACAGAAAAACCATTTCTTTTCATTTTTATGAAGAAAATAGTTCCCTATATTGGTATGCGGTTTCATTCTGATAATCATTGATCCCATCTTCATCATCATCATTATGTTTAACATGCTAGCATGGGTTAGATGAGTTGTCCTGCTGTGAGACGAGGCAGATCAGATGACTGTGTCTTGCTCATACAGAACTTTTCCTGGCTTGGTTGCTACGGCTGGATGTTCTTCCTAACACCAACCACATTTAGAGATTGGCCGGGTTGCTTTTTGCCGTGACACCTACACGACCACTTTACAGAGTGGACTGGGCAATTTTTGTCGTGAATCCTACACGACCTGGGTGCTTTTTGTCATGACACTAAAATGAATGACCCTTCATACTTAATGGCATTTTTCTAACTTATTTAGTTTTAAACATTGTTTAATGTAACAACTCTTTAATATCAAGTCAGCTTTAATCAGCATATATCCTTGTGGCTCAACTACTTTTAATTGATTTTGTTATGCTGGAATTTTTTTATACACTGTTGCCAAGTATGAACTGCAAATCTGCTTATAATACTTGATGATGTCATCAGAAAAAAATGTCTTTACTGTTATTATAATTTTTTAACTCCAAGTTAGATCTATATTTATAGACTACCATTTGTAACAATCCTATCTTTTATTCAAATTTATGACTATATCATCCAATGTGGCAATCATTTTTAAGAGATAATATATTTTAAAACTTCTTAAATCAGGTATATTTGAGGTGAAATTAGCTTTTATTTCTGGCAAGTTGAGAAACCATATTTCAGGTTACTAGCTATGATCAGCAAAGTGCCTTTTGGTCATCATATTCGTATCCTATTGGTTGTCTTGAATAATCTGGAATTTAAAGTCCAGAGATATGAGTATCTGACTACCTCAACAATCTGTGGTATGTAGATGACGGCATTTATAGATTTTATTAAACAAACTGTTTTGCTAATAATAACCTTGTTTTATGACTTATTAGTTTGTTATAAAATTCCTGTGTATTCTTATGGTTGTTTGAAGTTTTTTCAGAAGATTTGTTTGTGAAATAGCTGATGTTCTCTTCATAGTTTTTATGCTTCATAAGTGGTCTCTAATAAGCTTATTGGCCATTAGATAGTAAAAATGTATGGCCTAATAAAGTGTAGTGGATAGGATGTGAGCCAAACTTAGACTCTAAACTGAAAATCACAAATTCAGCCTGCATATCTCATAATGTCAATCACACTAATTCTCCTAATCATAGGATATTTATGGAAGTACAAGATAGAATTGATTTTATATATGCATATATGTATGAATATATAAAGAAAATATTAGCAGTTAAGATTTTTCTTTTATACGAACTGTATTAAACAATATACATTTATAAATTCTGAGTTAAGGGAGGTGAGAATGACAAATTCTCTGTGAGTTAGTAAAAATGGTTTGATTTCAGTTGAGAGATTTTGTTTGTGTGTGTGTGGACTTCTCAAAATTCCTTAACCTTTATTAACATTTCTTATAAGTACTAGTGTTGATATGACCAGCTAAGTCCCTTCAGGGCCCCAGTGTAATGGGGGCAGTCTAATGACTGAAACCAGTAAAAGAATATATATATATATGAGGCAGTTTTATGGCTGAATGTCCTTTCTGATCCCAACCTTTTTAATCATCTTTTACAACATATAGGAATACAGTGTACTTATTTTAAAATTCAGAATACATACTTCACAGAGCCCTACTCATAAACATCTTCATGTATTTATTACATTCATATAGGAGTATATATATATCATCATCATCGTTTAACGTCCATCTTCCACGCTTGCATGGGTTTGGACGGGAATTTTCCCACTTGAGGCAAGATTGGTTGTCTTGCTCGTATAGGACTGTCTGGCAGGTTTTCTATGGCTGGATGCCCTTCCTAACACCAACTACGTTTACAGTGTGGACTGGGAGGTTTTTACCGTGTTACCTACATGGCCACATTACAGCGTGGACTGTGTGTTTTTTTTTTCGTGACACCTACACGACCTCATTTGTTTCGGCCTGGATGTTGTGGTACCAACATAACTTTACATCGAAAGGGGTGGTGTGGATGGGGGGGTATTTTTGTGAGAGGTGCCTACTGACTGTAGGTTTCGCTTTGTACTTAGGCAAGGCGGGTCTTCTGTATTACTGTGTAGCGCCAAAGATCTCGGTCCAGTGACATTGTCTTGACATATATATATATATATATATGGACGTCCAACCCATAAAAGCTGTTGAAATGTTAAGAGCTTAGCAATCGGTCCAAACTCTTTATATATAGCCATTCTTTACTACCCCAACTATTGAGCACTCTGTTGAGTAATGGTCTAACTAGTTTTAAACTGACTCTATCCTGATTTATTTATATATATATATACATAATATTAACACTCCGGTTGATACATAATTGATAATGCTTTAAGGAATACAAGTTGTAGAATGTATTATGTATGTTTAAAACCAAAGTTGGTAGATTATTTGATCAACCAACTTTGCCTTTCATCCTTACGGGGTCGATAAAATAAAGTACCAGTAATGCACTGGGTAATTGCTGGCCTTGTGCCTAAAGTAGAAACAATTATTTGATCAACCAACTTCCTTAAATTGAAATATATATAAATATATATATATGCACGCGCGCGCGCACACACACACACACACACACACACACACACACACACACACACACACACACACACACACACACACACACACACACACACCCACACCCACACACTCTCTCTCTCTCTCTCTCTCTCTTGCTTAAAAATCTGACTGGTTTGAAGAATTTGGTTTATTTACATTTGTCTTAATGATAGTGCGGTTGTTATAAATTGCCTTTCAGTTTTTTTTTTTTTCATCACTGCATGTTACCCTGGATTTGCTATCATTTAAAGATGTGAAGAGTTTTTTATTTTATTTATATTTTTTTTGCCATCTCTGGAATTCTTGACCATAGAGACCCAAGAAGACCTGGGATAAGGTGATAAAAGCCGACCTTACTCAGTTACACCTCTCAAAGGTGATGACACACGACCGTGACCTCTGGCGTCATGCAGTAATACAGAAGACCCAACCCCCCACGGGTACAAGCCGAAGCTGAAGCATATAGACAATATGCCTCCACACCCTCCCACTGCAAAGTGGTTGTGGAGGTGCCACGGCAAAAAGGCACCCAGCCCACACTGTAAATTGGACGTGTAGGCGCCACGGAAAAAAAGCACCCAGCACTCACTGTAAATGAGGTTGGTGTTAGGAAGGGCATCCAGCTGTAGAAATCAAGCCAGAATCAGTTCCCATATGAGCAAGGCATGGTCAGCCAACCGGTTACTGCCCACAACAGGACAACCCATCTAGCCCATGCTAGCATGGAAGAACGGACGTAAACCGGTGATGATGATGAGACAGAACCACTTGAACAAGTGATACCCTCATTTTTTGCACATGCTAAGCAGACTACATACAATTTCTTCTCTGTGTTCCTCTCTGTGTATATTGTGTGAATCATTTTCTACTTTTGGCACAAGGTCAGCAATGTCCCAGTGCATTACTGGTACTTTATATTATTGACCCTGTTAGGATGAAAGGCAAAGTTAACTTCGGCAGGATTTGAACTCAGAACTGTTAAGGCCATAACTCTATGCTGCAAAGCATCATGTCTGATGCTCTACAGACACTGCCAATCCACCGCCCTTTTATTATTGTGTGAATAATAGAAGGGATTAGCATTAGGTGAAGAAACCTCAGTAAAATGTTGTGTGTGTCACCTTGATAAATACTATCTTCCCACCTCCCTTCTTTCCTCTTCTTACACTGACTCTATGTCTGTGTGGGGTGGTGCAGGTACCCTGGAGGAGGGTTTTTCTCATCTCATCATCAGAAGTTGTTATCAACAGTTTATGAAAACAAATTTAAAAAGAAAACAAAACTAAATAAATTCATAAAAAACAATCAAACCAAACCAAACATGCTACATCTGTGTAAGGGGAATGTCTTTTTAAGTAGTGGAATTTTAATTGGTAAGCAATCTTTGGGTAACTTCCATTAATTTACCCTACCCACACCTCACTTCAACCACCTTCCAAGCTGGTATTTCTAGATTAAAACTTTAGATAAGTGTGGGTTGTTGCTTTTTTTTTCTTTTGTTTGTTAGTTTATTTCTGTTAATTGGAAGGTGAAGGGGGAGTATGGGGAGTGTGTGTGTGCTAGGGATTTGAACCTCAACACCTTTTACTGCATAAATTGCTAATGATGATGAACCCCAAGCTGGCCTCTGTAGGTAAGTGGTGGTGAAGAGTACTATGTTTTGTGTTAAATAAAGTTATCATCACAAAGGCTGTCTTGTTGGCCATTAAGATATCTTTCAAATGGCTGCAGATGGTGAGGAACTGGGGGAATACAACAGGACAGGAGCCAGAGGGTCTAGTATTGATGGTAGTTAGTAGTATTCTGACAGATATTTGTGTGCGTTGTGGTAAACATATACTGTGTCTTGTCAGTGATGGCTGGGTGGTGGTGATATTCTTGTTTTAATCAAGTTTTTATGGTTGTTGTGTTGATACTCCAAACACACCTGGTCAGATAGCCATGATGGAGCAATTGTGTGTAGTTATTGAATGATTGTGATCCACATATGTTCAGGGGTATAGCACACCTCTAAATGTTTAAGAAAAGATGACCATATTGCCAACTCTGGTATGTGGTGATATCTTAACCCTTTCAAGACCTTATTTCCAATGAAATACACCCTATTTTAATTAATCAATAAAGAATGTTGAAGGATTTACTCAAATAATTTATCATTTTATTACTAAAATAGTAACTTACTGTAAGGTTCTTATATAAAATTATGTTGGAAGTTTTAAATTTAAATTGGAAACCTTTAAAATGGATGGTTTTATTTCATAGAACTAGAGCTGGTTTGGGCCGGGTTCGGAAGTTAAGTGATGCATGATGACAATTTGAGTGTGTGAGGTTTTCTCCATTCATCCTCTATATTTGTAGATTATGGTGGTGTTTAAAGCAGAAGTGGGCAAAGTGGATTCAGTCGTTGTCCTTATGTATTTATATCTAATGATATACATCACACTATAGTCATAGTGGGTTTAATGAAACATAGCTATGGGATATTATATGTTAAGTATTTTGTGTTTCATTGTGTAGGTGGCTTGAATAGGGGCTATTTTGGTTTAGCCCCCAGCTCAGTGTTCTAGCTATGACCATTTTTCTTCTTTTTTTTTTTTTGTATGTCTTTTGACTTCATAGCCCAATGTATCCCGTTTCTAAGATAGTACAGTGTGGCTTGAGGAAAATTTGACTTCTATCTTCATCATGTTAACCAACTATTTTGAGATTCCTTCCATTTGGCCATCATCACCCCCTGTTGGTAGTGTTGTCATCATTGGTAGTGATGATATACTCTGATATCTATTAGTAGTGATGGTAGTGTTTTGAGCCAACTGATATTTACTAATTAGTGTTACTAATTAATACTGATTGCTGCCAACACTTGGCAACACAAACTTTCTTATCTAATCTTAAAGTATTTTCTGCTTATTTTGATATAGTCTTCACTTAGTTATTCTTCATTCGTTAGCTTTCTATTTTATTTTTATCTTTTTTATGAATTCCAATCTGTGCAATGAAATGCTTTCAGGCTATTGCCCTTGACACTCCCCTGTCACAGTATCCTCCACCCCTACCTACCCTCAACTGTTGTGGGGGTGCTATGCTAATATTGACAATAAAAATACTTCATATCTCATCATTTATAAACCTGGTTAGTTAGCTTTATGGTATTTTCAGCTTTATTAGCTAACTAATTAATGACTTCAAGCATCACTGACGATCTGTCTTACTTAACAGTAAACATCACCATTTTTATTGGCATTGAAAGCATCACTACTTACTGTTGTTGTTGGATAACTTAAAGGCATCTGGGTTATGTAGCTTGAATTGGATGTTATATAGTATCTAATAGTTTGCTTTTGACTTTGCTTATTTTCTTATCCCTACATGTACCAGTAATATAATAGTATCTTACAAAAGCAGTGATTTTGCAATTGAATGAGTTCCATATGTGTGAACTGGCAGTGTTCATGTAGAACTAAACTAGATGTATTATGATTGTGCCCCACTGTCCTAAATCTTGTTGAAGATGTTTTTCATTTCTCTGGTGCATATTTTCTGAATATTGTGCAGTGCAGTATAATTATCCACTGGCTTAGCAAAAGATGGCAGGGGTGTGTGGGTTTGTCTATTAATTCAAACAGAATGAGTAACCATATACAGCTGTTACTAATGTGGGATGCAGTATGACAGTCCAACTATTTTGCATCCATTTTAGCTTAGGAAACAGGTTTGCTTAGATCAAATTAGAAACTAGCTATTTTGGTAATATTCTTGTATGTATTTTAGTATGTTTGAAAATGTTATTGAAGTAAGGAAAGAGTTTCGGAAAGTCTATTTATAAGCTGTACTTCTCCCTTTAGTGGTTTTCAGTAACTGGTCTATGAGCAAAAGATCTGAAAGCAATGAGACAGCTTGATCTTGGAACACTAAATCATAATTTTAACATAGACTACCATGTTAGACTTATCTTGTGTTTGTCAGGATGTATACAAAATTAATAACTAGGATTATATCATTAACATTTTTCATTACCAAACCACCTGAAATTGCTGCAGGTTTTACTTAACTGTTTATATTTATCTAAACTCCTTCCATCAAGATTTCATCTAAGAACCTTTATTCCAAATGCAAGCTTAATGAGAAAGTTAGTTATATTACTAAATCACTCCATATTCTTGATTATTTTCAAAATGATTTGAAAATTATAGGCAGTGTTTGTCATTAGAAATAGGTAATGAAAGGATTAAAAGAATTTTGTGGTGAAGAAGAAAATGATTATTTAACTATTTTAACATTTTAAAAATATAGTTAGGTCTTAGAAAGGAATTAAGATGTTATACTGGCTCTAAAGATCTAACAATAGTATTAGTAATAATGAATTTTGTATGCTGAAATATTACATTTTCTGCTGAATATGTGTACAAAGCCAAAAAATGTTTCAGGTTATTAGTGACACTTCTATTAATTTGGCCTGTTTATTTATAAAATAACAGCGACAGATTTTATAGTGAACTTTACTATGCAGTCACAACACACACAAATGCATTTTTCATACTGATATCACAGACTTTGCTTTATTACTACCACCATAGCAACAATACTAATTGTGGTGGAGGGAGCACTATATGTACAATTGTTACCACAGATAGTATAGCTAGCACTACCAGTACACATTACAAACAGTCTTACATCCACACTCTGCCACTAGCAAAACCACAACTATCATTTCAGCAATACCATCACCTACTACAAAGCTTTTTATGTGCAAAAAAAAAAAGGAAGGACTGCATGGTTGTTTGACCTGCTAGAAATAGCAGCCAAGTCTCTTTCAAATAATACCCTCCCATCTTAAAAAAGTCCTAGATACACTATCTGAAATAAAGATGGGATGGAAGCACCATCAATCATAAGTTTACTCACCAAGAGCTCATTGAGGGGTAAATACCACTTTTACTGTTGTGTGATCTGCAATAATTGATCTGTTTGTAGTGTGATTCTCAATAACTGATCACAACTGTTTGACTGACTACGCTCAATCTAGAGTTGACTGGGGTCATACATTTTCAACAACCATTATCACCACCACTACAGTTATTCTAGGTAAAAGCCTTAAATATAATATTAGGGGGCAAAATAATCTCTTATACTTTAGTCTCTTCATCTCTCACTGTTTTTTGTTTCTCTTTATCATCTTCCCATTTTACTTGTCTTTACACACACTTTTCTCCTCTCTGTCTCCACCCCCTCTCTCTCTCTCCTTGCTTGTCTTTCTCTCTTTGAACAGGTAATAACACTCACTGTTGACATCTCTTATCTCTATGCTAGGGTGTTTAAAACACAATTTGATACACACACATACATATATACACACTCACATTCATAGTACTTCAGCCAAGTTGACTATGACCCTGGCTATAGTCTCCTGCTGTCTAAACCAGTAGGTGAGCAGGTGGGAAGTGTTTGGGTGGTGTCAGAGCAGTAGGTTGACATTCTTGAAATGCCGTTGCTTTTCAATGCAACACCTCTTCCTGATTGTTTCTGCTCACTGAATATATGTGTATTCCCCCTGCTTACAGGTTAGTTCAATGATCTCTTTCTTTCTTTTGTCCTTATTTGGCTTTATTGTTTAGCTATTGGAAGGGGACCTTCCTGTAATAGGATATTGGTTTAGGTGTTAATGATAATGTGTGAATAATAATTTCTAACAAGTACAAAGGTAGTCTTGAGGGGAGGGCATAGTTCATTATATGAACCTCAGTATTTGATTGGTAGTTAATTTGACCCTAGAAAGTTGAAAAAGTAAAGTCAACCTCAGCAGGATAGGAACACAAAACATAAAGGGATATAACTAAACACTGCAAAGCATTTTGCCAGACGCTCTACTGATTATGACAATAATGATGGTTTTTGTTTTTTTTTTCACATTGAAATAATTTTTACACATTCTATTCATCGAGGTCCCTATCATTAAAACACCTGAGAAGCCTCCTATATGTTGCAACCTTGTAACACTAACTAATTTACAGTATGAGGTGCAAATTTCAATTGAATTGAATCTAGTACATGCCACATAGTTTATGAATGTTGAGGATGGGTGAGAATGATACATAGATAACTCCAGTCTATTTTTGAACTAAATAAAAACATGAAAAAGGGACACTCCTCCTCCCTCTCATCCTGGGAGGGTCATGGAGGCAGTCCTCTGACACACCTCCCAGAGGGTCTTATCGGAAGCAATCATCTCCAATTGATCCAGCTAGATCCCCAAGCAAATACAGTAGATCTCAGGTTTATAAGGGCTGGTGGTGGAAGTTATGATGTTTATGGCTCTCTTCATAAATGTAGAAACTTCAGTTGACCAGTCACCATCATCATCATCATAACATCTGCTTCACCTGCTAAGTTTAAGTTGACCAGTATCTTTACCAAATGTCCAGAGAGCTAGAAAATACTAACTCATTACTGTGTCGATAAAAGTAAAAATGGCTTGCTGTGTGTAACATTTACATGTGCAAACACACACATGTATGTATGTATATATATATATATATATATATATATATATATATACACACACACACAGTGATTTTTACACACATACACATAAATATATGTATATACCCATGCAATTACACACTGAAGTACATGTGTGGAGCAAGTGTTGTTGCTTAGTTGACTTGCTCTTGGCAAGCTGGGTCTGTCATCCAGGTGTGTTCCCCAGTTGAAGCTGTTTCACTTTATCTGTTAATGGTTTTAGAAAGCAATTTCCACAATCCTGAAATGTTAGCTGGACTTATCACACATTGTTGGATATCTGATAATTTCAAATAAAAGGGTTAATGTCTACTTTCCCAGCTAGCAAGGGTTGGACGGGTCTACATAGACTAAGTCTGTACTGAAGTGGAGCCACTGATCTCCCAGGCAGGCAGGCCAGGGATCTGTGTCTAGCTTTATATACAGTCGACACTCCACCAAGTGCATAGAGAGTGGTTATGTCTTTGACACAACTGCGGATCCTCCCGGCCCTTTTGTGTGTGTGTATAGTGTTAGTGATCTAAATGTATAACACACCCAGTACACCTGTAAAGTGGTTTGTAATAGGAAGGGCATCCAGCCATAGAAAACCAACTAATCAAAGGGTTGGGAGGATTCTTCAGCTATATTGAAGACATGACAACCTTTACAGTGCTGGTACCAGGATAAAATGAACTTGGTACACTCTGCAGAGTACAGGAATGTATATGAGATAAACAGGTTCCTGTCCTGTCTGAGAGGTCAGTAGTTCTGAGTGAGTACTGATTTGATCTGTAATAATCCACCCAAACCTTGCTAGTGGAAGAAACATATTAAATGATGATGTATAATCCTGTTTGTTTATCGTTGTATATGTACATAGATAAATGTACTTCCATTTGTAGAATTTCCTAATTATTGTGTATTAATCTATCTGTGTGTATCTGCTACAATTTTGCCCCAGCATGACATACCTAGCTCAGTTTTATCTATATTAGTTGTAGCATGAGTGTCACTTATGACTACAGCTTTGTTATAAAATTGTATTGGAAGTATGGATATTATCAGGAGTTATATTGTGGGTCTTGAAATTTACCTTATATACTCATGTATAAGTTACCCCTTCTCCCATTTTATGTCTGAAAATGTGAAAAAATCCTGAACCCCTGTGTATAAGATGAGGCAGCTAGTTAACATGTTTAAATGGTGCAGTTTTGTAAACTGCTACAAGTGAAGAATATTTTATGGAGATTCAATATTTGATATCTGAAACATTTTTAAGTGTCATTTAGAATATAGTTTTTGTTTCCCAATTCTATTACATAATAATTTTTTTTTTTTACCATTTCATAAAAGTTTCAACAACTTTCTTGAATATTTGTTTACTTTATTTTAGCAGGCAGCAATAGCACCAACTTTCAAATGTAACAGGTTTTTATTTAACATACAAATTGAATGAAATGTGTGCCTTAAAAATCTTGGAAACCAAGTAGATCTATTTTTGTAAAGTTATTAAAGTTTTATACAATAAACTTCATACCTTTATATTGTACAATAGGAAAATAAAAGCTTGTGCAAAAAAATAACTTTATTATATAAAATTCACAGAATAATGAAAGACATGACAACCTTTCTAGCACTGGTATCATGATACAATGCTCACAGTAGAACACTGGACTGTAAGTAAAATACAGACCACCAGCCCAGTCCCACTTGAGTACTGACTTGGTCTGTGAAGACCCTTGTGAACAGAAATAACAGATGTTAAATGATGACAATGATGTGTCATAAAAGAATTAATTAATTCTTTATCACTATCTATTTAATCTTCTCTTTATTTCAATTTTTCTCCAAGCAGCTGGTAGCTTATCCAGCTAATCTGAGCTATAAGAAAACTAAACATTTTGCTATGGAAAAATGGGAATGGGTAAAAAGTAACTTCAGAAGGCCACCAAAGCTTTGAATTTATAATTTGTATTCTTAACCCTTTTGTTACCAACCCGACCCAAAACTGACTCTGGTTCTCTGAAATAAAGCCACCCATTTTAAAGGTTTCCAATTTATATTAAAATCTTCTAACATAATTTTTATATAATAACCTAACATTAAGTTACTATCTTAGTAGGGCGGTGGATTGGCAGTATCGGTAGAGAGTCGGACGCCATGCTTTCCAGCATAGTTACGTCCCTTTACGATCTGAGTTCAAATCCCGCCGAGGTTGACTTTGCCTTTCATCCTTACAGGGTCGATAAAATAAAGTACCAGTAATACACTGGGTAATTGCTGGCCTTGTGCCTAAAAGTAGAAACAATTAAGTTACTATCTTAGTAATAAAATAATTAATAATTTTAGTAAATCCTTCAAAATTCTTCATAAATAAATTGAAATAGGGTGTATTCCATTAGAAATGCGGTCATGAAAGAGTAAAGCACAAAAATCAAATTAATGTATTTATGTACTTTCAAGAGAAAAGAGTGTTTTGCCAGGATCCTTAATCAGAGAAGTGTTTTGGCAGGTTATAAATGTTTGACCACTGCTCTCTGGTCACGAAAGGGTCAAGTAATTGACTTAATCATCTAGCAACAGAAAGTCAAACTAAGAAACAATAGTATATCATAGGACAGACATTTACTTGGTCAGTGGTCTAATTATTCTTTATCATCCTCACTGCTATAAGCTACTTAAAATATTATACTGACTGAAGATTAACATGCTGAGATTCAGAGTTTATCTTTGTGGTAGTAGATTATGTTAAGCCAAATTAGAAAGGTCAGTTTGGACAGAGATGGAAAATTAGGTGAAGGAAATAATAATTCCTTTATAAGGAAAGATCTTTTTCAAGAATGTTTTTACTTTGCCTGTTTTTTTAATTTGTTTTTTTTAACCTCAATTTAATAAATGTAGCTCAGTTTAAAAAAAAAATTGATATTTTGAAATTTTAGATGATTCATTGAAGCAGATATATTTTATAGCTTAGATTATATGTTAAGACTGACTATTCAACTAGTTCATGTCTAAATTTTTGAAATGTGTTGTTGTAATTACAATTTTCCAGTCTGTTAGCTTCATTTTTCTGAAAAGAAGGTCGGCACATGTAACTTTTCTAGTATTGTTGGTTACTCTAAGAAATTGGGACAACTAGATGTTATTAGTGTAGTTGGTATTGATTTATTTGGGCTCAAGGGGAGGAACATAGTCAATAGTCATCCACACCTATCAATAAATATATAGTACCTATTTTTAATCAACACCAGAAGGATAGGAAACAGAGTAAAGGTCCATATAAATACTTCCAACATAATTTTATATAAGAACCTCACTTTAAGTTACTTAGTGATGAAATAATTAATAATTTTCGTAAAACCAACCCTGGTGCTATGAAATAAAACCATCCATTTTAAAGGTTAGGTTTCCAATTTAAATTAAAATCTTCCAACATAATTTTAAATAAGAACCTTACATTGAGTTAATATCTTAGTAAGGAAATAATTAATACTTTTAGAAAATCCCTCCATGTCCTTCATTAATTAAAATAAAGAGTATTTCATTAGAAATATGGTAATAAAAAGGTTAATAGTTAGAGAGGAAACTGTAGAAATGAAGAGAAGCAAAATAACTGGGTGGGTAGGGTATGGGACTACTTGCTCATAGGTCATGGTTCCAAATTTGTTATAGATATTTGGTTATTTTCTGGAGCTAAACACTTTATTCTAGATTGACTCACTTCACCTAGCTGCCATGATAGATAAATGAACTGAGTCATTTAAAAGGCCTTTCACATTTTCAGAGGAAGAGGATTTATGAATGGAGTTTAGATAAAAACAATTAAAAGAGATTGTCCTATGTTACGAGTGTAGGATGGTGAGTAGTAGATTCAAATATGAGGTGTATATGAGTTTGATAAGGTTTAATTCGTTTGATACTAAACTGCTTGAAACCACCTCTGCCTTTATGCTACAAAACTGCTTGTTTTTAAGTGTTGGTATTTAAATTTGAATTTTCCATCATAATTTTATATAAAAAAAACCTTTGTTCTAAACACCAGCTTTATACTGAGTAAGTTATACTACTTAATACCTCCAAATATTTGTCTTGCTGGTGTCACAACAACAAAAAGTACTCAGTCCACCCTGTAACTTGGTCATTCTGATACCATGACATAAAAGCACCCGATTCACCCTGTCATGGTCATCTGACCCACTTATCCTCATAACATAACCTGTCTAACTCATGCAAGCATGGAAAATAGATATTAGACGGTGATAATGATATGAAATTTCATTTACATTATTTCATATTAGTTTTAATTTAAACTCAATTATTTAATTTAAGAACTTATAAAATTAAAGAAAGTTTAGTAATAATACAAGTTCACTTTGATGTACAAACAAACAGCAGAACTTAAGGCAGCCTTTGGAAGCACATTGTTCTTGTAGATACTGTTTCTACGGGCAAAACTAACTGGCGAGAGATATAGAGGTAGACCCCAAGCAAGATGGTTGGATGACATCCATGAGCTAGGTTGATCTTGCTTGGGGATCCAGCCGGATCAGTTGGAGACAATTGCTTCTGACAAGACCCGCTGGAAGAGGTCTTTGAGGACTGCCCTCACAACCCTCTCAGGAATAAGTGGGCGAAGCAGAAGATATTGTTTCTATGTAATAGAGTAGTGTAAAATAGTGAAAAAATATGTTGTAGAGAAGTAGTCTAGCAGTAAGGGGTTGTATGTAGAAATACTTGTCGTCAATAGTTCTAACATGTTCATTCTTCATTTGGATGTTAGAATATGCATCAAGGCAGTAACATATGCACAAGTGACAGAAATACATTTTTTTCCCTTTAAGATTGTACATGTGTACTTATGTGTGTAATGTATGTTCAAATAAATGGTTTTCAGATGTCAAAGTGACATCAGATAACACAGAGACAAGTGGGGATTGTTAAAATCTGCAACCCTCCTCTCCCTGGTGCCCCTCCCCTCTCTCACCACCTGATTTAGTGTAGTGCATTGGTTCTGTTGATCTAGTAACATATTTACAACGCATACCTCTCTCACCTTCACACACGCACATAGTTTTTTTGCATACACATTCTCTGCCTTGCACACACACACAGAAAGATAAAATATAATGAAATGTTAGAATATGTTTAAAAAATCTTAAAGAAATGTTCATACTTTAGGCATTATTTTCATTCCCTATTTTGTACTTCAGCATGGCACAGTAAATTTATTCCTCAATATTTTGAGTTCAAATCCAATCAATGCCAACCATATCTTTCACTCCTCTACAGAAGGCATGCACTTATTTTTCAAAAAAAAAAAAAATAAAGTGCATGATACAGAACACAGCAAATTATCATGGAAGCTGCCATTGAAAGGCCCAGATGTGCAAGAAGCAATCTGACTGGCTGGTATGAAGATCAGCCAGCTAATCTTGAGGCTTGTATTATCCGGCCAATAGATTGGCCCTGTCGTCTACTAAGGGTTAATATCATAATATACTGTGGTTGATCTATCTCTTTGCTGCCTTTTGTGACATTCACTTTGTTGCAAACATTCTGAACAAGTTTCTGATTTGAGGTTATGGTCCTCCTTACCTCCCACTAATCTTGGAGGCCCTAAAAAGTGTCATAGGCACTATTTTTTCTTTAACTAACTTAGAGAAAAATGCTTTACAGTATTTCAATTTGTACCCACCTAGGGTCAGTTTTGTCATGCATTCGTCTAGTGTCAATACAATGTACTAAAGCCAGTTCAATCAATTATAAACCTCTCTCTTTCTCTTCCCCCCTCTCATCATCATTTTTACATCCGCTTTTCCACGCTTGCATGGGTTGGACAAGTCCTTTTCAGCACAGCATCTCTCCACACATCGCGGTACTTTGAGGTCAGCTCTCACAACCTCTGCCCAGGTCTTTCTTGGTCTACCTCTACTGTGACTTCTTTCCACTGGCATTTTTTGGCATGTCTTCACCCAATGATCATTGTCCATGTGCATCACATGTCCATACCAACACATTATTCAACACCTGAGAGTAGAGTGAGTTCTAAAGGAAACCAAGAACAGGGTACTGGTGTTAAACTAGTAGCAATGACTACTCATTGAATGGTGCTTATTTTATTGTCCATAAAATGATGAAAAACAACGTAAACAGCAGTGATAGTTGAACACAAAATATAAATGGATGTAACTAAATGTTACAAGGGATTTTTTTTTTTAGGCATTCTAATAATTCTAATAATTGTTTCTACTTTTGGCATAAGGCTAGCAATTACCCCAGTGCATTACTGGTGCTTCATTTCATCAACCCCATAAGGATTAAAGGCAAAGTTAACCTCGGCGGGATTTGAATTCAGACCGTAAAGAGGCGTGACTCTGTGCTGCAAAGCATGGCGTCCGACCCGCTACCGATACTGCCAATCCACCCCTCTAATAATTGTTTCTACTTTTGGCACAAGGCCATCAATTACCCAGTACATTACTGGTACTTTATTTTATCGACCCCGTAAGGATGAAAGGCAAAGTTAACCTCCTAATAATAATTAAATGACAGAGTGGAAAGTTCTAGAAAAATAAAATCTAGCAATTCTTTTATTTTTACTATCTGGGGAAAGGCATACATGTTAACACTTCTCTTTTCTTGTTGTCTTATAATTATATTTTCAGTTTCCACTATTTCACCAAGTAGAGGGTGGGGGAGAGAGAGTGGTGTGTGTGTTGCTGTGTTCTCAGGTGATGGTATTTCCTTGCAGCAGTATGTTTCTGGTGCCAAAAAACATACTTGCTGTTGCTGATTTATTTTCTCCCTAATTCTGTTATTTGTTGTTGTTTTGTGTTTGATAATAGCTAGGTATGGTTGTGAGAGGTGCTGGGTGGCAGCATGAAGTTCCAAAGATGGCAGTAGGCAGGTTTACAGGTTGGTGTTAATGGTAGTGTGGTCTGTGGGAGGAGAGAGAGTGAGAGTGATACGATTAGCTCACAGAGGTGGCAAGATGCATGTGAATGTAGAACTAATTTGAAAGCAAGCAAGCATCAAATCTTTTTTTACTCTATCCCATCTCCATGTACACATGACATGTGTAGATTGCTCTTCCTGGGAAACCTATTTCCTGAAACTTCTATCCATAGAATACTCAGTGAAAATCCATAGCATAACTCACACCCACTCTCTTTCACACACCCACTCTCTTTCGCATGCACACTCTCTCTCTCGCACGCACATACACACTCTCTCGCACACACACATACTCTCGTGCACACACGCACTCTCACACACACACACACACACAGGTATGTGTGTATGTGTGTACATATACAGTAGTAATATATGATTATCTAATATTAAATAATATGGAGGGATATTACAGAAAGCACTATAATAGTGCATGAATTAACACTCTAATATCTAAAACTAACTGAATGAGATGAAATCAGGGCTTGGTTGTCAGACCTACATGTTCCTTTTAGAACCTACCCTGAACCTACCCTTAAATTGTGTTATGGAAAGACAAGAAATATTTTCATATATAGAATTTCAAAAAAAAAAAATTCTTTGTGTGTGTGTGTAATATTGACTGTGTTAATCTATGTTGTTAGTGTACAGCCATTGCTTATGTTTTCTGTTAACACTTGTGTTTATGGCTGTAAGAAGAATTTCTATAAAAGAATATGTATGTCTGTTTTGTGTGATGTTTGGATATTTACAGACACACACAGACATGAACGTATGTATGTATGTATTATGTATGTGTGTGTGTATATATACCATATATGTATATATGTGTGTATGTATGTATATGTATATAATATATATATATATATAATTGTGAAGGCCAGATGTAGGTATCATCTTATAACACAAGTATACACACACACACACACATTGATAGAATTACCAATCCCATCACACTGTTCATTTGATATTCGTTAGAACTAATTCATTATTTGATAATTGTAATTCTTCATTGGCAGTAAAGTTGTTCTTCCACCACCAGGTTTGTGTGCAAGAAAGTTATGGTATCTTCTAACATTCTAGCTTTGTAGGGTGAGTCATCAAGTGAAGGAATTCAGCTACTGGCTTCACTTGTTTCTCTGTGTGTGTATGCCATAATCATCATCATCATTATTACTGTTTTACGTTTATTTTCCATGCTTTCATGGGTTAGACAGGTTGTCATGTTCTAAGGCCAGACATGTCAGATGATTGCATCCTGCTTATACATTCCACTTTGGCATGGTTTTTGCAGATGGATGCTCTTCCTAATGCTAACCACTTCAGGTGTATTTATCATGGCACCTGCACTACCACTTTACAGAGTGGGCTGGGGGCATTTATTGTGGCACAAGCACTATAACTTTATAGAGTAGGCTGAATGTATTTTTCATGGCACTAGCACTAACATTGTACAGAGTGAGCTAAGTGCATTTTATCATAGCACCACCATCACCATGTCTGTCTATGTATGTATGTATGTATATATATATATATATATATATATATATATAATTAAGGAGAGTTACAATGGCTCCATACCAGGTACATATGTTTCGTTGTACCGATTCTGCCTTGGAATTACGTTACATGTATGTTTGTGGAATACTCATCCATTTGCTAATTTAATGACTGAAGAATTGAAATAGATGGATATCTTTTTAAATGTCTGTCAGGTGTATGTAGGTATGTGTCATATATAGATAGATGTGTGTATGTGTGTGTATATATGTATGTATGTATGTGTGTGTTATAAATCGAAGTTGTAGCTGCAGTAGAGCAGATACCAATCAAATTGTTTGAGGTGGTCATAAAGCACTCAACGATGTGAAAAGTTAATACATTTTTTTTGTCCAGAGTAAACAAAGTTAAAAAAGTGTGACACCATGAATAAATCAACCAGGTGTGTGGCTATAGCATACGCACACTGTCATTAGGAAGGGCATCCAGCTGTAAAAATCCCAGCCAAAATACAGTCTTGTTTGAACAAGGTATGGCACAGCAAACTAACCAGACTTGTCTCACAACAGTGCCACCCAGTTTCACATTGTTATTGGCTTGGCGGTAAGAAGGGCGACCAGCAGCTGTAAAAACCCAGCTCAAACATGGCCCCACTATGAGCAAGGCATGTTGTGGCCAACAAACCAAACCTCCCTCATAATGTGACTACCCAGATTCTAAAATACAATAACAGTCCCAATGTGGCATGGTACAGCATGGCCATCTGGCCTGATGCGTCTCATAACAGGACCACCCAGTAACACATATCCACTATAAGTAAGGCATGGCGCAGCCAACTGGCCTGACCTCCCTCATAATGTAACAACTCAACTCCCAAATATGATTCTGATGTAAGCAGTGTATGCAGCTAACTGGCCAGACCCTCCTTATAATGGTGCCATCCAGTTCCACACTATAAACATGGTTGGTCTAAGGAAGGGCATCCAGCTGTAAAAATCCCAGCCAAAATAGTTCTGCCTGAGCAAGGGACGGCACAGCCAGCTGGCCAGAATTATCTCATGATGTGCAAGCATGGAAAAGGGATGTTAAATGGTGATGATGTATTTAACATTTGGTAAGAAATGGGTCTCATACCCAATTTAATCATCTCTTTCTCTTTCCCTTTATTAGTTTTGTCCAGTGGAAGCGGTTGTTCTCACGGCCTTTGCAGTCCTCTGTGACCAGCAGATATATGCCACTATTCTATTTAAACAGTTACAAGTTGATGACTGTAGGAAAGTCATGTGCAAGAAGAGAATTCCAGTAGCCTGGCATTCTGGGAAAGAAAGGATTAAGTGTTGTGGTTATTGCAGTGACTGTGGGGGGGGGGGGGGGGGGGGGGGGGGGGTTATATAATATGGGTGATGAGATTGCCTAAGTTTAGGAGACGAGAGACTAACCAGTTCTGAGAAACAGAGGCTGTTCTAGTAACAGCAGAAAGAACAGAGAGGAAATAACTCATTTGTAACCTAAAGATTGAGTGTTTGTTAGTAATTTCATATCAGACCATCAAGTGGCCTTTGTCTAGTTATAGTCTGGGATGTATAAATGCATAACAATAGCACCATCTTAAATATGTGAAGTATTTTTGTATTTAGTTGATGCAATAATTGGCAGCAATAGCTCTTATGAAATACATTCCTTCAGATGCTCAGAAGGCTTCCTAGAAGTAGTTGATAGATTTTGTTATCTAGCTAAACTAATTAACTGTGGACATGGATGTTCTGAAAGCAAAGCATCTAGAGTAAGAACAGTATGGTAATAGTTCAAGGATCTAATACTTCTGCTGTTAAGAAAGGTATTCTCCTCAAGTAAAAGACATTCTCTGATGCTTGTGTGCTTAGTGATGTTAAATAGTAGTGAAACATGGGCATTGGGTGAAGAGGATATGTAAATTCTTGAATATAATAAGTCAAGTATCCTTTGCTGGATGTGAAATGTTAGCATGCATGAACAATAGAATATAAATGAGAATAACTTGGTATAAAAGGAATTAGATGTAGAGTGCAAGGGAAAAGACTGCACTTGTACTGAAATGTGATGCATATGGAGAATGACAGAAGAGTAAATAAGTGCCATGCAATCCATGGAAGGACATATTCGCATCTGCAAGACAACTGATCTCTATAACTCTACATCACTTTTCTTTTTTATCCCTAACAACCAGTAGTGTTCCGATACAATTTGTATTGATACAAAGCAGCTTTTCTACAGGTGGCATTGTATATTGTTAGAGTAACAAAATAATGCTTTTTTGAAGAGTAATGCCTTTATGACATTTTTGGTAGCTGCTCATCATGTTCTTATCTTGTGGGTCTCATTGTGCATTAGGTATTTTGTAGTTATCTCCTACTTTTAGATTGTGAAAACATAACCAAATGTGATGTGGTATAATCACAAGTCAAACACAGTGGGTGTGTCTGTGGAGTGAAATTCTTGTGTTTTACCATTTGTCTTTGCAGTCCATGTTTGGACTTTGCTGCACACTACACAAGAATTATTTTTCAGGCATAGTAGTAAGAGATTGGTACTAGTAGATTGTGGATATATGTGCGATTAATATAGCCTGCTTTCGAAAGAAGATATCCACAGGTATCAAACTTCCAGTTCTTGAGATCAGGCAGGTTTGGAATACTGCCTTTAAATACAGCATATTTCTGTTCAGTATATTTAATCTGGCCTGTTACAAACATGTTCCATCCTTTTATAATGGAATGCTTCCAATCATTCTGCTTTACTTCCAGCTCTTCCCAATTACTCATATTTATCCCTTGCATGTTTAAATTGTATTTTAGGTCGTCCTTGTATCCTTTTTTCTGCTATTTTGAGGACACTTTCCAGTTTGCCTTAGAAATCTGTTTTTGGAGTCATTTATTGCTCATCTGCACATCCTCTGTTTAGTTCATCTGGTGATGATCTGTGATTCAGTGGGAGACAATTAGCCTTTAGGAATACTTTGGTATCTAGTGTTAGTTCTTGTCACTTGATATTGAGTGTACTTCAGTATCAAGAGACTACACTTCCTGCCAATGTTAGTTTCATCCTCAAGTTAATGTGTCATCATCATCATCATCGTTTAACGTCCGTGTTCCACGCTTGCATGGGTTTGGACGGGGGTTTTCCCACTTGAGGCAAGAGTGGTTATCTTGCTCGCATAGGACTATCTGGTGGGTTTTCTACAGCTGGATGCCCTTCCTAACACCAACCACATTTACAGTGTGGGGCTGGGAGGTTTTTACCGTGTTGCCTACACGGCCACATTACAGCGTGAACTGTTTGTTTTTTTGACGTGACACCTACACGATCTCATTTGTTTCGGCCTGGATGTTGTGGCACCAACATAACTTTACATTGAAAGGGGCGGTGTGGATGGGGTGGGGGTGGTGGGACGGGGGTGTATTTTGTTAGAGATGCCTACTGACTGTAGTAGGTTTTACTTTGTATTTAGGTAAGGCGGGTCATATAAGCATCATCGTTTAACGTCCATTCCCCATGCTAGCATAGGATAGACGAGTTGTTCTGTTGTGATATAGACTAGGTAAGGTGACCATGTCTTGTTCATATAGAACTAATTTTAGCTTGGTTTCTACAGCTGGATGCCCTTCCTAATGTGTGAGGTGTATGGAAGGAGGGGGGGGGGGGGGTGAAGGTGGTGCATACCAGATGTATGCTTCTGCCTGTGCTTATGGGAGGTGGGGATGGAGGTGAATACTATATGTATGCTTCAGCCTGTGCTCATTTTGAGGGAAAAACCTTTTGTAGCTAGCAGTGGTAGTAGCTCCCTGAACTTCTTCCATCCTGTCCTCACTCTGGCTACTGTACGTTCGGAACACCCACCTCCACTGGTAATTTGCTCGCCCAGGTAGCAGAAGTTGTCTACCGCTTTTACCAAACCCTCCCAGAATTTGATAGCGCTTGTTTCCTGTGTTTGTTTGCTACTTAAATGATTAGATGACAATGAAACTGAGAGTCTAAAGATCTTGATTAAATTGTGGATTTAGGAATCTTGTTGTTCCCACACAAGCTAGAGAGGATGTAAAAAGAAAAAAAAAAAAATCTAATAAAAAAAATGTTGGTTGTGTCTTTAACAACATGCCTAAAAGAAAAGTATCCCGTATATACTATATATATATATATATATGCATGTTTGTGTGTTTGCTTATGTCCCCCATGACTTAATGGTTAGTTAAAGGGATCAATAATATACCAGCCTTAGATACATTCTAATGACTGAAAGAATAAATGTATAAATTTTTGTTTCTGCCACTGGCCTCTCTTTCCATTTCTACTTTAATTTCTCTTTCAATGTTCTGATGAAGGACTAGGGTCCGAAACGTTAAGACTCCTTTCCTATTATATTAAGCACAAAACTAATAATATGTTTCTTCACTGTACTGTGCCATTTGCTTTGTTATTTCTGTTTGCCTTTTGTGCGCATGTGTGTAAAACTGAAAGAATAAGACAAGAGGAAGTAGATAGGTTTTTGAGGCTCATGATATTGTGTTGCATAATTGCCATCAATTGGTGTGGACATAAATAATTGTGCTCTCTGAAACGATCACACACACATATATACGTGTGCAGGTGTGTGTATATGTGTATGTTTGAGTGTGTATTTACCCTGTAAGGAAGGAGTTTGTTTCTAACAAAGAAAGCTTCATTGTTGGAATTTGGATAACAAAAATGATGAGTGTCACATGTTGCTCTTTAGAAAAGTTTTGTGTATTTATTTCCACTCATAGATTCTATATTTAAGGCCCCTGTTATATGTTCCTCTTACAAATTATATTTGTAAGGTGCATGTTAGCTAGTCAATTTCTCTGTGAAAAACCTTAGCTTTTCCCAGATTGACACTTAGACATTTACTAACAGAGCAAAGTGCACCAATAATTATCAGTGTCAGTGTAAATGTATAATCTGGGTAACACAACAGAAGCAGAAGGTTTCAAGGCAATTGTGTGTAATTATTATCTTTTTCACTGGTTTTGGAAGCTGATATCTATGACAACTTTCTTTTCTTTTCTCTCACAAATGTTTGCACTTGGTGGAAGTTTTTATCAGAATATTTGCACCAATATTTTTTATGTTAATATATGTATGTATATATTCAGTAATAGGGGCATCCTCTCTATCTATTGTAGGACAGACTTAGGGATGGCATTATATATTGTTTTAGCAACAGTATCATGCTGCATTGGGAGATAGTCCCTTGAAGCGTGTTGGACTTATGATCATAATGTCATGGGTTCGATTCTTGGACTGGGTTGTGTGTTGTGTTCTTGTAAAACACTTCATTTCATGTTGCTCTAGTGTACTCAGCTGAAAATAACAGCAATAGCTGGGTGTTTAACCCTGTGATGGATTGGTGTCCTGTCTCCGGGGTGAGCCATGTACTCTCAGTCACTTCACACCACAAAACTGGGATAAGCACCTGCCTAACGAGCCTTCTGGCTTGAGACAGACCCATAGCAAGATGTTTGGATAACATCCTTAAGCTTGGCTGGTCTTGGAGGGATCCAGCCGAATCAGTTGGAAATGGTTGCTTCTGACAGGACATGCTGGAAGGAGAGTTTGAGGACTCTGCTCCCACAACCCTCTCAGGAATAAGTGGGTAAAGGAGGGGGAGGAGGAAACAATTATTTCACCTTCAGTTACAAGTGTGAGGATTGTTGACCAGATTTGTGTGAGTCTCTTAATGCAGAAACTAAGGCAGCAGATATTTTTGCCAAGTGCAGTGACTTTAGCAATCCTGAATGGGGAATTGAACTAAATGCTTTTCTGTAATCAAGCCATACTGTAACAAGGTTTCAGCAGCATTATTTCTACTCCACAGTATCGGTAGAAGGTCGGACGCAAGGCTTTGCAGCATAGTTACAGCCCTTTACAGTCTGAGTTCAATTCCTACCGATGTCAACTTTGCCTTTCATCCTTACGGGGTCGATAAAATAAAGTACCAGTAATGCACTGGTTAATTGCTGGCCTTGTGCCAAATGTAGAAACAATTATTTTTACTCCAGATAACATAGCTTTATTAATTAAAAGTTGTTTGGCATATCTACACACTCCCTTCTTTCCATCTGTCCATTCACCAGTTACTATATTGCTGGACACAATGGTCTTTGAGGAATTGGTTGAGGTAGCTTGTGTGAAGTTTGTACATAAATGCTTAGATAAGCAAATGGCCTATAGTTTTCTCCCAACTCAGTATTTTTGTTTTTCGCTACAAGATTTGTACGTGCTATGACAAGTCAATTTGGTATGTCAAATTGGCCTACCGTAGTTCTTTTGAATGTACATAGTAGACTGTGTGTGGGAGGAGGGTATGTGTGCATATGGGAAAGAGGTATGTGTGTTTGTGTGTGGGGGAGTATATGTATGTGTATGTAATTACTTTTCAAAATAAAATGTCTTTGTTTTTGTGTTAGTATCAGTTATTTACATACTCATTTTTGTCATCTGTTATTTGTGTGTGTGTGTGTAATGATGAGTAAGTGCTATTTTTATAACATCTCAGATAATAGCTGATAAACGATATTCAACAAATGTTTGGATTGTCATATATTTTTATGAATTTGATTCCATTGTTTTTGTACAGTATACTGTCTAGGCTAGCAATAAAAACTATTGTAAATAGAAGGTTGAAACAATAAATAGCAAGTACCGAATTTCCTGCCGTCGAAAATGCTACTTTTTTCCTAAAATAAGTCTCAAAAATCTACCATGTGTCCTGGAGGCCGAAGGTTGTTGATTTTTTTTTTTTCAAATTTTTGCTTGTCAAAATCAGGGTGTGTCCTCGAGGACGAAGTGTCTTCGGTGCCGGGAAATACGGTATATTGGATGTCTTAAATCATTATAGACCTGTTTCCATCTCAAGGTAAATCAGCATCTGTTTAAAAAGGTAATTAATAATACTCCTCAATTAATAATACTAATGGCAGTCATTGGGAATAAAGCTTACATCAATTCAGAACATTAGGAAATCTTTCAGGCATTACATTGGATTGAAGATGATAATGATAGATATCTTGAGCTCAGTGTAATTGAGTTGACTGCAAATTGATATGAAATATGTGTGTCAGTTTGTCTATGTATGTATGACGGCACATAGCTTAATGGTTAGGGTGATTGGGTGGTAAATTGTGTCCTTGAGCAAAACCCCTTATTTCACATTGCCCTGGTCCACTAAGCTGCAGAGATAGATTAGCAAAATTTATTAAGCGTTGGGGTGGAAAGCATCTGAAAAATTAATAAGGGAAAGGGGTGATTATTCAAGACCCGAGAGTAATTTGAACTCATTGTGCAAAGCGCCAGAACAAATACCAATGCTCTAACAATGCCACCAATTTACTGCCCTGGTCTGGTACTTCATTTTATATAAAGAGTGACATGGGAAAGTTAGCCATAATAGAATTTGAACTCAAAAGCTGGAACAAATACCACAAAGCATTTTTCTATACTCTATTGACCCTGCCAATTTGCCACCTTATTTAATAGTGTTGCCCATTATAGATTGGTGTCCTAACCGTATGAAAGTTTCTGGGTAGATTTTAGAAGTTCTGTATAGTTTGAAGAAGAAAAAATGACACCTTAATTTTCATGAATACATAAATGAAATTTAATTGATGCATCTAATAATGAATGTAGCAACAAAGTAATTTATGGCCTCTAGATTCCAAGCATATTTGTCAAATTATATTTCATTATCCGATAAGATTATAGTCCTAAACACTCCAACCAAAATATATTTGCTTGTTTCAAGTACTTTATTGTTTCTCTATAATCTATTGTTGATCTATATGTTTTTATGTTGAACATTTATATACATTTTTCTGAGGTGTTTGTAACTTTTACCAGATGATTAAAGGCATTTATAGGTTTCACCAGACTCTAAAAGATGTCCATGGTATTTGACAGATTCACTTAACATTACAGAAAAAAAGAAAAAATAGAATATATAATGTTCATGTTTTTAGAGGCATTAGTGGAATGAAATATAGAGATTTCACTTAGGAATTGAAACTGGTAAGGAGACTTAACATCCACCAAGAAGACAATAAATAAGTAATCTTTAATATTAACACAAACTATTTTTATGTGTATGTTGGGGGTGGAGTATAATTGATTGAAACAACCAATACATGACTGGTATTTATCTTATCAACCCTGAAGGTGACAAGCAAATTTGAATCCTGTGGGACTTGAATTTAATATAAAGGATTTTGTCCTGCGTTACATTGATTGCCCTTATATTGATTTCTAAATTAGTCAAAAAGACCAAATAAGACCTTTAAAAAAAACATATGGGGATAATGTGTATAGTTCATTAAATCAATGAGAGTTTATATATATAAATCCGGGGTCAACTTTGCCTATCATCCATTTATGGACAATAAAAAATGTACCATTCAAGTACTGGGGTCGATTCTTCCTCTATATCTCTTTCTAACTTCTATTCTCTCTCTCTCTATTCTTCTCTGGAAGATATCTGCTGAATTCAAACCAGGAGAGGAGATGGGCTCTGCCAGATTAAAAAAATGTCCTAAAAATGCCATATGTCAATATGGCACCCCTACAACTCCCTTAGAAGTTATGGGTTAAGAAAAAGGAAAAAATGAGTTTGATTGACACTTTATTTTATCAATCCAAGAAGGACAGTCAACCTTGATGGGATTTGAACTGAGAATCTGAAATTGTGTAAACAAATAATAGGTATTTTGCTTGTTGCTTGACAGTTTCTCTACTGATATATTATGAATAAGGCAACACTTTTTAATAGTGTATTTTTTTACCTGGACATTAGTGCAAGTAGATTTAACACAAAGAACTTCAACTGAGCTGACCTCTAGTAATTTTCATGAAGATAGGCTTGCCTTTGTTGACCTGTCACTTCTTGTTGATGATGTTCTCACTAATGTTCTGAACATTATCTTGGCATTTTGACTCTTGTTTGACAATTGTAGTGCAGTCCTGTTAAGCACAACTGTCTAAGCTGTTGACATTATTGTGGTAAACAGGAAATGATGCTTTCCTGTTATATATATATGTGTGTGTATATATATATGTGTGTGTATATATATATGTGTGTGTGTGTGTGTGTATAATAAAAAAAAAACAACAAAAAAAAAACCTAATAATCTGATAACCATAAAAATCTATTATGTAGAAATATTCCATCTATGTCTCTGTTTGCTCCTCTCTCATTCCCCTCTTCTCTCTCATTCCCCCTCTTCTCTCTCATATATATATATATTTGTAAACGATATACAAGCATATATCAAACCTAAAATTAACCTATATATATATATATGATGGCCCAAAAGAAAGAGGCTTGGAAATAGTATTATGAGAGGCTGATGAACAGAGAGGCCAGCTATTGAAATCAATAGTTATGGGGTCAAAGAAGAAATCAAGGACATGAAGAATGGTAAAGTTGCAGAACCATCAGAGTTGGTTGCCAAGATACTAAAAGCATCAGGAAAAGTGGGAGCCGAACTAGTAACCTGCATAGTCAAACAGGTAATATAGGACAGTCATACCCAATGAGTGGTGCAGCAGTATAATCATTGATTGTTAGAAAGGTAAAGGTGAGGTTCTAGAAAGGAGCAACAGAGGAATTAAGCTAATGAACCAAGTTATGAAAGTGATAGAAAGAGTTCTTGTGAAGCTAATTAAGGAAAGATGAGATGTAGTTTGGTTTGTGCCTGGGAGAAATACTACAAATGCCCTCTTCCTAGTGAGACAACTACAGGAGAAGTTCCTAGCCAAGAATAAGCCACTATATTTAGCTTCTGTTGATCTGGAAAAGGCCTTTGACAGAGTGCCACATTCTGCACAATCTGTGATTGTTTTACATCATTGCTTTAGCTTGAGTTCTTCAGTAAGGCATTGCTGTGAAGTTTCTTATCGAATGTTTTTTTCTCCAACGATTTGCATGTGTTCGGGACCACACTCATGGCAAGAGTCAAAGGATTAAATTTCAGAGAAATATTCTCTGTATTTAAAATACTTCACAATTATGTGTACATAATTTAAATACTTAATTTGGAGCCGTTTCTGTAAATATTTGTTAAATACATAAAAAAATAAATTTCTGTGCAAATTCTATGAAAATGTTTATTTATCCCTTTTCACACTGCATATAAACAGAATATTTCAAACAAACATTTCTCTCATGCTCTAATCAATGATACATTTACAAGCTTAATATGTGTTTTATCTTGTAGAAACTAAACTTTGGCAGGGGGTGAAAAATATATCTATTTTATTCTAATATATGGAAGCTGAGAAGTATAACATATCTACATAAGTTTCCACTTGCAGTCCCTCACCCCTTTGAAACCTTTCATCTCTCTGCTACTGATCTCTATGATGAACCATTTCTCCTATTCACTGTACCATGTTATCTAAATAATGTGAAGTGGGGGTCTTTCTCTGGCATGTCTTTCTGTCTAAAGTCTGTCTGGTATTTGGAGACTCCCCAGCCTGGTGCTTATCCTGGTTTCTGTGGTATGAAATGACTGAGAGCGCAAGACTCCCCCTTGGACAAGATGCCAGTCCATTGCAGGGTTAAACACCCAGCTGTTGCCAGTACACATTTTCAGCTGAATATACAGGAGCAACACAAAATGAAGTGTTTTGTTCAAGAACACAACAGGCAACTCAGTCCTGGAATAGAACCCACAATATTATCATAAGTCCAACACACTTACCACTAGGCCATGTGTGGTAAGGGTGTCCTCACATACCACCACCAAACTTTTTACTTCATGTACCTCTGCCATTGTACAGCCTCTTCACCAGACCACTCTCATGTTACCCTTCATCTCTCTCTCCAGCAACCATGCAGTTGTCATCACATTCTCTTACATTGCTCCCCTCTTCCATACTCTGTTTCTCCCATCCTATACCTTCTGCTTCTATTACTCCATGACCTTTAATATCTACTCTGTTACACCCAAGCTTGAAGGTACATGGCTTTGTGGTTAGGGTGTTTGGCTCACAATCGTAAGGTTGTGAGTTCGATTCCAGGTGACACATTGTCCTTGAGCATGACACTTTATTTCACATTGCTCCAGTCCACTCGGTTGGCAAAAATGAATTTTTACCTGTAATTTGAAGGGTCAGCCTTGTTATTCTGTGTCCTGCTGAATCTCCCTGAGAACTATGTTAAGGGTACGCATGTTTGTGG
>OZ024740.1:306087181-306209681 GCA_964016885.1 Eledone cirrhosa | reverse complement strand
CTCCATTTACTCTTGGGTCCCAAATAGGTGGAGTAAGCGAGTGGGGGGTTTGTGCGTTGGAAATTCGATAATTTTTCTATGTTGTCTCTGTTGGGTTTTTTAAAAACAAGAATTAGTCGTTTAGTTTACTTGAGACACCAACCCATCCTATTTATTTTATAACATGTGGGATTTCTAGTAATGTACTTTTTTTGTCATGTATAATGTTTTTTAATGTCTAAAGAAAACTGTCACAAGAATGCTACCACATGCATGTACATCTGCATCGACTGTTTTTCTCTGACTTAATTATACTTTTTCTTTCAATCTTATTTCTTGTATTTTATTGTTCTTGCTCTCCCTCTTCTCTCACTTGCTGTCTCTCCTCCCCCTTCTACCCTGATTCTACCAACTATTCCCTATTCATTATGTCCCCTTACACAGTTTCAAACCCCCACCCCCTCAGTAGCCAGAGGTGAAAAACAAAATCGAGAAACTTGTTGAAACTTTATAAAATGGATGAAATGGTAAAAAATATCATTATGTAATAGAGTTGTGAAACAAAAACTATACACTAAATGACTAAAACATTTTAAATATCAGTGTGTATAGGGGAGGATGGGGTATTGTTTGCCTAGAAGGGAAACCATATTTATAGTATATTTCAACAGTGTGTCACATCATTTCAGTATTATTCCTCCCACTCACGTGTGTGTGTGTGCATTTGGGAATGCATAAGGAAGAGACAGACAGACAGACAGAGACAAAGAATTTTATATAGAGAGAGATTATGTTGAAAGATTTTAATTTAAATTTGAAACCTTTAAAATGGGTGGTTTTATTTCATAGAATCAGAGGTGGTTTTGGCTGAGTTGGTAACTAAAGGGTTAATGGGTAACTGTGTATTTTCTGGGTAGGTGAGAGAAATTGTAGATTTTAGAAGGGTGGAAGTGGTTGATCATGTTATGAGGTTTAGTAAGTTTTCCAGTTGTATACACAGGTAAAATAACATTATGATGTACTTTAGACACCTTTCATGCAGCCATTAATCTGATCCCAAATAAGGGCGGTGGATTGGCAGTATTGGTAGAGAGTCGGACGCCATGCTTTGCAGCAAAGAGTTACGGCCCTTTATGGTCTGAGTTCAAATCCCGCCGAGGTTAACTTTGCCTTTCATCCTTACAGGGTCGTGTGTATGTATGTATATATATATATATATATATATATATATATACACTATAAATTATGTCCATAGAATCATTTGATAATATATATATATATATGTGTGTGTATATATCTAAATATGGGTGTGTGTTTGTTTACGTAATTATATATATATATATATATATATATATATATATATATATATACGATATTAAACAAATGGAAACTATATTTATAAAACCATATTTATTTCATTATACATATTTCAGGGATACCATATTAAAAATATGGCATGCCTTCGTCAGATAAAATACAATATATAAACAGTTTTATAAATAATTTTGACGTACCATATTATAAGCGACCATTAAATTAGGAAGCTGTCTGTATAAAATATTTACTTGTTGTAACCCAACAATTTTAAATAAAACTTTTGCATATATATCATCATCATCATCATCATCACCGTTTTACGTCCGTTCTTCCACGCTAGCATGGGTTAGACGGGTTGTCCTGTTGTGGGCAGTGTCTGGTCGGCTGACCATGCCTTGCTCATACAGGAACTGATTTGGCTTGGTTTCTACAGCTGGATGCCCTTCCTAACACCAACCTCATTTACAGTGAGTGCTGGGTGCTTTTTCGTGGCGCCTACACGTCCACTTTACAGTGTGGGCTGGGTGCTTTTTTGCCGTGGCACCTCCACGACCACCTTGCGGTGGGGGGCGTGGGGGCATATTGTCTATATGCTTCAGCTTGTACCCATGGGAGGTCGGGTACTCTGTATTACTGCGTGACGCCAGAAGTCACGGTCGTGTGTCATTGTCTTTGAGAGGTGTAATTGGATAAGGTCGGCTTTTATCACCTCATCCCAGGTCATCTTGGGTCTCCCCACTCTGCGGTTTCCATCAACTTCTAGTGCTCTGCACCTTTTTATGCAGCTATCATCCTTCATACGCATCACATGTCCATACCAGCGCAATCGCCTCTCCTGCACACAGCATTTGATTCCTCTTATGCTCAGTCTCTCTCTCAATTCATTTATGCTTTGTCGTTCACATATATTATTGTTACACATCCATCGGAGCATGCAGGCTTCGTTTCTCTCTAATCTACGTAAGTCTTCCACCTTCAGCGCCCAGGTCTCGCTACCATGCAACATCGCTGTTCGGATACACGCATCATACAGTCTGCCTTTCATTCTGAGGGAGAAGCCTTTTGCAGCTAGCAGTGGTAGTAGTTCCCTAAACTTCTTCCATCCCGTTCTTACCCTAGTTATTGCACTTTCTGAACACCCACCTCCATTGCTAATTCAGTCACCTAGGTAGCAGAAGCTGTCAACTGTTTCTACAGGGCCCTCCCAGAGATTGGTGGTACTTGTTTCCTGTGGCTGTTTGCTGTTTGCTGTCTCAGCACAGCTGCTGCATGTGAATCCTACATTCTTAATTAAGCTTCCTGAGATCCCGCTACATCTCTTGTGTACCCATTGTTTGCATTTGGGGCAGAGAATGGAGTTCCTACCTACACCTTTCCTACATACTGAGCAAGGCCATTTCCCTGAGGGGATCTGGGTTCTGTTTTCTCGTCTACTTACAAGGACCTTAGTCTTTGTCATGTTGACTTTGAGACCCTTTCTTTCTAGTCCCTGCTTCCAGGTTTGGAATTTATTCTCTAGTTCTACCATAGATTCAGCTATGAGTGCGAGGTCATCAGCATACAGGAGTTCCCATGGGCATCCGGTCTTAAACTCCTCCGTTATTGCCTGCAGGACTATGATGAACAGGAGAGGGCTAAGAACAGAGCCCTGGTGGACCCCAACCTGTACGCTAAATTCCTCGCTATACTCATTGCTAATCCTAACTTTGCTGACTGCTCCCCTATACATGGCTTGTACCGCTTTCACAAGCCATTCATCTACTCCTAGTTTTCTAAGAGCCCACCAGATTACAGCGCGTGGAACTCTGTCAAAGGCTTTCTCAAGGTCGACAAATGCCAAGTAGAGTGGCTTACTTTTAGCTAGGTACTTTTTCTGTAATTGCCTCACAAGGAAGAGGGCATCAGTGGTGCCTTTCCCTGGTACAAACCCAAATTGCATCTCGTCTATTTTCACCCGGTCCCTAATCAGCTGTGCTATAACTCTTTCTGTTACTTTCATGACCTGGTCCATCAACTTTATACCTCTATAGTTTCCTCTATCTAGTGCATCGCCTTTACCTTTATATATATATATATATATATATATATATATATATATATCAAAAGCATGTATTGAGTTAGAAATAGTCTCATTACAGTAAATTAACTCTAGGAAAAAGATTTTTCCGAGCCGTATATAACTGAACAAAAAGGAAAAACGAACACAGACATATATATATATATATGTGTTCAAAACGTAATGGGCCAAAATCGCTAAGGTGAAAAAAATACTAACTACAGACAATAGGGTTTGCTAGACTCAATTTAAGAATAAATTAAGAAAAATAAATACAGTTATATACGGCTCGGAAAAATCTTTTTCCTAGAGCTAATTTACTGTAATGAGACTATTTTGAGTTTCTAACTCAATACATGCTTTTGATATATTCGGCTCTGTTAATTCGTAGAGCTATTTCAAATGTCGTGTAGACCCGGCTGCTATTTTTAGTGGCGTAAATATGCGCGACACGCTAAGTTTGGGAACCATGTGCATTATATATATACACACATTTTCATCACCCACTGATGAGCCTGGAATTTGGTATATCTCTTCACAAATAATATTGCGAAACGGTTCTATCAAAGACCGCCTGGGTGATGGTAGTTACCACAATACTGGTTTGTATTTATTTTTCTTAATTTATTCTTAAATTGAGTCTAGCAAACCCTATTGTCTGTAGTTAGTATTTTTTTTTTTTTCACCTTAGCCATTTTGGTGCATTACGATTTGAACACATATATATATGTCTGTGTTCGTTTTTCCTTTTTGTTCAGTTATATATATATATATATATATATATAATTACGTAAACAAACATATATATAAAACTGTTTATAGTTTATGAATATTTGTATTTGGAACTATAGAAGTGTGCCTATGTATGCATGCCTGTATTTGTGTGTGTGAGTGTGTGTAATGTATGTTTGTTCATTGTCAGTGTGGAATGATAGTTAACAGGTCAATATGTTGTATGAGTGAGATAAGAGAAGATAGGAATACAACAGTAGCTTTAAGTATGAAGAAAACAACTGAAAACATTCTTTAGATTCCTGCTAAGGTGACCTCAGGTCTCCCCTTCTGCTGATCTGTGGAAATCCCCACCTCTTTTCTTTTATACTCTCTACTTAGCCTAACCTCTCTCATTGGAATCCAAGTGGTACAACTCCATAGATAACAGTCAAATCTGATATTGCTAATGTTCAAACTCTGGGACAGCTGTTTGGTTTGAAAAATGGTTACAGCTGTTGAGATTTCTTGGGTAAATAATTTGAATTAAAGAGTGTAGTGTTGTGTAAAAAGATGAGGGGAATTGGGACTGCATATGAGATAACAATTTACATGAAGGTCTTAAACTTCTTTCATCACATAATCAATTTATTTTTTGTGTGTCTAAGATTCACCTTTTCGTACTTTAGCCATATATTTCTAGATATTTATGATAGTTTCAGTTTTGTGCCAGGACAGAGTATAATTGCTGCTCCCTTTCTAGTGAGGTAACTGCAGCTAAGAATAAGCCACTGTACCTAACATTTGTCCATCTACAGACAGCTTTTGATGGGATTCCCTGTTCTGTTTTCTGTTGGTCACTAAGAAAACTAGGTGAAGGTCTTGTGAGAGCTGTACAACCATGTACAGAGGTGCTGCCTGCAAGGTGAGAGTTGGTAATGAGTTCATTAGGGAATTTAGCTCGCAGTATGTGTCCAGCAGGGTTTGGTTTTTATCCCTTCTTGATAATTATAGTTCTCCATACCATACAATTTCATTATTAGCTCTCCATGGTAAGTCCTGTATACTAATGACAACAGTTTTTATAGCTGAATTTGTCAAAGACTTAGGGAAAAAATTCCACTTGTGAATGGCATGTCTAAAATCAAGAGACTACAAAGTAAATCTAGCGAAGACAAACGTTTTAAGCTGGAAAAAAGACAGGAATCAACTGCCATCTAACTAGTGACCATGCTTGTTTTGCAGAAATAGTAGTAGGTAGGCTTTCCATATAATGTACCTAATATAAACTATTGGTGCACAAGATGGGTAGTGAAATCACAGATAGGCTGTCTGTGAAGGAAATCTTTGTATGTGGCAGATACAGGCATTGCTAGCAGTAATAGCATATGTGAAATAATTTTTAAAAAGCTTGGAAGGCTCCATAGAAGTAGTTGATATCTTTTATTATCTAGATGACCTAATTAGTAAATTAGTTGTGTTCCCATTTTCAGAACAGTGGATATTGTTCAGTACCTTAGCTGGCAGCAAAAGGATTCTCTCTTTGTGTGAAGGGTAGCTTGTATGGTGCTTGTAAATGAAATGAAATGCTGCATGGCAGCAAAACATAGGCCTTAAATCCAGAAAGAAATGAAATGAGTGTGCTTTGCCAGAATGACAAAGCACTAATAATATGAGAAAATAAATGTGTCTGAGAGGAATCAGATGTAGTGTGCAAAAGAAAGGCAGTCAAGAGATTCAGAAGGTAGCTACAGAAGAGTGAATACAATTAAGAGATTCAAGAGGAAGGGAGCTATGGAAGAGAAGACCTAACGAAGACATACGCAATGTAATCTGTACGAACCTTAGTGAAAATAAATCATAAACTAATTAAGTATTGAGTTTGATATAATTGCCACCTTAACATCAAATGTGATCTTTGCCAAATTTAGAAATTATTATTATTATTTGGGTGATGGATTGGCGATATTGGTAGAGTGTTGGACAACAGGCTTTGTGGCAGAGTTACAGCCCTTAGCTTTGCCTTTCATCCTTACAGGGGTCTATTTAATTGACCCCCCCCCCCCAAAAAAAAATTGTTGGCCTTGTGCCTAAATCAGAAACCATTATTTGATATTATTAATAACACTGTATTCGGCAGAATTGGTAAATAGGCAAAAAACACCATAAAAAAAAAACATTGTCATATTTATGCCTTTTCATATTACTCTGATCAAATCATGTGAAAATCAACTTTGCCTTTTATCATTCAGGAATAGATAGAACAAATACCAGTCAGTCAGCAAGATTGATTTAATCAACTGTTTCCTCTGTCTCAAAATTTCTGGCTGTTAGAAATAATTGTTTCTACGTTAGGTACAAGGCCAGCAATTACCCAGTGCATTACTGGTACTTTATTTTATCGACCCCGGAAGGATGAAAGGCAAAGTCAACCTCAGCGGGATTTGAACTCAGATCGTAAAGGGATGTAACTATGCTGGAAAGCATGGCGTCCGACCCTCTACCGATACTGCCAAAATAATGATTATTAAGAAGGCAATGGGTGGTAGAATCAGTAGTAGGCTAGGAAAAATACCTAACAGTAATTAGTCCCTTTCCAGTCCAAGTTCAAACCCTTTTGAGATGTGGGTCAGTTTTACCTTTCTTCTAGGGTCAGTAAAATAAACACCAGTCAAACACTCTTTTGAAATTTGGAGCCATGACATAAGTTAAAAATTGCTACTATTGTTGGGAATTAGTGTAAATTAGATATAGACCCCTACTGTGGCTTATTTTGTAGATTGGGTTGTAACCATTTCCCTTGTGATGTCACAAATAGCATTGGGAAGACATCAAAGTCACTGCTACACAGCTTTCTATTTTTAAAAACCTTATCCTTTCATATTTAATGAAAGAAAAGAGAAGGGAGAAGTGTTTGCTTTAAGTCAAGAATTGTTCTTTGGGACACTGAACTTGCTCTTGCATTTTTTAAATTCAGAACACATGGTAATGGAGTGGGACCCCATAGACATTGCAATATCTGCTGAACATCTCTTATTCTACTTATTTGGGAGCAGTAGAACGAAAAAAAAAAAGATAAATAAAACTATGGGACATCTTGGATAGTGAATTTTTCTAAACTAGCAGATTTAATGTGAGGTTCAGTGGTTTAACAGAACACTGTCTGAATTATCTCACATAGCAATGAATAAATTGATGAAAGTGAGGGAATCTTTTTTTTTTTAATGAAACAAAACAAAAAAAAATCAAAAACAGTATTATATGACATTTAATCTCTGTTTCCTCAAGTTGACCGATTCCTTCTCATATCCTATCTGTGTCAGATGTTAACCTTTTCATCTCTTTGCCAACTTCCTTTTCACTCAAACATTAAATGAAACTGGGTTATTGTTGTTGATATTATCATTGTTGGTATCTTTTTTTTATGATTTTTTTTCTTAGAAGTTATTTTACTCCTTCCCCTACAGTTCTTCTCTGCAATGTTTGCATATTTATTTTATTTTATTTGACTTTTTTTTTTAAATGTTCATAATCTATCTGTAAGTACTGAAAAGGTTTTGTTCACATGCATAAAAACACAAGAGTACACACATTCATTCAAATGTGTATGTATTTGCATGCACACTCACACACATATACACATAGTATTATAATAAAGTACATGTACAGGCAGGCACTGCTCATCAGCTGGACAGTCCATAAAGCTCATGAGATGGTTATGGAGAAGATGGGAACAGAGAGGCAGTTGGCTACGACCATAAGGAAGCAAAAGCTGCAATATTTTGGTCATGTCATCAAGACCCAGAACCTGTGCACCCACATCCTGGAGGGATGCATCAATGTCAAAAGGCCAATAGAAAAACAAATGTGACACTGGACTGATAACATCAAAAATTGGACTGGGAGAATGTAGGGTCAGTACATAGTCATGGCAAGGAATAGGGGTCAGTAGAGAACATTGGTGCAATTGTCCTTAGTACCCAACCATCATTGGATTCGAAGAGACCAGATCAGACACAAATGCATGCATACACAATAGTACATGCATGCATGTATACACATGATATGACCACACACACGTCTCTAACTGAAAATATGTTCTCTCACTACCATTTCAGTGTTGTGTATATAGGTGAAGGTAACAATGCATGTTCTAAATCCACTCAGTTTTGATCCATTGGAAATCTTCGAAATTCTCAGATCTCTTCACAACCTTATCCACAAGTTAACATTTCTCAATAATGAAATCCAGGGCAAATGGCATTGACAGACTGAGCTGTGAAATGAATTGAATGTATATATGGATGTGGTGGGGAAAGATGCTTTTTTTTTTTTTTCTCAAATTCTGAGTGTATCAATTCATTGGGGTATGTTGTTGTTTAACTACCAAAACCCAAACTAAAGTAAATTCTTCTAAAATAGTCCCCAAAGGCATGAATGGTGGTCCACAAAATTTTGAAGGCAAGACTTGTTTGTTTAACACAGACTGGATTCAGTGACAGGATCTTGTTCTCAGATTCCCCTAAAATCTTTTCCATTACAGCCTACCCCTATTTTATCAGTGTTCAAATCAAAACAAATGAATAAGGAACATTGTCCTAGATGCCTGAATCACTGTAAAGAATATATAATCTCCCAAATTAGCATGTATTTGTTTATTTATTGACTGCCAGTTTGTTGTGAATGAATTTACTGTTTTTATTGTGTGTAAAGTGATGCCTGTCTACACAAGTTCTCCCTGCTGTTAGCCTATATTTTATGTAACAACTCTTCTCAAATGACAATGATATGTCAGGGTCACCACACTCTGTTATAGTGTTTTCTTTAATATCTGGTAAATAAAGGTTACATTTGGTTCAGACCATTTGTTAACTGCATTTATTTATTTTAGAATTGTGTATGTGTAGTGTGGAGGTGAGGGGAGATAGTTTTCAACCAATTTTGATTGTATAGATCTATAGTACAAAAATAATAATTCAAATACTTGAGTCTTGACCCAAGTATTTCATTTTACATTGCCCCTTTATTGATATTTGTGATCAGTTAACGTTGGTAGTGGTAAGGTGCTGTTGAGAGAGGAAACCATTGCCACGCACGCACGCACGCACGCACGCACGCACGCACGCACGCACGCACGCACACACACACACACACACTATAATATATATATATATGAGAGAGATACTTTTCCTTGTCCTGAATATATCTTAACCGACCAACTGTCAATATCCTGCTTGTTGGAAAAAAGTTTGAAATGTCTTACAAAATCCACTGTCAGTTATATTTTGGCAGACGAAACAATGATCACTCTAGTGTTGTAAAGTGGCAGTGCTAGTGCCATGTTAAAATGTACCCAGTACGTTCTGTAAAGTGGTTGGCATTAGGAAGGGCATCTGGTTGTAGAACCCATAACAAAATGAGCAGATGTGGTCATCTGAAATATCTCAGAACATGACATGTCTAACTCATGCCAGTCAGCGTGAAAAATAAATGTAAGATGGTGTTGGTAATGATGATGAATATATATATATATCACTAAACTATACTCTGTACTATATTGCTCACATTTCATTTTTAATGAATTTTAATCCCCTACCTTTCTTGAACAGAATTATAACAATTTATTCTCCTCCTCTCAGGTGGAATTTTAATTGATAACTCTTGGATCATTACAATAGATATATCACTGCCTTATATTAGACTAGGATGGGCTCCTGTTGGTTTTGACAACTTGTTCCAGTTGTCTGATCAATGGAACAGCTGGCTCATGAAATTGTGTAAGTGGCTGAGCATTCCACAGACACAAGTACCCTTAATGTAATTCTTAAGGAGATTCAACAAGACACAGTGTGTGAATTACAGGTACAAACAATCCTACAGGTTTTCCAATTTCATTCACAAGGCATTGGTCAACCTAGTAAATGCTACACAGTAGGTTTGATCCCAGGACTTAGTGATTGTGAAGCAAACTAACTCCTTAGCCATTAGGCCATACTGCATATATTAGGCTATGGGAAGCCTCACAAGCTGCTAGTATGTCTTTCATGACTGGCAGACTGACTGACTATTGAAATTTCAGTCACACATATTTACTTGAATGTCTGCTCAAAAGCCCAGTTCATAGGAAAAAGCAGTAACAGGACCTCATTAACTTCATTGATAGCAAACTGCAGATATTCTAGAGGAAGATGTGAAACTAAATCAGCACAGGATGCCACTTTGGTATGCCATTCTCTGGTATGCTCTTCTCACTAATGCTATAAATTCTCTTTTGCTTTTTTCTTTTTGTCTGTTTGTTTATTTATTATTACTCATTCTCCAAATTGTTTTTCAGTCAAAGCTGAAAAACATCCTGTTTTGAACCCATGATTATGGTTGTCTTTATTTCTATCTCACTCTCTCCTCCTCCTCCTCTTTCTCTCTTTGTATCTCTCGCTCTCTCTCTCTCAGGATTGTCATTTTTTTCTCTAACTTTGTCTTCTTTATCACTCACCTCTGAACTAACAGTCAAATGGTGGAAAGCAGATGAAATATACCTTCCCTAGGATAGGACTCTAGTCTCTTACAGCTAACTTTCCCAGACAACCTGGTACCTATTACCTATTGGTTGCTAAATGAACTAAGGTTGCTTAGAATAAAGGATTTTACCCAGAAAAGCAACAAAACATGAACAGTGGATTTCAGGATTTCATCCTAGAATCTTTAAGTACTCTTGGGTCTCGAATAATTGCCCCCCCCCCCCCCCCCCCCCCACACACACACACACTCCGCTTAATTTTTCAGATTTTTTCCAACCCTTATTAAATTTTACTAATCTGTCTCCGGTGAAATTGTATATCAAGTAGTAACATTCCTGCGACAATTAATTTTCTTTATACATAACAAATGAAGTGCCATACGTTATAAAATAAATAGGTTGGGTTGGAATCTCAATATGTAAACTAAGTGACTAATTCTGGTTTTTAAAAAGTTCAACAGAGACAACCTAGAAAAATTACCGGTTTTCCAACCTTCTGCTTATTCCGTCCCACCTCTATTATTTCGGGCCCTAGAGTAGGTGTTCTAGTATCTTATCCATTTGGCAATCACACTTCTTGAAAAATTACTGCCATTCTATGGCATCATGTATCTATCATAGGAGGGAAGGGGAATGCATTTTCTAATGATTGTCTTTCTCAACATAAGTGAAGTATTTTCAATAGAAAATAGAAACCGGTTTACAAACTAAGAAGCCAACAGCTGTGATAATGATAGTTTTTTTTGTTTTTTTTTCACGTAGACATGAAATTTAAGGTTTTGAAATGATGGTAAAAATGAGGGGCTAGTCATTAATTTCCTAAAAGTGATATAGTATCATCCTAAAGGAAACAATATAGGCTAGTTAATAGTGTTCCTTCTTCTTATTCGCCTATTTATTCCTGGGAGGGTCTTGTCAGAAGTAACTGTTTCCAACTGCAAGACCAGCTGAGCTCATGGATGTTATCCAACCATCTTGTTCGGGGTCTGCACCTGGATCTCCTGCCAGTTAGTTTTACCCATAAAATCTGTCCAGCAATTCTTTCCTGAGGCATTCTAGCCACATGTCTGTAATATTGTCATCATCATCACAATTTAACATCCATTTTCCATGCCAGCATGGGTTAGACTGGTTGTCCCATTTGAGGTAAGTTGAGTCCGGTGATCATGTTTTGCTCATACAGAACTGTTTCTGGCTTGGTTTGTATGACCGGATGCCCTTCCTAATGCCAACCACATTTACAGTGTGTGCTTGGTGCTTTTTGTTGTGACTCTTATTTGTGAATATCAAAAGAGCAAACTCAGTTATGTTAAAATATATTTGAATCTTTCATGGCTGTAAAATATATTCTACACTTTGAAGTTCAATCTAGAATGGTAGAGGTGGTGATGTTGGCAGTATTGGTGGAAAATGTTAAAGAGGAACTATGGACACACTGCCTTGTATCCTATTGACCTGACCCTTCATGGCTCACTTATTGACCACTAAAGGTTGAGGAATTGATATCAGCTAATTTCTCTTGTAAATGTCTGGTGTGCAGCTCCTTTTGCAACCTAATAGCAAAGTTTAAAAAGAAACGATTTTGACACCTGATGACCCCAGAACATTCATATCTTATCCATTCTTGTACCATAGAAGTGTCTGTTTATGTATGTCTGTAACTTTCTATACCAATATAAGAAACATTTAAATAATGAGAGCAGTGTTATCAGTTTAAATTCTGATGGGATCAATTTTGTCTTTCATCATTTTAACCCATTAACATTTAAATTACTCTATATTGTATTTTCATGGTGAAGGCTTTATCTTGAGTCTACCGAGATTTTAATGGCATTGTTTATTTTGAGAACAATACCTTAACATCAGTATGAGTGACCAGTAATGGCTGGTTTGAACAAAAAGAGGTGAGAGAATTTTGGCCATATATGGTGGGTTTAAATGTTAACCCTTTAGCATTCAAACTGGACATATCCGGCCAGAATGTTCTCGCCTATTTCTGTTCAAACCATCTGTAACTGGCCACTCATAGTGATGTTACGGTATTGTTCTCAAAATATATAATATCAAAAACTCGTAGATTCAATATTATGTGAGATAAAGCCTTTACCATGAAAATACAATAGTATATATAAAGTAATGTAAATGCTAAAGGATTAAAGCAATATGTTGAGATTTATTTTTACAATATCTTTTGCCTTGTTGCGTGAGATTATTATTGAAACTTGTAGTCACTACTAAGGTATTGACCTCAATATCAATTCTGATTAGTAAGTGGTTGATATTTAGAATATATTGTTCATGATATCATGAGTATTACAGACAGTTTCAGTAGTTTTCCATCCTTGAATTTGACAGTCTGTTATTTTAAATCCTTTCATTTTGCCATGGTTGAGTGGGTGTGTTAAACCTTTCTAAGGAAATACAGTGTTTGAAATAGATATTGGTGAATTTGAAGGGATTTAATAATATTATTATGGTGGATTGGCAGTATTGGTAGAAGGTCGGACGCCATGCTTTGACACATTGAGTTACGGCCCTTGCCATTCTGAGTTCAAATCCCGCTGAGGTTAACTTGGCCTTTCATCCTTACGGGGTCGATAAAATAAAGTACCAGTAATGCACTGAGTAATTGCTAAAAAGTATAAACAATTATTATTTTAAGATGGTATTTAACAGTGTGTGTGTGTGTGTCTGTGAAACATATACACCAGGTCTGAACACAAAGGAACTAAACTCCCACTGTTACTGCCTCTGTCTCTCCTGCTTTCTCCATCTCTCACTATTATGAGCAAATGGGGACCCATGTGGACAGTAATTTAACAAAAGTAAAATTATGTTGGAAGGTTTGTATTTAAAGAAAAACATTTCAAAATGGGTGGTTTTGAATAGGTTGATATCAAATGGATTAATACACAATGGAGGCACTTGGCTTAGTGGTTAGAGCATTGGCCTTGCAATCGATAGGTTGTGAGTTCAATTCTCAGACCTGGTGATGTGTTGTTTCCTTGAGCAAGACACTTTATTTCACATTGCTCCAGTTTACTCAGCTGTAGAAATGAGATGATAGGGACTGGGGCCCCTATCATTCCACTGCAAAGTGGTCGTGTAGGTGCCACGGCAAAAAAGCACCCAGCACTCACTGTATATGAGATTGGTGTTAGGAAGGGCATCCAGCTGTAGAAATCAAGCCAGAATCAGTTCCCGTCCCACCCTTGCAAGCAGGGAAAAGCGGACGTAAAATGATGATGATGATGACACAGTGTTACTTAGCTTCCCCTACTGTAGTAACAGTGGTGAACATTTAAAACTATATTAACAATTCCTTGGAACCTTACAATAGGCTACTGACACTCATGTTCTTAGAAATTGTAAAGAAAATGAATTGATTTAAATATATATAACTGCTTTAATAACTAAGTAACACTGTCATCTATACTCATATGAAAACAATGATTTTACTAATGGCTCATATTTATGTCAATTTAGTGATAATTGTTTCTACTTTAGGCACAAGGCCAGCAATTACCCAGTGCATTACTGGTACTTTATTTTATCGACCCCGTAAGGATGAAAGGCAAAGTCAACCTCGGCGGGATTTGAACTCAGATCGTAAAGGGACAATTTAGTGATAATGATTACTCACGAGTCTCAAATATTCATACCCCCCCACCCATGCTAATCTATCTCGGCCAAAATTTTATTTTAAGTGGTAGCATTCCTGTGATAATTTTCTTTAGATATTAAAAACATTATACATGACAAAAAAAGAACATTGCAAGAAATCCCATACGTTATAAAATAGGAGTGGTTGGGGGTCTCGATATGTAAACTAATCGACTAATTTCTGTTTTTTTTTTTTTATAAATCAATGGAGACAACCTAGAAAAATTACCGACCCCCCTCCCCCCTCCCCGCCACTTATTCCAACCCACCCTATTATTTAGAACCCGCAAGTGTGTGTGTGTGTGTGTGTGTATATATTTATTTATACATATACAGGGTGAGCATAAAGTCTTTCTCTGATTATAAAATACCATATCTCAAATACTATTTGCTTAATTGCTTTAATTTATAAATTTCAAGTTTAAAGTTATTTCTGAACATGTTTTACATATTCTCTGTTAGAGGAAGTAGTAATTTTCAGTTACAAAATGGCATCTAAGAAACAAAACGCTCAGTGTGGAAAGACTTTATGCTCACCATATATATAAATATATGATGGTGATGATATAATTTGCATGTGTGTGTGTGTGTGTGTGTGTTTTTATGTCCCATAACATAGTGTTGTTCAACAAAAAGAGAACAATAAAATAAGTACCAGACTTGAAAAAATAAATACTAGGGCTGTTATCAACTAAATCCATTGAAGGTGGATCCGCAGCATGGTTGCAGTTTATCCCTTTAGTTACCAACCTAGCCAGAACTGGCTCTGGTGCTATAAATTGGAAACCTTTAAAATAGGTGGTTTTATTTCAGATTAAAATCTTTCAACATAATTTTATATATATCTTAGTAATGAAATAATTGATAATTTTAGTAAATCCCTCAAAATTCTTCATTAATTAATTAACCCTTTAGCATTTAAACTGGCCGTGTCTGGTCAGAATTCTCTCACTTCTTTCTGTTCAAACCAGCTGCTCATACTGATGTTAAGGTATTGTTCTCAAAATAAATAATATCAAAATCTCATAGATTCGATATTATGTGAGATAATTATGCGAAAACACAATAGTAAATATAATTGTTTCTACTTTAGGCACAAGGCCAGCAATTACCCAGTACATTACTGGTACTTTATTTTATCGACCCCGTAAGGATGAAAGGCAAAGTTAACCTCGGCGGGATTTGAACTCAATAGTAATTATAATGTAAATGCTAAAGGGTTAAAATAGTGTATTTCATTTGAAATATGATCATGAAAGAGTTAATGACTAAAACCAGTGAAAGAGAGAAAGAATGTGTGTGTGTGTGTGTGTGCGTGTGTGTGTGTAGTATGTATGTGGAGGTAGATGTATATCATAGACAGGTGATTAGAGGTAAGAGGTGGTAATAATAGCATGGGAGAGTGGCAGTAAGAGATATTCAGCATTTTGGTAGTAGTTGAGAGCAGGTGATAGCTGCAGAGAAAAGAAAGCTGGTGAGGATGGGGGTGAACACATACAAAAACTTTGAAAAATGATATATATACACATACATCATACATACACACATATAAATTGCACTTCTATTTTCCATTTGATTTGTAGGTTCAGTAGAGAAGTCACATGCTTGTTTTTTTGTTGTTTTTTTTTCGTTTTATTATTATTTTTTTTTTTTGCATCATAATTTCATGTATAAGGTGTGATTTACAGAGGAGTATATATGATGTGAGTGTGTAATAGAGGGAGGAGGAGAGTGGGAGAGAGGGAGGGAGAGAGGACAGTTAAGTTGTTTCAAGGGCATGACAACCTCCCTAGTGTTGGTGCTATGATAAAACGCTCTCAGTACAGTCTGTAAGGTGTGGAAGTGTGAACCAGACGCATACCCTGGCTCATCTGAGAGGTCAACTCCAGTTGGGTTCCCACTAGGACTTTGTCAACTTGTCTAACCCTTTCTAGCAGTGAAAATGCACATTAACCCTTTAGCATTTAAATTGGTCGTATCCACCCAGAATTCTCTCACCTCTTTCTGTTCAAGCCGGCCGTAACTGGCCCACTCGTACTGATGTTAAGGTATTGTTCTCAAAATAAATATCAAAATCTCATAGATTCAATATTACGTGAGATACTATGTGAGATAAAGCCTTTAATGCGAAAATACAATAGTATATATAATGTAAATACTAAAAAGTTAAATGATGTGTATATATGTGTGTGTGTGTGTGTATGTACACACACACACACACACACACAAACAGGCTTCCCCACAGTTTCTGTCTACTTTATTCACCAATGAGGCACTGGTTGACCTGAGGCTACAGTAAGAGATACTTGCCTAAGGTGCTATACACAGGGATGGAACACAAAACCATGCTTGCATCTAAGTTGTATTTTTTTTTTTTTGTGCCTCAATCTCCTCACTTTAGAATGAGATGATGATAATGGTCATGCCTAATGTATGTACTATTTTGATTTCAACATGTTTATGGCACAAGTGAAAACGTTGGCTTAAGGTTATCATTTATTTCAATACATCTTTTATTTTTTTTTAATGTTAGCTATTAGAATGTTTCTATTGGTAGAAGGTCAATTTATCTGGTACCACTTGGAAATAGCAACACTGCTAGTATTGTTTGTTGTTTGTGGTAATGATAGTGTTGTTGTTTTGGTAATTGTCAGAGAATTTCAGATATTTTCAGGAGTGGCTTTGTTGTTGCTTCTAAACATTGAGTAAAAGAAACTACCTTGTCTATGTTGATTTTGGGTTTTATAGCCATTCCTTCTTTTGTAGTCATCAGATTAATCCTTTCCATACCAATCCAGTTCTACAATACAAACAAAACTATTATGTTTGAAGCTTTTATATTTATCTAAAAAATTCCATTATAATTTTATGTAAGAACCTAGGTTCCAAACATGAGCTTAAAAAAGGAGAAAGTTAGTAATTATCATCATCATCATCATTATTTAATGTCCATTTTCCACGCCAGCATGGGTAGGACAATCGTGTGACCTCAAATTGCTGGGACTCGCTGTGGAGATGACGAAATACGATGAGTGGAGAAATGCTGTGCAACCCATACAATGTAAAAACGATGATGATGATTATTCTATAATATTTTTTTTATTTAAATAAGAATACTTTAACACAAGAAGGCTGTCTTCATAGAATTGGGATGGTTTTGTGTGGGTTGATACCAAAAGGGTTAATTTACTTAATTTACATAGCTCATTTCCATCTGTCAATAAGACATACATCTGTATTCTGTCACCAATATCATGGTCTTTAGCCAAGACATTTAATTTCTTACATCACAGTCTCCACATAGTTGCACTCCTGGGTCGCGAATGATCCCCCCTTCCGCCTGCTTATTATATTTTGCTAATCTATCTCTGGTGAAATTTTATTTTAAGTTGTAGCATTCCTGCTAAACAGAACATTACTAGAAATACCATACGTCATAAAATAAATAGGATGGGTTGGCAGTCTCAACATGTAAACTAAACGACTAATTCTGTTTTTTTTCAAACCCTCCCCACTTATTCCACACACCCCTATTATTTGGGACCCAAGAACAATTAGGTTCAACAGGAACTAGTGGTTTATCTCACTAACTCACGGTTCTGAGTCATAGTTTTTTTTTTGTGTGTGAGTGAATATACAGATTTTTTTTAAATGCATTATTAAAATCATTGATTTTTCTGTCAAATTGTCCCTTGGAATGGTTTGAAGGAAATTTTAATGCAGTCACTGTTCACAGGTCACAAACATACAGACATGTAGTTGTAACATTTCTTTCAAAATTTGAATGTAATTTATGGCTCAAATTAATGTATAAACAAATTATCACAGCTCAGCAATTTCAATTTGAGCAATTCTAATTTATTTTTGTCTTGACATTTTGTTTTATCTCTAGTTATGTTTGATTTATGTTTAGGGGACTCATTTAAGGGCTTTGTATTGTAGCTGTTCTTCATGGATTCATTAATAAAAACAAAAACACTGTCTGTTCATATTCAGTTATATCATTACTGATAGGAATAATATATCATTTTATGTTTCCTGTCTATGCTGACATAGGCTAGACTGGTTTTCATGGCTTATGACTAAACACATTGGGAAAGCACATCTTGCTCATACATTCTATATTCTGGCATGGTTTCTTTCGCCAGATACCTTTTATACCAGCCATTTTGTAGAGTGTACTGGATATAAACTCTACATTATCACCAAAGTTTGGCTCTCTAGGTCTCACAAAGTTATGAGTATTTTTGTGATTATATTCTAATGCCAGAATTCTGGGAATGGATCATTGCAATTTCTACCACAAAATTATTACTTTATTTCTAGTTTGTCAATATTTGTGAATACACGGGAAAGATGCATAGAGGAAAATACAAGAACAACAACATTACTACAAGCAGATGGAAAATATATAGAGAAAGGTCTTACAATCTGAACATAACTCAGCAGACAACCCATTTCTGAGTGAATATACAAAACAGTCTTACTAGAAGAAAACACGTACATATATAGAGGAAGATCTTATGACCTGAACAAATAAGAGTATAAAATAGAATTATGAGTGAATTTACAAAAACAGTCTTGGAATTGGAACAGTATACAATAAGTACAGGAAATGTTGTTCATAGAAGTAATGTTGAAAAAAAAAAGAAAGAAGTTTTTGTCCAAAGGATAGAAAGATAGACAGAATCCAGGTGCTAGAGAGGTCAAAGCTAGAACAAGATTGACAAAGCATGCAGGAAATGCTAAGAAAAAACACATACATACATATGTACAAAAAATATTTCTGTGTGCTACTACTATTTTTGTGTCCATCTTTTACAGGTGTATCACATAGACCAATGTAATGTTTACCACTTGGAGATCAGCTGACAGGCTGCTGCAGGATGTCTTTACTAAATGGCAGTGGGTCCCCTAAGAAGAGGAAGGTTGTCCAGGTGATACTCTTAAGTGGGGCTGAATTCGAGACATATGTAGATGTAAGTATTCTTACTGTGTTTTTGCTTTTTCAAGCCTGTGCACTTATTGCAGATGTTGAAAGATTGTAACTGATAGTTTGTGTGCATACTTAACCATTTTGATACTACCTGCTGGTTCTATAGAAATAAAATACCCATTTTAAAGGCTTCCTATTTAAATTAAAATCTTCCAACATAATTTTTATATAAGAACCTTTTATGTTTACAAAAGCCATCTAAATAATGAAATCATCATTTTAGTAAATACCCAACAAATTCTTTATTTAATTCAAACGCAATATTTTAATTTTTTTTAAAATTATGTTAATGAAAGGTTTAAATATCTGAATTGAATGTATATGTGTGTATAATGTAGGATTCATAGTTGAATATTTGTCTAGTAATACCTGTGCTGGCTAAACCATTGAACTACTCCAGCACCATTTACATGGCAGTAGAGCAGACAGTAATCGATGTATTTTAACCTCAGGTCAGCTCTGATTGAACACTCTTATGATCAAAGGCTTTCCAGCTATGTCCAACACATTTGTTTTTTTTTTTTTAAGCCATAATATATCTAAAACAATATTATCCAATGTGTTCTCCCTTTCCCTTTTTTAAAGTGGTAGTGTGATATGGGGAATCAAGTAAACCGTGTAAAGCAGCGATTCTCAACCGGGGTCCATATAAGAATTTTTTTATGGGCAGGGGTCACAAAAAAGAAAAGGAAATTGGAGTCCAGGAAAAAAAAATTGCTTTTAAAGAAAATATCTTAAGCCTTAGAGAAAGAAACAAATATTTAAAAAAAACCCATAAAATAGTTAACCAAAGAAGTTGGTTAAAAAGAATTAATAGAAATCAAAAGAAATAATAATTGATGAGCAATAACAACCAGATCCAGTGGTGATGGTGTGTAAATAAACATACACACTCATAGTACATCCAATGGATATAAACATCCATCAAATACACGTTTTCTTGTGGTTGATAGGATTATATACTCATCTTCTGATGAGGGTCCAATTAGATCCGAAAATCAATTTAAGATATTTATGATTTTTTTTTAATTTACAGCGAAATTCATATTTTCCAGCATGTTTACATGCCTACATATTAGATATGTGTATATATCCATACATGTTGGTGCAGACTTGGTTACACACTCTATACAGGTATAACTTTATACACACACACACAAGATTATTGTCTATATTTTTTTTCCAGGGGGACTTTGGCTGGCATTGGGCAGAAGGGATCACTACTTAGCCATCATACCACAAGCAATAAAGCCAGAGGTGGTGGTCATATTTATACACACACATGCGTACACATATACATACATACTATATATAGATATATATGTATATATGAAAATCATATTTCAGTAGATTGGGTGTTGAGTTCTCTCATCTCTGTACACAAGGAAAAGAGTGATCCTTTAGACAGTGGCTCATATAGAAAGAGTGTTAGAGGAGAGGATAAGGGAAAACATTTATATTGATAAAATGCAGTTTGGGATTTATGTTGAGAAAAGGAATTACTGATGTAATTACAGAAATATATGGACAAGAGGAAGAATTTGTTTTTCAGGTTTGTTGATCTGGATAAAGTTTTCAATTGGGTTGTACTTGAAGATGGGCATTGAAAGAGTTGGGAGTAGAGAAATGGTTGGTTAGTGTAGTGATAAGAATGTATGTGAATGCACTTACAGTCATAAGGATGAAGGACAAGAACAGTGCTGAGTTTGAAGTAAAGGCTATTAGTAGTTATGATAGAGGTACTGGCCTGAAGTGTAAAGGAGGGCTTACCATGGGAGTTGCCATACACAGATGAGTATGGAAGGATTGAAGATGATGAAATATTAAAGGAATATATGGATGCAAAAAGTATGGAGGTGAATATTGGAAAGAGGAAGATAACCATGTGTAGTGTGCAGAAAGGGTGTTAAAGTGAACTCCATTAAATGTATAAGTTAACACTGGATAGGTAGATTGACAGTGTAGTGATGTGAAGGAATTATTAAATAATACAGCAGCTACATTTAAATGTAAAGTGAGTATGGAGAAAATTTGAGCTGGATCTTAGGAATAGTGAAGATGGAAGGTGTGAAAATGTTTTGTTACTTTAGGGACATGTTGAATAAAGGTGTGACAGGCTCTTGCAACTATATGTAGAAGTTCCGGTAACTGAGTGGTGTGTTACTGAGGGGACTGTCACTGAAACTGAAGGGAAAGGTATATGTTGCATGTATGAGAAATGTGATGATTTATAGGAGCAAGACATGGTGAGAGAAGGCTGGAAAGAATGGAAATGAGAATGGCCTGGTGGATTAGTGAAGTATCATAGAGAGAGAGAGGGGGGAAGACAAACAATAAATTGCAGAGGATGACAAGAATAAAACCTGTGGTGAATGTTGTGAAGGGAAATGGAATAAGGATGAAAGTGACTGAGTGAGAGGAGTGAAGGGAACATGGAAGGAAGTAATGGAAGGGGAAGACCAAGAACAACATAACTAAAAATAATGAAAGAAAAAATGGAAGCCAGGGTATTGGAGAAGAAGGATGCAGAGAAGCTGATCATACAGCCTGCAGGAAAGACAGCTTTAAAATGCTTGTTGTTTTACACAGTAGCAAATTGGGCCAATTGTACCTGGTTTGGTCTTGACTAGATAATTGGTAGTTTATATAGACATGCATGTATACACACATATACGCAGATATACACATACTCAAATATTACAGTTTATCAATGGAAACAGACGAGAGTACTAGATGATAGAGTACATTGTTTATTTTCTGGCTGCTTGAGTTTCATACTACTATGAACAGTGGCATGAAACCCACAAGAAAAAGAATTCAGTTTAAATAAACCGTGTGTAGAACTGGTTGGCATTGAGAAAATTGGAAATGTAGCCATCCCAACGCAAATGACCATAATAATAGTCAGTGACTTATAAATAACAGCTGAGAAAATCATGTAAAGTAACCCTGGAGATGGAAATAATTAGACAAACGTGCCTCTGACCACTTTTTTTTGTCTCCAGAGATACTTTACCTGTTTTCTCAGCTGTTATTTATTGTAGTTGACTATTATTATTCAAATATATATACTGTCGAACCTCGGTCCACGAATAAATCGGTTCTTGAACAATTTTTCTAAACATAAAATGTCTCAGTTCACGAACAGTGTCTCGAGTAACGAACAAGCAAGCCATTAACAATGATTGGCAACAAGCTTGGAGTGTCACTTGCTGTGTAATTAATTACTACAGTGATATTTATCTGTCATTCACACATTCTCTCTATCACTCTCTATTTCATATGGGAAAAAAAAAAGTTTTGGTTTACGAACATTTTAGATTACGAACAACCGAATTAAGTTTGTTAACCAAGGCCCCACTGTATATTCATTTATTAGAGTTGTATCTGCTTAGCAAGTGACTTGATCTGGGACCATGTGTAGAAACTAAAGCAATTACATTGCTGAAGAGTCAGTTTAGCCATTTTAAAGACACCTGTATATGCCATTACTTTCACCTTTGTTTTATTTCCCAATAGTACTATATACTACAAAGAATCACTTTTTTATGTTACATATTCAGCTTTATCACTAACACTATTCCACAACTACAGCTGGAGATACAGTGTGTGTGTGTGTGTGTGTTTATCTGTGTTGTTAGAGTGAGTGCATTGGGGAAGCTACATAGGCAATAGTTACTGCCTTTGCTTCTCATACAAAACTGTTGCATGTGTGTGTGTCTATATGTATGTGTGTGCGCATATGTGTGTTCATCTGTCTGAAGGAGACTGCTCATCTTTTGTAGGTGTATTTTATTACATAGTTTGAGGAAGAGGTGCAGTGCCCATAGCCTTTGTAAGCTTTACCAGACCGTTTAGGTTATTCTAATTGATACTTTCAGGGTAAATGTGGGCTGATAGGGAGTTTTCAGAAGGCTGCAGACCTTGGGAGAAAGGATTGGATAAAGGTTTTTTAGTATATGGCTTTGGTGATGATACAAGAGGGGGCTGCATCAGTTAGTTTTTGGCAACAGTGAATAGTAATGATAGAAGAGACAGGATGATTGGGGAAGTCAGTAGCCTAGTTGTTGAGTAAGTTATAATTTGAGCCTGTAGCAGTGGAGACTTCCAGTGCTCTTGGCCCCCGATCACATCACTGCTATCGGAGTAGAGTTGGCTTTCCACACTGGCATGTGTTGGGCAGATTTGCCATCTTTTCCCCCCCATTAAATCCAGCTCTAGCTGTAGCTTCTTCCAAACGTTGTTCATGCACTTTTACGTTATTTCATCCTAGGCTGCTTCTTATATTTACGGCTTTCATGAAACCAGCTTTCTTCCCAATATTTTAAAATGCAGCTTATAATTTCCTGTTAATGGAAAATCTGTCTGTTCTTGTATCATAAAATTGTTTTAATACAACAAACTTCAAATGTGTGTGTGTGTGGGGGGGGGGTATGTATATATGCTATGTTTCAGTAATGAAAGATGCTCCCAAGATTCACAGAAAAGGGGAGAGAGTGATGAATCCATTGATACCAACATAAGGATTATGATGAGGAATCTACAATGGCCTATAAGTAAAGGACAAATGGAATTCCCATGTGTCTAAAGAGATACTCTCCACTACAAGGCATGAAATCTACAGTGAAAAAAGGCCGTATGAAGACTTCATTGAATGAACAGCAGCACATTGTTCCAGCATATAAGACATTTGAAAATCAAGGCTAGGAGTTAAACCACAGCCAATGACATACATGCTGTTGATTCAGATATGGAATTTGTACAAACTCTTGATAGCAGATGTTGCAAGCTTAACCCATAAGGAAGAACACTCTGGAACACAAGTTAGCTACTTTTGGAGACATTGTTCATACAATATGTAGGGACACCTATAGAGCAAGACATTGAAAACACCTCCTCAGAAATCGTGACATTGGCGAGAGAGGGATAACATTCAGAAAAAAGATCTCAAGAAACAGATGGTTGCCTTGGCATTTAAGAATTTGAACCTACGTTAAGGGAAGTAACTCTAGTGAGTCATAGTAATGGTGTTGGTGGTGGCATCACTGTCGTTTCACTGCTACCATGACTTCCAAGGTTTTTTTAACACAACTCAAGAAAGCATTTAAATGTAAGTTTGAAAGTGGAGGTAATGGAGAGGAGTTCCAGCTAAATCTTGTTGAGGAGGAACAGAATCCCCATATGGCTTAAATTTCATAAGCCTCCTATACCCAAGTGGCTAAAAGGTGTCAACAGAATGGCACTCAGGAGTCATGACCTGGATGTGGCTTGGTTCCCTTAGAGTGTAAAAAGTTAAGGGCCAAAGCATTTGCATGAGGAGGGGCTTCTACTGTCCAGCTCTCCTGGGAGTCCCTTAATAATGTGTGTGTGTGTGTATATATATATAGCTCTATGTATGTAATTATCAGTGTGTTTGTGTGTGTATAAATTTAAAAGTATGTTAACTTATTGTAAAGCTGCCACAATGCAGGTTAGCTATAAAATAGTTGAATAAGTTACATAAATAACCCCTGGATTAGAAAAAAAAGTGGACAGTTGCCTGCAGGAACAGGATACTGCATCTACCATATGTCAGACAGTTGCATGTCCATTACACTAAAGCAGGGGTTCTCAACCTTTTTTTCGCTGTGGACCACCAAAATAAGTAATTTTTTCCTGTGGACCACCTAAACTTTTAAATCTTTTGTAATAGAACTGCTTGAGACATTCTAACCACATGCCCATAGTATCAGAGCTGTGAACTCGAAATTTTCAAATATAATGGACATGTGTGTAATTAAACAAAATATTATATTAGTTACATTTTTGTGAAATGGCTACAATTTTTTTATGGCTACGAATTCTCTGTGGACCACTAGAAATGCTATGTGGACCACCGGTGGTCCACCTGGACCACGTTGAGAATCACTGCACTAAAGTACCTCAGGCCACTCCATCCATCTTTTTTAGAAGGTTTATCTTTCAGCCAGGAATGTAAACAATCATTTATGAAGCATCAGGCAAATTCGAAAGTATGTTAGCTTTTTATAAAGCTGCCCACAACACAGGTTAACTATAAAATAGTTGAATGTCTGGTAAATAAATCCTTGGAGATGGAAAATTGGATAGTCATCTAGATCAAAAACAATTTTGCAGTCATCTAGAAAACTTTCATTGAAGTACATATTAACATGAGCAAGTTTTTCAAATATCAATAATTGTAAAGTCCCAAACAGTATTAAGCCTGAAGCAGTATTTTTTGTGAACTATGTATTTGGGATTGCCTTTATAGTTGGATATGTTGGTATAGGTGATGAGAGCTGACCCCACATCGCTGAAACTCACAAAGGAGAAGAAGAAACGCAGCGAGTGGAGAGATACTGTGCTGAGGACACATCCAACCCATGCAAGCCTTTTGTTTGAGAATCACTGATGTAGACTGATATGCTAAGTTGTACACTCTATCCAGGGTAACACAATAACTATAGTAAGGTTTCAACTCATAACACAGCTATTGAATTTAATATTATGCCTAATTACATCAGCTTAACTCTATTCACCTTTTGTGCGTGCGTGTGTGATTTGTGAAGTATCATTAATAGTTTTATTTAATTTAAAAAGGTTGCCTTTTTTAAAAAACTGGTTTACCAACAGCTGAAACTATTATTTTGTTATTTACAGGTCAAATCTAAATTCCATGAGGTTTTCAATGCAGTTGTCATTCAGCTTGGATTAAGAGAGACTGAGTACTTTGGATTATCTCTTTTAAAAGGTAACTACAAAGAATATTGTTGAAATTGCACTAGAATATACATAGATATAAAAAGAACACTTTTATTTCAACTGTTTTCAAAACAAACATGTCCACAGCAAGTTTAATATTTAAATAGAGCCTGCCTTTTAAGCAACATGTCTCTGCAGATATTTGTCTCTAAATCGTTTTCTATGTTTTTATTTTCCATAGAATTTCAGCTGTTCTTTATTTGTTTGTCATTGTAGTGTTGGACAAAAAAATTCACTATCAATGCCAGCCAGTGTCCATAGTATGTGCTCTATTGTTAGGGGGATTATTTTTGTGAATGGTCTTGTGCTGAGCTAGATTCACACTGGCAGAGAATTGTAACAGCTGTGAACAATCTAAATTAAATGTTTAGCTAGAAAATAAAAATGTGATTTGTTGTTGTTTTGCCTCACATCAGCCTTGCCTAAGCTGACCTACAATCAAAGGTGTTCCAGCTTTTACTATCCCATCCTTTTTACAGGCATAGTATAGAGCACTACATAGTTTAATGTATCTTTCTTTTTAGAAAATGTTAGAGCAGACATTTGACTGCTGTTTTTAGCAGTTTGACAGATTATGTAATGGCTTCCAGGTCTTTGCTCAGACTACAGAAATCTGGTAATTATAGTGAGATTAGCTTTGCTTTTCAATCTTACAGGGTCAATAAAATAAAGCACTGGGGTCGATTTAATCGACTTTCCTCTCCTCTTCATATTGCTGGCCTTGACCTAAATCAGAAACCATTATGAGTGAGCTCAGACTTGTAAGGTTTGTGCAAGTAATGTTTTCCAGAGTCCTGAGCAGCACAACACAATGTGTATGTGGCAGGAGTGATGATTGAGACAGTTTTCAAAATTAGCTGCTGCTGCTGCTGGTCATCAAGTCATTGAGATGGTTATCTAATGACAAAAGGATCTGATATGTATCAGTTTGGCCAAGTCTCTTAACCCTATGATACAGCCTGATTAGCTATACATAAAGGCTACAAGTACTATAGCTTGGAGAATGATAAGCTGTTATGAAGTAGCCATGTGTCTCAACTAGTTAACACCATGAGAACTGAGGTAAACTCCAGTGCATTTCATTCACTATCATTAAACTGATGTTACAGAAGATTTTGCAAAAGGAAATAATCAGGGAAGGGAGGTTAAACAAACAGTTTCAACAGTAAGAGAAAACTTCTCACATCAGGTGGTCCATGATTGAAAACATTAACAAAAAGTCAGTTGTTATTGTAACATTCATCATATTTTCTAAAAAACATATTTTAAATATTTGTGAGGCACACAGGCAAAATCTTAGTTAGTTCAGGGTTTGAGTTTGTATCCTACTGTTACAGATATTTTGTTCTCTCCTTAGGGATTAATACTCTTGACAAAGGCAAAATCATATTTTCATACTTATTCACCTCTAAACATTTGTTTCTTATTTATGTGAAAATTATTTATATTTATTATATTGTTGGTGTTATTATTTGGCACCAATTTCCTTGGTAAGGAAGAGTGGGTTGTCTTTCTCTCTCTCATGTCAAAAGAGGTGGTATGGTAGTTGCAGCTAAAAGGTTTCAAGACAGCTTTTCCTCTCTGGACAAGCCCTTCTTATCAACTTCTTTAAATACTACTTAAAGAGAACGATAAGGGTAGAGAAGAAGCTACATTCCGGTAGATTTTGTGAAATGTGGGTGAGAGTAGTGTAAATAGCACTGCCAAAATAGTCCACATTAACTGAGTGATTGTAGACCAGTGAGAAGAACTGGGAGAAGTTATTGCTTTTGGTGCATCAGTGTAATTGAGGGTTGTATTCAAGATGCCATGAGTCATCCAATATGGCTTCCTCCCATTTTGGGAGATTCCTTTCCTGTATCCTACTTGTCTGTAGTATTTGACCTATTTAATATTATTACTTATTTATGGTTATGTGGTTATAATGTCTCAGGAAAGAATTACTGGACAGATTTTACATGCAAAACCAACTGGCAGGAGGCCCAGGGGTAGACCCTGAGCAAGATGGTTGGATAACATCCATGAGCTCAGCTGGTCTTGCTTGGGTGTCCAGGTGTTTGAGGAGTCTGTGCCCATGACCCTCTCAGGAATAAGTGGACAAAGAAAAAACTTATTAATGTAAGAAAGAGAGACTGGGGGTATTTTTATTTTTACTGCACCCCTTTACTCAATGTAAACCTTATACTGTGTTTTGTTTGTGGTTTTCCTATGTATTTCACCTCTGTAGTGTCTCTAAGTGTCAGCTCTTTTGACCAATAAAAGAAATGATCCTTATTGTTGCTGCTGTTATTAGAAGTTCTAGCACATCCAATAAAATTCCTTGCAGTATTTAGTTACAGATTTGAACATTCTTAGTTCAAATCCTACCCAGGTTATCTTTGCCTTTCATCCTTCCAGCATAAAAAACCCCCAAAAACATCAATACAATCATGTACTGGGGTCAATATAATTTACTACAGCCTTTCCCTAAAATGTAAGGTCTTGTGCCAATGTAAGGAGTCTGTATTTTAACTTCAGTACTTTGCCATTCTCATTTCAAAGCCTTTTAAGGTTGATATTACCTCGGGAAACTGTAAAGTGTGTACCAGTGATATAATGCATTTAATCATACTGATTCTTGAACACTTTTCATATTTAAAAAATGGCTATTTGTCTTGGTGGCTGCTGTTGTTGCTTAGCCTCAGATCAACCCTATTTAAGTAAGCTTATAATCTTTTATTCTGATAGTGTATCTAAGACTACATTTTTTAATATGTCCTTACTTTTTTAAGATGGTAGAGTGTTAATTTTTCAGTATACAGACTACTATTTTCTAATTCTAGCAGATTAAACAATCACATGGATGCTTGTTTTGTTTCATAGTGATGAGCAATGTTAGATGGTTTTTGACATAGTGTAAGTGGTGTCTGTGTTTTGGAGGGAGATAAATAAAAGGGAACAATAAGTACAGACCATATTTATTAAAGAAAATTAATACAACGATAATGATATACTTTGGCATCATAATCACCATCATCCAAAATCATCACTGCCTCTTCAATTTCATTAAAGATTTTTGTGTAGGTGTCACTACAAAAAACACCCAGTCCACACTGTAAAGTGGTCATGTAGGTGTCCTGACAAAAAGCACCCAGCACACACTGTAAAGTGGTCATGTAGGTGTCATGACAAAAAGCACCCAGCACACACTGTAAAGTGGTTATGTAGGTGTCATGACAAAAAGCACCCAGCACACACTGTAAAGTGGTCATGTAGGCGTCATGACAAAAAGCACCCAGCACACACTGTAAAGTGGTTATGTAGGTGTCATGACAAAAAGCACCCAGCACACACTGTAAAGTGGTCATGTAGGCGTCATGACAAAAAGTGCCCAGCCCACACTGTAAACTGCTTGTGTAGGTGTCATGACAAAAAGCATCCAGCCCTCACTGTAAAGTGGTTGTGTAGGTGTCACGGCAAAAAGTACCCAGCATACACTGCAAATAGGTTGTGTAGGTGTCACAACAAAAAGCACCCAGCCCACAATGTAAATGTGGTTGGTGTTAAGAAGGGCATCTGAGCTCGCTTGTCTCACAACAGGACCGCTTATTTAACCCTTGCTAGCATGTAAAATTGGACATTAAACGGTGATGATAATGATTTCCATTGTGTCAACAATGTACAAGTTACAATTGTTTCGAGTCATTAGCTGGCAAGGACTCATTGATACCTCCTAACATAGAATACATCAGACACATGTAAAAATACTTCATCAGCTTGGAATCAGTCTAAATGTTTTTGGAATGGTATTTTAGCTATTAAATTTGTCTGGATTTAGCTGTATAACTTGATTTCTCTTTCTCTCTCTAATACACGACACACCCCTCCCACAACACACACATACACATGAAACTATTGGTGGTTGATAATATTATGATGAATGAGTTCAGATAATTTGGAGGAGAAGACCACTTAATGCCTGGCACCATCATTATCATTTAATCCTCTTTGCAGCAAGCATTGATGTTTATTTGCTTCAGGTCTTTGAGATATGACCACATAACCTTCTGTCTTAGATTACTTTTACCCTTTACTACAAATATTTAATACAAGCTGTTATCTTTTATATGGCAACTGCATCTATCTTGAAGAAATAACTAACATTTCAGATTCCAAGACATTCTGTCCATTTCATGACCTCTGCTTAATTTTTCACCTCACTCAAAGACTTTTTCTACTATATTCATTATTTTTGTATGTGTGTAGCATTTTAAAGCATGGGAGGGGTGTGATTATTTTGGTAATTATGGAGGTTAGTGACCTTACACAGTTTAACACCAGCACCAGATGCCCTTAGTGGAAAATGGTGCAAGCATTTTGTACATGTTTTTTCTTTCTTCTACAGGCATAGATGTGACCAATGCTCAACCTAATCATTTGCATGTCCATCTCAGTAGTTTGATAAGACCTGTAAAGGTCATAAATACTTCCTCTACTCTTCTGACTAACTTTATAATAGAAACCCTGTATGGGAGAAAGGTTGTGTTACAGCCATTAACACACCAATAAGTTAATCATCTTAGAGAGAGATCCAAGTCAAACTTAACACCCTAATGTTGATGTAAAGATAAACATATTCGGTGTGTTTGGTGTTGGGAAATGTACCCTTCAGGATGCCCAACATAGCAAGGTGTTCTATATTGATTTGGTTTGGGGTGAAAAATAATCCTATCAATTTCTGTTTGCAATGAAGACCGTTATAGAAACAGAAAAAACTCATGTTTCCAGTTGTTCAAACAATCATTTAAGCAAGTGAAAGATTTGAAGATGCACCTAATATTATTTATATACATACAAATTTACAAAAAGAAATTAGCTCATATAAAATAAATTACATATATATATTTTTTAATATAGGTGGGTTTTCAGAAATAGTCATGATTATCTAATTTGTTTTTGTACTAATCGGTTTTGGTATGAGAAGCTTTTCAAATTTTCGTTTTAATTTGTGTCAAATATAATTTTCACACATTGCTATATGTTGTGTGGAAGATATCTCCCATGTTCTGTTGTTTGTCACTTTCTGGTTGTATCCTTGCTATCGTTTATATCAAGGATACAACCCATGACATATATAATGGGCACAGATATGGCTGTATGGCTAAAAGTTTGCTTTGTTACCATGAAGTTTCATGTTTGATCCCACTGAACAGCACCCTGAGCAAGCTTCTTTACTATAGTCTTTCTGAGGTTGTGAGTGAAGTTTGGTAGACAGAAACTGTGTGACAGCCCACCATGTGTATGTGCGTGTGTATATCCTAGAAATTAGAACAATTGATTGCAGATACATTGGTGCATCAAACACATAAGTGCTTCACACTATGTATTTTGAGTGAGTTACATTCCTTTAAACTGAAGGAGGATTTAGCTATTTTATAAACAGAGATTGATAAAATATATATCAGGATCAATATAATTGACTAAAATTCCTGAAGCTGGTGTTCTATCAATCTATTTATATATATATATATATATATGTTTGTGTGTGGAGGCACATGGCTTAGTGGTTAGAGCATATGGAGGCACTTGGCTTAGTGGTTAGAGCATATGGAGGCACATGGCTTAGTGGCTAGAGCATATGGAAGCACATGGCTTAGTGGTTAGAGCATTGGCCTTACAATCGAAAGGTTGTGAGTTCAGTTCTCAGACTGAGTGATGTGTTGTTTCCTTGAGCAAGACACTTTATTTCACATTGCTCCAGTTTACTCAGCTGTAGAAATGAGATGATAGGGACTGAGGTCCCTATCATTCCACTGCAAAGTGGTCGTGGAGGTGCCACGGCAAAAAAGCACCCAGCACTCACTGTAAATGAGGTTGGTGTTAGGAAGGGCATCCAGCTGTAGAAATCAAGCCAGTATCAGTTCCCGTCCCACCCTTGCAAGCAGGGAAAAGTGGACGTAAAATGATGATGATGATGTATATATGTATTTTTGTGTATATGTATGTATGTATTTTTGTGTATATGTATGTATATACATGTGTGTATAGAGGAATAAAACTAATGGACCAAGTTATGAAAGTGATGGAAAGCATTATAGCATAGCTAATTAGGTAAAGAGTCCACTTTGACTAGATGCAATTTGGTTTCATACCTGGGAAAAGTACTACAGATGCCTTCTTTTTAGTGAGGCAACTAAAAGAGAAGTTCCTAGCCAAGAATAAGATGCTATATTTAGTTATTTTTTATCACAGCATCTGATGAGCAGATTGATCCAATAGTTGAAGCTGATTGTAATTAAGACTCTGAGCTGGTCATTTATGAAACAGTGGTAGAAAGTTTGTTGAGGTAATTTTGGCTGATATACGAGATAATTACATAGAAGCTGTTACATAGTTAATTTTGTCTGCTACATTTGTCTTACAGAAGCCTCCTGTTAGGTTTCTAGATCTTAGAAACTTAGAACATGTAATTTTATCACTGATATGGCTATAGAGAATGGTTATATAGAAAATTTAGCGCCAGTTTGGTGGCTTCTCTTTATACTCGCATCAACCAGGCCTTTGTTTTTCTTCCCACCACTCATACTGTAAGCCACCTTCCAGAACATCCTCCCTACAGAAAAACAAAACAAAAACAGAATGTCTATATCTCATCAATATGGGAAGGCCTCCAATAATCATGGATGCTGTTCCTCCTCTTTTGGTTAACATTAAAAAGGGAAAAAAAAATAATGCTAACTTCACCTATCGTATTATTAACAGCTGCAACAAGGAAATTTTCTTTTTCCAAAATTTAATTTTTACCATTATATTTTTTAGAAGTAATGCAAAAAACATTGCCTACTTGAGAAAATAATTCTTTCATTGATTTCTGATATAATTTTCATATTGTGTAAGGGGAGGAGTTAAAATGGCATTTTTCTGCCTAGAAGGGAATGAAGGAGTAGGGTAGGGGACATTCTTTATATAGAAACCTGGTACATTTTCTGTCCCCTTTTCATTGCTCATCAGTGAGAATAGTATTACATTTCCAGTTGGAGAAGGGAGCTGGAGTTATTTTTAGCTAGATAGAGGACTTAATGTTATTTTATTACATAGTTCCTAGCTACACTGATTATTATAGTAGTTGTTGTTGTCTAGCACCATGTCTTTCGGTGTAGCGTAGATGGCATGTAAACTGCTATGCTATATGGCAGTGAGACATGGGCCTTGACTGCAGAAGCCCTGGGAAGATTAAAAGGAATAAAGTGAGTTTGATCCAATGGATGTATAATAAACATTGCAGCATAAGAGAAAAACTTGGTATAAGAGGAATTGGATGGAGTGTGCAAGAGAGAAGACTTTGTTGGTATGGACATATAATATATATGCAATATGACAGCTGTATAAAGAAGTGCAGGAAAATCTCAGTTGAATTGGACTCAGAAGAGGTAGACCTAAAAAGACAGAGGAGGAAGCAGTGATGACTAGCTATAGGAAGCTGAACTTCATGGCAGAGAAGAAGAAAACAGACGTTGAATAATGATGATATGTATGTGTGCATGTGTGTGTATATATTTGCATCCATACACACATACATACCATCATCTTTATCCTCATTCAATGTCTGTTTTCCATACAATTTTTCCATGTATGTTTACATGCGTACATATTATATATATATATATTTATATATGTTGGTGCAGTCCCAGTTATACACTGTATTTATACAGATATAGCTTTATCATACACATCAACTGCCTGAGCACTTCTTAATATATATCTTAACTAATTACCAACACAAGTGTTTATTATATACAAATTAGTATGTCCATTTCAGAATAATACTTAGAGCGAATGGATATATACTTATCAAATACATGTTTCTTTGTGGTTGTTTGGATGATAAACACATCTTTTGATGAGGGTCCAATAAAATCCGAAAACTGAGTAAAGATGTTTATAATTTTTTTTAATTTTCAGGGAAATTCGTATTTTCTGGCGTGTTTACATACCTACATATTAGATATATTTATATAAGTTGGTGCAGTCTCAGTTACACACTCAGTATATATACAATTAGAACTTTATCATACACATCGGTTGCTAACACAATGCTTAGGGTGTGTATTTTTATTTAAGTTATTTTCTTTCTGTAGTCATACTTGTCTGTATAGCAGTAACATACATGCATTGTTCTATATTGTTCTGTATTTTTTAATGTATGGAGTTTGGGTGTAATATGTTTGTGTGCAATATTGACACCCACTGATATAACTCTAGTGCAATGAATGTATATAATTTTTGGTGTACAGGGGAGCTGTTAATGGGAGTATGCCTGTACATTGGCTATTGTTGCCTGGAGTATAGCTATACGTTGTCTGTTGTTTGGAGTATATCTATACACTCTGTTGTCTGGAGTATATCTGTACAGTGTCTGTTATTGGGATTTTCCTGTACATTGTCTGTTGTTGGCTGGAGTATATCTGTACAGTGTCTGTTGTCTGGAGTATATCTGTACAGTGTCTGTTATTGGGATTTTCCTGTACATTGTCTGTTGTTGTTGTCTGGAGTATATCTGTACATTGTCTGTCATTGTGAGTTTCTTGTACAGTGGTTGTATAACCAAAGCTGCACTATATATCTCCAATACAATGCCATATACTGAAGATGAACCAGTCAACCAGCATATTGTTATGCCAATTCAGTAGCCATAGTGATGTATTTAATAAACAGGGCTGCAGCTGCCCTGTTTATTGCCAGTAGGCAATGGAGTAGAAACTGAAAACTGTCAGTAGCAGCCACTAGTCACAGAACTACTTACATTCCCAGACATGATGACTTCACTAGTCAAATAGTTATCCTGCTTATATCACTGGCTATCTCAAATAGATGTGGTATATATTTCCACCAAGATACAGGTTATCCTGCTCTGTCTGGTGCAATTAGTATCAACTTCACAGTCTGATACGTGATGTAGGACCTGACCTGTTTTCTGTGCAAAGTTCAGCAGTGGAGGCCAAGTTAATAACTACTTTCACCTGGATTTCTCTGAAATCTTGTTTCACGCCACCTGTAAATAATGGTGGTGGTGATTGTAGTAGTGATTGTGATGTTGTGTAGCTAATATCCAGAAAACATGGAATTTAAGAACTCTTGGGTTCCAAATGATAAAGGGATTGGAAAATCAATAATTTTTCTAGGTTGTCTCCCCAGGAATAAAAGTGGGATTGGGGTTGGAAAAAAATCTGAGGGTAGTTAGTTCAACAATTAGCTGCTCCCTTTATTCCAGATATACTATCATCTTCTACGTTAGTGCTCTTCTAGGTAATGGATACTTGTCCTGATGCTCCTTCTGGTTGCTTCTAATGACACTTCTAATTGAGGCCCACATTGGCACACAATGGTATATATAGTTACAGTGTGGCAATATGTTCATGTATTGTTTCCATTGTCTAGTCTATGTTTACTTGTTGTTGTTTAACCCTAATTGAATATCAGACATGCCCATCTGTCTTTTCAGAAGTATGTAGGACTATATTGGCCATTCCTTTCCCAAAACAATAGGGTGGGATTAGAGGGAGATTTAACTGCTATTTCTAACAGGCATATAAGTTCTGGTGATGGCCACTGCAAATGCAATGGATGCACTATTTTACATTTGTATCTGTAAACCTCAACACAGTTTTAAAGACTACAAAAGGCAAAAATGTGTTGCCTTTTGAGTACTTTTTGAGTGTTTGTGTATAGTATATATTTTTTTAAATATATTTTCTATATGTGCTGTAAAAGTTGAAGAGGTTATGTATATAATTTTATAATTTTTAGCATTTTAGTCTTTTGTGTGTGTGACTTATGCATTGTTGTATATGATTGTTGGTTTCAGGTTGCGTCGCATTGCTTGGAACCTTATACAAGTGTCTTTTATTATAGCCCTCATCTGACATATGCCTTGAGAGAATTTGGTAGACGGAAACTTTAAGGAAATCCATTGTATGTGTGTATGCATATTCTGTCACTATGTATGTATGTATATATATATATATATATATATATATATATATATATATATCACTGGTTTCAGTCATTAGAATGTAGTTAGATTGGAGAACCACCTTATTTGTAGAACCACTAAGTTACGGGACATAAACTTAGACATGCACACATATATAACTGTGGTTTCTGCAGTTTCCATTTACCAAATTTCACTCATAAGGCATTGGCTAACCCAAAGCTATTGTAGCAGTTACTTGCTCAAGGTCTCACACAGTGGGAGTAACACAAAACCATGTGGTTGTGAGGTGAAATTCTTTATATATTATGATCATTTAACGTTCGCTTTCCCTGCTAGGTCTTCTGAAACAGGGCTGCTGACCTTTCAGGTAGGCGAAGGCATATGGCCTAGTAGTTGAGGTATTGGACTCATAAAGGCATGAGTTCAATTCCTGGGTTAGGCAGTGTGTTGTGTTCTTGAACAAGATACTTCATTTCACATGTTTTCGTGATAGGACTATGAGCCCTATCATTAAAACACTCATGGGGAAAATACAGAATATAGAAGTTCCCATGGAAAGCCAGTCTTAAACTCCTGTTATGGCCTGGTGAGTGTTGATGACTGAGCCATCACAAACACCCACCTACATGTTGAATTCCTCACTAAACTCATCATTTGCCTTCACTTTACTGACAGTACCTCTGTACATAGCTTGCACTGCTCTGACAAGCCACTTATCTACTCCCAGCTTCCTTGAGGATCACAGATCATGGTACTCTTTGAAAGGCCTTTTCCAGTTCTAAAAACAGCTAGATATAGTGGCTTACACTTAGTTAGGAATTACTCTCACCAAAAAGAAATTATTTCTGGTTCCCCTTCCTGACATGCAGCCAAACTGTATTTCATCTAATTTAACATTTTCTCTAGTTGTGCCAATACTCTTTCTACCACTACCATAACATGATTCATTGGTTTTATGCCACTGTAGTTACATCACCTTTTCCTTTGTAGCAGTTAATGATTATACTGCTATGCCAGTCTTATGGTATAACACCAGAAGGAGCCATGTATGGAGAATAAGGAGCTTAATGAATTAATGAGATGCTATTTTTTGTCAAGAAACTTTGTATTAACTATGACGAATGAGCCAGGGCATTGTCATGATGCAGCTGTCAGTTTTGTGAGGCCCACCGATCTAGTCTCTTGCACCCAATTGCCTCACAGATATCAGAGGACTTCCTTTTAGTATTCCTTTGTAACTGTTTGTCTTTCTTGTGCATCAAAACAGTTTGTTTCACCTTGATTTTGCTCTGCACCTGACATACTTTTTAGGGCCTTGGTGACGTTGGATGTTTTGTTTCAAGATTGTACCTGTACATCCATGTCTTGTTTCCAGTTATTGCAGTATTCTGGAACTTGGTATCAAGTGAAATGAAAATGTGACGAATAAGCACATCATACACTACCTGACAGCAACTGACACCAACTTAGATACTTTTGTAACAGCCCTCACACATATGTGCTCTTTCTCTCCCTCTTTCTATTTCTTTCTCTCTCAGAAAATAGATGTTAAACAGTGATGATGATATGGATATATAGAAATATATATGACAAAAGATAACACTTTTGAACAGTCATGGGGAAACTGCAGCCTGTTTGGCTTTTTGAATGGCATATCTGATTTCAAACTTGCCATGGACCTTTTAGTAGTAGTGAAGTCCACCTTATGATGAACCACATCCTATGCAGCTCATGCCTGCTTTAGAGGAAGCTTGATGAAAGTGTATGAAGTCAGTGATGTGTGTATCTATGCAATCTCATCTATTTCTTAAGTCTTTCAACTGAAATTTAAACTTAAACACCTATAAACAATATAAATGCAAGATTTTATTGATGCTTCACATTATTGAGGAGCATTGTAGAACCACCACCACCACATGAAATAAATAATTTGTGGTGGCTGAGAATTTCTGTCTAGAAACTATCTTTTATTAAAACACATCTGATATGTACAGAATGATGTGTGTGCAGCACATTTAAGAATGAAGACCATTGTGTATTTAAATTACTACACCACATCATATAAACATCACACTTGGTCATGTCTGATGTTATATCCGTCTAGATTCTATGTATAATGCTTTCTCATTCATACTAATATAAAAAAAGGAATGTAGAGAAAGCATGTGTTTATGATATTAACCTTTTCATTACCAATTTTTTAAATAAAGACACTGCTTATGTTTTTAAAATAATTTTGAAAATAATGAAGAATTTCAAAATATTTCATTATTTATCTGGAATTTAGAGCCTAGCTTAACACAGTTTCTTATATAGAATTATGATGGAAGGTTTTCAGATAAATAAAAACACTGAAATAAACAGCTTAGAATTATAGAACCAGTGCAATTTCCAGTGGTTGTGTATCAAAAGTGTTACAATTATGTCAATAATATTTCATAGTTAGATTTCAATTATTCACCATCTATATTTCTTTTTGTGGAAGTAGATTAAGAATATGAGTTGCATCATTATAGAATCTATTTTCAGGTTTTTCCAAAGATGAATTAGATGATGTAAAGGATTAACATCAAGAATATAATGGTTAGGCTCCTTGAATATTTTAGCTATTTGTTGGGTCAATTTGATTTAGAGTGTTTGGTCAGTGATATAGCAGTAGCAATTCTGTCTTTATTGTAAATATACTGACATATTCATATTTATACATGTGTGTATGTGTGAGTTGGAGTTGAAACCAACCCAAAAATCAGTTCTGTGTTAGTGAAACACGGTCCTCCGACCTGATCTCTCTCAAAGAGACAGCCCATCCTACCCATACTAGCATGGAAAATGGACGTTAAATGATGATGATAATAATATATATATATATAGTTTGTTTTATTTATAATTGTAGTCTTTTCATGTTCCTTGAGTGGCATCACACATGGTTTTTATGAAAAATAACCAGTAATTTTATTTCTGATGCTCAAATTCACCAACTTCAATATATGGATTGCCTTAACCCATTTCACACCAACCCATCCAAAACCATCTCTGGTTCTACAAAATAAAACAACCTGTTACAAAGGGTTCCTATTTAAATTAAAACCTTCCAATATTTCATATAAGAACTATTTGTTAAAAATACCAACTTAATAATCAAAATAGTGTCTTTCATTAGGAATTTAGTCACAAAAGGGTTAATATTTATGGGCTCACACTTGGCATTGAGAACTCATCTAAGTCTCTTGTTGACAGTAAATTGTCATATTTTCCTTGAACTCCTCAGTCTGTTTCTTACACCAGCAGTCTACTTGATTAAGCAATCACTGGAGTGTACAAATATAGAAATTCATATCATTGTTAAAAGGGCCATGTTAAAATAAAGTACCAGTAACACACTGGAGTCAGTTTTACTTTCCTCTACCCCAAAATTGCTGACCATGTGCCTAAATCAGAAACCATTATTAAAAGAGCCATGGATTAGCAATATCGATAAGGCGTCAGACATGCTTTGTGGCATATAGTTATGTCCCTTTGCTTTCTGAGTTCAAATCCCACCGAAGTTAACTTTGCCTTTCAGCCTTACGGGGTCGATAAAATAATGCACCAGTAATGCACTGGAATCGATTTAATCAACTTTACCCTCACCCAATAATTACTGACCTTGTGCCTAAATTAGAAACCATTAAAAGTAAAGACCAATTCTACTTTATATGATTCAATGAATCTCTAGTTAAAGGAGGTGGGAACTGAAATAATTAGGTTAAGGATAAGTATATTGAAAAGACAATTTTTTTCTATCTTTATTTGTACACTAAGCAGCAATTAAAAATGAAGAGAGAATATGGTTAGATTGGTCTATTTAACTAGCTAGAGGAATGGAACATTTTTATTTTGTATCTCATAAACAATTATTTTACAATAAATTCATATACTAAGAATATTTATAAAAACAATTATATATATTTTAAAAAAAAGAGGAATATCAAATAAGATTAGATCTTAAGGTTTCTATAAACATTATTTCAATGAAAAAAAATAACAAAAAACCCCCCAGAAAAATCTTAAGATCAATTCAGGATAAAATGTTAGAAAGAACATACTAACTACGTTGTTGAATAGATAAGAGTTCTACTTTGGTTAGTATTTTTTCGTACTCTCACGTCTCAAATAATAGGAGGTTGGAATAAGTGAGGGAGGGGGAAATAAGCGGAGGAGTTGGAATAGGTGGTGGGGTTTGGAAAATCGGTCATTTTTTCTAGGTTGTCTGTAGATTTAAAAAAAACCCAGAATTAGACGTTTAGTTTACATATTGAGACCCCCAACCCATCCTATTTATTTTATAACATATGGGATTTCTTGTAATGTTATTTTTATGTCATGTACAATGTTTTTTTAAATGTATAAAGAAAATTGATTGTCGTAGGAATGCTACCAGTTAAAATAAAATTTTGCTGGAGATTAGCAAAATTTAATGAGGGGGGGGGGGTATTCGAGACCCAAGAGTAAGTACTGATAAAATATCAAGCAGGCATGTAGTTTACATGTATTTAAGAAGAAAAAAAAAAAAAAAAAAAAAAAAAGTAACTTTACAGGTTATACAAAGCAGTTTTGTATATGATGATTTCTGATTCATAGTATACAAGTGAACTGCCAGTTCTTACTGGAAGCAATTTCTAATATGTAGAACAGAAGTATTATTAAACAAAAAGGCTATCAAAGTTGAGTTGGAAATTGGACGATGTAAAAACAATAATACATAGTTTAATAGCAGTTTGTTAGTGTGGGGTCTCTCTCTTTCTCATGTGTGTGTGAGAGCACTGGTAGAACACTGGAAGGTAATATCCGTAGTGGTAGAGCACTCAGCCCATGGGACGAATTAGGTAGAAGTGGTTACAATTGTTCTCGGTATGGTGAACTAACTGTTGTATAACCACTTCTACACACACACACGCACTTAGATGTGTATACGTATATATGTGTATATGTATGTGTGTGTGTATATATATATATATATATATATATATCCAGTTGAATTAAGAAGCATTGGGAAAATTTGAAATGTAGTCATCCCAATGTAGATGACTATAATAATTATAGTTGAAAAAAGAAACATCAGGTAAAATACCTCTGTGGAAGGGGAAAAAACTAGATAGAAGTAGATGCAAGAAATGAAACCTTGCATCTCTTGGATGCTGGTTGAGAGCATGAAATCATTATGCTGGGGAGTTTCTGGCTACTAGTAGTTGTATTTTGAAAAATGTTAAGCCTGGAGCTAGAAGTGTAAACACCCACTTCACTTAAGAAACATTGAGAAAATTTGAAATGTAGTCATCCTAACGCAGATGACTATCAATCAATAATAGTTAAGAAAATTGGGTAAAATATCTGTGGAGACGAAAAAAAGGGCACTGTCGCCTGCAAGGAACCATTATGTGCGGGCGTGCACCCCCGTCTCTCTCTCTTACTTAAGATAGGGCGATAACCCTGTTAGAATTTATGGAGTTGTATAACTGCTGTTGATTAATCAGTATACCTATAAAGCTTTATATTTATTTTACCTTTTAAACAATTGCAAAACAATGGATTAATTAACTACTAGACTTTGTCTTATTTGTTTTCATTATTTTTGCCTTTCATCCTTACGGGGTCGATAAAATAAAGTACCAGTAATGTACTGAGTACTTGTTGGCCTTGTGTCTAAAATAGAAACAATTATTTTTGTTCAAATCCCGCCGGGGTTAACTTTGCCTTTCATCCTTACGGGGTCGATAAAATAAAGTACCAGTAATACACTGGGTATTTGCTGGCTTTGTGTCAAAAGTAGAAACAATTATTTTTTAGAATTTTTAAAAAGAATTTTAAGTTGTGTGAAATTGTTTTAAAGGTTCTTTTTAAACCATCTGACGAGCGCAGGCTATCAGAATGGGTAGGAAGAGAACTATCTAGCCGTAGACCTCAGCGAAATATGTATCATGGAGATTATAATAAACCTAAATACAATCGCATATGGCCCCCGATCTAATTAATACTATATATATTGTGCGAAACCATTTTGCTGGTTTGAGAACTGATGAGGGTGAAGATGTGTGTGTTTAAACTTGTCTTGTACATCGCCTTTCTTTATATCCTTCTTCCAGTCATTTCTATGTGCCAACACACTTCTTCTTGTCCTCCTCCCCTTTCAATCTTTTCTATATTTCACTTGCCTGTCAGCCACCTTGTGGATTGTCTCTCTGTTGACCACTGATTGTTGGTCTCTGAGGTATTTTTACCCATCGATATCTTTGACAGCATTTAGCTATGAGTTTTCTCTTGCGTGTGTGTATGTTTTGTTATTATGTGGATTGGCAGTATCGGTAGAGAGTCGGACACCATGCTTTGAAACATAGAGTTACGTCCCTTTATGATATGAGTTCAAATCCCGCCGAGGTTAACTTTGCCTTTCATCCTTACGGGGTCGATAAAATAAAGTACTAGTAATGTACTGGGTATTTGCTGGCCTTGTGCCTAAAATAGAAACAATTATTATTATTATCGGTAGAGGGTCGGACGCCATGCTTTGACGCATAGAGTTACGGTCCTTTCCATTCCTAGTTCAAATCCCGCCGAGGTCAACTTTGCCTTTCATCCTTACGGGGTCGATAAAATAAAGTACCAGTAATGTACTGGGTAATTGCTGGCCTTGTGCCAAAAGTAGAAACAATTATTATTATATATAATTTATTGCTGAACAACAAAACCACCTAATAATATATGACAGCATGAGATGAGGTGACATTAAAACAATGATGATCACTCATATATATACAGGTGAGATTTTGGTCAAGAATTAATCTTTGAAGAATAAAGTACACACAGTAGAACAAAACCTTATATCACACTGGAATTATCTAGAAGTGTGTGCGTATATGTTTGTTTGTTTAATGCTATGTATACGCTTGCGTACATATGTTTTAAATATATTGTATATAGGTTTATAATTTCACGGTATTTCTTTTGCCTTTTTAGACGGCGAACATCACTTTGTTAACTTGGATGAAAAAATCCACAAGCAAGCTACTAAAGGATGGAAGTCTGGACAAGGGGAGGTAAGCAATGATTGACTTTTTAGATTATATCTAAGTCGCTGTTACTTTTATGGTACCTGTTAAGAAACTACAAATACCACTGCCTTCTTAACAGGTACCATCAATTCTTCTTAGTACATAAAGGGCTCCTCACTTCTGCCTGGAAACGTATGTATATGTATACAAAGTGTCTTTTGAGAACGGCAAAGAAAACAAATGTATACGAAAAGTGTTATTGAGAGTAAAAAAAAAAATGTATAAGAAAAAGAATCAATTTTTAAATGCTGATCAGGCATATTGGGGGAAACTTTAACTCAGTATATATGTGATCCCAAGAAATCATTAAATGTAGCTGGAAATCTCTTGATCTCATCAGCTAGAATTAAAACATGTCTGTTGTTGGTTCAATCTCCATGAAAGCCAGTGCTGCAGTGGTTTGAAAGTAGTGTAATTGGTCTGTTGGTAGGTGGAATTGGGATGGCTAGAATGAATAAATTTATGTGTATGTGTTTATGGTTGAGTAAAATAAAAAAAGGGGCAGTAACCTCCCCAGATTGATATGGTTAATTGAGATGTTTTGGTGGTAGATTTGGATAAAAAGATTAGTACAAAACTTATATCTTTGTCTTTTCACTTTCATCTGAAGTGATGAAAGTGAAGAGACAGTACCATCAGATCTCATTATGTACATAGTGTATCCAAAAGCTCATATTTTAAAAGCAAATGACCATATAAACATGCGGTAACTTGTACAATTCATGTCTGAACATTCTTTTTTTTATAACTTTTTTAATTTATATAAAGTTATTTACATATTGAGCATTTGTAAAAATTGTAAATAAAATCAGATGATTCTTTTTGATATACTCTGTATTAATGATTTTCTTTGATTTTCCAAACTCATTGTGAGAAACTAAGGCAGTTGTATATGACTGGTTGTAGGAAAGTAAACTTATCATTTGTTTATGCTGGGCTGAGATTTGACGGACTAATTTTTGTTGGTCTTTTTGTGTTTATTTGTTCTTAAATCAGTTGCTTTTTATTTTAATTTCAGGGTTTTGATAGCAAAGGCAAGCCTCTGTTAATTGTCTATTTTCGTGTACAATTTTATGTTGATGAAGTTTGCTTATTAAGGTAAGATACATTGGATATTAAACATTACTAAATGATTATGTTTATGCTAAAAGAAAACATGTTAAATGATGATGATGGTGGTGGTGATGATGAATATGTCCTTTTTGTCTGGCTAATGATATTAATAATTTGGAATAGAATAAATCTCCTGTACTCTCTACTTATGCTATCTACTAGTTGTATTGTAGAGACTATGCTAGTATAGTGAAACTGAAGGAAAGGTTATGTAATTTTTACCCATCACAGTTTGCTAATATTGTGGACAGAGATTGGGGGTCTTTAGCCCTTTATCATTTAAACTGGCCGTATGCAGCAAGAATTCTCTCACCTCTTTCTCTTCAAACCGGCCGTAACCAGCCACTTATACTGATATGGTATTGTTCTTAAAATAAATATCAAAATCTCATAGATTCAATATTATGTGAGATAAAGCCTTTACCGTGAAAATGCAATAGTAAATATAGAGTAATGTAAATGCTAAAGGGTTAATATTGTGACCTAGTATATGGTTTAAAATATGGAGATTTTTTTCTGGTAAAAGATGCGAGAAGATTTGTCTGCCAAAAAATTGTGGTGAAATCTGGCTACTTTCAGCAATGAGACAAGTGGCTTGTTAAAGTATCTAGTCAAACCTTATCTTTTAACTACCATACATTATGTCCATACCAGTAATGCACTGGGTAATTGCTGGCCTTGTGCCTAAAGTAGAAACAATTATGTCCATCTATAATACAGTCATGTTTCTAACTCTTTTTGTATAAACAAAGCTCTCTAAATTATATCATATTAGTGTATTAATTCCATGCTACATATTCTATTATATCCCATATCACATGCCTTGTTACATTCCATCTTACATACGTCTTATATTGTATGTCACATGCCTTACTATATTCCATGTTACATACATGTCTTGTTACATTCCATGTCACCTCTTGCTACAGTCAATGTCACATTACATTCTATGTTACACATGCTACTATATTCTGATGTTTATTTTATTTTTCTTCAGGGAAAAAGTAACTAGACATTTGTACTACCTACAATTGAAAGAGAATGTTTTGAAATATCGGCACCTCTGCAGTAAGGAACGTTGTTTCCAGTTGGCAGCTTTTGCTCTGCAGGCTGATTTTGGTAACTACTATCCAGAAAAGCACAAATCTGGAGACTATTTTGATCCCCGAAAATATTTCCCTGCCTGGGTAGGTTTTTATCTTTTATTGTCTTCTGGATCTTTTTTAACCCTTCTAAAATGAAGCCTTTCTATGATTATTTAAAAAAAAAAAAAAAAAGAAAAGTCAGACCCATTTTTATGAAACACAAGCTAAGAGAAAGAGTTTAAGAAAAATCTGAAAAAGGTAAAAATATATGATCTTGAAGAGGTCAATCCTCTCTTTTATCTAGTATAAAAATAGCTAGAGAGAAAGATTCCTCTTTGAGACAGTGCCTGCTGATCCCTTGACAATGATAATATAGTCAATTGAGTCGGCTCTAGTATATTGCTGGTGATGTGTTAGGAATATTGTAAACCAAACCTCATTTTTGTGTGATGTGTTAGGAATATAGGAAGCTATATCTCACTCCCAGGAGTGTTAATGTAGGAAATATAATAAATCATAGCACATTAATTATGATTGATAAACACTATAAAACTTATTTTGTTTCTGACTATTACATTGACTATCATGCACCTCTTCTTATTATTGTGTATTGTGTTGTAGATGGTTGGGGAACATGGTAGAGAATATCTAATTGAAAATGCTCCCAAGATGCATAAAGAACAACATGATGTCACAAGGAATGAAGCAGAACTGAAATTTATCCGAGAGTCTATAAAATATCCTGCTGCTCATAATTTACATTTCTATCGTTTAAAGAAGAAGAAAACAGACAAAATTTGGAATGCATGGCTGGGTATATGTCCAAAGGGGGTAGAGATTTATGAGGTAAGTTCCTTTTTTTAACATTTTGTGTCTGTACATTTTTTTTTTTAGTGTCATGGTAGTGAAACTTGGGCTGTGACTGCAGAGGATATGTTAGGTTAAATATTTCTTCTAATCAAATGATGGGATGAGAGGAGAGATATATCATAGACCTTCCTATGTTTTTAATGTGTATATGTGATCGTGTAGGTGTCACGACAAAAAAACACACAGTCCACGCTGTAATGTGGCCGTGTAGGCAACACGGTAAAAACCTCCCAGCCCACACTGTAAATGTGGTTGGTGTTAGGAAGGGCATCCAGCTGTAGAAAACCCGCCAGACAGTCCTATGCGAACAAGACAATCACTCTTGCCTCAAGTGGGAAAACTCCCGTCCAAACCCATGCAAGCGTGGAACACGGACGTTAAACGATGATGATGATGATGTGTGTGTTGTTTGTCATAGGTGGTTGGTGATAGGAAGGGCATCCAGCCATAGAAATCTTGCCAAACAAAAGGGTTGGAAGACCCTCAGTTGTGTCAGAGACATGACAACCTCTCCTGTCCACTCAGTGGAGCATCGACCGTACATAAAGCGAGACACTGATCCCTGGCCTGCCTGCCTGGGAGATCGGTGACTCGGTCTATGTAGACCCGTCCAGCTCTTGCTAGCACTGAAAGCAGATGTTAAAACAACAATGATGATGTGTTTGTTTGTATGCACATGTATCAATCTGTGTATAATGGTTATTATAACAGAGATAATACTGAATGACTGTTGTGAACTGTTGTTTCATTTTTCTATTTTGTATTTCAGGAAATGACTGAAGACTTCAAAAGTCTTCTCTCAACATTTCTGTGGCCAGACATAGAAAAGTTATATTTCGATGTAAGTATATTATTTATCACTTCAATGTACTGTAACTATTTACTGTTACAACTGAAAATGTATAGCATCAATTTAATAATTCTTTAATCTTCTTGATTATATTGTTCTTATTGTTACAAATTTTGCCACTGAATTATGTTAAAGGTTTGCTCCCTACGGGTCGGTAGTCATGCCAACCCTTACCTATGATCATGAATTTTGAGTAATGACTGAAAGAATACGATTGCGAATACAAGCTGCCGAAATGGGTTCCTCCAAAGGGTCCTTGGAGTAACGTTACTCAATAGTGCGTAGCTTGGAGTTCAGGTAGAGCTGCTACTTCTTTGAATTGAGAGATCACACCTCCAAGACTATGGACATATGGTTAGAATGTCCCAGGAAAGAATCACTGGGTAGATTTTACGAGCAAAACCAATTGGCAGGAGACCCAGGGGTAGATCCCGAGCAGGATGGTTGGAAAACATCCATGAGCTCAGCCAGATCAGTCAGAGACGGTTGCTTCTGACAGTATCCATTGGAAGGAGTGTTTGAGGACTCTGCCCCCACAGCCCTCTAAGGAATATGTGGGCGATGAAGATCATGTGATATATCTGTCCTTGGTAACTTTCCAGTACTTCAAATATTCTAATATTGACATTCTTTCATGTAGCTGTAAGATCACTCACCCATTATTCTGAGAGTCTAATACTTCACTATTTCTACTGCTTCACCATCCTCAACAACAATGGTAGTGGTAGTAATGTCTCATTTCCTCTTCAGTACACCATGGGAAGATTTTAACCCTTTAGTTACCAATCTGGCCCAAACCAGCTCTGATTCTATGAAAAAACCCCACCCATTTTAAAGGTTTTCAATTTAAATTAAAAACTGTTAACATAATTTTATATTGGAAATTACATTAAGTTACTATCTTAGTAATGAAATGATTAATTTTAGTAAATTCTTCAAAATTCTTCATTAATTAATTAAAATAGAGTGTATTTCATTAGAAATGCAGTCATGAAAGGGTTAAAAAAGTGCTAATCAATTATTTGCTCCTCTGAACTAGCTAACTGTAAACCCTTTCCACCCAGGTGCACCCATCGTTTTTCCAACCACTTTATGCTGTCTCACTTCTCATACTAAATGATTTTTCCAAATACTTCCTTGCCATCCACATTTTTCCTGCAGACATCAACCTACAGATGTTCAAACTAGATATCAACCACATCAATCTAATCCGTTGCGGAAGGAAAGACTGCAAATGTCTAAACATTATCCATCTTTTTCTGATTATATATATATATATATATATATATATATATATATATATATATATATATATATATATATATATATATATATATATCAATTATACTCTACCTCTCCATAGTAGTTATTTACAACACAGTAGTCATCCAAAGTGTTTTGTTAGGGGCATTACAACACCAGTAACATGTTATAAAACATAGACTGACCAGCAGTTTAATGTATCAGTTTTTGTTATTTAGTTTATTCAACAATGAAACAAACATTGTTCATTCTCTACATTGTCTAAATTTTGACGTAATTTTTCTAATTTTTTGTTGATTTTTATAGAAAAAGAAGTTTGAAATTCGTTCAGTTGGTAAACCAGAAGGACGCAAGTTCACTTACTATACTGACAGTGATGCCAAATCTAAATATATTCTGTCCATATGTCGTAATACTCATATGTTCCATTTGGAACTCGAGCCAAAATTGATGGAAATACGACACTTGCAAGCAGAAGGTAAGTATCTATTCAATCAGACATTGATTGAATTAGTTCTGCTCTTCGGGATTAAATAAATAAAAAAATGTTTTCTCTACATCAATTGTCTTTATAGAAAGGTCTTAATAATTTCTAGCAGTTTTTAAATAGCTATCTGGTAGAAAATCTCTATTCTCTGGTGATAGTATGTCAGTCTGGTGCAGGTTTTACACACACTGAATAAATATTCCCTAGCTCAGCACTGCAAGCTAGGGAATATTTATTCAGTTTTCCTATTACCATCAGTTGTGAAATACCTACCAATTGCAGTTAGGTAAAATTGTTTATTAACTCTTAACGTCCTGTACCACATCAAACTGCATTAACAAAGACATTCTTGAAAAAGTATAAAACACAACTATGTCTGTATCATTAAAAATTAAAGTACTTACACTAATATTACAATAGGTAAGATACTAACATTTGAATTAACAAACCCATTTAGATATTTTCTAACATTGCTTTGTACAATGCACAACTGCATTGACTTCAAAACACAATTTAAATAAACATGTTGCTTAAAATAAACCAACACACTATATCTTTCAACAAACACACAGGACCCTCATGGATTTATGGCAGAAATGTTTCAAAATGAAATTAAAACAAAACTGAGTTAGAAGGATCTTAAATTGCTCAATAACCTCTTAGAAAACACAGAAAAAGAGTTTGTCTTCTAAGAGCATATTCAAAAGACAATAATGGCAGCCAGGGCTAGACGTCAGCCAATTAGATCAATTGCTCTCAGTTGGACTCTGTGCTTAAGTAGGCTCCATGCTAGAGTTATCTACTCTTGACTTGTCAAATACACACAACATATTTCAATGTATATATAACACCTAATTAGGCTCTGCACCTCCTAAAACCAACTTTGTTGGCAGCAATGATGAGGCTGCATACTCCTCTTTCTCTTTCTTGTATTTAATTGTACCACCTCTTATTTATTATTGCCCTTCAGGCTATAACAGAGGAGTTCAAGACCGGCTGCCCATGGGAACACCTATACGCACATGATCTAACGCTCATAGCTGAATCAATGGCTGAACTAGAGAAGAAATTCGAAACATGGAAGCATGGCCTAGAATCAAAAGGCCTTAAAGTTAACTTGTCTAAGACTAAAGTTCTAGTTGGTGCTCTCAGGGAAATGGCCATGCTCAGTGTGTAGGAAAGGAGTAGGCAGAAATTCCATCTTATGTCCCAAATGCAAAGTATGGGTACATAAAAGATGTAGTGGGATCACAGTTAAACTATCTAAGAACGTAGACTTTATATGTGGCCAATGCTCAGGTGCAATAAGTAGCAAGTGTCCAAAGGATACTAGCTCTTTCTATTGCCCAGATGGTTCTATAGAAATAGTAGACACTTTCCGTTACCTGGGTTACGAAATCAGCAGTGGTGGAGGGTGTTCTGAAAGTACAGTAGCCAGAGTCAGAACGGGATGGAAAAAGTTCAGAGAGCTTACCACTATTGGCCACAAAAGGTTTCTCTCTAAAAATGAAAGGCAGATTGTATGATGCCTGTATACGAACAGCAATGCTACATGGCAGTGAGACATGGGCATTACGTGCAGAGGACCTGCGTAGACTGGAAAGGAATGAAGCATGCATGCTCCGTTGGATGTGTAATAGTAATATACGTGAACGGCAAAGCATAAATGAACTGAGAAATTAGGAATAAGAGGGATCAGATGCTGTTTACTTGAGAGAAGACTACGTTGGTATGGTCACATGATGTGCATGAAAGACGACAGCTGCATAAAAAAGTGCAGGGCGATCAAAGTTGATGGTAGTTATGAAGTAGGTAGACCCAGAAAAACCTGGAATGATCTGATAAATTCCGACCTTACACACTTACATCTCTCTAAGACAATGTCTCTGGACCGAGATCTTTGGCGCTATGCAGTAATACAGAAGACCCGCCTTGTCTATGTACAAAACAAAACCTACGGTCAGTAGGCACCGCTTAACCAAATATACACCCCAATCCACTACCTCTAGCCTATACTCCCACTCCCACCAACAGCACGAGATAATGAGATCGAGATCGTGTAGGTGTCATGACAAAAAACACACACAGTCCACGCTGTAATGTGGCCATGTAGGTAACACAGTAAAAAGTTCCCAGTTCCACACTGTAAATGTGGTTGGTGTTAGGAAGGCATGCAGCCGTATAAAACCTACCAGATAGTCCTATATGAACGAGACACGGTCACCCGACCAACCTTGCCTCAAGTGGGACAACTCCCGTCTAACCCATGCTAGCGTGGAAAATGGACGTTAAACGCAGATGATGATGATGACACTCATATTTCTAGTCTTGTTGGCAATGAGAAGATAATTTGATTGAATGGTTCTTAAAAGCTGTTCAGAGATGTTTAAGAATGAAAATATCAATCTCTGTGACTATCTATCTATATATACATACACATGCACACACACACTATAAACATTTGTCTTGCTTTCAGATAAACGAAGATATCGTGAATCATATATCTATAGTGATGCACGTGATATGGTAGTTAACGGTGGTTTGGTATGGAATACAACATCTGGAACAGGAAGGGGTACTACTGGGGTTGTGCAACGTTGCTCAGTTGTCAGTGATGCTAGTTCAAACACCACATCAGGCATTGTTAGTGACAAGGTTCCAGTAAGTTTTGACGAAAATGAAGGTAAGAACATGTTTAACATTTTCTTTTGTCTCCATATTATTGTGTGTGTGTAGTATAAGCTGTTGTGTTTACTTTACATGTTGGTGTTATTTCTGCTGTAGTGAAGGTTGTAATTACTGTGGTTGATTTATGTATGTTTGTCCAAGAGTTTTTCAAGTTCTTTTGGCACCATTGTTATTTATGGATTGGGTTGAAGAAGATTTGATTGCTGTAACCTTTTGTATTTTGGTTGTTGTGAAATTTCTGTTTCATTGTTACAGATCACGGAAGAGAAATCATTATTGATAGTCCACCCAGGTCAAATGTGTTGGGTACACCTAGTCAGGGACAGAATAAATTTTCCCTCCAACCAAGAGAAGTTCATTCTGTACCCTCCTTATCAGGTTTGGTTCATTCATTATTTTTCATTTTGCTATAATTAAAGGTGTCTTTTATAAATTTGAATATTTGCAAATTAATAGTTAGATGACATTAACAGCTTAATTCTGAAGTTAAAATGATGCCATTTTCTACCTAATTAAATTTGGTAAGCCAAGTAACATGGTTTGCTTAGTTATAGCAAGGTTTAAACTCTAACACTAACCTTTATCTATGAAGTAGGATTGGCACTTGCTGTTTGTCATGCTGTCTGAGTTAAGCGGAAGAGCTGTACAGATTACTGTAACTAACCTTGAATTCTCTCATCAATCAAGTTGAGGCAAGTAATGTGCCTTCCTTTAGCTGTAGAAATAGTTGAACTCAATACCTTTTAGTTAGTAGTGTCTTAGTTTAATGTTGCAACCTATGTGCCTCCCTATTATATATGCTTCAGAAAATGTTGAAATACAACAGAGGTTATTTTTAATTAGCTATATTTCGCATTTGTTGTAATTAGATTTTTGGCACCATGAACATTAGATTAGAAATGTTTCTTTCTATACACACTGACATTTTGAAAGCTTTATCCATGTTATCACTGCCACTCCCTACATATGCTACACATGGTTTTTCCTTCTAGAAGGAATAATTACTCAGTTTACTTGATGTGTTAATCCCACTTCTTTTTTTATTCACTTCCCTTAGTGAGCTTATTAAACCCTTTCATAACCACATTTCTAATGAAAAGCATTGGTTTTCAAGTCATTTTTAAAATCAAGAATTTGGTGGGGGTTTAGTAGAAAATAACTAACTCTCATTAAGCTGGTAGTATCAGTAGGGCGTCAGACACCATGCTTTGCAGCATAGTTATGGCCCTTTACGTTCTGCGTTCAAATCACACCGAGGTTAACTTTGCCTTTCATCCTTACGGGGGTCAATAAAATAAAGTACCAGTAATGCACTGGGTAATTGCTGACCTTGTGCCAAAAGTAGAAACAATTATTAAGCTGGTGTTTAGAACATACTTTACAAAGGTTCTTATAAAATTATGATGGAAGGTTTTTTTTATAAATATAAACACTTTAAAACAAGCAGTTTGTATTGTAAAACCAAGAGCAACTTTGTATCAAAAGGTTTAAAGATTATTCAAAAACAGTACTATGTATGGTATGTTTTGTAAGATGTGGAATATTGGTTTTAGTTAAATTTTATTTGGTCAGTGTTTTACCTAAGGCCAACTTCTCTTAGTTAATCACATATCTCCTTTTTTGTTTAACCCTTTAGTATTTACATTACTCTATATTTACTATTGTATTTTCACGATAAAGGCTTTATCTCACATATTGTCGAATCTATGAGATTTTGATATTATTCATTTTGAGAACAATATCTTAACATCAGTATGAGTGGCCAGTTACGGCCGGTTTGAACAAAAAGAGGTGAGAGAATTCTGGCTGGATACAGCTGGTTTAAATGCTGAAGGGTTAAGATAGCAGAGTATTTAGTAATGGTGATTTAACTGATATATTTGCTATTCAAGTGACTGACATTGTAGAAGACCCATTACTGGCATGTGTATACTGTTTAATATTTAAGTAAAAAAGTGTTATGCTATCAGAGGATATCTATTGAAAAGGATAAGATGTGGGAGAACTTATGAGGTTAAATTTAGTAGTGCTAAGTCTGGTGATTTGTAGTGTAGTAGACATGTCAATCTTTAACCCTTTTCATGCCAAACCTCCTGAAACCAGCTCTGGTTCTATAATATGAAACTTTTTATAATGTTTTACATGAAAATCTTCCATCATAATTTTATATAAGAACATTTAAGGTATGTTCCAAATGTTCCATGAAGTTATACAAAATCTCTCCAAATTCTTGATTATTTTCAAAATGATTTGAAAATTCTAGGTAGTATCTTTCATAAGAAATTTGAAACAAGAGGAACAAAAATACCTGAGAACCCTCATATGAGGCCTACTAAAACTGCATATGTGTGAGCTGTAAATTATATCTTCATTTTTTCCCCACAGTCTGTTGTATCACTCTGTGCATAAATCTTTCCAGCACTATCATTGTCTCATCCAACCAGTTTTCTGAAATGTATCTAAGCAAGAATGGACTCTACCTTTCTCAGTTGCCTTTCTACACCTTCAAAAGAAATAACTACTCTCGGGTCTTGAATAATCATGTGTGTGTGTCCGCTTAATAATTTTTCAGATACTCCCCGCTCTTATTCCAACCCTCCTGCTTATTAAATTTTGCTAATCTATTTCTGGCGAAATTTTATTTTAAGTGGTAACATTCCTGCAATAATTAATTTTCTTTAGACATTAAAAAACATTATACATGACAAAAAAAAAAAAAAACATTACAAGAAATCCCATATGTTATAAAATAAATAGGATGGATTAGAGTCTCAATATGCAAACTAAACGACTAATTCTGGTTTTTAAAAAACTCAATTAATGCAGATAGACTAGAAAAATTACTGATTTTCCAAGGCTCCCTCCCGCTTATTCCAACATGCCCTATTATTTATGACCTGAGAGTATATTTTTTATATTATAAATATTTCTAAATCTTCAAATACAGTTTTTGCTTGTATATTGTATATTACTTGTTACTTCATGGTATAGTGCTAACTTAACTCTTATCACCCACCCTGTAATAGTTTAGCAGAAAATGTTGCTTATAGTAACTATACTGGTTGACAAATCATTGTGAAAATTTGTAGTATTGTGATAGTTTAATTTTGAATGTATTGCAATCATAGAGCTGTTTTGTACTTTTTAAGAATGGCTTGTTAATGCAATTTCATGTTGTACAGGATGTTAAGAGTTATAGCTATGGTATGCTTCAGAAGTATTATAATATCCCTAATAACATTCAGAATGTTATTGGAGATATTATAATGGAAATTTTTTTTCCCATTCCTGATCTTCTAATGAAAACTAAATCTGCCATCTTTCTCACATGCTTCTTTAACCCTTTAGCATTTAAACTGGCCACATCTGGCCAGAATCCTCTCACCTCTTTCTGTTCAAACCGACTGTAACCAGCTGTGTATACTGATGTTAAGGTATTGTTCTCAAAATAAATAATATCAAAAACTCATAGATTCGATATTATGTGAGGTAATTATGTGTAGTAAAGCCTTTACCATAAAAATATGATAGTAAATATAGAGTAATGTAAATGATAAAGGGTTATATATATATGTCCAACTCTTGCTAACAGGGAAAGTGGGCATTAAAACAATGATGACAATGGTGATGATGATCCCTATCATCATAATAATAATGAAATTATTGTGTACAGTGCTCAGGTGCACTACAACTCGTCAAAGTTGCATGTATAGTACATAGAATAATATACAAATGTCAGGGAAGTGAATAGTGTATGAGTCATGATATACATGTGTGCATGTGTATGGAGGGGAAACTATTAGGTGTAGTGTTGGCAAATCTCAGGAAGCATGGAGGTTTTAAAGGATGCAGTGTCTCAACAGCTAACAACTGATGCAGGTAGTTTGTTCCATGCTTCAGCAACTCTGAGCGTGAAAAAATGTTTCCGAAAGTCATGGGAGCTGTGCTGTTTTCTGACTTTGTGGGCATGCCCACGTGTGTTAGACACATGGAAATCAAAAAGGTACTCAGGGTTGTTGTTGGCAAGATGGTTAATAATTTTGTGGGTGTTTACCAAGTCAGTTGCCAGATGTTGGAGCTTCAATGTATCCATGTCCAGGGAAGCAAGGTGTTCAGAGTATGGTGGATGCCTGATGGAGAGTATTCACTTGGTTGCACGTCTCTGAACAGTTTCCAGGCGGTCAATGTTCTGAGCAAGATAGGGGTTCCAGACTGGTGATGCAAATCATGAATTGGTAGAATCAGTAGAGCATCAGATCAAATGCTTTATTATATTTGTTATGGTTCTTTACGTTCTGAGTCTGAATCCTGCTGAGCTTATATTTTCTCTTTTTAGGATCAATAGAAAAAAGTATGAAACAAGTAGAAGGGTTAATTTAATTAATTTCTCTGCCCACAAAATTGCTGGCCTTGTGCCTAAATTAGAAACTATTGTTATCACTATTATTAAATCTTGAAAAATTAACCACAACTTTCATATTTCAAAATATGGCAGCTTAAGAGTGACAAAAAATATATAACTCTGAATTAGTTTCTTTTATTAATCTTTTGATAAAGGGGTTTTATCCCAAAATATAAGGACCTATAAAAACCTGCATCATTATTATCATATGTTTAACATTTGCCGTCCAATTTGCTTTGTGGTAGATTTCAAACAAAATACTATTTTCTAAAAAACATTGAATATTATAAATGTAAAGTTTTTCAAATCATATTTTTCATTATTTTCTTTCTCTCTAGATTATATGTTATCAGCCCCAGGATCAACTAACAGAAGCCCTAAATTTGACAACAGGCCAATAGAAGTCTATAAATCAACTGGTCGTGCTGGGAGCAGTCCCAACTCAAAACCTGCTAGTTCGCATTCCCCCAGCAGCTATAGAGGCCACATACGTCAACAACCACCCAAACCAACAGCACCACCCCCACCTCCACCTCAACAACCACAACAACAACCACCTCCACCACCACCAAAACAGCAACAACAACCATCTCCTCAACCTGGCCAATTAAATTCTGCCACGCCTTCTCCTCAACAAATTATATTTAATGGCAAAATTCCTATAAAGTATGCAATTACTGGATCTTCAAGTCCAGTGATTTCACAACAGTCAACACCAGGAGAAAAATCTAGCAAGCCAGTAAGTCGAGGTGACAGCTTCAAACAACATTGTCTGCTCCATGTAGAAAACAATTCTTCAGGAGAGCCAAATACTTTAACAGTAGACAATCCCATAACTGATAACACCAATACTAACCTTTATTCGTTACCACCTCCTCTTTCTGCTGCTCATCCAGTTAACATAGACTCACGCTTGCATCCCAAAAACATGGTTCCACTCCCTTCTATCAACTATAATGGCCCATCATCCAATCAGAATCTTCCTTCAACACCTGGTGCCATTGATCATATTGGTAGTGCTTCATGGGCAAAAATGGTTGCATTAGACTCTATTTCACCTTGTGGTGCTGGTGTAGCTTGGGGAGGTGGTGGTTTACCACCAGGTCCCCCTGAGAAATTAAGTCCTTCACAACTGAATAGTGTTTGGACAAATAACGAATCTCCAGTTCCTGGTGCTTGGAATAAAAACTTGGCTGCCATATGCACCGACCAAATGACATGTCCTGTATCTGCTGGATCACAGTGGAAAGCTATAACAGCAGCCCCTTCAGATCCCTCCTGGAAAGCTGATCCCATGTGTAATATAGTAAAAACTGATCCAGCTGTGATCCCAATGACAAGGGCAACATTTAATGCCATTGATGCCACTCCAAAACATGTTTTGCCAGATGTGTTATTAACCGAACTTCCACCCCAGCGAACTACAGACGCAAACCTACTATCAGTAGCATCTACAACTGCATCGCCAAGTATTTCCCCTAAAGCTACACCCAAGGCTGATGTGCTGGACCTTGTTAATCATACACAGCAATCAGAATCTGTTAATATGCATGAGAATGTAACATCATCATCATCAAATGGAGAAGTGACAAATAAACCATCAATTCCTAATGGCACCTCCAACCATCTAAGCAATGTCAGGGAGAAATCTACAAGAACATTACCCGTTGATACAACTGTTGAGGCTCCCAGAAATCAGGTGAGATTTTCTTGATTATTTGTATATTCACATAATCTTTATTTTTGTTTAGGTGTGTGTGTAGGCTCATGGTGAGGTTGTGAGTTCAATTCCCAGTCTGGACGATCTGTTATGTCTTTGAGCAAGACACTTTATTTCATGTTGCTCCTTCTGCCAAGAGTTGCAACTAGTAGATAGTATTAGCAATTTGAAAGACCAATGGAAACATTATTTCCTTGGTCTTATTTGACAATCTCCACCCTACTCGGTAAGCGAATGAAGTCTGAGAGTCTTGTCAATCGATGATCATTCATACATTCATTCATTAGGTGTGTGTATGGGAGAGCATGTGTATGACAATGTATGTGAATGTATGGTGCCTTATGTGTTGATCTAAGTTTGGATGATCAGTTTCATTTATTCTTAACTGTCAATATTTTATATATTAAAACGAACTTGTACACCAGCTTATGTTTTTTCTGTCAATCAATATCAGTTTTCTTATTTACTTCATTCTTCCAATAGATGAGAACATTTCAATTTGTATTGTTTCTTCTTGCAGACATCAGCAGCAGATTCTGTTAGTCTGGAATCACATCTTCAACTGCATCACCCACCTTCAGTAGCTACTCTCTCACAACCTTCTCAGCTACCCAGTTCTAGTACAGCTACCTCAGATCCTGACAATAGTGTCTCTAATACGGATGCCAAACCAAAATCACCAACCAAGATTTCTCTGAAAAATCAAAAAGAAATTTTACACCCTGAATTGGAGAAAATCAGAACTGAGGCCAACCGGAACTCTGTGCCTTTCATCACTGCACTTTTTAACGATCACTTATTATTGATGCAACACAGCAGTGGCAGTTTTTGCTCTACAGATACTGGCACCATAAAATCCACAGATTCTCGGCATTCCTCTGCATCGAACCATGATATGGATTGTCGGCGGTTGTCTGCATGTTATCCAAGCAGCACTGGCACTATGATAATGTGCCACTCAACACGGCCATACAGCTGGCATAATGAGAAGTTTGACTTTGACCCACAACTTGGCTACAATGTTGGTGGCAATGGTGCCACGTCTCCTGCGGGTCTTTCACCCAGTTACTTCAATAACCATCATAGTGAGCCAAACACCTTGAATAATTTCACCACACCTCTGCCTACCTCATGGACTCATTCAATTGCATGCATGCCTGGATGTGGACAGTCTTTGAATACATACAGCCCACAGAATATTGCCTCTCAGCATATGATTCCTGCGAGGCTGTCTTGTGGTGGACATGATAAAAATGAAAGCTCAATGCCCCACAAAACTTTAAAAGAAAATATAGGAATTGCATAATGATCTTACACTGACTTATGCCCTTTCCTTTCTCTCTCTCTCTTTTTCCTCCTCCCTCCTATCAACAGACTATTTGTGTTCTTATGTAGATATAGTTTCTTCTTACTTCACTCTTTGTACCAATGCTCCTTCCTTGCCTAATTCCTCACTTCTCCTTCTTGGAGGAGAATATTGTTTCATAGTTTAACAAGGTTGTTTATTTTTCTATTCAATCCCATCACAACACTGAACTATATCCTCATGTAAAGATAAAACTATATAATTTATTCAAAGTACCAACAATTAATGCTGAAAACAAACAAAAAAAAACGTGGGGCTTTTTTTTCTTGATTTTTCTATTTTATCTTGTTAAATCATACAAACTTATTTTAATATTATTTATTTCTTTTGCAAAAAAAAACACAAACAAAAAAAATGGCTGTCTTGAAACACATCTTTTGTTTATGGCCACTCATACTCAAGATATCTTTGAGAACATTTCTATAATGTGTGTCTGTGTGTGTGTGTATGTATGCATAAAGGTATTCATTAAATTTGAAAACTGCTAATTTATGGCGGGGAAATGATGAATTTGTATTTTCTCATATGTTAATATTTTAAAAAGAATTATTACATATTGAGCACTCTTATGTTCTTCTTACAAATATTGATGTGTTTGTGTGTATAGATAACAAAGTATATATATTTATGTTCCTTCTCTTCTGAAGTGGTTGGAAATATCTCATTTCCAATGTAGTCTGTCTCTGCACTTGTAATTTCATTTATGAAACTTATTTCCATTGTTTTATTGAGAAATTCTTGATCAGTTATACATGAGTAGGGTGCCCAGTTCATTATTCATGGGTACATTGTTTATGAAACTACAGTTGTTGCTGTTGTCTTTCAGTTTACAATGGATTCTTCCTCCTGGGTTACTTATTTAGTTGTCAGTCTGCACACTCCTTGATTCCTTAGCAAGACCAACCAAGCTCATGGATGTTATCCAACCATCTTGCTCGAGGTCTACCCCTGGGTCTTCTGCTAGTTGATTCAAAGTTCCAATTTTTTTAATGTTTTAATTAACTATTAACATTGTCAATAGTTATTAATATTTTAGAAGTACTATAAAGCTAGAGCCAAGCCAAATGCGTAACCTACTTTTGAATTCTAAGTGAATTTAATTCACTTCACTTAATATCACTCATACCTTTCCCAAATGCATACGTCACATAATCTTATTCCTACCCCTTATAAATTGTGGCTTTCTGCATAAGAGATAAATTGTTGTTGGTGTGTATATGTAAATTATAAATATATGTAATTATAAATTATATATAGGGTAAGGTTAAAAATGAAAAGCAAACCTGGGGAACAGTTACAAAAAAGTATTAGATTAACTCTTGTATGAAATGGAAAAAGTGTCTTCAACATATTCGCCATGTGGTATCTTGGGCAAGTTCAATTTACCACAGACATAGGCTGACCTCAGCTCTGTAAGCAAGATTGTGTGAACAGAAAATGTTTGGAAGCCTGTCCAATGGAGTGTACTTGTAATTCAAGAAGCCAGTCATGTCACACACTGTCTCACTGAATCTTCCTGAGAAAGGGTACATATATCTGTGGAATGTTCATCATCAAAACCAACAAAGATCCAAAGTTCTGTAGTCTGGCTGAATTTGTAGAACATTAGATTAAATATCTAGTGGTCATTACTTTTTGTTTGTTTTTTACCTAGATTCTATAAATTATATGCCAGTAATGTACTGTAAGAAATTTCTGCAAAAATGGCCTGTTCCAAATTTAAGAATCCTTCTCTATCTTCTTTATTGGTGTTAAAGCAATCCAATATCTTCAGTGACATGGTTACTAAGGAAATACTAAATCATCCAACATTTACATCCACTTTCCATACTGGCAGGTTCTCAGTGAGTTAGTTCTTATTGAAATTTACTACCCTCCTAGGCATGTCAGAGGAGCACATCTTGCTCATATGTTCATTTTTGACATGGTTTTTATGGCTAGATGCCTTTCCTAACACCAAACATTTTACTGAGTGTACTGTGTGTGTTTTATCATGAACCAACTCTAGAAAAATTGCCTTGCTCCCTGCAAGGCTAAAGGGTCTTCTCAACTCTAGGTAATCTCTCAGTTCTATAGTACTAAAGTAATTCTTTTCTATACTAATGGTAGTAAACTAGTTATTTTTTCTACTATTGGTGCTACAATAAATGTTGTTTATACTACTGATATCACACTACAATTATTTTGTACTATACTATCAATTGTTGATACTAGACTAGTAAATATATACAAATTAGTCTATCCAGTTTATGTTTAAGCTACAGGAAATGGTGGGTTTCTATCCAACATATTTGTAGACAGTGAAAGATTTTATAAGTCACTGATGAAATCCCAAAACAAGGATTGAAAGTAGTCTAGCTGATCCTTCTTTTTCTGTTTATAAAATATTGTCTTTACAGATATGGTGTTTACATCTGTTTATATGTAATGCTGGAAGAGTTTTTCTTTTTACTTATGTTTGATAAAAGTATAAAAGTATAATCTGAAACTGCTAATGCTATAAATCTGAATGTCTTTCATTCTACATTCTAATAAAATAATTCTTTTAAGAATTGGTGAAGGAAAAATTGTGATACTGCTGTCATATGATATTAGTCTATCATGTGTAACATGTATTATTTTGACGGATGTAAATTATAGCACACAATCATTAGTGGTGGTGTTACACTTATGAACTGTTGTATGTAGTCTGTCACAATTGACAGATTATGTTGTAAGATATTTTTGCTTATATCAGAGTTGTGAACTATGCAATAGCATTGACTTTTAATCCTTTTGATACCAAACCACCACAGTGCTGTTTATGTTAAAATATTTATATTTATTTATGCCATCATGATTTTATATAAGATCCTTTGTCAGGTTATGCTTCAGACATCAACTTAATAATGAGATAGTTAATTATTAAATCCCTCAAATTCTTGATGATTTTCAATGTATTTCATTAGAAATATTGTAACAAAAGTTAGAAAAGCAGATGGACATTATACATTCATTATATATACAATGTTAAATGTCAACAATTGAACAAGTGAAAGAAACGTACTGTGGACATCACTGCTGGTTGACAGTCCAAACAATGTAGTGTGTGAATAGGTTAGACCAGCAATACTGGGGGACATACTCACGTGTCTGAACTAATAATGTATACAGCAGCAGTTGTTGCTACTAATACTACTGCTTAAACAACCTCAGATTCTGGTTGTATGACTCCATTGGTTGTTTTAACTTCATTATTTTCTCCTCTTCACATTTTATCCTGTTCTCCCATTCACTTGACATTTACTCTAAGGTTGATGCCATTGTCTATTGGGTTTTTTTGTCATCATCATGTTTGTTTCATACATGAATGCCTTCAAATATAGTTTCAGGTGCTTCTATTTAGAATTGACATACAGTAGAATCAGTATCTGACTCTTATCACACTTGTAGATGACTGCCTATTATTGACAACTTAACATAAATATCTTTCAAATGTGAGTGACAGCTTAGCATATTATTTGGATACAAGTTGTTCTGGGTCTGATAACATCAAGATGAAGTCTGTTTATTGCCCTGTAGGTCTGTTTATTGCCCTGAACACATGGTTTTGGATTTAAGTAAGTTTCAGTGTAGTAATGTGGGCAATGATTGCTATATACATAATTAGTAGAAGTAGATCTTGGTGCAGCAGTATGGTTTCACATCTTAAGATTGTGTGTATGCACACATGCACTCACACAAACACTTCATTTTGTTTTAGTCTTTCGTCTTTCAATAGTCAATAAAATAAATACCAGTTAGAGATTGGGGTCAGTTAGATACAGGGGTCAAGTGACTACACAGCAACCATTTTAAGCTTATTTCCTCTGTTAAAGCAGAGGTTAGCCAATGACTACATCCTTCATTCATATATCTGTGGATGTGTCAGTGTTAAAGATCATACTCAAACACATCTTTTCATAAGTTAGGGATGAGGGAAATGCCTATCAGTTTTACATGCTTTTAGAGACTGTAGCAGGCCCATAGAAGCACTTCTTCAGCTTGTGTATATATTTCTATATGCATGTATTTAAGCATATATGAATGTTTATATATATTTAGAAAAATGCTCCTTCTTGCCAGTGTTTTTGAAATATTTTTGCTTTCTTTTCTGACTTTTCAAAATATCCCACCACCACCACCACCACCACCACAAAACATCCCTTCACTAGCATGACAAAACATAACTCCTCCACTCCAAAAATTGATATGAATCTCTTTCGAACATCCAAGAAAAGTCACTTTCACAACACTGGTGTTAGATTGGATTGGGGAAACATTGTCTTTCAGAGATTGATTTAACTAAAAACCATTATTATTATTATTATTATTTTGAAGGGCAGTAGATTAGCAAAGGGATGTATGTATTTATGATAGAGGCAATATTTAATTACGTTCCTTTATGTTCACACATCAAATTCTGTTGGGATTGATAGAACCAGTAATAATATATAGATGTTCACTCAGTAACTGACTATATTCTTCACCTACAATTCTCTAGCTTTCAGTAAAGTTTTATCAGTATCTTTGAATGGTCAACAAAGACTCATTGGTTTTATAAATTCTCTCTTAATTGTATTATATGCATGCTTTCATAAGGAGAACACAGCCACAGTTGAATTTAGCTTGACAATTTGTGATAATGTTTATTAACTGTAAAATGTTTTGTGATAGGAAGGACATTCAGGTGTAGAAAGCTTGCCAAACAAAGGGTCAGGAGTACTCTTCAGTTGTGTCAAACACATGACTTCTTTAATACTGGTGCCACAATAAAATGTGATGCAAACTCTTGGCCTGTCTAGGAGGTCAATCACTCTGCTTCACTACTGACAGGTTCTGTAAAAGCTCATCCAACCCTTGCTAGCATGGAAAGCAGATGTTAAATGATGATGGTGATGTGTATTTATGTATGTTGTCATCATTTAACATATGTTTTGCTTGCTAGCTAGAGCCAGTCAAGTCATTATTAACCAATTCAGTATTAAGTTGGAGCCACTGATCTCTCAGATAGACCAGAATCTAGTCTGGCTTGCATACATTTCCACGCTCTACAGAGCATGCCATGCATTTTGTCATGACACCAGCACTAGGGAGATCGTGGCTTTCGCACAGCTGAAGAATCCTCTCTAATCTTTGTTTGGCATGTTTATGTGTATATGTGTGTGTGTGTGTATATATATATATATATATATATATATATATATATATATATATACACACACACACACATAATATATATATTAATTTAGGGTGCTTGTGGCAAAAATTAGGGGTGGGCTGTATACCACATTTTCGGCTATGGGAATGGGTGAAGGGGGCATAATTTACCTTTTACTCTTTTTTCTTTTCTTTGTAAGCACAATGTTTCGAAATGTTTTACAAAAAGAAAAAAAAGAAACAGTTAATAGTCTAAGGAATATATATTTCTAAATTCAAAGCCTTATTATATCATGGCTTTAAAATGAAATGACTAGTACTTTGTTTGTGGGCTTATTTTTATCCTACTGTTTATATATATATATCCTTTCATTTTTGACATAGTTGTTTTTACAATTGGATGGTAATACTTTCTATCACTAACCACATAATAGTGAAATACAGAGTTGAAATTGTGTTCCATCAGGTGAATTTAAGTACTCGCTGTGTACCTTGCTCATTTGTACAAGCCAATGGCTATTGTAAGATCTGAGCTTACTATATAGTTACCAGTGCAGCACATTAATCTCACGACCATTGTGTTTTCTGACATCAAAGTTTATTTTCATAATATATTCAATGTAGGTCTCTAAGAATTTTGTTGTTAAATTTGATAGCAGTAGACTGTATTTCTATAAAGTTGACACTGGGTAATCATATATTATTTGATGTCATTGTATATTTGGTGTAGATGTCTGGAGTTGTTTTGTTTATCAATGTCTCTATCTCACGCACATACACATACTTACTATTTTGTACTAAAACTTAAGAGTGCTCAATACAAGTTTGTAGTGGAAAATTTGATTAAAGTATATATACAAATGTATAAAACCTATGGTATAGGTTTTATATCATAATTTGTGTACACACACATACATGCATACAAATGATTTGTTACTTTGTCGGATTGAATTTTTTACCTGTTAATTTAATGTTTATAAGAGATTTTTTGAGTAAAGGGCTTTGAATCAAGTTAAGCATAACTGTTTATTATTGATAGAGCAGAGGGTGGCAGACTTTGTAGAATATAAGAAAAAAATACTTTTATATTGTTAAGTTCAAATCTCACCAGGATTGACTTTGCCTTTCATCCTTTCAGGGATGATAAAATAAGTACCAATTAAGTACTGTGGGCTTAGGCCTATGTTAGAATTCAATATTATTATTGTTGTTAATTTGTTATAATATATGGAATTATGGTGCAAAACCAAGTTTGTTAACCTGCTTTGATTCCCAGCCAAGAACTAATTGATGATACTCATGTTTTAAGAAAGCATGAGTCATACCTTCCAATTTTTTCCCAGCTATAAAACTGAAATTTCATGTGCATGTAACAAATCATTATTATTATTGTTGTTGTTATTTTATTATACAGATCAGTGGATTGGCAAAGAAGGTAGAGAGCAGTGATAGATGCTTTACAGTTTCTAGTTTTCTGCCATACTTTTTCAAGGTCATTTTTCACTAAGGTTTACTTAGCTATTCATACCTGGAAGGTTGATACAAATTCCAGTAATATTCTGTTACTATACAATTTACCATTTCCCTTCTCTATTACATAAGCAACTTTGTGCCTAAAAAGAAATCCCCATCAGTATCTCTATCATCATCATCATCATCATCAAGACTAGAGTGGCAGAATCAGCAGCACATTGGACTAAATATTTTTCTGTATTTATCCATGGCTGTCTGTGTTCTCAATTCTGATCTACTACAGTTGAGTTGGTTTTTAACCCTCCTAGGAATTTGATGAAATAAATACATCTTGTCCTGGGATTATTCAATTGACTGTCTCCCTCCCCCTACAAATTTTTGGCCTTGTGCCAATTTAAAAATTCATAACACCATCATCATCATCATTATTAATATTATTATTATTATTATTGGGTTTTAAGGAGCTTAAAAAATATTATGAAAGCTTCTCTCCCTTTTTTTTTCTTCCATTTTCTGGAAAGTTGTCGGTAAGAACTTATGTAAATACCATTGGTCTCTCATCTATATCACTGAAGCCAAGCAACTGTATATATTCTTTCCCATGGAAAGTAATTGCATGTCAACCATGAACCCTGCTACTTCCAGCAGGGTATCTGGCACCCTCCATTAACATTGTCATATAATAATTCTACCCCACCTTTGTTGTTTTTTTTTTTGTATATTTTTTATATTCTTTTATTATTATTATAACACTGTATATTGTCCCTCCATTTTTCTATAATAAAGGTAAATAACACAAAAAAAATTAATATCCATGTACCTTTTTGATAGTAAAAAAAAAACACAATCTGTAACTGTACACAATTTGATATTTGTAGAAACAAAATGTACTTAACATTTTTTTCTCTGTAGTTCCTTTGTTCTGTTATTTCAGTATGATTGTCAGTTATGGCCAGTCTTGCGATTAAGGGGCTTAAACTTAAACTTTATATTTCTTTCAAAGAAGTTTAAAGCCCTTATTAAGCCAAAGGTTTTCAGAATTCAGCTATAATCAAAAACTCATTCCCTTATTACATATATAACCTTAAACATTTAATAATAATGGCTCGTTAAATTTATAGGTGTTTCTTCCTCAACCCTTCACCAATATCTTTTCACTTTCAACTGTCGTTTTCGTTATTTATCGATATCCAGGATGTTTTATGAATATTCTAAACAAAAAGGATATATATATAACGAATGAATGATTAACACGGATAAGCGATACAATAGGGTTTTATTCCAAGCATTAACATATATTTCATTGCCAAGTATGTAATCGATTGCATTAAAATCATTATCTACAATGTTATTGGGAAATTTGGTTTTAAATACTGTTTATACCAGGCAAATATATTTGTCCTACCCATGCTAGCGTGGAAGATGGACGTTAAACGATAATGATATATATCCTTTTTGTTTAGAATATTCATAAAACATCTTGAATATCTATAAATAATGAAAAGGACAGCTGAAAGTGAAAAAATATTGAAGATGTTGAGGAAGAAACATGTATTATATATGTATATATATTATACATTATATATATTTATATATCATATATATTATATATATATATATATATATATATATATATATTCTTCCTCACTCTGTAATTTTTTATATATATATATATTTCTATTACACTGTGCCTTCTTTACCCCTGGTTGTTCACCTACCGACATCTTTTATTCTACCTGTTATTTCTTATGACACTTTCATTTTAAGATTTTCTTTATTATCAAAGGTGTCATCTATTTAACATTCAGGAATGTTTCAAGTGTCACTAAATGTTTTGAAAAGGTGTGGATTTTGTTTCTACTTGAAGAGAAAAAAAAATGTTTTATAAGTAGACCAAAGTGTTGTCTAAATTCCTCTAACATCTGATTTTTTACTTTCATTTTGGTTAACTGGCAGACTTTTTGCTTTAAATCTTTTAACATTGTCATCAACCAAAGGAAATTTTGTTTGTGGCACCAAATATTAAATTTTAAAATATTTTATAAACTAATGAAATTAGATCTGAAGTTTTGATTCTCGGTGAACATGTTGCCGCTTTTGGGATGTTCCAGAGACTGTTTTAATTCTGTTAACTATATTTCTGCCAAACTGTTTCACTGAGACTCTGTTAAGCTTCTTTTAATATAACACACACATACAATACTGAAACATTAGTGAAGAGATTAAGAATGTGGATTTATTTAATGTTTATTTCAATGCCTTTATCACTGAGCTAAAGGCAAAACTAAAGATTCAAATCCCAGTAGTTCTATATATTTATGCCAGTTGAACTATCCCTCTTTCTAAATAATCTATACTGTTTAGTTTGAATTTTCTTATTTTCAATGAATCTCTGATATACTTACGGAGCATTTCCATAAAGTTATTTGCTTTTAAAATATTCTTGAAATATAAACACAACATAACATATATATATTTATATATTTAAAAATAAATATTAAAACCCTGTTTTATTGTATTATTTTTTTATACAATTTTACCTGCTTGGATTTTCTTTTTTCATTTTCTCCCCTCTTTTTAGTATATATAGATCCTTTCTCTGTATTGTTGGTGATATCTTGAAGTTAATACAAAGATGGTCTGCTCTGTGTCTATGTTTGTATCTGTTTTTATATATATATATGCGTGTATGTGTATATATATATACATGTGTATGTATATATATACATGTGTATGTATATATATATATATATGTATATGAATGTGTATACACACACATATACATGTGTGTATATATATATATATGTGTGTATATGTTTATATATGTATATGTACATGTGTATATATATGTTGTGCATGTTAATATACTACTGTTCTTGTTTGATACTGAGCTATTTTCCATTTTAAAATGGTTAACTTTAGTTCAAATGAAAATAATACAAGTATTGTGATGACTCAGCTATCAAAGGAGACACTAGTTAGCAGTAACTTATAACTTGCATGCTATTCACATGGAAAGAATGCAGAGGGATGTTATAGATGCATCATTGTCATATACTCACAGTGAAATACTGTTTGGTTCATGTGTGTAGAACTATTCTAGTAATAAATGTTATTTACAGTCAGTTCTCTTGCTTTTCTTTTATATTTATATACATTTTCAGCCTTCACTTATCTGGTGATACTTGGCTTTGTATGTAGAGGGAAGCTTATTGTTTGTTGCCCAAACAGCTGCCATTGTGTAGTACCTCTCTAAGGAATATACATTACTGACCACACTTTGCCATAGCTGACAGAATGTATCATACATACATCATAATTCAGTTGTAGGAGTTAACCCTTTTGTTACCAAAAATGACAGATATTTTTGAAAATAACCAAGAATTTAGATGGATTTAGTAAATACTTATTAAACTACTGTTTGGAACATAACTTAACAAAGTTTCTTACAAAACATTATGACGGATGGTTTTAATTTAAATATAATGTAAAATTAGAGATTTTATAGCCTAGTCTCATGTGGGTTGGTGTTGAAGAGTAAGGAGAAAATATAGTGAGGGCATTCTGGTATAAAACAGTCCAATAATTTATGCCAATGTACAAATTTGCAGTTATTATAGGGCGGTGGATTGGCAGTATTGGTAGAGGGTCGGGCGCCATGCTTTGCAGCAAAGAGTTACGGCCATTTATGATCTGAGTTCAAATCCTGCCGAGGTTAACTTTGCCTTTCATCCTTAAGGGGTTGATAAAATAAAGTACCAGTAATACACTGGGATAATTGCTGGCCTTGTGCCAAAAGTAGAAACAATTATTATGAGAAAATTGTAAGAAACAGAGTTTAAAAATGTTTCTTTGGTACAGCTTTCTTCTTTTCTTTGTCAACTTATTCCTGTGAGGGTCATGGAGGGCAGTCCTGAAACACTCCTTCCAGCGGATCCTGTCAGAAGCAACTGTTTCCAACTGATGCGTCTGGATCTCCAAGTGAAACCAGCCAAGCTCATGGATGTTATACAACTATCTTGCTCATGGTCTACCCATGGGTCTCTTGCTGGTTGGTTTTTACCCATAAAATCTGTCCAGCTTTTGAAGAAGAATTTCAGTTACTGTCAACTGATTAAAGCAAGTTTTAATTGGGTGGAGGAGTAATTGAGTCGGGTAAAAAGTATTTTGATAATATCAGGAGACAAATCTTCACAACTGATTAGAGTGACAAGAATTATAGCCAGTGCCACTTTATCCCTACTTTTTCTACAGACATATAATCTACAGCATTGCAACCACAACATTCCTGACTCTTAACCCTTTCAGGACCACATCTCTAATGAAACACTCTCTATTTTAATTAATTAATGAAGAATTTTGAGGGATTTATTAAAATTATTAGTTAGTTCATTACTAAGATAGTAACTTAATGTAAGATTCTTTTATAAAATTGTTGGAAGATTTTAATTTAAATTGGAAACCTTTCAAATGAGTAGTTTTATTACATAGAACCAGAGCTGGTTTTGGTCAGGTTGGTAACTAAAAAGTTAAACAATTATCTAGTATCCTATTTAAAAAAAAAAACAGTAGGGTGTAATTTGAAGATAGTGCTGCTATTTCTTGCAGGTCAAGCAGCTATGTAGAGGCTCCCTTGTTTGATCACATTAGTACTGACAAAAGACATCTTCAAACTCATTTCTAAACAGTTAAGCTGGTTTATCTATGATCTTTAAGCAGATGATCTTACAAGCCTTTATTACACATGGAAGATCAGTACACTAAGCCATTAGCATTTAAACTGACTGAATCTGGCCAGAATTCTCTCACCTCTTTCTGTTCAAACCAGCTGCTCATACTGATGTTATGGTATTGTTCTCAAAATAAATATCAAAATGTCCTAGATTCAATATTATGCGAGATAAAGCCTTTACCACGAAAATACAATAGTATATATAGAGTAACGCAAATGCTAAAGGGTTCATCACTATAGCATAATCACATACAAAAATATTTATCTATTTAAGTTGTATTCAAACCTATTTTGAGCGACATCATCCATATTTTGCTGAACTCCTCAGTTTTACTGGTTGGTTTCTCCGTATTATATGTACCTCCTCATTAAGTTCTGTAACTCATCTGAACTGACAGCTGATAGTTGTTACTTTATTCATTGTTATTTTCCTATTAACTCTTCCATGACCATATTTCTAATGAAATACACTGTAATTCAATTAATTATTAAATAATTTTGAAGGAATTATTAAAATTATGATTTCATAACTAAGAAAGTAACTCAACATGATTCTTATATAAAATTATAAATAATAATAATAATGAAATGATTGTGTACAGTGCTCAGGTGCACTACAACTCATCAAAGGTGCATGTATAGTACATAGAATAATATACAAATGTCAGGGAAGTGAATAGTGTATGAGTCATGATATACATGTGTGCATGTGTATGGAGGAGGAATATTAGGTGTAGTGTTGGCGAATCTCAGGAAGCATGGAGGTTTTAAAGGATGCAGTGTCTCGACAGCTAACAACTGATGCAGGTAGTTTGTTCCATGCTTCAGTAACTCTGAGTGTCAAAAAATGTTTCCAAAGGTCATGGGAGCTGTGCTGTTTTCTGACTGTGGGCATGTCCACGTGTGTTAGACACATGGAAATCAAAAAGGTACTCAGGGTTGTTGTTGGCAAGATGGTTAATAATTTTGTGGGTGTTTACCAAGTCAGTTGCCAGGCATCAGAGCTTCAATATATCCATGCCCAGGGAAGCAAGGTGTTCAGAGTATGGTAGATGCCTGATGGAGGGTATTCGCTTGGTTGCATGTCTCTGAACAGTTTCCAGGTGGTCAATGTTCTGAGCAAGATAGGGGTTCCAGACTGGTGATGCAAATTCTAAGTGTGGCCGCACCATAGCTATATACAGCTTTAAATAGATGGCTGGAGAGCGGTTGGAAGATTTTAATTTTAATAGGTAAAATGAGTGGTTATGTTTCATAAAGCCAGAGTTCTATGGATTAAGAATTCGATATCATAAATTTGTGACTAACAGTTGTCCTCTGTGTAAATAGTCAGTATGTTTGTTAACGTGTTTGTATTCAGTGTAACTATAGTTGTTTAATATAATTCATGATTATCCGTGTTACACATGATTTTGTACAGTTGTTGTTGTCATTGTGTTCAGTCTTACTATGTTTGTGTAACCCAATACTGTCAGTTTAACTCTTTTGTATTTCAATTAATTAATGGAGAATTTAGAAGGATTTTTTAAAATTATACATAATTTCATTCTTATTCTTGAGAGGGTCGTGGGGGCAGAGTGTTCAAACATTCCTTCCGGTGGGTCCTGTCAGAAGCCACTGTCTCCAACTGATCCGGCGGGTCTAGCCAAGCTCATGGGTGTTATCCAACCATCTTGCTCGGAGTCTATCCCTGGTTTTGCCTGTAAAATCTGCCCAGCGATCCTTTCCTGAGACATTCTAACCATATGCCCATTTCATTATCAAGATGGTATTGTTAACATAAAATTTTTCTATCTGAAATTATGTTGAAAGATTTTTATTTAAATAGGAACCTTTAAAACAGGTTGTTTTGTTTCATAGAATGCAGAGATGATTTGGGGCAGGTTAGCATCAAAAGGGTCAACCATGATTATGTTGAGTATAATCAATGGTTGTGTTCCATGTAACAATTTCTGTGTTCAGCATAAACCATGGTTGTGTCGTGTGTAAATCATGGTTATTAAGTGTAACTTATAACTGTTCAGTATAACCTACATTGTGTTTGTTGTGACAGACAGTTATGTTCAGTTTAACCCTTTAGCATTTAAAACAGCCATATCCAGCCAGAATTCTCTAACCTTTTTCTGTTCAAACCAGCTGTAACCAGCCACTCCTACTGATGTCAAGGTATTGTTCTCAAAATAAATAATATCAAAATCTCATAGCTTTGATATTATGTGAGGTAAATATAGAGTAATGTAAATGCTAAAGGGTTAACCATGTTTTATTCAGTGTATTCTGTGATCTGTCTATACTGAACACCCATGATAGTGTTCAGTATAAACTATTGTTTATTGTAACCCATTTTTGTGTTCACTGTGTTCTATGTAATCCATTGTTCCATTCTGTAAAGCAAATATTTGTGTTCAGCCTAAACATATCTTTGTAACCATGTTTGTGTTGTGTGTTACTATAGCTGCGCTAGTTTAAATATGATTGAGTTCAGTGTAGTCTGTAATTATATTCAATGTAATGCATAGTTCTGTTTTTTCTAACCCACGGTTGCATCCATTGTATACCATGGTTGTGTTTATTGTAACTATGGTTGTTCAGTTCATATCATGGTTATATTCTGTGTAAACATTTTGATGTTCATTGTGAACCATATCCATGTTTATTGTAACTTATTGTTATCATCATCATCATTTTATGTCCGCTTTTCCTGCTTGCAAGGGTGGGACGGGAACTGATTCTGGCTTGATTTCTACAGCTGGATGCCCTTCCTAACACCAACCTCATTTACAGTGAGTGCTGGGTGCTTTTTTTGCTGTGGCACCTCCACGACCATTTTGCAGTGGAATGATATGGACCCCAGTCCCTATCATCTCATTTCTACAGCTGAGTAAACTGGAGCAATGTGAAATAAAGTGTCTTGCTCAAGGAAACAACACATCACCTGGTCTGAGAATTGAACTCACAACCTTTCGATTGCAAGCCCAATGCTCTAACCACTAAGCCATGTGCCTTCATGTTATGTTCAGCTTAACGCTTTAACATTTACATTATTCTATATATACTATTGTATTTTCATGGTAAAAGCTTTATCCCACATAACATCGAATCTATGAGATTTTGATGATATTTAGTTTAAGAACAATACCTTAACATCAGTATGAGTGGCCAGTTACGGCTGGTTTGAACAGAAAAAGGCGAGAGAATTCTGGCCAGATACGGCCAGTTTAAACGCTAAAGGGTTAAACATTGTTATACTTACTGTAAACAGTGATTGTATTCAGTGTACACATTTTGTTCTACATAACCCCTGGTCATGTACAGTGTAGAGTATTTTTGTGTTCATTAGGGTCGGACGCCATGCTTTCTAGCATAGTTACCTCCCTTTACGATCTGAGTTCAAATCCTGCCGAGGTTGACTTTGCCTTTCATCCTTACGGGGTCGATAAAATAAAGTACCAGTAATGCACTGGGTAATTGCTGGCCTTGCGCCTAAAGTAGAAACAATTATAAATAGAAGTTATAGGGCAGCGTATTGGCAGTATCGATAGACAGTCGAACACCATGCTTTGCAGCACAGAGTTACGTCCCTTTACATTTTGAGTTCAAATCCAGCCAAGCTGAGCTTTATCTTTCGTCCCTAGAGTCAAATTAAAATACCAGTAACACACTGGGGTTGATTTAATCAACTTTCCCCTCTCCCCAAATTGTTAGCCTTGTGCCTAATTCAGAAACTATTATAAACAGAGATTATCATCATCACAGTTTAACATCCATTTTGCCATGCTAGCATTGGTTAGACGAGCTGTCCTGTTGTGAGATAGGCCAGGTCTGATGACTGTAATCAGACTGTGTCTTGCTCACACAGAACTTGGTTTAGCTTGGTTTCTATGGCTAGATGCCCTTCCTAATGTCAACCACATTTACAGTGTGGGCTGGGTGCTTTTTGCTCTGACACCTCCATAACCACTTTACAGTGTGGGCTGGGTGCTTTTTGCTCTGACACCTACATAACCACTTTACAGTGTGGGCTGGGTGCTTTTTACTGTGACACCTACACATCTACTTTACAGTGTGGGCTGGGTGCTTTTTGTCATGTAGCCATCACGACCAAAATCAGAGTTCAATGTAACCCCATGTTTGTGTTAATTTCTTATGGCTTTGAGGAGAAAGTAAAGACAATGAGAAATAGTTAAATTATTCTCTCATTCATTTCAGTAACTATGTTTCTGTCAATCACAGTTGACTGTGCTGATGCCTATATCTTGTATGTATCTAACTATTGGTGCTATGCTATATTCCTGCTAAAAACACATAACCTCCAATTGCCCATTGTAGGATAAATGGGAATACAGAAGTATTTTTTATATAACACGTTTTTTCTTATATTACTGCACTGGATTATAATCCACTAATGGGCTACTGATGACCTGATAGTGCCATTATATAGATCTGGCAATGGGCCTGCGACCTGTCCTGGGAAGCGTGGGATGGATGCACAAAGATTGCATATCTCGAGACCCCCAAAGGGGTTTGGAAGAGAGAAAACTTTGACAATTGGAATCTGAAACATCACAACCCTTTCAGCTATGGAGTAGGAATTAGTGGAGGAGGCTAGATGCTACCAGCTAGATATAGTTGGGATTTCCTCAACAAAGTTCCGTGGCTCTGGTACTGTAGATATATAGATCTGAAAAAAATTTGATAAGTAATTCAAACACAGACTTGAATTCTTGTGGTTTTTAGCAGAGCTTATAGACCAAAAAATGTAACCTCAAATTACTTGATCTTAAATATAACTGGAGAAGAATCAATTTTATACAAAACAGTAAATTGGATTACCAGAACTGAGGGTTATTTTCACAAATTTATATAGCATTGAATCTTTACTTCTCAGCATTTTTGCATAACACTAACAAGTAACAAATCCATCACCACCACCATTCTCTGTCCATTTCTCCATGTTAGCATGGGTTAGACAGGTCTTTTCCAGCACAGCTTCCCTCCATTTGTTGAATTCCTTTAACATCTCTGTGAAGTTCAGCCTTTTGAAATTTTATTTCACAACCACTGACGAGATTTTCCTTGAACTTCCTCTTCTGCAGCTTCCTTCCAGGCACTTCTTTACCCAACAATCATTCTTGCTGTCATAGGTATTTTATGAAATTCACTTTTTCTCATGAAACTGATTTTTCCAAGAAAACTTTAGGTGTTCTGGGTGTACTTATATCCCACTACTGAAAACTACACAATTCTATGTTTACATTAGAATTTTTCTCTGATGTTGTATATATTTAGAGTTTGTTAGTTGTGTACTGAATATGAAATAATAATTTAATCAATTAATTTATTGTAATATTGTAAGTAAACTATTTGATTGTAATTCATAGGAACATCACAATGTTTTGCATATATTAACATTAAGCCGAACTGTTACTGTATACTTCAGATTGTTACAGCAAGCTACATCATTATGAAATGAAGCTGAGCATGGCTAGAATAGAAGCTAGCCAGATCAGGGTGTGTTGCCTGGTTATTTAATATAATTGTTTCTACTTTAGGCACAAGGCCAGCAATTATCCAGTACATTACTGGTACTTTATTTTATCGACCCCGTAAGGATGAAAGGCAAAGTTAACCTCAGCGGGATTTGAACTCAGACTGTAAAGGGATGTAACTATGCTAGAAAGCATGGCGTCCAACCCTCTACCGATACTGCCAATTCAAATGTTTAGAGTTACTGAATATCTATTTTACCTTGGCATGGCTATAGCCCTCTGGCTGGAATCTGTAAAAGTGGAGTTAACTGACTGTTTAAAATCTATTTCAAATTATTTGTACTCCTTATAAGCATAGTAAGGTGTGTCTCTTAATTGGCTTCATTTTCAGGTATTGTATATATGGCTGAGTCAGACTAGTAAAACTTATCCTTCTTTTCCAAACTCAACACTTAGGAGAAATTAAACTCAGTGTTGCAAGCTAATGAAGCATTCATTCAAATACAAACTTTGTTTCTCCAACTACACCAGCAGATAGAAATATATTCTATTTCAAATAATTATTGAAAAATTTTGAAGATTCATTAAAATTGTTAATTATTTTATTACTAAAATAGTAACATATATAAAATTATATTGGAAAATTTTAATTTAAATAAGAATCATTTAAAATGGGTGGTTTTATTTCATAGAACTAAAGCCAATTTCTTCCTGGTTGGTATCAAAAGGGTTAAATGTATACCATCTGAGAAGACCTCTAATGGCATGACCATTCTATGTCTTTTTCCAGACATAATGTATTTTTGGACTACATTATCTGAAATTAGGATGAGATTTGAGGGGAAATGAGCAGTTATTTCTAGCAGTGCAAGTGACTACATGATTTGTTTACATTCTGGTTTCAAACCCTACCATGGTCAACTTTGGCCTTTGAGCCTTTGTGTGCGAAATGACAGTACCAGTAAAGTACTGAGGTTGATATAATTGACCTTCTCTTCCACACAAATTTCTTGCTATCTGCCTTCTTCTTCACCCACTTATTCCTGAGAAGGTTGTGGGGGAAGAGTCCTCAAGTACTCCTTCCAGCAGGTCCTGTCAGAAGCAACCGATTCCAACTGATCCGGCTGTATCCCCAAGCAAGACCATCTTGTTCGGGGTCTGCCACTGGGTGTCCAGCGATTCTTTCCTGAGACATTCTAACCACATGTTCATAGTACCGGAACTGTGATCTCTAACCTTATGCTCATAGTACCATAGCTGAGAAGTAGCAGCTCTACTTGAAGTGATTCTCTGATCTCCGAGTTATGCACTTTATCGAGTAATGTTACTCCATAGACCCTTTTTGGCCACTTGTATTCACGATTATATTATTTCAGTTGTTACCAAAGATTCATGACCATAGGGAAGAGTTGGCATGAATACTGAATTAAAGATAGTGAGTTTGGCTTTTTCACCTACCTCCCCTCTTCTGATTACCAAATGCATAAATTACAAAATCCTTTCCCACAGTACACTATGTTCCTATGACTTCCTTTGTATTCTGGAAATAATCAAGAAATGTCTGAACTGTCACACTCTGGAATACCTATCAGTGTTGTGAGTTCTGTATAGACATTTTAGATTGAAGTTTTTATTTTCAGGTGCTATATTGAGGTCCATATGTGGATACAGCAACTCCTTAATCATATGTTATTGTGGCACATAACTACAAACTTTGGAACACCAGTTCAGATAATCCCATGTCACAGTCCTTCATCATCTCCACCGTGAGCTTCAGCGATCTGAGGTCTGCTCTCACCACCTCCGCCCATGTTTTTCGTGGTCTACCTCTACCACGTCTTCCTTCAACTGGCATTTCCTGGCACTTCTTCACCCATCGGTGATCCTCCATGCGCATCACATGTCCATACCATCGCAATCTCCTCTCCCGCACACTACAATTTATTCCTCTCAGACACAGTTTCTCTCTCAACACATCCATGCTCGGTCGTTCACGCACATTGACATTGCACATCCAAAGGAGCATGCTTGCCTCATTTCTCTCCAGCCATCGCATATCCTTTGCAGTTGCTGCCCATGTCTCACTACCATGCAACATTGCGCACCTTACACAGGCATCATATAACCGGCCTTTCGTACGCAGGGAGAAACCCTTCTTCGTTAGCAGAGGAAGCAGCTCCCTAAACTTCTTCCAACCTATCCTTATTCTAGATACTATGGCCTCGGAACACCCCCTCCCATGCTAATCTGAGCATCTAGGTACCGGAAGCTACCAACCACTTCTATAGCACCCACCTGCATTTGGAAAATGTGTCTATCAATGCGACTTCTACTGTCAAATTTCCCTGTACATCTACTGCATACATATTTCTCCCTACCTCTTAGTTTGCCTCTATCCCACTATATCTCTTGTGTACCAAAGATCTGCATTGTGTACATTTTATAGAATTTATGCCAGTTCCTTTTCTGCATATCGAACATGGCTATTTCCCTGACGGAATCAGAGTTTTGTCCTCTTTTCTACTCATCAACACTCTTAGTCCTCTTGATTCCAACTGCTATTTCCATAGCCTGAATTTATTCTCTAGCTCCTCTACTGATTTAATAATATAATTTTTTAGCATTCTGATATTGATTTCTTAATTGGGTAGATATTTTTAATTGAAGAGAGAAGGGTACATTTTTTAATATGTGCTTGTTTTAAATCTGACGATGTACTTGAACACTGTATTAAATGATGTTCACATTATTTTGTAGTACTTGATAACACCAAAACACAACTATTACTTATTTCTAAGAACAAAGATATAAACCACTGTTAATGAACAACTAACTTAAAACTTCTTTGCTACACACTATCTTCGGCAATTGTTAACTTTCTACAGAGCCCATATTGGTTCTATTATAGGTTGGATACACATAGAATAAAACTGATTCTAAGACGTGTGTCTGTGTGATAATGTGCTCATGTTAAAACATCCATATTTTTGTAGGCCCTAAAGAAAATGAGTTAGCAGAAATAGCAAATAACAATTATTAAATTTCTCTACATCTGGGATGGATTTTGCCCTTTATATCTACAGAGATCATCACTAAAATACCTGAGTATACTGGATTGATTTCCTTTCCAGCAAAATTTGATTTTGTTCCTACCAATATTTAGACTGTGAACACAGATTTATATATTTTCTGGCTGATTAAAGTATCAACATTGTTCTCATTCTGCCAAACTCTCCACATTTCAAAGCACATTGTTGAGACTTGTTTGTCAGTCAGTCTCTATATATCTTGCTAACAGCCCCTGTATGCACTATATTGCACAGTTATGCTGTGAAACCTGCAAACATGATCCACTAGCTAACTGACACTAATATATGAACCAAGGAAAAGGAAATTAGATGTGACAGTAATGGAAGACATATGAAGAGTGAAAATATACTTTGAGCTGTTTGGTAGTAATTGAAGAGGATCTACAGATAAGGCAAAGAAAATGAGGATTAAAGTGGTCAGAATTAAACTCGCACAAGAATTGACAATGGATAGACATAAAGAGATATAATACTGTAGAATTGTTCAGATCAAGCCAACATATAAATAGATGTACAATTGATGATAGCAATAATAAATCTTTTGATCTAAATATTGAACTGATGTTTGTGTGGAAAATGTGGCTTAGTAGTGTCTTGTGTGTGTATGTTGTGGCCAACTGTAATAGAATGAACCAGTCGATGAAAGGTTGTCATGCACCCCCATTCATCCGCTCTACCTCTCAAACAAGTAGAACCTCATCTCATGTTCCCAGCAGACAGAAGAGAGAAAGCATTATCCCAGAGGAAAGCTATTCCAGCTTGCAGGACTCATTCCTGCAGTTGGCCAACACCAATCCAATAGCAGCAAGTAGGGATGTGGTTTGAGGACTTGGAATGCCAGAAGTTTCTACTGCTGGAGATTAAATGACATACCTATTGGAAAGTGGCCAATATCTTAATATAACAGCTTGCAAGCAATGAAACCTGTGTCTGTCACTGAAGGTTTTGTATAGAATTATGTTTCAATCTGGGATTTCAACTGGAGATACTGAAACAATAAATAAAAGAAATCATGTCAGGTACAACGTAGTCTTACCACATAAATAGAATTAAACACTAATTATACTAATTTCTTGTTATCCTCTCACAACTTCTACATCATGACAAATAAGTTGAACTAGGAGCCCTGCCATTACCATATGGACTAAGAATTAAAGAAGGAATTTATATTAACCCTGTCATTACCATATTTCTGATGAAATTCAATGCCTATGGTTTTCAGATGATTTTGAAAATAATCAAGAATGTGGAGGGTTTTAGTAATATAACTAATTTTCTCATTAAGTTGGTGTTTGGAACATAAACATTCTTATGTAAAATTATGATGGAAAGGCTTTTAGATAAACACTTTTCAATAAATTGATTTGTATTGTAGAACTAGAGATGGTTTTGGGTGGTTTGGTATCAAGGGGTTAAAACTAGTCACAAGTCTGAATATTGAAACATTTTTGGCAATATTCCAAATATTTTTCATACCTTAAGAGTACTTCATAATCAACACTATTTTATGTTCACTTTCTATGCAGGTATAGGTTGAGTGGTTTGTTACCATCTGAACCAGATTTTATTCAGAATTATTACCCTCCTAGATAGGTTGGAGAACTACATCGCACATGTATATTGCAATTTTAGGTAAGGTTTCTACAGCTGTAAACCATTCCCAATGCCAACCATTTAACAGAATGTAATGGGAACATTTTATCTGGGCACCACAGAAGGGGTTATCATATCTTCAATCACACTAAAGCACCATTTCTACTCTATATTGTTGCTGCTTGATTGTCGACCACTTCAACCTTGTTGACTAAATAAACTACTTTCTGATAAATTTGTCATTAAATCTCTAGGAGTAGAAACTTCTGGCATTCTGGGTCTCTAAACCACCTCCCTACTTGCTGCTATCAGGTTGGAGTTGGCCACTCACAGGAACAAGTCCAGCAACTTGGAAGCACTTTTTTAACACATCTCCCTCACTATCCTTCTGTGTAACTCTAAAGTCTGTCTCAAGCCCATCAGCCTGGTACTTACCCTGGTTTTGTGGCATGAAGTGACTGAGAGTACAAGACTCACTTCTGGATAAGATGCCAGTCCATTGCAGAGTTAAACCCCCAGCTATTGCCGGTACACATTTTCAGCTGAGTATACTGGAGCAACATGAAATGAAGTGTTTTGCTCAAGAACACAACACACAACTCAGCTCAGGAATCAAACCCACAACATTATGATCCTTTACAACTAGGACATGTGCCTCCACTGGGTAACACTTTTTAAATTAATTTTACATTGAATATGTATTGATACTTCATTTGACAGTATAACTTGCCACAATATGCTAATATTACATGTATCACATGTTTTGAATGCTGTTTGTCCAATAATTACAGTATTTAGGATGTCAACATTAATATGAAAATCTTTGACAATTCAATAGCAACAAGAGGATACTATTTATAATCATCATTAAACATCCATTTTCCACGCTAGCATGGACTAGACGAGTTGTCCCATTGTGAGACAAGCCAGGTCAAATGATCATGTCCTGCCTATACAGAACTGATTTTGGCTTGGTTTCTACGGTGCCTACTAGCCCTTCCTAATGCTAACCATATTCACAGTGTGCTGGATGCTTTTTGTCATGACAATATGTTAATGACAATATATTTTGTATACAAAAGTCAGTTCTAGTTAGTGACATTAGTTCTACAATATATAGACAATTTTTTCTAGTTGTAATCTTCATCAATTTATTGAAACTAAAATGCTTCAATTGTTGAATCACTTCACCACTTGTTCTCTCTTTAAATAGCATTTTAATCAAAACTATTCTTTCAGCAAGATTAAATATACTTTCAGATACAAAAGTTACCAATTCCATTCTTGCTTGGTTCTTACATATAATTCTTTTTATAACCATCTTTATTTTAAAAATTAATCAACATTGACTCATCACATAGCAATTTTTAACAACAGGTCATCTTCTAAACCTCCCAAGATATTTGAATATATTCCAGTAAATATCTAACAGACAAACTAAATTATTGATTTCAATTGTTGAAACAAAGTGTTGGGTGTCAAGGATATGACAAAGTGTTGGTGATCTACATGATAAATGCACCCAGTATATGCTATAAAGTGGTTAGTGGTAGGGAGGGCATCCAGCTGTTGAAAGCTTGCCAAACAAGAGTTGGGAAGACCCTTCAGTTGTGTCAAGGATGTGACAACCTCCCTGGTGTTGGTAATCTACACAATAAATGCACCCAGTACATGCTCTAAAGTAGTTAGTGATAGGAAGGGCATCCAGCTATAGAAAGCTTGCCAAACAAGGAGTTAGAAGGACCCTTCAGTTTGTGTCAAAAGACCTGACAACTTCTCCTCTGCACTTAAGAGAATGTATGACGATATGTAAGTTAGATGCAGTAGCCAGAGAAAAGAGTTAATATCACAATATGAATATCCTTTATCTGCTTCAGAGTCTGACACTTTATCCACCAAGGACATGTAGGTATATTATAAATAGGTCTCTGGTGTCATATATCATTGAATACATATATTTATACATCTATAACTACAACACACATACACATATCTCCAAGAAGTGTGCATTCAGTAACCTATTTACCACATAAAGAGCCATGCCTGAGACAACAAAATTCAATTCTTCTCATGGCACATAAACTTATTTTACAAATGTTATTAACTGTCTTTTATTGATGCTGAAGATGCTAACTCACATTTTTCCGACTTGATATTGCCTGTTGTATCCACACTAACTCCATGACCAAACTCTGTCTGTCTTGTAGCAGAGAGTTTATGGTTTCTGAGGAATTGTTATCATCCAGAGAGTCATTTGCTTTATGATGAGAAAAAAAGTAAACGGGATATTATAGACATTACAGTATATGGTATATAACATATACCACACTATATTATATTCATACAATATCACAACAAAGTGTACTCTTGGGTCCCAAATAATAGGGGGTGTTGGAATGAGTGGGGATTGGGGGTGGAAAATCGGTAATTTTTTAGGTTGTCTCCGTTGATTGTTTTAAAAACCAGAATTAGTCGTTTAGTTTACGTATTGAGACCCCCATCCTAACCCATGATATTTATTTTATAATGTATGGGATTTCTTGCAATGTTCTTTTTTTTTGTCATGTGTAAATTTTTTTTAATGTATAAAAAAAAATCAATTGTCACAAGAATGCTACCACTTAAAATAAAATTTCGCCAGAGATAGATTAGCAAAATTTAATATGTGGGGGCTGGAATAAAGGAGGGGGATTTGAAAAAATCTGAAAAATTAATAAGGGGGTGGTGGGAGGTGGCGATTATTCGAGACCTGTGAGTATGTGTACATAGAGAGACAGAGAATACTTTAATGTTGATAAGTGACATGAATGTACTCTAACATATCATCATCATCATTTTACGTCCGCTTTCCCCTGCTTGCAAGGGTTGGATGGGTCCTATTCAGCACAGCATCTCTCCATTTGTCACGGTCCTTCGTCATCTCCTCGGTGAATTTCAACGATCTGAGGTCTGCTCTCACCACCTCCGCCCATGTTTTACGTGGTCTACCCCTACTGTGTCTTCCTTCTACTGGGACTTCCTGGCACTTCTTCACCCATCGGTCATCCTCCATGCGCATCACATGTCCATACCATCTCAGACTTCTCTCCTGCACACCACAACTTATCCCTCTTATACCCAGTTTCTTTCTCAACTCGTCTATGCTTGGTCATCCACACACATTGACATTGCACATCCAACGGAGTATACTTGCTTCATTTCTCTCCAGCCGTCGCATATCTTCTGCAGTTGCTGCCCATGTCTCATTATCATGCAGCATCGCGCATCTCACACAAGCATCATATAACCATCCTTTTGTACACAGGGAGAAACCCTTCTTTGATTATTCATTTGTCTTTACATTTATTTTCCATATTTACATGGAGAGGCTAGTAGTATATTTGTTGAAGCATATTTTTTATAACAGCTAGATTCTCTTTTTTCTTCTAACCACTTAACTGTGAAGGTGCAGAACCAATGTTTTGTTCAATATATGTTTATTAAATAACACTGTATTAGTAATTAATGTTAGGCCATCAACTTTATACACATTATGTAAATGAGTTGTGCCAGTCTTAATCATGTTTACATTTTAATAAATAGTTGTTTAATAACTATTTGTAAGGGAAGAAGTAAGCAACTTTTTAATGAAACAAAACTAGTCAGTTTGTTCCTTATTAGAAGCTGGTTTAACCACAAGTCCTGAATCTAAATATATGTAGATATATACGTATGGTCCTGTAACTCCTGAGAGAGTAGAAGGGGCACTGTATAGACATACAGCATTTCTAGGGCATTTTAAAACCTAGTGGCGTCTAATCCTCTCCAGGTTTGAACACAACAGATTTCTTCCAGAGAAGGGTAGTTCTTTATTTTATCAATTCCAAAAGGATGAAAACAAAGTTGACCTCAACAGGATATGAACTCAGAACACATCTAACTAAGAAAATGGTGGAGGGAGTGTGTATTTGCCAATACTCCAATGGCACTTATTTTATCAACTAAGGAAGTATGAAAAGTAAAGTCAACTTTATCAGGATAACCATAGGTAGTATATAAAAAAACAGAACTCAATATCACAAAATATTTAACCAGACACTCTGCCATTTATGTGACTCCAATATAAATATATATTTACCTGAGTCACTGTCCCAAACTGATGTGACATCAGTCAAAGTTGAACAGTCAAGGGGTGTAAAAGTAGAAGTTTTTCTTTCTTTCTTTGGTTGCTCAGACTCAATAGAATCTTCTCTAAAATGATTCTCATCTGTTTCAACCATTTCTTCATTTTTATGTAATTCTTTCTCTCTTCTGTAATGAATTCCTTGTGTATTGCAACATTTTGTGTTACTTGTAGATGTTTGACTGTTTGAACATTGGTTTAAGGAGTTTGATGTTGAGAATTCTTTAGCAAAATTAGAAGATACTTTTGAAGATATTTGGTTAAAATTTTCAGCAATCATATGGTTCTCTGGTTTAGTTAGAAGTTTAGGAGGTTTAATCTTATGTGATTTAGAATTCAACTGGAATGCTTTACAACAACTTGCTTTCTTTGAAGAAATTTCTGGTAGGCATAAAAAGTCTCTTTTCCAAACAACATGAAAATTTTCATTGGGATCAATTTCTTCCATAATTTCCTCAAATTCTGCTCTTAGTTTTTTCATGCGGTTTCGAACAATGAAACCACGGATATATGCCTATAGCATTAAAAAAAAATGATAATAGATTAGTAACAATAACAGTATCAACAAAAATGTTTGGAATAAATGTAATGCCTCAGACATAACAAGAAAGCTATAGATATAAGTTTGGTATATAATAAAAGTGTCACTGATATGTCAAAAAACAACAACAACCTAAAAAGATAATTACAGCTGGAATGCCTTTGATCAGAAGTCTGTAAAATCAGGCTGACCTAGAGTTAATAAAAACTATATTTCCTAATCCAAAATAGACAGTAGAATCAAGTTTTATAAACATATGTTAAAAAAATCTCTGCTGCTTTTAAAATGGAGAAGTTATATTTCTATCACCAATGTTGATATTGACAGTACTCTAGTATAAAAGAAGCTATACTTATTATGTGTCTGCAACCACAGATGAACAATCATCATGAGTTTCTCAACTACCAAAAAATTCATTTACAGGAGTTAAATATTACAACTGTGTATGTCACAAAATTTTTGAAAATGCTTCAGTTCAAGTCAAAATTTTAAATAAATATATTTTCCTTCAGCTTTGCATTGTTGAGTGGCTTTTATTAATTTAAGTCCATGTGTGTTCTAAGTTCAAATCTTACTAAAATTGGTAATGTCTTTATTTCTTCCATAGTTAATAAAACAAGAATTAGTAAGATAATGGACATGTGGTTAAAATGTCTCAGGAAAGAATCGCTGGAGTGATATTATGGGCAAAACCAACTGGCAGGAGATTCAGGGGTAGACCCTGAGCAAGATGGTTGGATAACATCCATGAGCTTGGCTGGACTGGCTTGGGGATCCAGCCAGATCAGTTAGAAATGGTTGCTTCTGACCTGACCCACTGGAAGGAGTGTTTAATGATGGATATATATATATATATATATTGTTATGCTTTGTGAGGGTCATGTTGCCAATAAGAAACACACGCACCAGTTGCTTAACCCTGATAATGTACTCCCGCTACGTTGATGATATAAACATCGTAGTAAAAACACCCCCACTTGAGAACAGTCAGGAATTAGAGAAAAACACCATGGAAAGCATCCAGCAAATAGCTAACTCCATCCACCAGAGTATTAGAGTTACTATAGACTACCCAAGCAAACACCCATCGATTACCTGTACTAGACACAGAGTTCTGGTTAGATACCATTAATAACAAAAAACAAATCCTCCATTCCCATTATGCCAAACCCATGATCCACCGAAACTCAGCTGTTTCGGACCATACCAAAATCAACATACTGATTGCGGATTTGGTACGGGTGATGAGAAACGTGTCCCGCATGTGCAACCCCAAAGAACTAGAGAGACACATACAACACTTCATCCACCATATGCAGTTCTCTGGTTACAATCAGAGAGATAAAATCAGATTATATAGAGGAGCCAGAACCAAATGGGAAAAAATGGTAAATAATGATACAAATGGGATCTGCCCCTTGTATAGAAGCAAATTTTGGAATAGAATAGAAAGAACTAGGAATAAGGTTAATAGAATAAACTCATGGTATGATAGCAATAAATACCAGAGTGTAATGTTCATCAATACAACCCCTAGAGGTGAATTAGCTTACAAATTTAGAAGGGCGCTAGATAAACATAAACTCAATATTAAGATAGTAGAAAGACCAGGTACCTCCATAAAAACACTTATTAGCAATACATACCCTTTTCAAAGACCTCCCTGTATAGATAAGAAATATATAATCTGTAAACTAAGCCCCCATATTAACTGTACAACTAGAAATGTAGTATATAGTATAAGATGTACTGAAGGACAATGTAGAGATAAGAATATAGTGTACATAGGTGAGACAGCTCGTAGTATAGGAGAACGGATAAATGAACACTGGCGAGAGCTTCAAGATAGTAAAGAATCATCTGTACTCCACCAACAATCTAAAATAGAACATAAGGGCAAATTAGAGAACATAGAAATAAAAATAGAATCTACACACAGAAAAGACGCAATGTTTAGACAAATCACAGAGGCAATAAACATAAATGAACTCCAACCAAAATTAAATAGAAAACATGAATGGAATAGCAACATCACAACTTACAATTAAGGACAAAATGAAAACACACACACAAATAGAACAAACAACCAACCAGTAACATGTAAATAAACAAACAAATAAACAAATATAAACACACACAGACATTCGGATGTAACACATGCGCAAACTAAGCACACAACACACACGAAAACAAGATGGCGTAGGAGAGAACAAAGGAGAGGCACAAAAACAAAGAAAAGAATCCCCCAGTCATTGAAGAGGTCACAGAATGTGTGACGAAAGAACTTTGACAATATATGAATAATCGTCTGGTTGTGGAACCAACCAACTGGAAATTTATAAATTCCTAAATTTATAAATTTAATTTATAATAAATTGAAGTGAAAGCAACTGGTGCATGTGTTTCTTATTGGCAACATGACCCTCCCAAAGCATAACAATATAGGTTTTCAACACACGTTTTCAGATAAAGAATCTTGTTAAACAAATTCAGAAACGAAATATATATATATCGATATTTATATATAAATAAATATACACGGGTGTGTATAGAAGATTATATTAATAAAAGGAATTCCAACTTTGTCTGATTTACTCGTTTTATTTACAATCCTTTAAAATTATAATGATATTATAATGAAATAGTATGGTAGAATATTAAATGTTAAGTGTTAATTGAACAAGTACTTTCATGCTTTCGCAATCTTCAGGTTCATATTCAGTGGTGACAGTCCAGTTTGCAATTTTCACAGTTGAAAATTGCAAACTTGACTGTCACCACTGAATATGAACCTGAAGATTGCGAAAGCATGAAAGTACTTGTTCAATTAACACTTAACATTTAATATTCTACCATACTATTTCATTATAATATCATTATAATTTTAAAGGATTGTAAATAAAACGAGTAAATCAGACAAAGTTGGAATTCCTTTTATTAATATATATATATACACACACACACATATATATATATATATATACAATCATCACCATTTTACATCTGTTCTTCCATGCTAGCATGGGTTAGACGGGTTGTCCTGTTGTGGGCAGTGTCCAGCTGCTACATATGAAGCCTACATTCTTAGTCAAGCTTCCTGAGATCCCACTACATCTCTTGTGTACCCATTGTTTGCATTTGGGGCAGAGGATGGAGTTCCTACCTACACCTTTCCTACATACTGAGCAAGGCCGATTCCCTGAGGGGATCTGGTTTCTGTTTTCTCATCTACTTACAAGAACCTTAGTCATATATATATATACACACACAGACATATATATATGTGCATACATCATCATCATTTAATGTCTCTCTTCCACGCTAGCATGGGTTAGATACATATATATGTGTAAGTGTAAATATATATATATATATGTGTGTGTGTGTGTGTATGAGTACTTTTTATATCTATCGATATACGGTATGTTTATAAATAAATATTTTGAAAACCTTCAGCTATGAATTGGAAAACTGATGGTGTAGGACAGAACAAAGGAGAGAGACAAAATAACAAATTAGTCACTGAGGAGGTCACAATGTGTGACGAAAGAGCTTTGACAATAAATAAACCACCATCCAGCTATTAAACCAAACAACAGGAAATTTGTAATAAATTGAAGTGAAAACCAACAGGTGCGTGTGTTTTTATTGGCCGCATGACCCTCCCAAACTATAACAATATCTGTTTCAACACACGTTTTCAGTTAAGAAATCTTGTAAAACAAAGCAAAAACGATATATATATATATATATATATATATATATATAGTTAAAACACAAAACAAAAACAATAGTGAAGAGTGCAGTACAAAGTGTTAGTATTAGGTTCACACTGGAGAATGGGGGGGGGGGCTTTAGGGCATAAGCCCTTCATCAGGAGAAAAGTGGGAAGGAAAAGAGTTCCGAGGGTGTGAGGGGGAGTAGTGGAAAGACATTAAAACAGGGGGAAATGAAGGGAAGGAAAAAAAATTATTAAGAGGGTAAAAAAATTAAAATGAAACAAGTGGTGAAAGGATGTGGGGGTGGGGGGTTGGGAGGAGAGAGGCGAGGGAGACAGGGGGTTCGAGCGGGGAGGGCGGAAGGTGTATGTGTAGGTGTACGTTTGTGTGTGGATGTGAGTGTGAGAGTTTGGGGAAGAACGAGGTTCCATGTTCGAGTAATAGGAAGACCAGTGTGTGTGTGTGTGGATGGAGAGGGGGTCAGAGGGGGTGGGGGAGAAGGGGCGTGCAGGGTCTGGAGACTGAGTATGTGCATGTGAGGATACGCACGTGTGTGTGTTTTTGTGTGGTGTGGATGTATGGTTGTGTGTGTGCGTGTGTTCCTGAATGTTTTCCTACAGAGTGTAGAAGAGATGGTGAGAAATCCAAGTATAACAGGGTGGGATGTCTGGAGCGGTGTGACCAGTGGTGTAGAATTCGTGGAATGGTGCGGAGGAAGTAGAGGGTTGTGAGGTGCGCGCGCAACAGGAAGTGGTCAAGAGGGTCAAGGCAGGGCGAAGGATGCGGGAGAGAGGGGATAGCAGTAGGAGGGTGACAGACAGGCAGTGGTAGGGATGAAGGCAGTAAGGAGGAGGCAGACAGACGGGTATTAGGGATGGTCTGTATGTGTGTGTATGTGTGTGCGGAGGTGCGGTGGACAGGGGAGAGGATGGGTATGTGTGAAAGGTTGAGGGAGAGGTTGGTGGTGTGTGTGGGGTGTGTGTGTATATTAGTGGAGGTGTTAGTGGGATGTGTGTGTGTGTGGGGGGAGAAATTGCTGGGGACAGTATGAGTGAGTGTAATGTACTGGTGTGTGTATGTGGTACGGTGGGTGTTAGCATTATATATATATATAGGCTATAACAGAGGAGTTCAAGACCGGCTGCCCATGGGAACTCCTATACGCAGACGACCTGACACTCATAGCTGAATCAATGGCCGAGCTAGAGAAGAAATTCCAAACATGGAAGCACGGCCTAGAATCAAAAGGACTTAAAATTAACCTGGCTAAGACTAAAGTTCTAGTTTGTAGGAAAGAAAATAAGGCGGCGGTCCCTTCTGGGAAATGGTCATGCTCAGTGTGTAGGAAAGGCGTAGGTAGAAACTCCATTTTATGTCCTAAATGCAAAGTATGGGTGCATAAAACATGTAGTGGGATCACAGGTAAGCTAACTAAGAACATAGATTTTACATGTGGCCGGTGCTCTGGTGCAATAAGTAGCAGCAAGTGCCCACAAAATACTAGCTCTTTCAATTGCGCAGAGGGTTCTATAGAAATAGTGGACAGCTTCCGTTACCTGGGCGATAAAATCAGCAGTGGGGGAGGGTGCTCTGAAAGTACAGTAGCTAGAGTCAGAACTGGTTGGAAAAAGTTCAGAGAGCTTATACCACTATTAGCTGCTAAAGGGTTCTCCCTAAAAATGAAAGGCAGGTTGTACGATGCCTGCATACGAACAGCAATGTTGCATGGCAGTGAGATCTGGGCATTGTGTGCAGAGGATATACGCAGACTAGAGAGGAACGAAGCTTGCATGCTCCGCTGGATGTGTAACAGTAATATACGTGAACGGCAAAGCATAAACGAACTAAGGAAAAAATTAGAAATAAGAGGGATCAGATGTTGTTTACTCGAGAGAAGGCTACGTTGGTATGGACACGTGATGCGCATGAAAGTCGATAGCTGTATAACAAAGTGCAGGGTAATAAAGATAGACGGTAGCCACGGAGTAGGCAGACCCAGAAAAACCTGGGACGACCTGATAAATTCCGACCTCACACACACCTCTCCAAGACAATGTCACTGGACCGAGATCTTTGGCGGTACTCAGTAATAGAGAAGACCCGCCTTACCTAAATACAAAGTAAAACCTACTACAGTCAGTAGGCATCTCTAACAAAATACACCCCCGTCCCACCACCCCCACCCCATCCACACCGCCCCTTTCTATGTAAAGTTATGTTGGTGCCACAACATCCAGGCCGAAACAAATGAGATTGTGTAGGTGTCACGACAAAAAAAAACACACAGTCCATGCTGTAATGTGGCCGTGTAGGCAACACGGTAAAAACCTCCCAGTCCCACACTGTAACTGTGGTTGGTGTTAGGAAGGGCATCCAGCTGTAGAAAACCCGCCAGACAGTCCTATGCGAGCAAGACAACCACTCTTGCCTCAAGTGGGAAAACTCCCGTCCAAACCCATGCAAGCGTGGAACATGGACGTTAAACGATGATGATGATGATGATGATGATGTATGTATATATATACTACTGTACGTCTGTATACATATATGTATTTACGTATACATACTTATATTTAAGTATCAGCCGTACTATAGTGAGAAATGAAATTTCATTTTTTTCATTTATCGTTTTCGGTACGCCCGGCCGACTAACTCACTCGATATGCAAATTAGGCTGCTCAGCCGTTAATATGCATAAGGAAAGTATATATTTTCAAATGTTCAATCAACTGACAGGTAGGTATACGCTGCTGATGACAGCTAATAATCTAGAAACTAGTTCATCGTTCCTTTGTCAGTGCTGGACAAAATGGCAACGATGGTTGCCGAACACTGTACGGCTAATAATTCGAGCTGTTTGTTTACAAACAAACCGAACATTATAATAAATGTTCGGTAAACCCATACGTACATATATATGTGTGCATGTATGTATATACATACTACTGTACGTCTGTATACATACTTATATATATATATATATAGTATATGTGTGTGTGTATATGTAGGCATACGTTAAGACGGGCGTTCGGGAAAGTGAAAGTAATTTTGACAACACAATGAAAGTTACGATACACACGCAATTGTATGGATTTCTTAATATATATGTGCGTGTGAGTATATATATGTATGTGAGCGTGTGTATATATGTGTGTGAGGGTGTGTGTGTGTGTGTATATATATGTGAGTGTGTATATATATGTGCATGTGAGTATATATATATATGTGTGTGAGTACGCAATACTAATTAACACCATATCACTATAGAGACCTGTTGTAAATATGTGTGTACACTGAATTTGTTTGTTTATTTACAACAGGTCTCTATAGTGATATGGTGTTAATTAGTATTGCGTGTTGTTTATTTACAACAGGTCTCTATAGTGATATGGTGTTAATTAGTATTGCGTACTCACACACATATATATATATATATATACTCACACGCACATATATATACACACACTCACATATATATACACACACTCACATATATATATACACACACACACACACACATATATACACACGCTCACATACATATATATACATACATATACTCACACGCACATGTATATACACACCCACATATATATATATATTAAAAAATCCATACAATTGCGTGTGTATCGTAACTTTCATTGTGTTGTCAAAATTACTTTCACTTTCCCGAACGCCCGTCTTAACGTATGCCCATGTATGTATATATACATATATATATATATTTTACTTTTATCTGAATGTGTCTATGTGTGTGTATATGTATGCACACGTCTTTTTCTATATTGCTATATATTTTTATATTTTATTTTTCTTACCCGTCTTTTCTTATGTATATTTCCCGCTATTTTTCCAGTCTCACTTCCAATTTTTAACAGATTTTAAATCTCATTTCATAGTTTTTATCCATAACATCTCTGTATGACGACCGATCCAGACGTATATTATTATTGTCTGGGATCCAGAAACCTTTGGTAATGGATTAGTTATATTTTGTGTTTTCACTTTCTAATTAAATATATAAATATATATATATATATATATATATATATATATATATATATATACGGGCGTTTCTTACTTTTAGCGGTGTCAAGAATGAAAGTAAATTTATTTTCCTTTTCGAACGTCGTGTTTACATTTTGTGTGTGTGTTTAAACGAAACATGCTGGCGACGAAGCTTCTTCTTTGCACGGCTCCATGTGTTCTCTATGAGCTGTGTGTGCACATCAGGGTCCGCAGGAACTACAAAGTTCCGTTCGTGCACCACAACATCATGAACGTAAATCCCACCTTCAATTTCCGAATAGGAAGCCTAACCATCGGAGATGATGCGGCTGCCTGGCAAAATCCGCTGCTGAATGATGGGGACCAGAGTGTCACGGCTTCGATTTGGGATTTCTACAGGGCAGCAGCGTCCAGAATGGCGTTCAACAGCGCCGAAGACCTTGTCTCCACAGGCCACGATGATACTTTCTATGGAAGTATTTGGATTCTTCTATCTCGACAATGATGGACTCACCATTCTGCAAGCCTCATTACAAGATGGTTGGGCTTCCTATTCGGAAATTGAAGGTCGGATTTACGTTCACGATGTTGTGGTGCACGAACGGAACTTTGTAGATCCTGCGGACCCTGATGTGCACACACAGCTCATAGAGAACACATGGAGCCGTGCAAAGAAGAAGCTTTGTCGCCAGCATGTTTCGTTTAAACACACACAAAATGTAAACACGACGTTCGAAAATAAAAATAAATTTACTTAAATTCTTGACACCGCTAAAAAGCAGGCCTCACCACTTACCCATAATAAATTAATATATATATATGTGTGTGTGTGTGTGTGTTTGTATGCGCATGTTTCGTAATGTATGAAAAAAGAAAACAATACATTTTTGACATGTAAATGATACGAACTTGCACTGATACATTTCGTTTTGCGGTTTATTTAATTTAATACAACGACGTTTATTTTCTACAAAACGGTGTCTCTCAACAAATATAGAATATGGACGAGTAATAAGCTAAGGCACGATTGAAATATCGTTACAGAGCACCTTCGATGAGATTCGAATCCGTCCCGTTTTTCGATTAAAACAGTTATTTTTATTGACTCTCGGATACACTCTAATCTTTATTCAAGGAGAGAACAGTGAAGCGATTCGCTAATAATTAAAATTCAAAATTTCTTTTTAGACGGGAGAACGATAGGAACTTGAAATGATATTTTATTTTGCAGTTTATTTACTTTAATACAATACTGATATTTCCTGAAGCCAGAAATCCACCCAGACACAAGCAAATACATTTTCATTTATCATTATAGATATGTATATGTGTGTATTATACAAACGGGCTATCGAATTGACTATTTTGATTTTACTTATTTTTAAAATGATCAGTGTTTATTCTTTTGTGCGCCCCACCACATAACCGCTCGATCAGGATTGACAGGTGTTCCACACACAAAATTACCATTATACCTAAAAGAACAGAAACCATTATATACACGCAAAATTGGTATGTCAGTATGTAATTAGAGCCACAAAAATTTTGAAATACCTGTATTAGGAGAATTTGTCTAAGTGTAATAGAAGAATTTTTTTGGCAGAGTGAGTTGTCATGAGAATCCATTTTGGTAGTTTATGGCAACCGGAGGGGTAGGAGTGGTGGAAATTACCCAATCACAGATCACCTATTATTTACAGTCGGATATTCATACTAAAAACATGGCTGATGAGAAAGTCATTTCTGATTTCGACACGGAACTGCCTCCTGTCAAATATGAATGTAATTATTAAAAGAACAAATTTTCTTTGCTTCCATTTACTTCGTCTCGGTTATTTATCATACTTTTATTACTTGTGATCCCCCATACTATTTGCTTTTGTCCTGATGTTTTCAGCACACCTATTGCGACACATACTTTATATAAAGATGACTAGAAACCCTTGTACTCATATACATGTGTGTATTTCTTTAATACATAGGGTGATGTGGAGGTGAAATATAATACCATGTTCTGTTGTAGGCTACCATTGATAACTTTAGTCTTTTTATTTCATATCTGGGAAATTTATTGTTGTTGGAAAACATATATGGCTGTTTCGGTTAAAATGTTACACTGGCAAGCAGAACATTTTAAAGTATGTGTAACTTTTAACCAGGCCCAAGACAAGGTCCTCTGGTCTGGTCTTTGAATCGATTACCGTATACTAGTGATATTTATTTCATCGATATTTAAAGGCTTAATCATACACATATATAGTGATGATTAAACTGATTGGCAGTTAGGTGAACTGGTCATTTGAGAACTGGTCATTGAGGCTATAGAGACAACATAGTCCTGGTAATTTGCTGATATAGATATAGATACATATACAGACAAAAGGCTCTATCCCAATACATTAAAATTCTCTTCTTATAACGCCCAAATTTATTCTACCGTGTGAAGTATAACCTTAGATCTGGTTGTACATGACTCAGTTTAATAGTTACAACACTGGATGTGATTATGTGCTGGCTGTTGCAAAGCTAGTAATAAGCCAAATATAAAATGTAGGCTTTCAAAGTTGGTAAAAAGGCTCCAGCCAGGTCTGAAATGTAGGCCCCATTTGAAACTGCTTATGATATTTTAATAGTATTATTTAGTGGATTGGCAGTATCGGTGGAGGGTCGGACGTCATGCTTTCCAGCATAGTTACGTCCCTTTACGATCTGAGTTCAAATCCAGCCGAGGTTAACTTTGCCTTTCATCCTTACGGGGTCGATAAAATAAAGTACCAGTAATGTACTGGGTATTTGCTGGCCTTGTGCTAATAGTAGAAACAATTATTTACTCGGTAGAGGGTCGGACGCCATGCTTTGACGCATAGTTACGGCCCTTGCCATTCTGAGTTCAAATCCCGCCGAGGTTAACTTTGCCTTTCATCCTTACGGGGTCGATAAAATAAAGTACCAGTAATACACCGGGTAATTGCTGGCCTTGTGTCAAAAATAGAAACAATTATTTACTATGCTTTGACGCATAGTTACGGCCCTTGCCATTCTGAGTTCAAATCTCGCCGAGGTTAACTTTGCCTTTCATCCTTACGGGGTCGATAAAATAAAGTACCAGTAATGCACTGGGTATTTGCTGGCCTTGTGCCAAAAGTAGAAACAATTATTTACTTATGGATTGTGGGTATATGTATGCTTTAATTCTTGTGGCTGTTAAGATGCATAATAAAAGATAGAGATATATGTATAAATACACAGATTGTGGGACAATTATAAATTGTATATCTACTAAATATAGCAGGCTTTTGTTGTAGATGTTGTTTACCCCCATATCAGTCCTCATCTAGCAAATCTATGACCAGCCATGATCATCATATTTTTTTTGTTTTTGTTTTTTGAGCATAGTATATCAAAGACTACATTATTAAATATCTTTCCTTTTTTTAAAACTGGGATGTGATTTGAGGTAGATAAAGCTGCTATTTATAGCAGTTAAATCTATCATGTAGAAGCTCTTTTATTAGCTTATGGTTCTGTATATTTTGGTGTACAATATTGATGGAAGGCTCAACACTCTTCCATTTTGTAGACTTGTTCTGCGGTTAGAAAACACTAAGGAATTTGGCAAGAACTAAGAGAATGTATTGCTCTGCATAATGAAGCACATTCTGGAAAACTTATGCTATATTTTAAAGTCATAACAAAAATATTTATCACAAAATTTTTAAAGAAAATCTTTAGTTATTTAATATTTCTATTAGAAAGTCTACACCAGAGCTTAAGTTTAAAAGAAATACAATATATGGTTTATATATTGCTATCATTAGGAAAGATCGTTGATTATATTATCGTACCTTGCTATTCATGCTGGTGTTGCATTTAGTTAATACTATTGGTGTTATAACTTATCATCTATGTGGCATGGATGATTAGATTACTTGTTTATAGGTTGTGAGTTCAAGTCCACCGTTGCCATTAGGTTGTGTTACTGGACAGAAGTCTTTATTTTTCATTGCCTCAGAATGTTATATACCAAGAGGACTCTTCAGCTGTGGTAATGACATCATAACCTCCTTAGAGCTGGTGACACTAGGTAGAGTGAAGGAACATATGTGTGTTGCAGGCCTCTGGTCCATCTGAGCACTCAGTAGATGTCTAAATGATGAAGTGCCCAGTCCACACTCTAAAGTGGTTGTGTAAGTGTCAATAAAAAACACCCAGTATACACTGTAAAGTGGTCATCTAGGTGTCACGACAAAAACCAAAGCTAAGCACCATATATCATTTGTCACCAAGGATAATAGTATTAAAGATATCACAATTACTAACCACACATGATATTGTTAATATAATTAGTATTCATGACATTAGTGGCAGCGCTTATATAAATAGCACTTGTAATTATATTATAGAAATTGCTCACTAATTGCAAGAGTACAAACTTTCTTGGTTGATAGCATTTGATATTCTAAGAGATTAATTCTAGTTGACATACGTTGGGAAGATTAAATATACTGCTGGCTACAAAAACCAAACTATAGAACTTTATCATGGAGGAGTTTTGACGGACATAAATTCTACAACTTAACATTTTTGTGACCATATTTCTACTGAAATACCTTTTATTTCAATTAATTATTGAAGAATTTTGAGGAATTTACTAAAATTATTAATTAGTTCATTATCAAGATAGTAATTTGATTATATGGTTTTTATATAAAATTATGTTGGTATTTTTAAAAATGGGTGGTTTTGCTTTAAAGTTAGTGTTAATGATATTAACCAAACAATTTTACAAAACAAATTGATAAAAATATATATATATTTTTACGGTTAACCAACTTTGTTTTATGTTGCAGACTTGGACCACCCAGCTGATGTCCAGTAAGTATTAACCCTTATAATAGATTCTCATAAAGAACCACTGGTCACTATATCAGGGATTCTAAACTAATTAAATTATAATTTGTCTTCTTTACTTGTGACATAGTCCACTATAACTAGTTGTAGGGCCTCAATCTTCTATAACAGTTGCTGTGTGACACAATCCCCTCTATCTACAGTTGTAGTAACATAACGCCCTTTGTCTGCAGTTATAATACCCCCTCTATTTACAGTTGTAGTGCCTTAATCTTCTATAACAGTTGCTATTATGACATAATCCCCTTTATCAGTAACTGTAGTGATAATATCCTTCTATCTACAGTTGTAGTGACTTAACCTCCTCTATCTACAGTTGTAGTGCCATAATCCTATCTACAGCTGTAGTGTCCTAATCTCCTCTATCTACAGTTGTAGTGCCATAATCCTATTTACACTTAGAGTGACATAACCACTTCTATCAGTAGATGTAATGACATTACCTCCTGTATCTACAGTTGTAGTCACACAATCCCCTCTATCTACAACTGTTGTGATACACTCCTTCTTTACTTTCCTAGTTCTAGTGATATAATCCATCTACATTAATAGTTGTAGTGGGAATAGTGAGATAGTAATCTGTAATAGAGTGACATAATCAGACAATACAGAAAGTTTGAATCTCTTATTGTAAATTTGTGCTCTCAATCTGTGACCTGTTAGTTGAATATCTTACCTTACATTGACATGTTATCTTTTGGTGGTAGCCATGTACAGTATTTACATCACCTTCTTGACTTTACTATATTGGTTCTCTGTCAATTCCAAAGACTAGTGTTCCAGTTGATTCAGTCAACTGAACAGCCTGCTCATGAAATTAACATGCAGTTGGCTAAGCATTTCACAGACATGTGTATCTTTGAGGTTGTTCTCAGAGAGACACAGTGTGCAACAAGACATGCCCCATTGAATTATAGGCATGACATATTTTTTGTGAGCTGAGTGGACTGGAGTAATATGAAATAAAGTGTCTTGCTCAAGAGCATAATGCACTGCCAAGAAGCAAACTCACAACCTTACAAACATGAGCCAAACACACTAACCACTACTTTATTAGTAATAAGGATTTAAATCCCTTCTGTTTTTTGTTCTCTTTTCAGAATTCATTCTTGTATCCTTTGAAAATAAACAACAGTTTCTTATATTGACACATGGCCATACATTTTTAGAAAAAGTTTATCTTAAATTCAATCAGTCTTCTCGTAGTTAACTGGGGCACTTTTCATAGCCATCCAGAATGATGAAAAATTAAAATGATGAGAAGTCGGGAATTGAATGCAGATAGTAGAGGTCTAAAAAAAAAGTCTTATCTAAAATCTGTCTCAAGTCAGGAGACTTGTCAAGCTGGTGCTTATCCCAGTTTCGTGGGGTGAAATGACTGAAAGTACATGTCTTCCCCCTGGACAGGATGCCATTCCATCTCAGGGTTAAACCCTCAGCTATTGGTGGTACTTATTTTCAGCTGAATATACTGGAGCAACATGAACTGAAGTGTTTTGCTCAAGAATACAACACACAACCCAGCCCTGGAATCAAACCCACAACATAACTCTTGCTACTAGTCCACGCGTCTCCACTAGATAGTAAAGGAGCATTGGTAAATGACATAAAGCATTTAGTCTGCCAGTTGACTTTCTTCATCTGGCTATTGCCTTCTTAACCAAAGACATGATGACCATGGTTACACATTATTAAACCCTCTATCAAATGAAGTACTTTCCTAGTTGATCCAGTTAAAATTGACTTTGAATTTTAAGTTCAACCATAACAGAATTACATTGAAACAGATATGTCTACATAGAGAGAAGCCAATGCTGATTTGTGGAACAATTCTAAAATATTCAATGTTCTGTATTCTTGTCATACAGGCTCAAATACACTGTTTAGGCAACCTGTAAATGTAATATGTTAGTGTATTATATAAGATTCTACTGTTGTTTTGTTGTTGAGTAAGTTCACTCAGTTTTAGTTGTGTCAACCTGTCATAAGAATCATGATTCAACTTTCATGGCTTTAATATGCTATCATCACCATTGCTGCCATCACCACAACCATTGTCACCATCATTAACATCATAATTACTACTTCAGTCATTAAACTTGTGTTCATGGGAAACATCACTGTCAGTGTTATCGTCATTATCTCTGGTACCGACATCACTTCACCACCACCATTGTTAACATTAACACTATCATTGCCACCCATCTCACACTAACATTACCATCAACATTCATGTTTCCTTAACTGACTTCTCTCCAGGGGGCAGCACACAAAAGGAGGCCTTTGAACAGGTAAACACTTTTCTCATATATACCTATGATTGTTTACAACATAAAGTCTCAGATTTATTGCAGAAGTGAAACTGGATGCTGTGACATTTATAGGTTGTGCAAAAGTATTTATAGAATAGGTGAACTAATTCCAGCCTTGAATCAAAATCTAATTGCAGATTCACTTTGTTAGAAGTTGCTGCAATACTACATTATACACCATACTTTTTTTAATGATAATCTGGTTACATGATGGCTAAGTGGGTTACAGTTGGGCTTATGGTCCCCTGTGTAAGTTCAAACACTAACACAAGCAATTTATTGGGGCCTTAGGAAAAAAATACATTATTATACATGCTAACTGCTTTTCTTAGAAATGTGGAGTTTTGTTTGTTTGTCGGGTATTATTAAAAAAATATTTTCTGAGATTGGATGTCTTCTTCTTCACCCACTTATTGGTGAGAGGGTCATGGTGTCAGAGTCCTCAAATACTCCTTCCAGCGAGTCCTGTCAGAAACAACCATCTCCAATTGAACTGACTGGATCCCCAAGTGAGACCAGCCAAGCTCATGGATGGTATCCAACCATCTCGCTAAGGGTTTACCCCTGGGTCTCCTGCCGATTGGTTTTGCCAGTAAAATATCTGTGGTGATTCTTTCCTGAGACATTCTAACCACATGCCCATAGTATCGGAGCTGTGATCTCTCAATTCGGAGAGATTGGATGTAATTTTTTTAATCATTAAACTGGGGTTAACTGTAAATTCTAATTTAATAGTGTTTCTTGTTATTTCTATTGCAGTCAGCCATGGCAATGTTTGCATACATGACAGATATAGAAAGAGTTGATATGTTGGAAAGACAAGAAATTAAAGCTACTGGTATTTCGTAGACATTGCTATTCTTTTTCTTTGTTTGTAAGTCATTTGATTGAGGCTATGCTGAAGCTAGTTACCTCTTAAAGTCCTGTACCACACAGAACTACATTAGTAAGATAATCTTCAGAAGTTCAAAACAGCACCATGACTACATCACATTAAACATCAAAGTCTTTACTTTATTGCAAATGTTCACAACAGTCTATGCACTTGTAAAGATATTATTAACATTTGCATTAACAAACCCGTTTTTAGATATTTTCGTTAAATCATTACAGGATAGTAAAAGTTAAACATGTGCTCAAGCCCACTATTTGACTGGTAGTTATTTTATCAACTTGAAAAGGATGGTGAAAGTTGGGGTGGGATTTGAATTCAGAATGTAATGGAATGTTACAAAATAACACAAAGTATTTTGCCAACGACTTTACCGATTTTTCTATATAGTACTTATATGGCTATAAATTGTGCATGGTTGTGAAGCTGTTTACCACACTCCCTAGTCACACCTTATAATTAATTGTGTATTTTACCAGAGTTATTTAGTATGTCAATGACAGACCAGACTAAGCAAGAATTCTAACCTTGCCTCATTTAGGATGGTGAATATAAAGGTTGTAATGATTTAATGATTAAGAAAAAAAAAAGAACAAACATTTGCTCTTGCCACTGGTATAAATTGAAAAATATAAAATACAAATAAGAAATATGTTTGGTTATTTGGAAGCCTGACAATGCGTGTTTGGTAAAAATGCCAAGGTAATAAGAAAGTAGAAGAAAAAAAACAAAACACAGTGAAGTAAAATAAAAGAGTGAGGATGATAGGAAGATACCTTAGTAATTTTTGATAATAAATATTAATAATAAATAATAAATTTTAATAATAAATAAGTTAGAAAACAGTGTAGATAGATAAGTTTATTTATGGAATATATCATGAAAATACAGTTTAATAGAAAAAGAAAATTTAAATTGAGAAGAATGGATGAGCGTCAATGAGATACAGCCTTTCTACATTTGGGGCAAATTTGCATGCTTGGTCTCCAGGCATTCTCTTATGGCTTTCGGGAGAATAGGAGAGCCAAGAATGCATGCAGCGTCTTTGGGTGTCAGCCAAGCTTCAGCCAGAACGGGAAGGGTGCTAAGTACAGTGTTGCGGAATTCGGCCTTTTCATAGCTGACGTTAGTCACCTGAGACTTGGATATTAGATAAATCACATGCAACTTTCTCATCATGGAGATATCACACACTCATTATGATATTGTTAACCGAATGAGATAAAACACTTTTGCTATCATATTCTACAATTTGTTTTTCTTTTTAGGAATCAATATAGATCATTCTTTCACTAAGTTCAGGCATTTGGTTATGACCATAATGAGGCACACAGAATCCCTAGTAGCTTGTTTTGAGTGGACATGTTTGCATTCTTCACTCAGTTTACAAGCAGGAGTAGATATTCTAATATTGTAGTGCTATCTGTTTAGCTATGTGTCAATAAGAGTTATCTCCCTTACAGCCATATTTCTTGTATATTTAAAAGATGTATATCTTTTCTGCTCTCAGGTCCCAAATAATGGGTGTGGTGGGGCGAATGGGGTGTCATGCTGATTTTATAAAACCAGAATTAGTCGTTTAGTTTACATATTGAGACCCTTGGAGGACACCGTTCTCCACTCCACCGAAGAGGTCCTGGCCGCTCTTCAGCTCAAGCATCCTGAGCCGCCCTCAGACCTATACCCCCACCTGATTCTCACATGCTATATGTGGCACCTAATGCAGACATCATGTCTGCCATGAAGTCCTTCTCTGCTAGCAGCAGCAGGAGCACTGATTGTCTCTCCTACCAATGTCCCCAGCTCACACTGTAAAGTGGTCGTGATGGTGACACGACAAAAAGCGCCCAGCCCACACTGTAAAGTGGTCATGTAGGTGTCTTGACAAACAGCACCCAGTACTTACTGTAAATGAGGTTGACATTTGGAAGGGCATCCTGCCACAAAAACCAAGCCAAAATTAGTTCTGTTTGAGCAAGACATAGTAATCTGACTTGGCCTGTCTTACAATGGGACAACTCGTCTAACCCATGCTAGCATAGAAAAATGGATGTTAAACGGTGATGATGATATATGTGTGTGTGTGTGTAGATCTTTATTAGTCTATATTCTTAATTTACCTTTGTTTCAGGACATGATTTGTTATCACTCCTCTTTCATTTCTTGGATGAATTCCTGTTCTTATTCTGTTGTGAACCTTTCTTTATAGTGCGGGTAAATAGAACACATTTTACATTTAAATGTTGTAGTTTGCTTGAAGCATTGTATAAAATGTATTATATAATGTGTAAAGTTATATAAGGCTAAACAATGCAAAATGGACGATACGATAACGGTAATGAAAAACAAAGATTACCATGTAACTAAATTTTTCATTAACGTCATCTTATCGTCCATTTTGCATTGTAGCCTTATATAACTTTACACATTATATAATATATATTTTCTTTGTTTAAATTTCTGCATGTATTTGGGATTGTGCTAAAAAAAAATGTATACCCACATTGACTTTAACATGAATGTTATTATTATTATTGTTATGGTTTTCATAATTTAAATGTTTGTTAATGTCGTTATTATAATTGTAACATCTATCTTCTGAAGCTATTATGGATTTATAAAACAGCCATACTCATCCTAGCAAAGAATCACTTACTATCAAATTAAATGTTGATGGTGGTGGTGCAACTGCATTGGTGTTTGTGATGTATATATATATATATATATATATATATATGTATATATGTGTGTGTATATATATATATATATATATATATATATATATATATACAAGCTGAAGCATATAGACAATATGCCCCCACACCCTCCCACTGCAAAGTGGTTGTGGAGGTACCACGGCAAAAAAGCACCCAGCCCACACTAAAGTGGACGTGTAGGCGCCACGGAAAAAAAGCTCCCAGCACCCACTGTAAATGAGGTTGGTGTTAGAAAGGGCATCCAGCTGTAGAAATTAAGCCAAATCAGTTCCTGTATGAGCAAGGCATGGTCAGCCGACCAGACACTGCCCACAACAAGACAACCCGTCTAACCCATGCTAGCATGGAAGAACGGACGTTAAACGGTGATGATGATGATGATGATGATATGTGTGTGTGTGTATATATATATATATAATGTATATATATTAAATTAATTGACCAGGTCATGAAGGTCACAGAAAAAGTAATAGCACAACTAATCAGAGAACGAATTGATCTAGATGAAATGCAGTTCGGGTTTGTGTCAGGTAAAAGTGCCACAGATGCTCTTTTCATTGTACGACAACTACAGGAGAAGTACCTAGCTAAAAGTAAACCCCTATACTTAGCTTTTGTTGACTTGGAGAAAGCCTTTGACAGAGTCCCACGCCCCATTATTTGGTGGGCTCTCAGAAAACTAGGTGTTGATGAATGGTTTGTGAGAGCTATACAAGCCATGTATAAAGAAACAGTCAGCAAGGTTAGAATTAACAACGAATATAGTGAAGAGTTTAGCGTAAAAGTTGGTGTTCATCAGGGCTCCGTCCTTAGCCCCCTCCTATTTATTATTGCCCTTCAGGCTATAACAGAGGAGTTCAAGACCGGCTGCCCATGGGAACTTCTATACACAGATGATCTAACGCTCATAGCTGAATCAATGGTTGAACTAGAGAAGAAATTCCAAACATGGAAGCATGGCCTAGAATCAAAAGGCCTTAAATTAACCTGTCTAAGACTAAAGTTCTAGTATGTAGGAAGGAAAATAGGGCACTGGTCCCATCTGCGAAATGGCCATGCTCAGTGTGTAGGAAAGGAGTAGGCAGAAACTCCATTTTATGTCCCAAATGCAAAGTATGGGTGCATAAAAGATGTAGTGGGATCACAGGTAAGCTAACTAAGAATATAGATTTTATATGTGGCCAGTGCTCAGGTGCACTAAGTAGCAGCAAGTGCCCACGGAATACTAGCTCATTCCATTGCACAGATGGTTCTATAGAAATAGTGGACACCTTCCGTTACCTGGGTGACAAAATCAGTATGTGGAAGGTGCTCTGAAAGTACAGTAGCTAGAGTCAGAACGGGATGGAAAAAGTTCAGAGAGCTTATACTACTATTGGCCTCTAAAGGTTTCTCTCTAAAAATGAAAGGCAGTCTGTATGATGCCTGCATACGAACAGCAATGTTACATGGCAGTGAGACTTGGGCATTGTGTGCAGAAGATATACGCAGACTGGAGAGGAACGAAGCTTGCATGCTCTGTTGGATGTGTAATAGTAATATACGTGAACGGCAAAGCATAAATGAACTAAGTGAGAAATTAGGAATAAGAGGGATCAGATGGTGTTTACTCGAGAGAAGACTACGTTGGTATGGTCACGTGATGCACATGAAAGACGACAGCTGTATAAAAAAGTGCAGGGCGATAAAAATAGACGGTAGCCACGGAGTAGGCAGACCCAGAAAAACCTGGGACGACTTGATAAATTCCGACCTCACACACTTACACCTCTCAAAGACAATGTCACTGGACCGAGATCTTTGGCACTACGCAGTAATACAGAAGACCCGCCTTGCCTAAGTACAAAGCGAAACCTACAGTCAGTAGGCACCTCTTAACAAAAATACACCCCCGTCCCACTACCCCCACCCCATCCACACCACCTCTTTCGATGTAAAGTTATGTTGGTACCACAACATCCAGTCCGAAACAAATGAGGTTATGTAGGTGTCACGACAAAAAAAACACACAGTCCACGCTGTAATGTGGCCGTGTAGGTAACACGGTAAAAACCTCCCAGTCCCACACTGTAAATGTGGTTGGTGTTAGGAAGGGCATCCAACTGTAGAAAACCCGCCAGACAGTCCTATATGAGCAAGACAATCACTCTTGCCTCAAGTGGGAAAATTCCCGTCCAAACCCATGCTAGAGTGGAAAATGAACGTTAAACGATGATGATGATGATGATGATATAAATATATACATATATATGTATGTATATATACATATTTATACACACATACAAACATGATTACATATATATATGTATGTGTGCAAGACTTGGGATGAGGTGATAAAAGCTAACCTCGCTCAACAGCCCCTCTCAAAGACAATGATACAGGACTGGGATCTCTGGTGTTATGCAGTAATACAGAAAAGCTGCCTTCTCATGAGCACAGGTTGAAGCTGAAGCATACATATATATATATATATATATATATATATATATATATATATTGCATGCACCACCCCACCCTTCTATACATCTCTCATGAAGACAGGTTGTAGCATACATCTAGTGAAGCCTCCAGCCCACACTGTAAAGTGGTTGTTTAGGTGTCACAACAAAAAGCACCCAGTACACACTGTAGATGTGGTTGGTATTAGGAAGGGCCTCCAGCCGTAGACACCAAACCAGAAACAGTTCTGTGTGAGCAAGACACGGTCAGCGGACTCACCTTTCCTCAAATGGGACAACCCATCTAACCTATGCTAGCATGGAAAAATGGACGTTAAACGGTGATGATATATATATATATATATATATATATATATATATATATATATATAAAGAATGAATAATAACAGGTAGACATTATAAAAAGGTAATTTATTCCGTGTGCTTACAAATGTTTCCATTAAAAGCTAAATTCTCTCACTATAAAATAACTTAACATTCGAACCCGTAACTATAACATCGCTTTCTAGCTAACCACCTTCTCTTCCCCCACACTACAAGACAATACACTGCTTATCACTATAAATGGTAACTCAGTGCAATTCGCAGATTACTACTACGAACCCAAAGTTCACTCACCACATAGACTTCGTCTGTCCCCTCTCTATCTCTCTCTCTCTCTATATTCATTACACTCTCTCTCTCTCGCCTTTGGCCTACCTCCCTCCTCCCATCTATGAACCTGCCCTCTGGGGCAATAAATAATTCCGACCTTAACTATCAACGCATCTCTCCAAAAGTAACCAGTATAATAAAACCCCTACCATAACATTTTGATTAAGATATCTACAAACCACTCTCTCCTATTTCTCCAACCCCTGCATATCTTTCTGTCTCTCTCCCTCTCCCCTACTTTTCTCTCTTCCTTTTCTACTCTATCTTCCCCAACAACCCCACTTAAGGGTATTTACATTGTACATTTTAACCATTCTGCTCTGAGGATACAGTGGTCACAGCATTGGATATTTGAGTTCTGCAAATTCTTGTAAATTTGCACATAGCATAACTAGGCTGTAGTACCACCGTGGAAACATTTGTAAGCACACGGAATAAATTACCTTTTTATGATGTCTACCTGTTATTATTCATTCTTTATATACACTCCGGAATACAGAAGGATCAGGAACTAAGTTTCTTCAACAATTCTTCCATAACTCGTAGAGTAACCTCTCACCGTACGTCAACCATATCCAGTGTAGTAATTAACCATTACTACATCTAGGATAATCCTATACCTAATATATATATATATATATATGTTAAGTTGAGGAGGCTATAAAATTTTTAAAATAATTAGCAGTAGGAACACTCTTGAAATGGAAGTCCCAGAGCTACCGAGATTGCTTGCTAGATGTCGCAGTCTGTTACCTATGTGATCTAATTATAGTTGGAAGATGTTAAGGTTTCTCTCTTTATGCAAAAGTCAGATTGTATGAAGCATGTATATGAATTACGATGCTTCGTATTAGTGAGAAACACTTATTAAATATTCAAGATCAGTAGAAGCTGGAGAGTAACAAAGTAACAGTGATCCATTGGATGTGTAATGTTAGGCTATATCAGTCTCTGTGTATTAACCCTTTTGATATCAAACCACCTGTCTCCAGTTCAGGTTCTATGACACAATGCTGTTTGCTTTGAAGTGTTTATATTCATCTAAAAACCTTCCATCATAATTTTATGTAAGATCCTTTGTTTAATTATGTTCCAAACATCAGTTTAACCCTTTAGCATTTACATTACTCTATATATACTATCATAGTTTCATGGTAAAAGCTTTACCTCACATAATGATTTCACAAAATATCAAATCTATGAGATTTTGATGTTATTTATTTTGAGAACAATACCTTAAGATCAGTATAAGCGGCCAGTTTCAACAGAGAATTATGGCCGGACACGGCCGATTTAAATGCTAAAAGGTTAATAAGGAAGTTAGTTATATTACTACAGTTAGAGCTGCTACTTCTCTGCATTGAGAGAACACAGCTCCAGTACTATGGACATGTAGTTAGAATGTCTAAGGAAAGAATCGTTGGACAGAGTTTACAAGCTAAGTCAACTTTCTTTAGAAAGAAGTTGTAGAAGAATGTATGTATTTAGTTAATAGAGTTGGGACAAAAGTAGTTTTAAAGTATTTTCTCTCTATAGCTGTTCTTGTTTTTTTTTTTTTATTGTTTAACCACTTCAGTAACACCTAACCCATTCTTCAACTACTAAGACCTTTAAATATTATCTGAATACTAATTGTTTTATTTTCAACTTTTAATCTCTTTACAGAAAGTGAAAATATTAGAGTTTGATTTGGAAAACTTCTCCATACATGCAGAAGGGTGAGTTAACTTTTCACAGTTCAGTATTGAAAGAATCTTTTCAACATTCTTCTTTAACCTTCTGTGGAAGAAACTATAAAATTGATTTTTTATCTTCTCTAGATGGAGATATAAAGTTCTCTGTAACTATCAGTTCTCTAGATGGACATATGAAGTACTCTAAGTTAGCTGAAGGTATTTGTTATTGATATCAAAGTAGGTTGTTTTGATGGCATGAGAGTAGATTGTATGACTAGGCTCCCTCTCTCCTCTTTCCCCACCCTCCCTCCTGCGATCCCTCCCCCTTCCTTCCTCATTCCCTTCTTCCCTGCACACTGTAAAGTGGTTGGTGTTAGGAAGGGCATCCAGCTGTTAAAAGTTTGCCAAACAAGGGGTTAGGAGGACCCTTCAGTACATGCTGGCTTGGGTTGAATAGCATCCCTCAATTTAATGTAGTAAATGTATTTCCAATGATATGAAACTCGTTTCTTCATATTACTGTTTATATTATTGCAGGTATGGTGAAGAATTTGATCTTGACAAGCACCCTCAGGTAGGTGATAAAGTTTTTAAAAAAAGGGCAACAAAGTTATTTTGTTCAGTGTAAAACAAGCATTTTTAAGGGTCTGTTTATTTTGGTGAATTTAGTATTGTTGAGAGCTATTTAGTTGTTGTTTAACCTCAGTAGTGTAAATTCTGATCAAGTAGACTTGTAAAAGAGTAACACGGAGTTTGAAGAAGATTTGTCTCTTATTTCTTGCAGGTAGTGCAATATGTAGTGGCTCCCTATAGCAGAGGTTGTTGTTTACTCCTAGTCAGTTCCTAGGTTTAATACGTACAGCCAAAGGTATTTCAACTATGCCATCTTGTCTTTTTTTCAGGACTTCATTATTTGGTGTGTCCTGCATAATTTAATATGGTACAGTATGAAAGGAGGGAGATTTGGTTACTATTTCTTACTAAGTTGAGTGACTGAATAAAGGCTCCCTCAATGGCTTGCTATAGTAGACATACATAAAGGCATGGAGATTTGTGTATAGTAGTTAGAGTAGTGGTGGAGAAAGGTAATATGGACATCTGAAGGTAGTGGGTAATAGACTGACTTGTAGTAATTAAAGGTAGCATGGATATATGGGGATAATGGATAGTAGGCGATGGTGGTATGGACAGGTGATGACACTGGATGGTAGCTACAATAGTGGTAGGCCATAGTATTGTAGCTACAACAGTGGTAGGCCATAGTATTGTAGCTACAACAGTGGTAGGCCATAGTATGGTAGCTACAACAGTGGTAGGCCATAGTATTGTAGCTACAATAGTGGTAGGCCTTAGTATGGTAGCTACAACAGTGGTAGGCCATAGTATGGTAGCTACAACAGTGGTAGGCCATAGTATTGTAGCTACAATAGTGATAGGCCATAGTATTGTAGCTACAACAGTGGTAGGCCATAGTATTGTAGCTACAACAGTGGTAGGCCATAGTATTGTAGCTACAACAGTGGTAGGCCATAGTATTGTAGCTACAACAGTGGTAGGCCATAGTATTGTAGCTACAATAGTGATAGGCCATAGTATTGTAGCTACAATAGAGATAGGCCATAGTATTGTAGCTACAACAGTGGTAGGCCATAGTATTGTAGCTACACCAGTGGTAGGCCATAGTATTGTAGCTACAACAGTGGTAGGCCATAGTATTGTAGCTACAACAGTGGTAGGCCATAGTATTGTAGCTACAATAGTGATAGGCCATAGTATTGTAGCTACAACAGTGGTAGGCCATAGTATTGTAGCTACAACAGTGGTAGGCCATAGTATTGTAGCTACAACAGTGGTAGGCCATAGTATTGTAGCTACAACAGTGGTAGGCCATAGTATTGTAGCTACAACAGTGGTAGGCCATAGTATTGTAGCTACAATAGTGGTAGGCCATAGTATTGTAGCTACAACAGTGGTAGACCATAGTATTGTAGCTACAACAGTGGTAGGCCATAGTATTGTAGCTACAATAGTGGTAGGCCATAGTATTGTAGCTACAACAGTGGTAGGCCATAGTATTGTAGCTACAACAGTGGTAGGCCATAGTATTGTAGCTACAATAGTGGTAAGCCATAGTTGATGGTGGTCTGGCTTGTGGTAGTATTAAATGGTAGGTTATGGTGGTCTGGACATATAATGTTGGCTTGAGCAGAAGTATGTTGTGTGAACAAGTGATGTGTTGGGTGGTAGTTTAATTGGTAGATGGAGCTGGATGATATCAAATGTAAGGCAGATAAAAGTAGAAGTTTCTTTGTTAATCACTTTGACCCAATTATTGTAAGTGTTAAGATTACTGTTGAATATAATATAATGAATATCAAGCTAATCAAACAGCATAAATTTTGTTTAGGGCATCCATCTGTAGTAAATATGCCAAACAAAAGGTTGGGATGACTCTTCAGCTGTGTCAAAGACATGACAGCCTCCCTATTGCAGGTGCCATCATAAAATGCACTTGGTAGAGTACAGAAATATATATTGGCACAATGGGCTCCAGCTCATATGAGAGGCCACTAGGTTCATTTGACTACTTCCTTGGTCTATGATAACTGATCCAACCCTTACTAGCAGAGAAACTCTATACTGCGAAGCATGGTGTCCAATGCTCTACTGATACTGCCAATCCACCACATTATTACTAATAATGGTTTCTGATTTAGGTACAAGGCAAACAATTTTGGGGGTAGGGAAAGTTGATTAAATCAACCACAGTGTGTTACTGGTACTTTATTTTATCGAACATATAAGGACAAAAGGCAAAGCTAATCTCGATAGGATTTGAACTTAGAACGTTAATGATCGTAAGTAGATTCAGTAGCAATTCTGCCAATTCACCACCCTAATTTTATTCCTAATAATATAAGTTTTTGTTATTTATGACTCTGATAATGTGCTGTTTTTCTCTCTCTACTTTTACAGGGATCTGAAGTAAAAGCTATCACATATTCCAACATGCAAGTTCATGATAATGAAAATAATGATATATTTGTGATAATTGACATTTGATGTAATTTAAATACCCATTCCGGCAAAAAACTTTTTCTTTTATTTGTTGAACCGATAATAAAATATTTACAAATTTTGTAATAAAATTATGAATTTCAAATAGAATTGCAATGAAATTTTTTTCAAACATCTGAATACTTTTCTTCTTTTACAAATGATATCAGTATATTTCATCATCATCATCATTCTTTAATGTCTATATTTCCATTCTTGCATGGGTTAGATGCATTATGAGACAAGTCTGGCCAGTTGGCCTTGCCATACCTTGCTCAAACAGAATTGTATTTTGTCTGGGTTTTTTACAGATGGATACCTTTCCTAACATCAATCACGTTTACAGTGTGGAACTGGGTGGTCCCTTTTTATGAAGCTAGTCTGGCCAGTTGGATGCGTCATACCTTCGCATATCATCATCATCATTTAAAATCTATCTTCCACGCTAGTATGGGTGTAGACGGAAAACAATGAATTTGACTTAGTTACTTTTACATGAAGATATTTTAAAATTAGGATTTGAGTCATTTTCTCAGGAATATATTCAAACAATCAATTTGGCTCCTTTCCTTTCTATTGGAATCTCTTCAATCAAACAACATTTTTGAAATATCTATTACTGTTGTGTATATCTGGGTTAAGATATTCCATAAGGCTTGACACCAGGAAGGGCATCCATCTATAAAACGTTGCCTCAGAAAGGACCCCATAGTGTGAATAAAGTGTATCATGGTATTTCTATAGTCAAAAACATACTGGGATATTGATATATGTTGTAATGATAGTGGCGTGGTCAGTTGGTATTAGTATGATCATAGTGATATAGGTATAATAATAATAATAGAGGTATCATTTTGCTAATAATCGTATTCATAGTTACAGTAAATTATGAGAAATGCTGCATAGTGGCAAGTTGAGAAAGTAACTAGATACTCTCGAGTCTTGAATAATCGTCGCCCCACACTCGCTTATTAAATTCTACTTATCTATCTGGCGAAATTTTATTTTAAGTAGCATTCCTGAAATAATTAATTTATATATATAACACTAAAGAATTATGTAGTAAACAAGGGAAATAACCCTAATAATATCGGGGTTACTTTCCTTCCTATGATGTGATCAAGGAGTTGGTCCGACCTACACGAAATGACAGAGGGATAATTAATAATTCCATTATATATACATATATATGTTAAAATACAGTATATTAAACTTAATGTAGATATATCTACAATTTTGAATTAGAAGCCTTTGCTATGAGGTGTAAACGCTTTCCGTTATTTCTGGCGGTATCGGTAGAGAGTCGGACGCCATGCTTTGTAGCAAAGAGTTACGGCCCTTTATGATCTGAGTTCAAATCCCGCCGAGGTTAACTTTGCCTTTCATCCTTATGGGGTCGATAAAATAAAGTACCAGTAATATACTGGGATAATTACTGACCTTGTGCTAAAAGTAGAAACAATTATTTCATCATATGTAGAGCGTTGAACAACATGCTTTGCAGCATAGAGTTGCAGCCCTCTGAGTTCAAATCCCGCCGAGGTTAGCTCTGCCTTTCATCCTTCGGGGTCGATAAAATAAGCACCAGTAATGCACTGGGTTCTATTTAATCGATTTCCCCCTCCCCTCAAAATTGTTGGTCTTGGACCTAAAATCAGAAACAATTATTTCATCTGTTGAGGGTCGGACGCAATGCTTTGACGCGTAGAGTTACGGCCCTTGCCATTCTAAGTTCAAATCCCGCCGAGGTTAACTTTGTCTTTCATCCTTACGGGGTAGATAAAATAAAGTACCAGTAATACACTGGGTAATTGCTAGCCTTGTGCTAAAAGTAGAAACAACTATTTCATCTGTTTACTGAAATATTACCTTTAGACATTTTAGACATTTTTGGCTTCTCATCAGAAGATAACTACCTTTACGATTCTCTTTCCACCTTTTCTTATTCTTCTTACCACGATTTTGTAAAACCCCGTTCTACCACTAATTAGGCCAGCTAACAACAAATTCTAAGGAGAATATATTTTAGTGTTCTAACTGCTAAATACTCCTGCGCATGTTTCAAACGAAGTGCTCTGCCAACTGACTTTAATCCTAAGGTATCCTCATGCACCCATAGTTTACATTTGGTACAAAGTATGGCATTCCCACCTTTCTTTTCTTGCCTATTGAACACGGCCATTTACCAGAGGGTGGTAGAGCGTTATCTTTGTTCCTGCTAACTAAAGCGTTTGTCTTTGCTAAGTTCTTCTTCGGCCACTTATTCACGAGAAGGCCGTGGAATCTGAGTCTTCAAACACTCCTTCCAGCGGGTCCTGTCATAAGCAACCGTCTCCAACGGATCCCGAAACGAGACCAACCAAGGTCATGGATGTTATCCAACCATCTTGCTCGGAGTATACCCCTGGGTCTACTGTTGGTTGGTTTTGACCGTAAAATATGTCCAGCGATTCTTTCCTGAGACATTCTAATCACATGCCCATAGTATCGGAGCTGTGATCTATTAATTCGGAGAAGTGGCGGTTCTACCTGGAGTGACTCTGACCTCAGAGCTACGCATTCTATCGAGTAACATTATTCCAGAGACTCCTCGAGAGAATCCCATTTCGGACGCTTGTATTCGCGATCGTATTCTTTCCGTTATTACCCAAGATTCATGACCATTGGTAAGGGTGGCGCGAATACCGCATTGAAAATAGTGAGTTTGGCTTTTACACCTACCTCCCTTCTTCTGATTACCGAATGCTGAAGCTGGCGCATTACTGCACCAGCTCCGGCAATTCTTGCACTTAATTCAGCCTCCTACCTTCCATCACACGGCCCCAAATTACTTGAAAGTCTCCACTTACTTCAGTGAAACTCCATTTACATGTAGAGTGCTCTGTGCAGGCTTCCTTCAGAGGACGAGTGTCTCAGTTTTTGCAGCACTGATTTTCAATCCAGTCATGTAGCACCCGGTATCAAACCTATCAAGTGCAAGTCTTTGCTAAGTTTAGAATGTTTAATCTATTTCTCCGAAAAGCTTCGGCTACGATAGCTAAGTGATAGGCATATAGAAGGTTTCAAGGACAGTCGATCTTAAATGTGTCACCGGTAAAGCTCATGGACAACTGTCTTTATATTATTAGTAAATTTAAGTCATTTTTTTATTTTTTTATTTATGTATAAACCCAGTGGAATAAACTGATATTTCCATCCATCAAGCTGGTCGGGTGCATTCACTATCATTTACCCCACTGTAATAATAATTTTATTATGCCCAATGATAAATGGTATATGGCTAATTTAGAAAGGCATGAGTGTCATCTAATATTTTTCTTCTGTGAAGTTGAATAAACAAAAGTTATACATAAGTTAAACAAAAGTTAAACATTAAAATATTAAAAAAGGATAAAAACAAAATTAAGTAATGAAAAACGGTGGGAAGGGGTAAAGAAGGACAGATCTGGCTCTATTGGAAAGTAAAGGAAAGGACTATAGGGAAAGGGAAAGGACTATTAGGCAAGGATGAAAGAGAGGGGTGACAGACTCTACACCTAGGTCGGGGCAGACAAAACTGCAAAAGGATTTCTGCCGACAATGTCCAGCGACACACGCTGCAACAGCCACCTCACCTCGCGGGGCTCCTTCCTCAGACAGGATGCTGACGTTCCGATTTTACGGAGGAGCTCGGCTGATGTCTCGACGGCGACCGTGGCAAGAATAATTAACACAAGTAAGAAATGAATTAGTTATTTGATTTCCAATTCAACTTTAGAGAAAGTTGGGCTATATTATTACTGATTCTATCATGACCAAATATTACGAAACACTCGTCAATTTCACAATGCTGTCGCTGCTGACAACTATAGAGCTATATAGCACGTCGTTAGTGATATGATATGATTCAGGAGTGCCATACAGCAAGGCATGAGGTTTCAGTAAGCAGGGATCATGACACAACTTTGATTCCTAGTTGAAGCCATTTCACTACACAACGTTAATATCTTTAGAAACAGATTAAAACCACAACTTACCAATTCTCTCCTCTCCTAAAATTCATGGCATCTATGTTTCGTCAAAAGTAATCAATGTCTTCGGCTAGAAGTGTATTGAGGAGTTTTAGCGTTCATCTAGTTCAACATCATGACAAACTATATGAAAAAGTACTAGTAGGCCTAACACCCCCTCCTATTTAACACCCTCACCTTGTCTTTAACGAAGTTCACTCCGTTGCAAGCATTTAAACCACCCCTTGTTTTTACATAGACGTTCAGACGCATGACTCAGTGGTTAGAGCCTCGGGCTTACAATCACGAAGTTGTGAGTTCGATTCTCGGACCAGGCTTTGCATTGTAAAGAACATAGCCAATGTATTCTCGCTGACTAATTCATGTTAAAATGTTAGTTTGAAAAGAAATTCCACAACAAATCAAGTATTTGAAATTATATTTATTTACAGAATAAACCTATGAGAAGCAAAAGTACAGGAGTGTAAAATTTATAATGTAATTTTTCTTCTTTTGAGTGCTGCATATCAAATTGAAGTTTACGGAAAATGTTAGTAAATTGTTCTCTTGGATATTAAGTGATGTTATGCATTCAACATTTTTTTTATTTTAATTTTTTTTTATTGAAAATGGTTTTATAAAATATATTCGTCTTACACTCAAATGAAATTTTATGAAAGTATTTATTTAATAAGGGATCATATGAGCAAACAAACAATCACTTATAATATTATGACGAGCTGTAAAATGGCAAGGTTTTTCGTGGATTCTGATGGATGGTAAATTCAAAATGTTATGGCTACCATCATCGTAGATTTCGAATAAAGCCACGACATTATTTTTACAATTTTTAAAATAGCGTATTTAATTAAATAATCGTTACAGGTTGAGCAATATAGTGGTTACGTTTTTCTACGAGTTCAGCGAATTTGAATTTTCTTTCCGCGTTATCATTGATTTTTTTTTTTTTTTTAAATTCTCAAATGACTATATTGGTTTTTCTTGAAAATATATTTTTTTTAAAATCCGAAGACATTCAGTAACTTTGGGTACTATTCTTTTTTTCGTTTCCAGTTTGAAACGTATTTCATAGTGTCACAAGAGTATAAACGTGGATGTTTAACGCATATATATAATTGAAGATATTATTTAAATAAAGAGCCATTAATCTTGATTTAAAATTTTAAACTATTGATCTTATTCAGCTTTTCAGTTTGGTTCATATGCAAATCAATATTTTTCCTGTGACACCAGAAACAACAGCCATAGCATCAAACAAGAAAACCATAATTCATCCATATTTCCTTTTTATCGTATATCATTTTAAAATATAGGTATATATAACGAAAAATCATCCAAACTACAACTAAAAAACAAACAAACAACACAGTAAAGCGCACACACAATTATACAGATACAAACACACCATAGTATATATCGTGTACGATATATGAGAATACTATTTCTGGAGGAGAAAATGGACATTGGTTAAGAGGATGTTATTTTTTTTAATCAAGCCTCTTAACTATTGCTTATTTGCACATTTGATCAAATTATTGGTCATTTGTACATTTGATCAAATTATTGGTCATTTGTACATTTGATCAAATTGATATTATAAAATTTATATATTTGAATGAAGGAGACCACAGAAAACGGACCAACGAAAAAACATTTTTTTACGAAACTCACCAACACAATTGAAGTATATTTTTCAAATGGCTGGCGACATTGGGATGTTTAATATTTACAAATGATCTACATCTACACAATTATCTGAAAAATAACTTCATTTAAGCAAAATATCAATATCAGTTTTGTTTAACTTTTTGATTATATGATCGGAAAAGATTCTTGAGGATAGAATTTTCCCCAAAAGTCTTTCTTTGTTTAATTTGCTGATTCTATAACGAATAAATGTGATTTATAGAAGTATGCGCAGATATACATGTACTGCATATATGCATATGCACAAATATTTACATGCATAGATATGCATGCATACTACTATACAAGTATATATATGTAACAGAATTTCTCACAGAAAGCGAAACCTAAACGTTTGGTCGACCAACCAAGTTTCTAACAGTGAGTCAGCAATATCATTCTCAACGTTTTTAATTTTGATTTTTTTTGTTTTCTTATGTGTCAACAAAAACTTTGTTAACATGAAATCGGCCAATGAAAACTGTTTCTTGGCCTCTTCGTAACACATCAATTACCTCGGGGTGGGCTCTCAAAAAGAGGATACAACAAAAAGACAAATAGTCTGCTCGGCTCCAGTAAAGATATTAACAAGGATCTTCGCAGAAAATTATCTGTATCTACTAAACTACGAATTGTCTTGAGTATCACGTATTGTGCAAGGCCTATGAACTTGTTAAACACACACACGTACTACATCCATATAGGAATGCAAACACTTAACACGATTATACAAACACGAATACACCTTGTTAAAAAAAATACAACAGACTGCAACATATGAACACTTTTCGTGAAATTACCCACCACTTCTATGAATTTCTTCTTCCCTGAATGTTACTACTATTTCTTGTATGCCTTTATCAAGATCTGGATCCACTGCAGTCATTTTAGCGTATATAAATGTGTTATTGGATTAAACTGCAGTGTTGTTCATATTAACATACCACTCGACGATCAGCGGAACGAATGCAATCGCTTAACCACCAGTTGACGAATCAACTCCATCACTGTCAACAATAAGACACACATGAACCTAACAGAGAACATCTTAATTCATCTTAATTGAGTGTAGTTTACAAAAAGGCTCAATGAAAGTTTATAAACAATTATATATGTTTCGGTACGGCAACATTGTATAATACAAATGTACATAAATATTTACATACTTTTCAACGTTTCAGTTTCAAACGTCGCCTTAAAATCTGTATTATACGTATACGCTACTTATATAACTTGCATTATCTTTGCTTCGGAGTTACATGATTGAGCTGACCATTTGCCGTTTTAATTGCCAGGTAGTTTAGCTCAGCCGCCATTTTGTATTGGAAAATGGGTGACAAACTTATTTGAAATATGTAGCTTTGTGGATTGAGGATGATGTTGCCTTGAAATACATTGAATCTTAAATATTTCTTGTAAAGTTAATACCAGTCTGGGAACGAACCATTGTATCGTTTTAGCAAACGTTTCAAAGATCCACGGTGGATTTCTGGAAAATAAAACACGTTATTATATAATATATTTAATATTTTTTTGGAAGACAAAAAAATGTTCAGTTATTTACTAAATTTGGAAATAGGAGAATGCAGATGGTTGAAAGGATATTGTATCAGAAAATTAATCGAGTAGTTGGTGGTTCGTATCCGGTCAATGTCACTACATTATGTCCGTGGCCAAGTCAACCTAACTAGAAATAGATACGAAGTATACTGTAGTTCGTTGCTGCAAATAGGCACTACAAGGTGCTATGCTAACTGGAGTAAATAGGTATTACAGCATGGTGTGGTTCACTGTTGTCAATAAATAAAACAGGAATATAGATCCTAGCTGTAAATTGGGTAGTGTAGTTCAGTATTGAACGTAGTAGTGGCAGTGCTATATAATTGACGAAGTTGATTTCCCCAGGCAAGGAAAAGTTACCAATGATAGATGAACATCCTATGTGAGATAAGTACCACTCCATTAGATTTGGAAATTGGTTGGCGGAAGCTACTCTAAAGTAGAACACAATAAAGATGTGTTTGCTGTAGGCGACGAATTGACAGGGTTATTAGAGCGTAGAACAAAATATCTAGCGGTATTTGTTCAGGCTCTCTACGTTCTGAGTTCAAATCCATCTGTGGTCAACTTTGCCTTTTATCAGTTCGAAAGCGATAAATAGAGTATCTATCCATTGACTGAATTGTTGAACCACTGGCTTTGTGTTCTGAGTTCAGACCCAGCTGAGGCATACTTGGTTGATAGATTTAATCCATCACCCGGTTTAACCCCCACTACCGGAGTCCATTCAGTTGCAGGCCTCCGGTTTGATGATACCTTTCCCTCTCCCACCAGTCTCTGATGCCATGAAAAGGTTCATGGACACTGCCCTTTCTCCCTTAACTAAACAGTAAAAGAAAAGACGTTGATAAAGTAGATGCAAGCTCCTAACGAACTAGTATATCACTTTACATACATCGCTTAATAATCATGAAAGAGTCATGACCTTAAATGTTCTCATTTCCCATTCCATATATACTTGATACTTTGCTTCTACTTAAAATGTGAAGTGCCTTAAAGTCATGATGGAATTGTAGGGACGTCATTCTAACCATGGCGTGCTTTGGGCATTTATAACCTAGTGGAACCCATTCCTCTCTAGGTTGGAACAGTAGATTTATTCCATAGAAATAGAAAGAAAGACAGGAGAAGAATCAACCCCAGTACTTGACTGTAATTTTATTTATCGACCTCGAAAAGATGAAAAGCAAAGTTGAACTCAGAGAGTGCCGTGAGCCAGAACAAATACCGAGGAGTTTTTAATCCGAAACCCCTAATGACTTTGCCAATTCGCCGCCTCTTGCCCCTACACTGATATATTAAAATTTGTTTAACCTTATGCTCTTATTGCTTAATTCCAAGTTAGTTCTGATCTAGAAAATCACTGATTAAAGACGTTTTCGCCACAAGAATCTTGCCTTTTTTCTCAGATAGTACCTAGGACTTACGCTATCTATTGTGTTCTTCCTCTTTTTTAGAGAGTGATTTAAGGGAAATTTGGTTGCAATTCCTTGCAAATCTAGTGATCACATAAAGGCCCTGTCCATTTGTTTTGCTATTGTATGAAGGTGATGAGAGAACAGATGGTAGAGGGTCGATCTGGATATTTCATTGTTGAATACTTGGTGTCTAATTAGATCTTTGTGGTACTGGGTTTTAATTATATATAGGAATTGATTTTGATTTTATCATCTCTTAAAACTAAAGACCAAAGGATTATACAACCTCCTTTTTAAACACGTTAAACTGCTGCATGATCGCTAGATCTTCTAGAAATACCAGCCAAATCTTTCTCATACCACAACTTTTCCGCCCGAAGAAAGAAAGGACATATTGGATAATCTAGATATACTTTTAAAAAGACGAGATGGTTATGACTGCAATGCTTTTGATCATATATGTCTGCTTAATCAGAGCTGATCTAGGGTTAAATAACAAAAATAATTTGTGGAGACTTTCGGCGTTCTTGGCCCTCGGACCACATCCCTACTCATTGCTATCGGAGCGGAGTTGGCTGCCCTCGTCATCCTCCTGGGCAATGTATTCTCCAACCCCTCAGGAAGGACCCAGAAGCGGAGGGTAAGTTAGTTGGAAGTGAGGGATACTCGGTCGGGCGTCGTTTTCTCTCTATTTCATTAACATTCTATGCTTTCTCATTCATCACTTTTTTCTTTTCTATCAATTTGTGTATATAAAACTCATTAAAAAAAATTTAGATATTGAATAGCTGATGTCTAATTATGTCTAATTTTACTGGAGATCTGTGTAATATTGCAGTTAGCTTTTGACGGGTCAGTTGTACGTAGTCAGCTAGTGGTCAATTAATTCAACGTAGTTATTGTGTAAGGTCATGGTCAGCTAGTGGTCAGTTAGTTCAGCATTGTTATTACATAACGATGGGATTTAGCAAGTGGTCAGCAAATTCAACCTGAATGTGTGTGTGTGTGTGTGTGTGTGTGTGTGTGTGTGTGTGTGTGTGTGTGTGTGTGTGTGTGTGTGTGTGTGTGTGTGTGTGTGCGTGCATGTGTATGTGTGTGAATGTGTATATGTGTGTATGCGTATGTGTGTGTTGTCAGTTAAATGGCTTGTTAAGTGTTTACTTTTATATTGAAAACATGGAACTACAGAAATAATAATAATCGACCTTAACAAACTTTCCTGTTGGGATAGTTGATTTTCATTTAGGATCATTGAATAGACCAAGAAACAATACTACACAACTAATACTTATGGAGGTAAGTTTGAATAGGAGTATAACACAAGGAGGAAAATATAAGTACTCACCTGATAGAATAATAACTCCAAATGCTGCTCCAGTTACCATACATATAACAATACCCCAGAACATAAGTTTTCCAGGATCAAGTTTCACCAGAGATTTTTTACCGGCGAAAGCATTGGTATACATATTTCCTCGTCCGTAAGGATGGATATCTTTTTCAACACTTGAAGCTTCTGTGAGAACTTTACTGACCAAGTTCGTCATGCTAAGGGCGAAACCCTCTGGTGGAGAGCTTCCCAAAACTTCTTTTGGATTGATGAATAGTTTCTTTTTCATACGCTGAAAGTAATATAAAAGAAACGTTCGTGAGTTGAAGTTGTGGCCGAATATCATACATAGATGGGAGATAAAGATAGCGAAATAATAACAACAACAACAACAATAATATCATCACTACCAATAATAACACTAGCACCAATAAAGAAACCTCTACGACATTGCTCACCCTCAAGAAATACCCGCCATAGTTCCATTCTACATAGCGTATCTAGATACGCTATGCTTGGCACGTCTTGACTCAAGTCTGTTAGATCAGGGACGACCTGGGACTAAGCAACAACAATAACAACGTTAATACCGACACTACCCTAAACAACAACAATATAAAAGACGATTCAGTGAAGGAGCTTTAACGTAGTAACTTGACCTGCTAGAAATAGCCATCAAATATACCTTACCATCTTAAAAAATTGGAAGAATACATAGGTCAGTGAAATTATAATTTCACTGACCTATGTATTCTTCCAATTTGTTTTCAATGAATGCCTCTTGTATGAATAAAATACTTACTTTATCAGGTTTAGTCAGAAAACTAGACCTGATAGAGAAAAACTGAAGTTATTTTTGAATTTAGCAGGCAAAATCACTTAAGAATCCGTTAAAATATTCCAGGCACCAGACAAAACCTTTTTTTTT
>OZ024740.1:306077181-306079681 GCA_964016885.1 Eledone cirrhosa | reverse complement strand
GAAAGAGTGAATAAGCGTGTAAGAGAGAGGATTACAGCATGTATTTAGTTTTATCGATTTTTTTTCATAGAAGCAGGAAATTTTTGGCAAAGTTTATTATGCTTTGACGATCGTTAGTAAATTTGGAGCACATTGGAAAAAAATCATCAAAATCGGTAGAGAAATGTGGAAATGCATAAAAATCACACACACACAGACACACACACACACACAGACATCTTCCGTTTTATATATATATAGAGATATTGTTGTGTACATACATCTATGACTGATGCATCTGGACACATCTTCAGTGATGTGCCTGGTATCATCGGGTGTTTCAGGTCTTTCAACATCATACACCCTTCTCCAGTGACCCAGCTGGGGCTGATCAGACCCCAGCTTGTGTCCAGATAGCCAGCTAGCTACCATGACTCCATGGCTCTCCTCTTTTGATCCACAGCCATCTTGAGTCCCTCTATGTCGCATCGGTGGTACTGCGGATGGCCTTCCTCCTCACTCCCTCGATGCCCAAACTGCTGAAGGCTCTGGTCAGGGAACGGGCTGCGAAACCCCTGCATCCAACCTCCACTGGGAGACACCTCGCTCTCCAACCAGCCCGCTGACAGTCACTGACCAGAACCGCGTACTTGGAGAGCTTTCTGTCAAAGGCTTCTTCCAGGCGATCTTCCCATGGGACAGTCAACTTCAGCAGCACTACTTGCTTGGTAGACTCAGACACGAGGACAATGTCTGGTTGCAGGGTGGTGACCGCAATGTGGCCAGGGAACTTCAGCTGACGCACAAGATCCACCAATAGCTGCCAGTCTCTTGCAGATGTTAGGATGCCCGCCGATGTTTTCCTGGCAAGGGTTGGCTGCTCCCCAGCTCTGACAAAGGTGATGGTTTTCTTGGAGGGTCGGAACCGCTTCGCCCACACAAGTCCTGCGCTGATGGATTCAGCGATGGTCTTAAGGACTTGGTCATGCCTCCAGCGGTACCGTCCTTCTCCAAGTTCCCCTGTGCAGCAGCTGAGGATGTGTTTCAGGGTTCCTCGCTTGGAGCACAACGCACATACTGGTGTCTCTGCTATGCCCCATGTGTGCAGGTTTGATGGGCTTGGAAGCACATCGTAAACTGCCTGGATAATATATATAATATATAATATATATAATATATATAATATATAATATATATATATATATTTATATATCTTTCTCTCTCCCAATGTATTTCTCTAGCTCTCTCTTTCTCTCTCTCTCTCTCTCTCTCTCTCTCTCTCTCTCTCTCTCTCTCTCTCTCTCTCTCTCTCTCTCTCTCTCTATCTATCTATCCATCAAGTTAACTAGCTAGCTAAATAACATAGCTTGCTGTTTGCTCGCTCGTCTGTTTCACTCCTTCTCTATCTCTCACACACACTCTCGTTCTCTCTCTCACTCACTCACTCCCTCACTATCACCCCCTCCCTCTCTCCATCCACTTGTCCATATGTGTTAGGTTTGTTTCAGTTAAGAGATATTCTTATACAACTTCCAGGTGATAACTGATGGACATTTTATTTTTTAAGGGTAGGAAAATCACCAGTTTGTGGAAATTATCATTTCTTCTTCTTCTTCTTCTTCTTCTTCTTCGCTCAATTATTCATGAGAGGGTCGTGGGGGACAGAATCCTCAAACAGTCCTTCCAGCGGGTCATGTCAGAAGCAATCATCTCCAATTGATCCAGCTGGATCCCCCAAACGTGACCAGCAGAGCTCATGGATGTTATCCGACCATCTTGCTCGGGGTATACCCCTGACTTTCCTATCGGTTGGTTTTGCCCGTAAAATCTGTCTAATTATCATCTCACATATGATAAATGCTATGATAAAAATATACGCTGTGAACATGTACTCTCGGGTCCCAAATAATAGAAGGGGTGGATAAGCGAGGGAGCTGAAATAAGTGGGGTGGGGATTGAAAATAGATAATTTTTCTAGGTTGTCTCCCTTGGTTTAAAAAAAAAACAACAGAATTAGTCGTTTAGTTTACACATTGAGACCCCAACCCATCCTATTTATTTTATAATGTATGGGATTTTTAGTAATGTTCTTTTTTTGTCATGTATATTTTTAATATCTAAAGAAAATTAATTATCACAGGAATGTTACCACTTAAAATAAAAATTCACCGGAGATAGATTAGAAAGATTTAATAATCGGGTGGAGAGGGATGAAAAAATTAACAATGGTGGAAGGACGATTATTCGAGAACAGTAATTAACGAATTGTTTACTAAAGGTTGTGTTCTAATAACATCTAGAAGAAATCAATTGATATTACTTAGTACGATATAATCGATGAGCTAACGACAGAGCAGCTAGACGCAGCAGCCAAAACAAACTCCATTGTCTTAAAAAAAAAAACGCATTAAAAATTGTAGTTCTCGATAGTACGACTGAAAAAAAAAATGACGGTATAGTCATGTCTGGAAAGCCTTTGGGAAGGAATAAACGGGGATAGGATGTGGTGGTGTGTGTGTGT
>OZ024740.1:306027181-306074681 GCA_964016885.1 Eledone cirrhosa | reverse complement strand
TCGCATCGGTCGCCGGCAAGACCTCTGGCGTACTTGGACCACGTACTGTCGAGATCTTCCGCAAGATCGGAACGTCGGCGGCCCGTCTGAGGAGGGAGCCCCGCGAGGTGGGGTGGCTGTTGCAGCGGGTGTCGCTGGCCATTGTCTGCGGGAATGTTTTTGTGGTCTTGTCCACGGGACGCAGCCCCTCTACCGCCGCGCCCTTGGCCCAGAGCCCAATTATCTCCCCTCCCCATTCTCCTATGACACTAGAGTCCTTGCCATTCCCTCCCCTTCCTGTTTGCTTTTTTTTCTTCTATTAAACTGTATTTATATGATATATTCCATATATAATTTTTTTTAGTCATATACTAATAAACTACTAATATATAAGTCAATAAAAAAAATATGGAAAAAAAAATAAAAATAAAACAAATACGAAAAAGAAAAACGTTTGCTATTAATTTGTATTCACGTTTTAGCCATCAAATTCATCTAACTTAATCGGGTTTTATGAGAAGCTGATAGTTGCCAAAATATAAAAATCACCTATTATCCAGATTAAATGGGCCGATTGATAATTTTGACATGATAATCTGCTCGGCTGTGTAGTTACTTTCTTTTTCTTTTCTCTCCACCATTGATTTATCAGCAAAAGCATATTAACTGAATCATTTTGGGAAAGAAAGTTGCATTATCAAATCCGTGGTATAGTGCTGGGCGTTGTATGCATCTATTGATTTCGTGGAGGTAATAATCTTGTCAAAGTAAAATTCAATTCTAACACGTGCTACATATTAATCGGTGGTAAGTTCGTTCGATAGCAGATTCATTGATTAATAAAGATATTATTTTTCTCTGTATAAAGAAGTTTAAACACATCTCTATCTACACAGTAGAAAAATCCTAACAAGTTGAATAAAGCAAAGATGTTAAAGAGTAATCTAGAAACTATGTAATACGACGGTTGCAGCCAGATGACGTCTGTCACCCCATACAACTAATTGGTAGAGGTTGGTTTTCTATATAGATGATAAACACAACCACAAGGATATGGCCCGAACGTAGACGAGCCGAACTCCCACTGTCATCGCCTCCATCTCTCTCGCCCTCCCCATCTCTCTGTATGGTGAGCAAATGGGGTCCCACGTGCTGGCCTCCCCAAAGAAAGACTGTACACTGAGCCAATCCGACTCTCTGGGCGACAGTAGCTATGACCCGAAAAGAAGAAAAGATCAAAATCATTGGTAACTACTGAGTCGCAGGTTTTATGTCTGAGTTATCCCAGTTTCCTGAGTTGCTCTCTCCTAGAAGAATGCCCTGACAAAGGCTAGGGGTCCTTCACTCCCAGTGGTTTAACCGCGCGCTCGGGTATCCAGCCCGACTATTTCTATGTCTCCGCGCATATACATACACATGCACACATACATATATACATATACAAGGGCGGAAGAACTCATAAGAGTCAACGGCCATCCAAAAATGTGTATATACATACATACATACATACACACATACATACATACATGCATACATACATACATACATACATACATACATACATGCATGCATGCATACATACATACATACATACATACATACATACATACATACATACATACATACATACATACATACATACATACATGCATGCATACATACATACATACATACATATATACATACATACATACATGCATACATACATACATACATACATATATACATACATACATACATACATACATACATACATACATACATACATAATCTGCGAACAACTTTAGTTGAAGCAAAAATTTGTCGAAACTTTCAAAGAATATCATCGTTTATTTAAAAACTACATATAGATAATAATTGTCTCTACTTTTGGCACAAGGCCAGCAATTACTCAGTGCATTACTGGTACTTTACATATAGATAATAATGAATAGACAAAATTATTATAAAAAGTATAAGCTTTCTTCGACCCAGTCGTAATTTTAATATGCAGTGGAGCTACCACCTTGACATAGATTTATATGAAGCGTAAATACTCTCAGGTCTCAAATAATCGTCCCCGTCCTGCTTATTCATTCTTCTGATTCTCCCCCCCCCCCCCCCTCGCTTATTCCAACCCTACCTCCTGCTTATTAAATTTTGCTACCTTCGGCGAAATTTTAATATAAGTGGTAGCATTCCTGTGACAATTAATTTTCTTTAGACACTAAAAAAACTTTATACATGACAAAAAAAGAGCATTACTAGAAATCCCATACGTTATGAAATAAATAGGATGGGTTGGGGGTCTCAATATGTAAACTAAACGACAAATACTGGTTTTAAAAAAAAATCAACGGAGATATTGTAGAAAAATTACCGATTTCTACCCCCGCTTATTCCAACTCCCCCGTCTATTCTACCCATCGCATATCCCCGCCCCCTATTATTTGTGACCCGAGAGTAAATGATTCGGGTTTACGCAAAAGCTAAGAAGTCTGTGAAACTTCAAACATTCTGAAGTAGATCTTAGCCCCAAATACTTAAACGAACAGGCAAAACATTATTAAGCGTAACTTGGTTCGTACCGGGATGCTGAAAAGTTCCTGGCTTAAGGGTATCGTGAAAGAGTAGAGCTGTTACCTTTACAGGGGAGGTAGGACCGCTACAATAAGTATGTGAATCTGAGGGGGGAATAGGTGGAATAAAATCATAATTAACCGATTCTCCTGTATTTTCTTTTAACTGGTCCTCCGGTATTTTTTTTTACCCAAAGCCAAGAACTTTTTAGCACCCCAGTTCAACACAATCTAACTGTGAAAAGGCAGTAACTGAAGCTAGTGATATGAGGAAACATAGCTCTCCCACTATCAGCAACAAACATAACAATAACTACATCAAAGCCATCAGCTTTGAGCAAACAGAAAAAACCGCTGACGCTAATATTAACCAATCAGTTCTCTCACGACCGGTATAAATTTATCGGAAATTTGAAGCTTTGTTGTACAAACAGTGAACTACCAAAATCTTGTCAATACTTTACAAGCGATCTGGGACTATATATTTCAGAAGATTCAAAACCTTAATAAGAGTGACAGACCATCAAACCAAATTCGAACTGGAAATAGTAAACGAAATTACAGACAATTATCTAAAAAACACATTGTCCATGGTATAGAAACAACAAACCAAATTATACATTTCCTGACGTATGTGATGGCTATATATTGCTGACTTCTGGCAAAGAGTTAAAGCCATGCAATCAAGATACAGGCAAAGAGCCTGATCCAGTATAGCAACACAACTTTAAAAAATATATTTTATTCCTGCGATTTATTATCTCAGAAATTCTTGTAATTATGCAATGCGACATAGACAACAATTTTATACACCAGAACAATTTAAGAGAAATATTAGAGAGGTGATCTGAAGATACATGATTTAAAACCCTAAAATCCAAACTAGATCAACAGAAATAAGATCTTACAGCCACTACTGAAAAACTAAAATATAAATCTACAGTATATCAATGGTAAATGCTGAATAGGTTATTTGCCAGAGATTTCAAATCGGTTTATCGTAACTTCAAACTGAACAGCTCAATCCTCACAGAATATCCGGTTGAGAGCCATTGAAGATCAGCATGGGAAGAAACGATGGGTTCAGCATGCAATCTGTTTGGTTAGAAGAACTAGAGCAAGGCTATTGCAAGCATGTTGAACAAAATTGATATGAAATAAACGATTCAATATTGAAAACAGTCCCACTGAAAGTAGCGAACAGAAACTTCCAAGGCCCAAATCTTATAACAAGACCCTGGCTTAAGATTTTCACCTTTTATTAGCGAGATTTGATAAGTTTGTATGGAGAGAGTATCAGGGACACGTCTCAACTTATCAAATGGTTATCAACTGTCACTATTCTCCTCACCCCAAACTAACCTGACCACTCATGTTAAAAATTACCACGCAATAGCCTGTCAGAACATCGTGTATAAATTATACACTGGGTGCCTCAATTTGTTTTTGCAGGATCCTTGTGCCACCACTAACACCATTACACCCGAGCAAGATGGGGGAAAGAGGGAAGTGAGGGGCTGTATAGAGAAGCTTAATTAATAAAATGATGCTGGAAAACATGGAAGAAGCACAGGAACTTGGCTGTAGGGAGGCTGGACTACCAGAGATGAGTGGATTACTAAGGCATTACAGTTAGCCAAGTTCCCAGAACCACAAGCAACCGGTATTCAACGCCTGACCAAAACTTTGTACACCCATTTGCTTCTTAGCGATGATAAGATGTAGATGGAATCTCGTACCATACACATGGCAAGGCGATACTTTATCAGTGCTGATCTTTATCCTTTCGTTAAACCTTCTATAATACCTGCTTACAAAACATAGTGGTCATAGAAATGGATCTAGAAGTATCTCCCACCTTTTCTTTGTTGGCGGCCTAATGTTATATAGGCCAAATATCAGCCACATCAAAAAGAGATTGGGCCTCATTGCCCAAAATTTCACAGACATTGGAATGAAATTTGGCAAGTCCAAATGTACAATTTTGCGGATAAAGCATGGAAAACTTGTACCCTCCTCCGAAAATCTAAACATGAATAGCTTGACAATACAACCTCTAAAGTCAGGTTACAATTACAGTTATCTTGGACAGGATAAGAATGTCAGATATGATGGAGCCATAAATAAGAAGAAGACAAGGAATGACTACCCCAGGAGAGTAAAGAGAAATATAGTTATCAGAACTCTCAGTCTACAAGCACATTTGCTACAACACTCTTGTGGCCATCCTAACACCAACATTTGGCCTTCTGAACTGGTCTCTGCCTTAACCGAACGATATGGATCTTTCACGTGGCGCAGTGTTATTGAACATTTCAAAATCCAATAAGGGTCTGTACATGCTATATTTCCCACATGCTATAGTTCCTAGAGCACTTGCGAAGAGTAGAAAACCGCGAATATTGGACGTAGTCCATAAAAATGCCTATAAGCGTCAAAACAACGTAAAATATAGGCCGGCAAATACGGTATATTGTTATTAATAATTTAGCGTTAAAAAGCGTGAAAAAATATATATTGCCACGAAAAAAGCCATTAAAAAAATCGCGGAAGATATTTACGATTCCACAAATATTCGGTGGTTTCCACGAACAATTATTAGTTAGGTTCTAAGGAAAATTGGGTGAATAACCAGGACGGCGAATGCCGGGGGTACACTGTAATATGATAATAAACTGAACATACCTGTGTTTTCAATACGAGGTTAGCAAATGTGATTCGCTCTCCGGGTATTGCCTGAGATATAGATATTCGTCCGGCGTCCCCAGGCAATACTGATAATCTGTGTTTTTCTTGTTTAGCCTTTTCCATAAGGAAATTCTGGATAGATTTCTTTCTTAATGCTGTCATAGGTTCATCTTTGTTGCTGCCTATACTCAACCGTTTCGCAGCCGTACCGGAAGCACTGGAAAATGAGACACGAGAACCTCTTCGGCCGGCTGCACCAGTTTGTATACCTATAGATAGATAGATAAATTTCTTTATTAGCCACAAGGGCGCATAAGAAAAGGGGACAATACAAAGACATGCCGGGGATTTTACATACAGTCGTGTAAAAAATATAAAAACAAACAATTACAACAATCGAAATCCCCAATAGGGGGGAGGCGCTACAAATGGGTTGTTTAATACCCCGTCGATAGAACAACCCTCAACTTCAGGGGCGTGTTGTGCAAGGTCTCCTGTCTTCCTTTTGCTCTCTTCCTCAACCTACAGGCTTATAAACAGAGAAGGCCCAATCACTCGGGCCATTTTCGCTTCATTCACCCACCTTTCAGTAAATTTACTGGGGTGCAGTGCCTCTCTCTCCACCCTGATTCTCCTTCTAAAGTGATACTTAAAGAAGGGAATCAATTGTTGTCCGGAGAGAAAGGCATCTGTCCTCAGTCCTCTTAACCTCGTCCACCATATAACTTCTTTCACCATAGCCACCGTACAGATAGATAGATAGATAGATAGATAGATAGATAGACAGAAAGAGAAAAATGTATATATATAATATATATATATATATATATGTGTGTGTGTAGAAGGTAAACAGAAATAACAACACAATCAGTACAGTATATGGAAGGAATATATTAGTTTAACACTTGAAATAGCAGGCAGAGGGTCTTAACGTTTCGGACATTAGTCCTTCATCAGTAGAAAGAATGAGAAATTAGAAAGATTGAAGGGACGGGCAGGGCAGAGTCAGAAAAAATCTTTTTAGAGAAAAATAACAGGTCTATTCATGTTGCCATATATATATATATATATATATATATATATATATTAGGTAATTCCGAAGAAAAAACAAAGTAAAAAAGAGTGCTCTATGTATAGAACAGAGGTATTTAATTAGAAAGTGACCAACACAATATATAACTACTCCATTACCAATATATATATTGTGTTGTTCACTTTATATATATATATATATATATACAGAGAGAGAGAGAGAGAGAGAGAGAGAGAGAGAGAGAGAGAGAGAGAGAGAGAGAGAGAGAGAGAAAGAGAGAGTGAGAGAGTGAGATAGGAGGTAGGGAGGAAGGCCGGAATATAGATTGATAAGAAGAAAATAGGTAGATAGTTAGGTAAGAAGTTGGTATGCTGAAGGATATATTTAATACATGGATAACACGGATTGAAAGGTTACAGGTGAATAAATAGATGGACACGTAAAAATAATAGACACAGAAACTCATTCTTTTATTAATTTTAGTAAAATTAGGGGTTTAGGATATTGAATCCGATGCCACGTGATAGCGAAACAAACTTCTTCGGGCTGAGGAGGCCAAACTCTACCGGTCGCTCTCCGACAGGTTTGCGGTCGTGCCCTTGGTAGTGGAGATTTCTAGTGTCCTCGGCCCTAGGGCTACTTCCCTACTCACCACCATAGGCGCTGATCTGGCTAGCCGCAGGTGTGAGCCTCGCGAGTTGGAATGGCTCTTCCAGCGCATCTCCCTTACCATCCCCCGGGGAAACGTCTTGGAGGATGTGGGGAGGCCAGCACGTGGGACCCCATTTGCTCACCATACAGAGAGATGGAGGCGATGACAGTGGGAGTTCGGCTCGTCCACGTTCGGACCACATCCTTGTGGTTGTGTTTAATGTAGTTGTGTATCACATAGTCATGTCTGTATATCTGAGGAACAGAGTGAACTCAAGTGCCACTCTTGATTATGAATTACTCAACTCTATAGACAAAGCTATAAATGCTTTCGGCAAACTTTGCCATTGTATGTGGGATGAAACGGGACCCTCATTAGTCACAACACTCACAAAAACAAGACAAGAGGGTGTAGGCTAGAACAAAGGGGCGGCGGAGGGTACAAAATAAGAAATTAGTCACTGGGGAAGTCACAGAATATGTGACGAAAGAGCTTTGATAATAAACAAATAAACATCACCCTGTCATTAAACTAACCAGCTGGAAATTTATAATAAATTGAAATGAAAACCGACAGGGGCGTGTGTTTTTATTGGCAGCAAGACTCTCCCAAAGTATAACAATATGTATGTATGTATGTATGTATGTATGTATGTATGTATGTATGTATGTATGTATGTATGTATGTATTTATGTCAGGTCACCAGTTGGTGCTACTGGTAACATGTATCCCAGTACAACCTGACCCATGGTCGGGTCGTTGGCGACTAAACTGGCAACCCCACCAAGGTTTCTTGGTGAGGAGGGTGACTTTGGACATCCTGCAGGACTAAAAACAAGACCTGTCAAAGGGCAAAGGAGCTCTTAAGAGTCAATGGCCATCCAAAATCACCGGGAGAGATGACCCTTTAGCCTTTGTCAAGGCAGAATTCTAGGAGAAGGAAAACTCTGATATAACACCTGCAACTCTGATGGTATCCAATGATGTTGACTTGTTCTTCTTTTTGGTAAATATCATCTTGGTTAAGAGAGTGGGACTGGCTTTGTGCAGTGCCTTTGCTCACTATAAAAGCTTCACGGCACAGGCATTGCTTTATATCTGGAGATCTCTCTGCACTTGTCGTCACAGGGTACCACGGGCCCAGCACTATGTGTCAATATTTGTCACAAGTGTAGTGTTTGTACCAGAGTTTTCAAGTCGCTGGCTGGACTAAAAAGTCACACTCGTTCAGCGCATCGGTAGGGGTTCTCCTATATGGATATAAAGTAGTGGCCGTACTCGAAAACGAGTTGGCAGCCACCATGTATGTATGTATGTATGTATGTATGTATGTATGTATGTATGTATGTATGTATGTATGTATGACTCATGGTCGGGTCGTTGGCGACTAAACTGGCAACCCCACCAAGGTTTCTTGGTGAGGGGGGTGACTTTGGACATCCTGCAGGACTAAAAACAAAACCTGTCAAAGGGCAAAGAGCTCTTAAGAGTCAATGGCCATCCCAAATCACCGGGAGAGATGACCTCTTAGCCTTTGTCAAGGCAGAATTCTAGGAGAAGGAAAACTCTGATATAACACCTGCAACCCTGATGGTATCCAATGATGTTCACTTGTTCTTCTTTTTGGTAAATATCATCTTGGTTAAGAGAGTGGGACTGGCTTTGTGCAGTGCCTTTGCTCACTATAAAAGCTTCACGGCACAGGCATAGCTTTATATCTGGAGATCTCTCTGCACTTGTCGTCACATGGTACCATGGGCCCAGCACTATGTGTCAATAATTGTCACAGGTGTAGTGTTTGTACCAGAGTTTTCAAGTCGCTGGCTGGACTAAAAAGTCACACTCGTTGAGCGCATCGGTAGGAGTTCTCCTACATGGATATAAAGTAGTGGCCGTACTCGAAAACGAGTTGGCAGCCACCATGTATGTATGTATGTATGTATGTATGTATGTATGTATGTATGTATGTATGTATGTATGTATGTATGTATGTATGTATGTTATGGTCAGGTCACCAGTTGGTGCTACTGGTAACATGTATCCCAGTACAACCTGTCTCATGGTCGGGTCGTTGGCGACTAAACTGGCAACCCCACCAAGGTTTCTTGGTGAGGAGGGTGACTTTGGACATCCTGCAGGACTAAAAACAAAACCTGTCAAAGGGCAAAAGAGCTCTTAAGAGTCAATGGCCATCCAAAATCACAGGGAGAGATGACCCCTTAGCCTTTGTCAAGGCAGAATTCTAGGAGAAGGAAAACTCTGATATAACACCTGCAACCCTGATGGTATCCAATGATGTTGACTTGTTCTTCTTTTTGGTAAATATCATCTTGGTTAAGAGAGTGGGACTGGCTTTGTGCAGTGCCTTTGCTCACTATAAAAGCTTCACAGCACAGGTATTGCTTTATATCTGGAGATCTCTCTGCACTTGTCGTGACATGGTACCATGTGCCCAGCACTATGTGTCAATAATTGTCACAAGTGTAGTGTTTGTACCCGTGTTTGTATGTATGTATGACTCATGGTCGGGTCGTTGGCGACTAAACTGGCAACCCCGCCAAGGTTTCTTGGTGAGGAGGGTGACTTTGGACATCCTGCAGGACTAAAAACAAAACCTGTCAAAGGGCAAAAGAGCTCTTAAGAGTCAATGGCCATCCAAAATCACAGGGAGAGATGACCCCTTAGCCTTTGTCAAGGCAGAATTCTAGGAGAAGGAAAACTCTGATATAACACCTGCAACCCTGATGGTATCCAATGATGTTGACTTGTTCTTCTTTTTGGTAAATATCATCTTGGTTAAGAGAGTGGGACTGGCTTTGTGCAGTACCTTTGCTCACTATAAAAGCTTCACGGCACAGGCATTGCTTTATATCTGGAGATCTCTCTGCACTTGTCGTCACATGGTACCATGGGCCTAGCACTATGTGTCAATAATTGTCACAAGTGTCGTGTTTGTACCAGAGTTTTCAAGTCGCTGGCTGGACTGAAAAGTCACACTCGTTTAGCGCATCAGTAGGGGTTCTCCTACATGGATATAAAGTAGTGGCCGTACTCGAAAACGAGTTGGCAGCCACCATGTATGTATGTATGTATGGGTATATATATATATATATATATATGAAAGAGATAAAGTTAGAAAAAGCTAAGCGGTAAGAATTGTATCTATGTCGTGTTGGTGTTATGAAATAATATGCACAGATTGTACTGTAGGACAATGTAAACAAAGCGAAACAGGGAAAGCAGACACGGGGAAACATATACATTCATAAGCTGTTGTACGAGGCGCAGCAAGCGATATATGTGTATATATGTATATATATTTTAATATTTGACATATAATGTGGGACTCCGCCAAAGCTCCGTACTATCACACCCCTGTTCCGTATTTGCATGAACAGGATTGACATGAACAGCCGACATGGTATTACTTAGTTCATCAGAAAGTGATCTCCGACATGCACTTGATAGGTTTGATGCCGAGTGCTGCATGGCTGGAATGAAAATCGGTGCTGCGACAACTGAGACACTTGTCCTCTCAAGGATGTCTGTGCAGTGAGCTCTACATGTGAATGGAGTTCCACTGAAGCAGGTGGAGAAATTCAAGTATTTCAGAGCCGTATTCACGAATGATGGAAAACAGGAGACCGAATTAAGTGCAAGAATTATAGGAGCTGGTGCAGTAATGTGCCAGCTTAAGCTTTATCAGGTAGGTGTAAAAGCCAAACTCGCTATCTTCAATTCGGTATTCGTGCCAATCCTTACCTATGGTCATGAATCTTGGGTAATGACTGAAAGAATACGATCGTGAATACAAGCGTCCGAAATGGGGTTCCTCCGAAGGGTCTTTGGAGTAACGTTACTCGATAGAGTGCATAGCTCGGAGATCAAAGAGGCACTCCAGATAGAGCCGCTACTTCTCCGAATTCGGAGATCACAACTCCGATACTATGGGCATGTGGTGAGAATGTCTCAGAAAAGAATCGCTGGACAGATTTTACAGGTAATACCAACCGGCAAGAGACCCAGAGGTAGACCCCGAGCAAGATGGTTTTGAACACATCTCTGAGGTTGGCTAGTTTCGCTTGGGTATCTAGCCGGATCAGTTGGAGACGGTTGCTTCTGACAGGACCCACTGGAAGGAATGTCTAAAGAATGTCCACGACAGAAGAAGAAGAAGAAGAAGAAGAAGAAGAAGAAGAAGAAGAAGAAGAAGGCATACATATATATGATATGTAGATTCCTGAGTTGTATCGGAGTGCAACCACAGTTAAAAAATGTACTGAATCCATTGCTAGAGTATCGGCATCTTTATTGTATATAGAAATGACTTCTACAGGACTAGAACTGTTTCATGTGTATGAAATCATCTAGTCATGTAGAAGTCATTTCACTCTACAATATATATATATATGTATATATATATATATTGGTGCCCCTGGATATTCTGCGCACCACCTCACAGTCTGTGGCCTACTCCAATGCCACGGAACACCCGCCACTCTCCTCAGGGTCGAACAACGAACCATCTTCACCCTACAGACCCACACTCCCCCCGGCCTGAACTCCCCACCCTTATTCCTTTAGCCTTCGACCCCCCCCCCCCCTACATATCCCCCACTAACACCACTAACACACCCCTCCTTTTCACCGCCCACCCACAACTAACAATACTAACACCTCCACCCCACACCCGACCACCCTTCCCCAACTAACATCCCTCCTTTCTTCTCCCCCCTCCCTTTATCACACGCATGCACCCACCCGTACATATATACACGCGCTCACACTAAACACACACCCTACTACCATCACTAACCCTCACCCCCACACATCCACCCCACCACCCCGCAACTAACATCACTAACACCCCCCAATCCTACGCACACGAACACACACACCCACTTACACCACCCATTCTACACACCCTACCACCACTGACCCCCACTCACACCCGCATTCAACCCTTTCTCCACCACCAGTATACTAACACCCACTAACACCCCCTTCACCACACACACACACACACCCATCCAAACACACACACACACACCAGTATACTACACTCCCTCCACCGGCTCCCACACCCTTCTCTCCCCCGCTCCACCCACACTCTTTCTCACACACACACACACACACATCCCACTAACACCTCTACTAATACACCCCCCCTCACTCCAACTTTCACACCTACCCATCCTCTCCCCTGTCCACCGCATCTCCGCACACACAGATTTCTTCACTTACCATTCTCCCCGACTGCTGCTATGCCCTTATCTCTGACCACCTCCCCGCACACACAGACACACAACCCTCCCCCTGCCTTGACCCTCTGACCACTTCCTGTTGCGCGCGCACCCCACATCTCCCCTCTTCCGACCAACCCAACCACGGATTACACATATTGGACATCGATCCCATGAATCAACCACATCCCAAGGATATAACCCAGCATTCCACCACACACACACACACACCCACACACACACACATACATATATATATATATATATATATATATATATATATATATATATATATATAGTGTGGAGGTACGTGCCCTAGTGGTAAGAGTATTGGACATACGATCATAATGTCGTGGGTTCGATTACTGGGTTGCGTGTTGTGTTCTTGAGCAAAACATTTCATTTCACGTTGCTCTAGTATACTCAGCTGAAAATGAGTACCAGCAATAGTTTGAGGTTTAACCCTGCGATGGACTGGCGTCCTGTTCAGGGGGGAGTCTTGTACTCTCAGACGCTTCACGCCATGAAACCGGGGTAAGCACCAGCCAAATGACCCTTCTGGCGTAAGACAGACTTTAGACTTTTAGATATATATATATATATATATATGTATGTGTGTACGGATATATATATATATAAGTATATACGTACATACATATGGCTTCTATGCTTTCAGCATTATATATATATAATTATCATATATAATTATATATATATAATTATCAGCATTATATATATATAATATATCGCAATTAATCCAACCATGTTGTTTGCAAAACTGCTCGATGATAAGGGGAGCAAAAAAAAAAATATATATATATATATTTTCAGTGAATACATACATAATACACATACATACACAATGATGATGGCTACGCCCTCGTTATCGAGTATGCCTATTGTACGATATAACATTATTAATAATTATTAATTAATTGTTTAATGGCATCGTGCAATGCCTGTGCGTGAAGATTTTTTTTAAAGTGTGGAAAAACTGTGCACTGACCAACCTCACTGTCTGAGCGACAGTAGCTATAACCCGAAACTAAGAAAAGGTCAACATCATCGGTAACTACTGAGCCGCTGGTTTTATATCGGAGTTATCCCAGTTTCTTGAGTTGCCTTCTCCTAGAAGAATGCCCTGACAAAGGCTAGGGGTCCTTCACTCCCAGTGGTTTAACCGCTGTTACCAGTAGCACCAACTGGTGACCTGACATACATACATACATACATACATACATACATACATACATACATACATACATACATACATACATACATACATACATACATACATACATACATACATACATACATAACTATACAACAACTATTTCGATTTTTGGTGTTAACCACATTGTTATTTCATATGAGAAATACATCATCGTTTTAGACTTTCAATTCCACAATATAATACAAAAGAAATAATTGAATAACAATAACTAATTTCGGCACTAATTTGTAGGGAAGAGTATCGTCAATTAAACCTCCTCATTATATAACTGGTATTTATTTTGTCGACACTGGAGATATGAAAATAAAAAGACTGGAGATATAAAAATAAAATCCGACACTACATTTCAAGTACCCTTAACATTAAAAGAGGACATTAAAAGAGGACATTAAAAGAGAACATTAAAAGAGAACATTAAAATTATTAGTGACCCTGACACAAATGTTAAATATAGTTTATCTTACTGTCTTTCCTGAGAGATTCTTTTGGCTTTTCTTCTTTTTCTGTTACTTCTTTTACTTTCGCTGGGTTTTCAGCACCCTGGACGTCTGGTTTTAATGTTGATTTCGGTTTTTCTTCGTCAGCTTTTGGTTTTTCTTCTTCTGTCTTTGGTGCTGGGTTCTCTTTTACTTTTTCCTCATCTTTCGACTCTTTCTTCTCTTCAGTTGGTGCAGGTTTTTTCGAAACTGCCGGCTCCGTTTTTTTTGGTTCTGTTTTCTGTGGTTCCGTTTTCTTTGGTTCTGTTTTCTGTGGTTCCGTTTTCTTTGGTTCTGTTTTCTGTGGTTCCGTTTTCTTTGGTTCTGTTTTCTTTTCAATAACTTCAATCTTTGGTGGTGGCATAGTTTGTTTTGCTGGTGGTGGCACGCTTTGTTTTTGTGGAGGAGGGGCTCTCCTTTGTTCTGGTGGTGGACCTTTCTTAGAGACTGCACTTGGTGGAGGACCTTTCCTAGCGTCCGTAATCGGTGGAGGTCTTGTTGGTGGGGGAACCGATTTTTTCGGAGGTGGTCTCGTTTGTTCTTGGGATTTGGATTTTCTAGAATCAGTAGCTTTGACAATATCTGTTTTAGCAGGTTGAGAACGGGTGGCTTTAGGGGAAAGTGGCGTCCCTCCAATAGGATAGTAACCAAACTGACGTGGTTTTTCGGCTGCACTTGTAACAGGAGGTTTCGCTGTGGGAATAAAAGAGATTGGACTCGTTGGAGGAACATAGTTATGTTTTCGTTCTAGTACTGGTGATGTTACGATTTTGGGTGATGATGGTGGACCACTGACTGGGTTGTAACCATATTTGGAAGCTTGCGGTTTTGTTTTAGGTGGTTGAACCACTGGTGGTGATTTTGCCCTTTTCGGTGACGGAGGGGGACCTCCTACAGGACTGTATCCATATTTGCCTGTTGTTTTGGGTTCATCTTTTTTCGTCTGTGCTGGAACAACTGGCCCTTTGCTTTTCTTTGGCGATGAAGGTGGACCGCCAACAGGATTATAACCGTATTTTCCCATTTGCGCCTTTTCTGGTTTCGAAATAGGGTTCGCGGGAGATTTCGGTTTATATGGAACTTTATGAACACTGACATGTTTATCTGTGTCACTTTTCTTTGCAACTGGTTTCTTTTCCTCGACCCTTTTCTCTGCTGTTTTGTCAGCAACCTTTTTCTCAGCTTTCTTCTCCTCTATTTTTTTCTCTTCAGCTTTTTTCTCTTCGGCCTTTTTGGCCTCAGCTTTTTTCTCCTCGGCTTTTTTAGCCTCAGCTTTTTTCTCTTCGGCTTTTTTAGCCTCAGCTTTTTTCTCTTCGGCTTTTTTAGCTTCAGCTTTTTCCTCTTCGGCTCTTTTAGCTTCAGCTTTTTCCTCTTCGGCTCTTTTAGCCTCAGCTTTTTTCTCTTCGGGATCAACTTTGGGTGCTTCAGTTATAGTAATTACAGGGGGTCCTGAAGGTGGTGGAGGTGGGCCTTGTGGACGAGGTGGTGGTGGGGCTCTGTAAGGATACATTTGCATACGCGGATCCTGAGGCGGGTATCCTGGTTGTCCTTGTGGTGGAGGTCCACCTGGTCTTGGGGCATACATTGGAGCTTGACCAAATGGTCCCATAGGACGCTGCTGCATTGGTTGCTGCCCAGGTGGTCCCGGAGGGCGTTGTTGCATCGGTTGTTGTCCAGCTGGTGGGTAGGGATGTTGATACGGTGGCCTTTGCATTGGAGGTTGACCTGGTGGGCCAGGAGGACGTTGTTGCATCGGTTGTTGTCCAGCTGGTGGGTAGGGATGTTGATACGGTGGCCTTTGCATAGGAGGTTGTCCTGGCTGTCCTGGTGGTCCAGGCGGTCCGGGTGGTCTCTGACCTGGTGGAGGGCCTTGTTGACCTGGTGGTCCTGGTGGTCCGGGTGGTCTCTGACCTGGTGGAGGGCCTTGTTGACCTGGTGGTCCTGGTGGTCCGGGTGGTCTCTGACCTGGTGGAGGGCCTTGTTGACCTGGTGGTCCTGGTGGTCCGGGTGGTCTCTGACCTGGCGGGGGGCCTTGAGGACCTGGAGGTCCTGGGTATCGTGGAGGAGGACCTTGAGCAGCATAATTTACAGGTGGCTGACCAGGAGGGCCTTGTGGACAAGGTGCACCATACGGAACTTGGTAAGGTCCTTGCTGCGGAGGATAGCCTCTCGGAGGTGGTGGACCAACTGGAGTCATCGGCGGTGTCATTGGCATGTTGTACGGAGCTCCAGGTTGTGGGCCCATCGGAAGAGTTCCTGGTGGCGGTGGTTTATTAGGGTTCTGTTGAACAGCTGGCGCCGGAGGATTTGTTGTTGGCGGCATGCTGGTGAAATGAGTGTTTACTTTGTTTTAACTTTGTTTGCTTGCTTAGCTATTTTTGTTGTTGTCTTAAAATGTTGCTAAGTAAGTGATTGCTGTGTTGATATGTCTACGGTCTAACTCGGACGACTATCTGATCATGCAATAGTAAATATTCTTCTCTCTTAGCTTAACATACAAAACAGAGTGACAGTTATTCTTTGATTGGCTAACCAATCAAATAACAACAATAATAATAATTCAAGCTGCATTTCTATCAATAATCTTATCTAAGTAGATTAAAAGTATAATAAACAAACAAAACAAAAACTAAAATAATATAATCCGCTGCAAATATGAAGGTCTGTAACGCCCCACCCATGTTTGTTTTCATTGAAACAGTCTGCTGCAACAATTATTATTATCATTATCATTATTATTATTACTATTGTTATTATCATCCTACATGTCGGCCCTTGTGGCTAATAAATGAAATCAGTATCATTATTGTTGTTTTTGTTGTTGCTTTTGCTGTTATTATTGTTGTTGTTATTGTTATTATTATTATTATTAACAGCAATATTTTCAAATTTGGGAGGCAGTGTTAGTCGATTAAACCGACGACGTGGTACTTGACTGGCACTTTATTTGTATCGACCACAGAAGGATAAAAGGCTAAGTTGTCCTTGATGGCATTTGAACTCAAAATGCAAAAGCCAGGAGATATAAAACAAAGAATTTTGTTCAACGTTCTGCTAATCCACGGCCATATAATAATGTTTTGTTTTTTTTTGTTTTAATTAATCGCAAACGATTCGCAAGAAGAAAACATTTAGGAGGACAGAACGATGCAAAATGATAGTGTGGGCTTTTTTTTTTTTTTTTATAGTGGGGTGACATACGAAGATCATTTGTGGTGAAAGCTCACAAAAGGCTTGAACCACCTTGACCGCTAGGGCAAGTGTGCCCCCTCCTTGTATATCTACAGGCACATACTTTGAGCAGCTCCATTCACTCGGAGCATGCTCATCATTCTTCTCCACTTTTCAACAAACTGGCTGGAAGGGAGCACTTTCCTCTTCGTTCTAATTTTCCTTTTCAAGTGAAACCCGAAAAAGTTAATGTCTTTCCTCAACCCTTTTAATCGTATCCACCACAAATATTTCGCCATTGCTTCCAAACAGATAAAAACTTCCTTTCTTCTCAACTAAAGGAAGTTGGTGAGACTATCTTCACGATAGACTCAACCAATAAAGATCCGTTCTACCGTGTCAGTAGCTGTTCGACATAATTCAACAAGTCAACAATGCAAACTGGATGTGTGCGTGTAGGATGGTTTTGTCATCCCGCACGCATCTCTGACAGGCCCAGCTGACGGCACTTCCGCGCCTGTAGAGCTTATCTCGAACCGGCTACTCCCCACCCGCCAGGAAGTACTGCCAGGGATTTCTAGAATGTACCTATCGGCCCTGAACCGAACGTCACTCAGGAGATAGCGGTTAGTTGATCGTCTTCGATGCCTAGAGTCTTCCCAATATTTTCGTCACTTTTCTCCGCCTCTAATCTGCCTGGAATTTCCACTGATCGTAGTACCCTACTGGTGCAGGGCTGTAAGCGTTTGACGATATTCCAATGGCCAAGTACTCCCTCTCTGTCTTTGCGTGATACAGGACTGCAGCTTCATCAAGATAAGGTGGGGAAACACATGTTGGGATAACAGCAACCACACCTGTTCAGGAAATGCTAGGGGTGTCGCAGCCTCAGCATATGCTTGCGCATCATCAGCCACGGCATGCCCAGTCCTCCACTCAACATGTGTTGATAGTAAATGAACAGCCGGACCATTGGAACGCGTCTCTTTCACAAAAAGTGAAAGAGCTGGTGCTTCAGCGTGACCAAACGTGGACAGGTCAGTCGGTAGTAGATGATAGATATGATGTACACATTCACCACATCTGCCCGATATTTCGGGGGTACTTTCCTTTTGGCTAGTTTCTGGGTAAGAGTGGGGCCACGCTGACCGTTACTTCATCCCAGTTTTTGTTCAACCGGAGCTCTGGACGGAATCAGACCCCGAGCAATTTAATCGGACCGCCGGCCTACAACCTGACGTTGCTGTTGGGCTGCATGAACCTGCCTCTCCATGTGCTGAGCCGTAGACCTACCTACTTTTTCTAGTTAACCTTTTCTCCCGTCATCGTCTCGTACTCCCTGAGATCGATGCCGATCACTTCGATATGCATGCGGCTCAACACCACTACGGTGACGTTGTCGGCATCTGCTGACAAGGATTTTCTGCATCCTTGCTCGCGCGGGATGCTTTTCAACGCTTCCAAATTATGCAGTAATGACTCTAGAAAAGAGACGAGAAGAGACATCCATGACAGACGGGGAAAATGATAGGAGACCATTCACTCAGACCATTGAGCAGATGTTACTGTACATTGCAGCGATTCATCCCCTGAAGCCGGGACCGAAACCGGCCGTTCTAGGACAGCCGCCATGGTTTACCCTATCGAAAGCTCTCGATTAATCTGTTTGGGATGGCGCCTAACAATCATCTCGGGGGAGGAGCCGAGGGTTTGTTGTTTTGGATGAGGAGCTCCATCCCCATTCCGTACAAGTTTTCTTTCCTTATTTTATGGTGGTTTGATACTCGATGTCAGAAGTGACGGCTGCTTTTAGCCAAGGAAAGGTTATTTCGGGTGGCACTTGTGTCACCCCGACTTTGGCCAACTTTTAGTGGCATTACGAGGGCACGAATATCAATTCTTCGCTCCTCAAAGTCGCGAGGGAGTGGGATTTAGTCTCGTCCACGGTGGCAAATCTCATCTCAGTTGTTCCAAACCTTTTGCGTCGGGTGATGTGTATTTTGTGCTCTCACATGCAACAAAAAGCCTACATCTGTAAAACAATGGAGAAACTGATAAAGTACAAATACTTGGAAATAGAGATCAACTGCATGTGGAGGATGGCCACAGAGACTATCCCTGTGGTAATAGGAGCCTTAGTATTAATACCCAAATCATCAGACCCTCACCTTAGCGTCTTTCTCCGCAAGATCAGCAAATATAAGTTACTGAAGATCGGGCTACTAGAAACAGCACACATTCTCAAACGAGTTCTCTCTTTACAATGAAAACCTCTATTGCCCAAGGTTCAAGGCATGAACCCGGTAATAGAGAAACAAAACATCTAAACGGAATAACACTTTGGGTGGCAGCTTGATATTCATTATTCCGGTTGAATAACATCAATGAGTGTAACATCAAGTAAAAAAAAAATAATAATAATGGTTTCATTTATTGACCACAAGGGCCGACATATAGGGGACAATACAAAGTCAGGGACAATGGGGGTTTACAATAAAATTGAGTAAAAATACACAATAACAAAAACAATTAACAATGAACATATATACCGTATTTCCTACCGTATTTCCTAAAATAAGTCTAAAAAAATCTATCAAGCATCCTGGAGGCTGAAGGCTGTTTATTATTCTTTTTCAAATTTTTGGTTGTCAAAATTAGGGTGCGTCCTCGAGGATGAAGCATCTTCGGCGCCGGGAAATACGGTAAATATAACAAAATAGATTCCCCAATAAGGGGGTGGGGGCGAGCCACCCAGAGGCAACTCAGCTACCAATCCTGAACCACCCGACGCTTCGAGGGCACCCGAAAAGGGCTTCCTTCTCACCATCAAATTAACCAGCCTACAGGCACATGCTCAGAGTAGGCCCATTCACATGGGTCATTCTCGCCACTTCCACCCGCCTTTTAGTAAATGTACGGGGAGGGGGGGGACACTTCTCTCTCCACCCTCACCTTCCTTTCCAAATGAAACTCGATGAAAGTCGATGAGGGAATGTCCGAAGAGAAAAGTGTCTCTCTTCAGTCCTTTCACCACAACGCAACCTCTTTCGATACTGTCACCAGACAGAAAAATTGCCTTTCCTTCCCGGCCAACAGAAGGCGGCGGGGCGATCTACACTATAGACTCGGTCTATAGCTGGATCTGTTCTATACACGACAACAGCTGTTCGACATAACTCCACAAATCAGTAATGCACGGACACTGTAGGGTTTATCTAGAACTGGCAATGCCCTCCAGTAGCACTGTCAAGCCAGGGATTTCTGGAAGTTATCCATAGTCTTTGGATCGAAAGTCCTCCGGAATGGACTGGTCAATTCGACTTTGTCGACGGCCAGAGGCTCTCCGAGTGCGTAATTGCACTTGCCCACTACCAATCCTCTACAGACCTTGAAAGTGGAAGTTCCACTGACCGCATTGCCCACCTAGTAGAGGGTAGTGAGCACCTGGCAACATTCCAGATTCCAGGCGTCTAGTCTCGGTCTCTTCTTGACTCAGGACTATATCTCAGTCAAAGAGACGATCTGCGGAAAGGCCTGTCTCACAACGGCGACCACACCTGTTCGCCGTTTAGGCAGAATATCTAGAGATACCGCAGTATCAGCGCATGTTTGCGCATCATTAGCCACGGCATGCCCAGCGCATAGAGGGTGCTGGCAGCAGATGCCCCCCCCCCGCACCCACACCCACACCCTCCCCCACCCCACACACACAAGAAGTGGAAGAGGAGCCGTTCCAATTTGGCGAGGCGAGAACGTGGGCAAGGTACGACGGTCAGGTAGATGACAGATGCGATGTAAGCGTTCGAAACCTCTCCCCCACCCGACTTTTCAGGGACAGCTTCCTCTCAGCCTATTTCTGGGTGAGAGTGGCCACCCTGATTGTCACTGCGTCCCAATTTTTATCCACCTGGACGTTTGGTCCGAACCAGACCCCGAGCAAATATACCGCTCTGTCCATCCAGCGCCCGATGACACTGTTGAACGGCATGGACTTGCCTCTCCAGGTGCCAAGTTGCAAGCCCACCGACTTTTCCAGGTTTAGTTTTGCTCCCGTCAACCTTTCATATTCCTCCAAGAAGGTGTCGACCACTTCGATTTCCGAGGTGTTCGACACTATCACGGTGATGTCCGCATAAGCCGATACAGCCTTTCCGCGACCCGGTTAGAGCGGGATGCCCTGCAACAGCTCCAGCTTCCGCGTAAAGGCTCGAGAGTCAATGCGTACAGAAGGGAGATGAGCGATCACACTTTTGACGGACCGATCGGGAGATTTGAAACGGTTCTGAGAGGTGGCCATTCACTTTGACTACCGAGCAGATGCCGCTGTGCATTGCAGCGATCCAGCTTCTGAAGACCGGGCCGAAGCCAGCCGCCTTGAGGACAACCTCCAGGTATCGATGGTCGACCCTATCGAAAGCTTTCGATTAATCTAAATTGATCAAAGTCCCACTGAAGCTAGGTTTACACCCTACCTTCTCTATGATGTATCGCATGAAGTGGAGGTTGTCGTGTATGGACCTGGTTGGGATTGCGCAAGTTTGCGCCTCCCCAACTAAATCTTCGACGACAAGCGCCAATCTCTTTGCTAACACCTTGGCAAAAATCTTAAACTTTGTGTTTAGCAGAGTTATGGGCCTGAAGTTATCTAATGTGTCCCTCTTGTTCTCGTCTTTCCTTATCAGCATCACTACGCCCCGGCTCACAGAATTGGGAATACACCGTTCTGCTGCTAGTTGCAGTATAGTGTTTCGAGGAGATCGGAGAATAAGCCTGGCATATCTACGTAAAGCTCGTAGGGAAGACCATCCAAACCGGGTGACTTACGCCTCGTGCAGCCGGCTAGGGCATTCAGAATCTCGGTTGTATTACTGGTGCCACAATAAAAAAGCACTTAGTTCATTCTGAAAGCAGTAGTGCTGGTGCCATGATAAAAAGCACCCAGTCTTACCCTATAAAGCGGTAGTGTCTGAATCACAACGAAACGCTCCTAGTACATGCTGTAAAGATAGTATTGAAAACAAGGAAACTTACAAAGCAAAGAGTGGAAAATAAAAAGAGTTCAGTTTGAAAGAGACACAGAAAACCAAAAATGGTGCGAGATATAGAACTGGTTAAGAAGGAGAAACAGAAAGCTTACTTCTAGCAACTCAAGAATAGGCCCTAAATACCAATGCAGTAAAGAGGGGAATTTACAAAATATATGTGTCAAACAAATGCAGATTGTTGGGGATTTATGTGAAGAATGTGTTACATACTGTCAGCGGTTGTGAAACATTTGCACACAAAGAATGAAAAAGGAAGCTTGACTAGATTTGTGCTGATATGTATAGGATAATGTGCAAGGAATATAAAGTGTTGTGGAAAAATGGTACTAGCACAAACCAGAATCTGTTGTAGAAAATGTGAAGATATTGTGGAATATGAGCATTCAAATGGATAGAGAGATTAAACTCCGACGACCTGACAGTGCAATGATTGAAAAAACGGCAAATAAAGGCTTCTAAATTGATATAGACCGTCCAGTGGACACCAATATGGCGGAAAGAGAAATGATATGTTAGGAAATTATTCTGAGTGTTGCGGGGAAATAACCAGGATGTGGAATAAAGAGATACGCTTCATGCCTATGTTCATTGGCGTTTTGAGATTAATCCAACTAGATTTCCATAAACATTTAATAAAACTCAACATAGAGTACGAGGTGAGTACTCTTCAGAAATCAGTGCTTTTAGGGACAACACATATTCTTCGAAACATTCTGTCGATTAAATGAGAGAATAACCAGTCTTTCTCCATGTCTTAAAGATACTGCTACTAACATTTTCTAATGGATGTTAGAAAGAGGCAGACAACACTTTTTTGACTTGACAACACATTTGCTCACTGAAGCTGACATCATACGTATATGTATGCAACCATTAGTGCTAATGAATTCACTATCATTTTTTTATTTAATTAGGTCAATATTTTTTCCATGAGAATCTTGTGAAAAAAAACAAACAGTTTCCTTCATTCATTTTGTTGCAAGTGTTGCTTTTTTTAATGTCCCGTATTTTTTTTTCTTTTCGGGCGTATCTTTTCGGTGTTGATGTAAAAGTCATTATTTACAAAGTATCTGAAGAGAAAATCCCTAACTGTCAGAAAACATCCACCTTCGTTTATTTTAGTGAAATCAAACACACACACACACACTATATATATATATATATATATATATATATATATATATATATATATATATATATATATATATATATATATGAAAAAGTTTAACCCCGACGGCAGAGCTCAAGCCGATTCGACGGCTATTTCGTTTTATATATATATATGTATATCACTTTGAAAACGGTAAAATATTCAAACTCTAGATGCTACCAGAACGGCTTGCTATGGCAAAAAACAAGAAATGCAATAACAAAAAGGATTGTATATATATAAAATGAACGACTGCAATCTAGGTAGCAGGTGAACTTATAGTTTGTTCAATGCACACAGATATATTTCATTTTCGGTTGAGTGTCGAGGGAGTTGCACCGATTGGTAAAAGTCTCCTAATAGGATGCGTTCTTCACTTACTGTTCCACAGTCCAGTTGTGTGAGAACTACTTCGAGATTGAGGATTATGAACTTTTGTTGTATGAGGGATTTAAAAATACATAATTATGAGGATTATTTTAGACCCTTGCTCTTCATAATCTATTACGTGCATCTTTAGATATGCGGTAGTTGAATGACCTAGCAAGAGCACAGATGGTAAAGTATGGATTTGGCGGTAAGTGAGAGAGAAGAAGAGTATTTAGGATGTTTGTGTGTCAATCAGGGATATATATGGCTGATAATAGTAACTGTCGCAAAAGTTCAAGATAATAAAAAATTAGGCCTCGGAATTAGTAACCTGAGGAAGAGTACAGAAGTCATGAAGTGTTGTTAAACATTGAAGTCGCCGAGGACTTGGGAGGAGGAAGATGAAGTTATATAGATGTCCTCAATGCGAGGTGGTCATTAATGTTTAGAGATGTTCGGTGAGCGATAAAGTATCAGATAAATTTAGAGGTACAAAGAAGAAGAGACTTTGATCCTGAGTAAATGGAAGTCCTTATTGCTGATATCCAAATGAGAGAGGCGAGGGATGTGAAGAGTGGAGTCTACATGCACACAGACACCATCATTCCAAGCAATGTTGGAACGTCCAGTGTAGCATGGACAGTCCTCTACTCTCGAAGCTGCACTATGCATTCCAACTTAAAAGAGTTTAAATTTGTTGGTCTCAGAGAAAAGTAGTTTATATGGTTTGTGTCAAAGTTGAACTAAACCCCACGAATGTTCATAAATTTATTTAATGGGTTTGGGGTACCAATATTTTAGTCATCATTCTCAGTTTTAATTTGGCAGGTGAGGAAGAGATCACGACTCATGATTTGTAGATAATCACTACTTCAATCTCTGTAAGTAGCTTAGTTGGATGTCCCTGTTTGCAGGCGGGCTTTTCGAGATCCTATATTTGCTGGGGCTCCAGTCGAAAACTGGGAAATCAAAGGATGCAGGATTTTGTTGAATGGGAAGCCGTCCGTTACACACGGGCTAAACCTTTCTCTTCTCTGACAAACTCCGACGGGAAATCTTTTCTATCCATGTTTTCTGATAAATAGTGACAAACAATAAAAAGTACAGTGAGAAACAGTGCGCCAAGAGAACGGTATTTAACCAGACTGTGTGGTAAGCTTATGACCTAGAAAAGAAAATTGGAGTTGTGGTTTTTATCGTGACACCAGCACCACAGAGATCATCTTATTGTACCAATTCGAAGAGATCAGACTTCCTAGGCGTGTTACATTCACTACGACACGTCTATGATAATTCTAAAATATTAATCGAATATGTTTAACATCGGGATCGGCAGAATATTAAACTGATAATTGGAATACACCATAAGTTTTAGTCGGGTCTGACAATGGACATATGGAAGCTGATATTTAGTGTGTTTGATTAAGTATACGTGTTGGCGATAATCTACTAAATTACTGTGAAACCAATGTGTATTGGCTCAATACTATTTAAAAGCTGTGATTTCATAGTTACTCCACCTCTCATGCTTGATAAATAAGTAGGTTTCACACATAAATATTGCAATGTGTCTCAGGCACAGCAGTTATACTTCGTTTGCTTTCTAAATTCTTAAATCAATGTTTTCTATCGAATTTTATGCTCGTTAGTCAGCTTACATTTGGCAATAATTTACCTGTTAATCTCTCCATTTTCATATTTTACCACGTGTGGGAAAGACACATGGGTGTAAGTGGGAGACAGCGGGAGAAATAAACAGAGCGACACAAGAGAGAGGGGGGGGGGGAGAAAGAGAGAAGAATGAGTGATGAAAAGGAAAAAAAGAGAGGAGGAAGATGAGTGTCGTTTTATTAGACTTCACAAACTGGGAGGTTATATGTAGAGCTTTTGAAGGTTAAAACTAACAGTTAGTGGTGAGTTTGTCAGCAGACATATGTGTGTATGTGTGTATGTACGTATGTATGTATGTATGTATGTATGTATGTATGTATGTATGTATGTGTGTGTATGTGTGTATGTGTGTGTATGTATGTGTGTGTATGTGTGTGAGTATGTGTGTGTATGTATGTATGTGTGTATGTATGTATGTGTGTATGAATATATGTGTGTGTATGTATGTATGCATGTATGTATGTTCTTCTGGTTTTATAATTTCACAAATGTTTGCCAATAGAGAGAGAGTCGGTTTCTAACATAGACACAAGACTCTCTCATTGGAATTTACACATCAACTAGGTAGATATGTATGCATGTCTGCATGCATGCATGTGTAGATATGGATGTTATTGTATGTGTGGATGTGGATGTTTTGAGTTGTATGTGTGCATGTGTATATGCTTAGTATCTGTACATGTGTATATGCAGTTATTAGATGCAAAATGTTTGAAATGTTTTACATATTTTTACTGATCCAGTAATTGATTGTACTTGTAATTTCCTAACTAGTTGTGTTCTTTCTGTTCCTGTGAAGCCCAGCTTCTCAAGATTTGTATTGAGGCAGTTACTAACATATCCCAGTGCCCCAATAATCACACGCATAAATCTGAAGGTATAATCAGGGTGGAGTATCTGCAGATTTCTCATCAGTTCTGTATAAATATTCTCCTTTTTGCTAATCTTTGATATTATATTGGCATCTGCTGGACAGCTAACTTCCACTACTGTGCATGACTTCTTTTCCCTGTCCCATATCATAATATCTGGTCTGTTATGCCTGCATTTTATTGGGGTTTTTACTGGAACATTCCACCAGTACTCTTTCATATTATGTATATGTATGTCTTCCACATTGCTACGGATTGCATTGTACAGTGTTTTGGCCACTACATCATGCCTCATAGGTAGATAGTACCGCGATGACATCTTTGGACAGCTGCTTATGACATGGGTGATATCTTCGATGTTAATTCTGCAGAATCTGCTCTTGTTATCACATCTAGGTGTTTTGCCTGCATCCCTATCTCTTTTGTGAATCAGGTATTTCGTGTTGATTTCCTGTTCTTGAATTGCAAAAGTGGGAGCCAATATAGCGGTTGTTTGTCTAAGATAGACTACTTTCTTTATCTATATTACTCTCACTCTGGATCTTCCTGGCAACATATCCATGCATGATTTTTTGCTGATAAGCATGCAGTTTTTCATCCATGGATTCACTGCGATACTGCCGAGCGACTTCCCTGGGTGTGAGTTTTTGATTATCACATAGGGAATACCTCTCGAGGAGTTCCTTCCCAACTCTCATGATCTTATCTGTTTCATGCAGATAGACTTGCTCGAGAGACGGGCTCCTACGCTTTGAGGTTCGTAGATGCTGTCGGAGGGATATGATGCGACATTCAAATGCTGTCTGGACTGATGTTAGGCCTCTGCCTCCCTGCTTACGTTTCAAGTAAGGGCGGTCTATGTCACTGTTGATGTGGAAGTTTCCGGTGGTGTTTAGTATTTTTCGAGTTCTAACATCAATCGCTCGGATTTCGTCTATCGTCCAATTGAATATTCCAAAAGTTGGTGTTAGGACAGGTACAGCAAACATATTGTGAGCCACTGTTTTTGTTTTGCGCAGAGAGTTCCGATGACCATATCTTTCTTAATCGGCTGTAGTATTTCCTGGTTACGCGTTCCATTATATGATATGTTCTCATCTATCCCCAGGTATCTGTAGCAGTCCTCATCAGATATTGGTGAAACAGTTAGGCCATTGATACAAACGTTGCTAGATTGGGTTGTTGTTTTTCCCCGCTTTACAGTCATATATGAGCATTTATCTTGGCCAACTCCATTCCTATATCCTTTGAGAACGTTGTAACTAGGTCAAGATTTTTCTTCATCCCATTCATGTTCTTGGCATAGAGTTTCAGATCATCCACAAAGAAATTATGGGGTAGGTTCATATTTCTGTCCTCCTGTGAGCCAATGATGTATCCTTCACATTTCTTGAGCAGAAAGGACAAGGGGTTTAATGACAGGATGAATAATATCACAGAGAGACTGTCTCCCTGAAATATACTCCTGCGATATTTTATTTTATCAGTGAAAATAGAGTCCTCCTTCTCTGTCTTTAACTTTAGGATAGTAGCCCAAGAAGAAGACAGCTTCTCTATGGCTCTGATAAAATGTCTGGGACTTTAGCAAGTCGGAAGGCCTCTATCATCCAAGAGTGGGGAAGAGAATCGAAAGCTTTCCTGTAGTCCAGCCAGACTGTAGCCATATTCCTCCTATGTTGTCGCACCTCCGACATCGCAGTTTTGTTGATTAGGAGTTGTTCATCACATCCCCAAACCCCTTCCTTTCCAGCTGCTTGTTCTTCTGTGATGATGTTATTATTTTCACAGTGATCTTGGATGAATAGGTTCAGGCAGGCTGTATACATCTTATACATCAGGTTCTGGCATGCAATGGGTCGGTAGTTTTTTTGCCAGGTGGGTGTCTTTGTTCTTGGGGCCCAGTAATGTTTGTGCTAATGTAAACCATTCTGGTATAAGTGTATCTCCCTTAAGAACTTGTTGGTAGAGGTCGGTAAGATACCTCCGATAGAATATCAGTTTTTTGTACCAGTAATCGACAATCATGTCTCTTCCTGGTGTTTTCTTATCTTGGAGTTTTCCTATCACAGTCTCAAGGGTACCCTCACTTATTTCGTATGTTTTTGTTGTAGTGTAGGAGCAATAGTTCTTTTGGATTTCTTTTAGCCACACTGTATCTTGGTTGAAATTCTTCTTTTCACCCCATATTTTTCTCCAAAAGGAATCTATGTCTTTCTGGGATGGGACCTCAGTGACACATTATTTTTCCCTCTATAGACATCCTGTCCTAACACAAGTTATAAGATACATATAACTTAATATTCAGTCACTAAATTCCAGCTAGATACAGTAATGGTATATTCAATTCTTTGAAGTCACCTGTCATAATTTCATTCAACAACACCACCAGGTCCCTCCCTCTCTCTCTCTCTCTCTCTCTCTCTCTCTCTCTCTCTCTCTCTCTCTCGCTCTCTCACAACCACTATCTGCGTTTGTATTCCCATTTCAATCGTACCTTACTTTCAAAGAATTTTCCCATTATGCGCTGATTTGGTTACTTATAAAGGTACCCGAAAAAACCTGCGTATCTCGGGAACCCGTGGTCTGATTTACATGAAACTTGTCTTTTCACAAGTATTTTCACAAAGAAAATATCAAATCATTTTTCACTAATAGCTATCCAATCACTCCACTTCAAAATTCTTTTTTCTATATCTCTATGGATGCTTGACTGTTTGTTCTGAAAGATTTTTCTGCTTAAAAAGTTGCAATGTTAATGAAAAGCTGGTTTTATTTACAAAAATTTGAAAGAAATTATTCTTACTTGTCTTAGTGTTTCCTTTTCCTTTCATTTTCTGACGTCGGAATCAACAATTTCTCATATTTACGCTGTTACAGTTTGTTCAAAAGAATGCTTTTGATGACAACATTCTTAGTTGACTGGGTATCCTTCAGAAACACTCTGACATTTTTTTTCGTTTTCCGCGGCTAAGGTCTACATACAGTTGACCGTGTTGGAATACAGGACGTTCCAGATAAACCAAGACGTTTTCCATAGTTTGTCCTTGTGCTTTATGAACAGTCATAGCGAAGCACGATTGAACTGGGAATTGGCTTCGCTGCAAAGGGATAGCCTCACCTTCGGATAGATTAATTCTTATTCTAGGTATCATAACGATCTCATTTCTGAAAGCAGCAGTGTTGATTCTTGCTACTCTGAGATTGTCGGGCAGCTCTTCCACGATTATGCGCGTTCCATTACAAAGCCTTGGAGGATTCAAGTTTCTTATAAGAATGATTGGCGATCCTTTTTTCAATTCCAGGTTTTGTGGTGGCAGTCATGATAGTTCAACCGAATCAAGGAATTCAGTCGGGAAATGAGTGGCATTGGCACCATCACTCACAGAATTATAGGATCGGTACTCTTTTATGGTTCCAGGGAAGAGTCTGATACGGGTGGAATTGATGCTTCTCATCATTTCATTGAGATGTACTAAGATGCAATTGTTCGAAAACACTTCAGCTGGATTGTCGAATGAGGGGTAGATGAAATAAATACATTCTTCCATAATTGTTGCTTGGAGAACCATTTCTTTTGGCAAAATAATTTCCTCATTTTCATTTTTTTTAAATCTTATCTTCTCCAATATCCAATAGGAACTGTGAATAGTCTCCTGCTCCCCCACCCAATCGCATGTTTGTCTTCGACTGAAATCTTTTGAAGCTTCGCCATAAGTAGGATTTTTTAATGCAGGCGTTTTCCACGTCCGCTTCATTTCCCCTTTTCACTACCGGAAGAAGATGACGGAAATCGCACAGCAAATTGTCAAAATTCCACCGAATGCCTCATTGTTGTCGCATATGTCACGCAGAGTGAGGTCAACAGCTTCGAAGCTTTCCCTCCAAATCATAGGACACTCATCCCAAACAATCAGCCTTGTATGCTGGAAGAGGTTTGCCGTCTTTGAGTTTTTATCAATGTTGCACAGACCATTTTCTTTCACTACTATCGGTATTTTGAACCTAGAATGCACTGTTCTTCAACCAGTCATCAGTGTTGCGGCATTGCCAGATGGCGCAACAGCAATAGCCATGTCACCGTTTCCCTTGACTTTTGAAAGAATTAAGTTAATCAGGAATGTCTTTCCTGTTCCACCTGGAGCGTCAATGAAAATCAATGCAGATGTTTTCGTCTGTAAACTGTTACAAACGAAGTCGTACACGTGTTTTTGTTCACTATTCAATAGAGGCTCCGTCTCTTCTACAAATCGTCGCTGCTCTTTTCTGCTGTATTGCAATTCATGCAATAACTCCAAATTGCCAATATCCTGATTAGCAACAATATTATTTGGCCTTGGCAAGTTAAAGTCACTAAGACTTTTGCCCAGGTCGTTAAGTTTGTCTTCAAAATACAGAAGACATTGATCATAATGTTTCTCGCTAATCAAAAGGTTAGAGTTTCTGGTAGCCCTTTTTTTTCTATTTGAAGGTAATCCTCAGACAGCGAATGCTTAAATCGAACCCATAAAGCACTGGAATTGTTAATTTTCGTATTTGTGAGGAGCACGATGAATAGATCTCTCATGGCTTTGGGAAGCCTTGTTCGCTCAGCATCTTCCAGAGTCTGTTGCCAATGATCATCCGATTGAAGCAAACTTTTCTCTCTGCAGACGTCTTTGAATAATGGCAGGAGTTCTCCATCACACATTTTCAAAGAGTTGAAGGATACTGGCCCGTCGACGTGATGCAGAAGGAGTCTTAAATAATACAGGTCACCACTTCGTGGAGAAACAGTGTATACTCGTCCCAAAACGTTCGCCTCAAAAATCCCTGGATACTGCTCAACTGTTTTCCCCACCTTTCTCTTTTCCCATCTCTTATTACTCCAAGTGTAAAACTTTGGCACATCGGCATAATACAATGTTTTTGCAAACGGATCGCGATCGCAAAGATCCATGACCTCAGTCAGAGTCGTCTTAGCCATGTTATTGTTTACTTTAACAGCAGCATTGACCCGAAAGAAGATTTGATTTTCCTCAGGTAGATGAACTTGAAGGCGAACTACGGCCGGTTCTCTCTCATGAATTGGAAATACAAGTACCAAGGCAACAGTTTCTGAAGGACCGATATATCTTCCTGTTAAATACTGTATTATCTCATCTTCCCTGTTCACTCCAAACATTGCCTATCACTGCCCTTCATGGTATATTTGATAACGTATTTGATCGATTTCACGGAAGAGCACATCTCTACGTTTAGGAGGCAGTTGAACAGTTTTAATAGTTTTATATTGTAGGGAACCACCTATTCCGAAGTTATATTTCGTCTTCCCCTTCCTTCGTGGTACCCCTCAAATCCTCCCATTCCTGGAGACCGTCTTCTGTACACAGGATAAGAGTCCTCTCCACACAATGTATATTCATTGAAAGGCTTAGGGTACCGCTTACTGCACGTTCCATCTTTCCAACACGGCGAATTGTTAGAGCTTCAGCACCAATTCATGACCCTCTGGATCTTTGTTTGGATCTGGTATTTCGGCTTGAACAAATTTATCATATTCCTGCGGTCTGGGCTTGGAGGCTTCATTGAGCCATAGCAAACAGTGCACACGAGGAAGACCTCGCTTTTGATATTCGGCTGTCAGCACGTAAGCAATGCACTTGCCAAATAGGCCATCTACTCCAGTAAGATACTTTCTTAACAGTTTCCGCTTCAGGTCAAATACTCTGGCAATTAAATCTGGCCTGTCATGTGGCTTCTGATTCAGGAATAGGTTTTGCCGGATTTCAGGCCAGTTTGGATTGCATGTCATTGTGATGAAGAACGGATTGCCGTACTTCCGTATGTACATCATGGCATCCTGGCATCGCTCCATCATATATCTCGGTCCACCGACAAATGTGGAAGAGAGTATGATTCGCCTGCCAATATTGCTAAAATCGTCATCATCATTCAATGCCTCAGTAAGGCCCTTGTATGTTGTAGATCGCAATGATGTTTGATTCATTCGGATGTATTGCAGTCTATCTCCTTCAATCTTCGCATGTCAACCAAATATTGCTGAAATAAACGACCGCCTCTGAGAAGTTGGTTAAATTCATTCTCATGGTTCATTATTTGATAGGCATAGTAGCGCATTGGCGTCAACTTCTTGTTGTTGCTCATTAACAGCTCATGATGCCATCCGTCATCGCCAAAAGGAAAACATAGAACATATTGCAAACTGTCATAGGACCGATAGAACTCTGAGATTATTTGCAATTGTCCGCCTTTTTCTTTCAACACAATGTGCCGTGCTTTTGCTTGAAGTTCAGTGCTGTTTTGTATAATAACGACAACTTCGTTTGCAGTTTGTGCATTGAATCTTCTCTCATGTTCTCCTATCAGGATCAATAATAATCGAAGCTTCGGGAATATTTTTAATTTGTTATTTTGCCATTCGAAATGAAGCAACATAAGGGTTATATTGTCTGAGTATTATTTCCAATAATTCAACTATGTCGCGCTGAATGCCATCGTTATGGAGTATCCTGAGCCTCAAATCAACACTATCCTGAGGATCCAAGAAGTAAATTTGAAGAAATTGGGGTTGTTCGTTTGGATTAGGGGTTAAGGAACCGATGTAATGGTGAATTTGACCATGAATAACGATAGAAGGATTCCATCCACTCCTTGAGGAACGAACTTCTTCGGCCCCAAAAGATGTCATTTGGAACAGGCAGTTGTATTGTCTCAGGTTCTTCTTGAACTCGTTTGCCCTAGGTTGATCAGTACTAAATAAACTGTGAAGTTCCTGGGGTAAATGATGCAGATTCCCCAACCTGACTTTTCCATTCATACAGCAAAAGTTAACAGTTTCACCATTAACAGTTTCACCATTGCATGACAACAGACGCAGATCTTATTCATCTGTCCAACATCAGCAGAGAAATCACGTCGTTGAATTGTCCTTGCTCTATCTCTAATGGTTTATTGGCAAAGACGTTCAGTTCTCCGAGCGTCGATTCATGATCTCTCCTGCTTCTGTCTCTTTCCCTCTGTTCCGCCAGACGCTCAGCTCTCCGACCATCCGATTCATGATCTCTCCTGCTTCTGTCTCTTTCCCTCTGTTCCGCCAGACGCTCAGCTCTCCGACCATCCGATTCATGATCTCTCCTGCTTCTGTCTCTTTCCCTCTGTTCCGCCAGACGCTCAGCTATCCGACCATCCGATTCATGATCTCTCATGTTTCTGTCTCTTTCCCTCTGTTCCGCCAGACGCGCAGCCCTTGCTTTATCAGTGTCATCGATCCTTCTATTCGCAAGCCTGTCCCGATCTTGTTGGCGTTGACCACTATCTTGCTCACCTTCTTCAGCTCTCCTTAGCCGTGCTTTCTTTCCACTATCGATAGACCAGCCAGATGTTTTCTTTCTTCCTCGTCGAGGCATTATTTAAGAATCGAAAATCGTATTTATCTTAGAAAAAATTCCTATTACCTCAACAAATATTTTTTTTAAATCATCATTTAGAAATATTTCTAAATAATGAAAATATTGTCTGTTTAAACAACTCGTATTTTTCAAATCACATTCACTTAAAAAATACTTATTAATATTCTGTTTAAAGAAAGCTGAAATATATATACTCGGTGTACAAATAATTTGTATTTTTTAAGTCATTTTCACTTAAGAATATTTTTTAAATATGCCAAGAAATATTTTTTCCATCGTATTCATTTGAAAATAATTTGTTAAAAAATGAAGATATTGTCTATGTAAATAAAGCTATTTGTGAAATCAAATTCACTTTAAAATATTTCTAAATAATTGAAATATTCTTTTTAACAAAAGCAAAAATATAAACACCTACTGTTTAACACCAACTGGTATTTTTCAGTGATATTCACTTAATGCTATTCTGATAATTAAAATATTGTCTGTTTAAAGAAAGCTCAAATATAGATACTTGAAGTACAAACAACTTGTAGTTTTGAAATCATATTCACTGAGAAATCACTGAAAAATCTTTTTTTAATAATTATTAAAAATATTTCTCGAATGATGAAAATAGGTTATGTCGATTTACGTCAAACTTGTTTTATCCCCATTTCAGGGTTATATCACTTACAGGGCTATTTTTTCATTATGCACCGTTTTGGCTATTTACGAAGGTATTCTACACACACACACACACAAATATATATATATGTCTCTAACTTAAGTACTGTTACACACACATACACACACACACACACACACACACACACACATGTCTCTAAGTACATAAACACATGCACTGGCACACATACACTTACAGATACACACGATGACAGTAGAACTGTGAAAGAGAGAGAAAGAAATAACGTTATGGATAGGGGGAGAGTTAAAATAAATAAAAGTTAAGGACGTTGTCTCTTTCCCTATCTGTCATCCCCTCTCTCTTTCTCTCATCCCCTCACTCTCTCTCTTTCTCTCTCTCACCCTCACTCTCTCTTTCTCTCTTTCACCCCCTCTCTGTCTCAAACGGATTATTTCTTTGCCGAGGTTGACTTTGCCTTTCATCCTTACGGGGTCGATAAAATAAAGTACCAGTAATGCACTGGGTAATTGCTGGCCTTGTGCCTAAAGTAGAAACAATTATTTCTTTCGATATTCATTATAAAATAAGATAGATTGAATTTAGATAAATTCCATACTATTTTTGGAAAATTGAAAATATTGTCCATGTGCGATTTACGCCAAACTTGTTTTATTCAGAGTATTTTCTCATTATGCAAAGTTTTGACTATTTACGAAGTTTTGCAGGGTTATGTTAATTTCGAGGTATTTTCCCAGTATGCACCGTTGTGGCTATTTACGAAGGTACCCCCAAAACCCGCGAATCTTGGGAACCCGGGGTCAAATTTTCGCGAAACTTGTTTTATTCAATTTGTATTCCCATTTCAGAAGCAACTTGCTTTCAAAGTATTTACCCATTATGCGCCCTTTTAGCTGTATTACACAACAGACAAGCAAGCACGCAAGCAGGCACGCAAGATCAGAGTTTTAGTAGTATATAGATAGATGATGGTATTTTTGGTGGTGTTTTGTCCTTGTTAATATCCCTGCTATCACCAAGATAATGCTTCGCTGTCGTTGCTAAGGCATATAAACAGGCGTTGATTTGCTAAAATGTTGGGGTTTTTATTCGTCGTAAATATTCATCCCCTATTTCGTCAATAACACGTAATATTTCATTATTTTTATTATTATTAAATATTGTTGTTTTAATACGTTCAGCAAGAGAAATGTTTATACATGAATTAATTTCTCTCTGAAAGATTTCGTTGTGGGAAATTTTCAATTGTTTATACTTTTGATTATTATCATTATCGATAGTATTTTCCACAAAAGTCGAGGTAGACTCGGATGGTACACGTGGTGTCAAATTTCTTCGATTATTATTATTATCGATAGTGGATTGGACGGTGGATTGGCAGTATCGGTAGAGAGTCGGACACTATGCTTTGAAGCATAGAGTTACGTCCCTTTACGGTCTGAGTTCAAATCCAGCCGAGGTTAATTTTGCCTTTCATCCTTACGGGGTCGATAAAATAAAGTACCAGTAATACACTGGGTAATTGCTGGCCTTGTGCCAAAAGTAGAAACAATTATTATTATCGATAGTGTTTTCCCCAGCATTCGAGGTAGACTTAGATGGTTCATGTGGTGTCAAATTTCTTACAGGCATAGTTGTTTCAAGGCGCTGTTCGACCTGGCTGCTAGGAAGTCTAGTAGCATGGCGACCTGTAGCACATGTTGTTGATTCCTTGTTTGTTCTGGGGGACTTACAATTAATAATATTTATCTTATTTTTACGTTCAACAAACGTCGCTTGTTGGCGTAATTGTTTCGCTGTGAAGTGATTTAGCTCTGGGTGTATTTCGTCCCAGTGTAACTTCATTCTATTCATATAGCCAATGGAGGGATTGTTTTTTTGCCATTTTATAACAATTAAACAAATTATCATTAAGTTCGCAACTCCAAGAGAAATGCGATTATAATTTCGGTTTCTTCTGTAACTACAACTGAATAAATTTTGTTTACCTTTCTCGTTGTTGTTTTTCTTTGGCACTTCATTAATGTTGCTGATGTTGTTGTGCTCAGTCATGCTGTTTGTAGCAAATCATTGTTAAATGAATTATATATTTAGTCGGATATCTCTACGAATTCGAATAAAAGGTGTCTTCCGTGGATATAGTTAGAAGAATAACCAGTTATTCAATATGACTGGTAGTTGTGGCATTACTCTCGGAGATGGTACTCATCTTAAATTTGATGAATAGTCTCCGACGCCAAAATGTGCGACTGATCGCGTTGACTGACTATGTATGTATGAATGTGTGTATGTATGTATGTATGTATGTATGTATGTATGTATGTATGTATGTATGCATGTGTGTATGTATGTATATGTGTGTGTATGTATGTGTGTATGTATGTATGAGTGTTAGTGGGTCTAGCTAAGTACTATCCAAATCTTGCTTTCTTCTAACTTGTTCATAAATTTCAAATTCCACTCATTGTTTCTAAACACACATTCGATAGAATTGTTTATTTTACTGCATTTATTACATATAGTTCCTTGAGTGAACCTTAAATCCTCAAGCTGAACTAATAAAGCCTCCTGCAATCTCTTCATCCAAATAATTTGTTAAGCAACCTACTTTTTGAGTATATTGTTTTCAAGAAGTAATTAATTATGAAACAGGACTGATTTCTCTATAATATAACAATTTATTTAAGTAATAATAATAATTGTTTCTACTTTTGGCACAAGGCCAGCAATTACCAAGTTCATTATTGGTGCTTTATTTTATCGACCCCGTAAGGATGAAAGGCAAAGTTAACCTTGGCGGGATTTGAACTCAGACCATAAAGGACGGTAACTCTTTTTTATAAAGCATGGCGTCCGACCCTCTACCGATAGTGCCAATCCACCAATGTTATGAACAGATATGTATTTAACCCTTTAGCATTTTCATTACTCTACATTTACTATTGTATTTTCGTAGTAAAGGCTTTACCTCACATAATATCGAATCTATGAGATTTTGATATTTATTTTGAGAACAATTCCTTAACATCAGTATGAGTGGCCAGTTATGGTTGGTTTGAACAGAAAGAAGTGAGAAAATTCTGGCCGGATACAGCCGGTTTAAATGCTAAAGGGTTAAGCATTAAAATAGATATGAGAAAATTGATTAAATGTCAATTGACAAATACCTACAAGATAATATAGATGTAAAGAGATCTTTCAGAGCTATGTTCCTCCAACATATTGAGACTTCTGATGGTCACGAAAAATGCTATTATTGACATTTGTATGAAGTGCTTTTGTCTGTGGTTGCAATTCAAACAATATCAGCTTTACATGGCACAGAGCAGTAGAGAAACTTTGCAAACTGGTTACTTCAAATTGGAAATGGAACTGCTTCAATAAGAAACCAGTCGTTTACTAATGGTGATATAGATACTTGATATGACCAGTGTGTTAAAGGATCAATAGTTGATTATATATTCAATCATACAACACAGAGACAGACAAACTATCGTTTGTCATTCTCTCAAGACAAATCACAAACTATCTTGCAATAAAAAGACATGCTGTTTTGGGGTAATTCTCAACAATACTTCAGCAGAGGTAAATTCATAGGTAGTGACTATCTGGAATCTGTATGCCATACTTTGAGACTTCTGAGGTTATTCACTCCCTCAAGACTGTCACCACTGAAGCAGTTCTGATGTTTTTGCATTCTAAATCTTCATAAAGCCTGTATTGAAGCTTTGATAATAAATGGTACATTCACTAAATGACAAAACTTGTCATCTAACTAATGTATCCAAAAATTGGAATGGCACCAAGTGACTCAAATTTACCATTTAAAATAGAAAGGATCCAATTTCCACTCAAGTTCAATGACTACAATGTACAAGGGAAAACTTTCAATAAAGTAGAAAGATATTTTCTGCAGCCAGTGTTCGGCCACAGACAATTATATGTATCTTTTTCTAGAATCGAAAATTATTGGATATTTGGAGTTAAAGTTACGTAGATGAACAAGCAAGAAAAACAACAAGGAAAGATTGTAATGAAAAACATTGTGTACAGTGATGTTTTCAACTAAATATTTTATACAGTGAGCTCCTGAGCTAAACACTAGAATGTTCTAATTTTATTAATTTATCTTCTAATATTGTTGTTAAATTTATATCTGCTGAAGTAGCCATGATACATAATCTTACTAACACTATGTTACCTAAATCCTAATTTTTCGACACTCCCAGTTTATAATCATAAATCTGCAACATAATGAAACATTGTCATACTACAAGTGTTTAAAGACCATTGAGCAATATTTGTTTATCTAGTTGTTAGCATATATGCATCTGTTTATGTGTTGTGTACTTAATGGGGCAAGAATAGGATGACAAATTATTGGAAATTAGTTGCTAAGTCTAAGTTGGAAACCTTTTTCTCACAGTAGAGAAAGGAAACATTTCAAGATGTTTACTTGTTAGAATTATAATGCTCAGTTGTATCATAAAAAAATCAATATTGAACACAAAGGGATTTTAGAGAACTATGATCAAAGTTTTCATTTGTTTAGGCATAAATACAAAGTATGTTTATATATATAGTTTTTTGCTTTTCAGTTTTTAACTGTTATTAACTGTAACAATGGTACAAAGTAATTTTGTAATATTTTTTGAGAAAAATAACCTTCCTAATTTACCATTACTAATTGCTTCTCTTTTCTAAACTTGTCATATTGTGTTTGTGATTTTCATTTAATGCTTAATTTTAATTGTTGCTGCTCAACTAATAAGTGTTTCTAATGTTTGTGTTTTTGTGAGTATTTAATTAACTTTTGCGAAATGATTTGGCCTATAACTTGAATGATATTGAACTTTCTAGCGGAACTACAAACTAGACACAGCTGGTCATTTACTGCTTTGATCAGCAGTGGTAAGTAACGTCGCCAACTACTCTCTACACATTGTAACTAATCATCCATTTTCGTCATTGCCTAGACATTTTTATTTTATTATGTAAGACACTGAAGTTTTTAATTTGAGTTTGTAAGTCAATATTCAGAGTGTCATCTTTTCTTCTGCTCATCCTGTCTCCTCCAATATTCTATTTTATTGTAAAGATTGCTGTAATAGTTAGTGTCATGGTTATTATTGTAAGTTTTCTCCTTCCCTATTCTTATTGCTAAAACTCCAATCCCTATATGGGTCATATATACCTGTGTATAGACTCACTGTAATTAAATAGAAGCACTAGCATTGGTATAGACTAGAGTATGATATGACTGACAATAAAATGAAACTGAAAGGAAGTGAAAATTAACAGTAAAATGTGAATGTCAGGAAGTCAGATCATCTCTGATGGTTGGTCAGTGTATAGCAATTGAAACAAATTTCAGATTGTGTTTACATTTATGACACCATTGTTCAGAGCTTTGTACACTTCAACAATTCCAACAACTTACATAGAATATTAAAAATACATGATAACAGACAAAGAAAAAGGTCAAAATTAACAACAATCATTAATAAATTATTCAGAATTTATTGAAAATTTCAGGTACCTTTCAGTTTTATTGTTTCATTTTACTGTCAGCCATATAGACTTTAGTTTATACCAGTGCCACTTATAACGTTTTAATAGTTCTATTTTAATTAATTTAAAAAATGTTTAGAAAATTTAAGAAATAAATATTCACTGACAAATTTGAGACCAAATAAAAATTGAAAGGTAGGCTTAGGTATGTTTCATACATCAACATTTTGCTAAGTTAGTTAAGTCACACAGATTTTAATTATCATATTATCCATTGTGTTGGCCATTTCTGAAACAAAGAAACTTGAATAAAAAGAATAAAAAATTAAAATCATTTAATGGGACAGTCTCTATAAATGAACAATCATAATAAATCGGCATTTATTGCAGCATCACCATCATTTACCATTGGATTTCCTTGCTAGCAAGATTTGGATAGTACTTAGCTAGAACCACTAGCACACATACATGTATGTCATCACATGGTACCATGGGCCCAGCACTATGTGTCAATAATTGTCACAAGTGTAGTGTTTGTACCAGAGTTTTCAAGTCGCTGGCTGGACTAAAAAGTCACACTCGTTCAGCGCATTGGTAGGGGTTCTCCTACATGGATATAAAGTAGTGGCCGTACTCGAAAACGAGTTGGCAGCCACCATGTATGTATGTATGTATGTATGTATGTATGTATGTATGTATGTATGTATGTATGTATGTATGTCACTCTTGAGTGCTACTGGTAACATGTAACCCAGTAAAACCTGTCGCATGGTCGGATCGTCGGCAACTAAACCGGCAACTCCACCAAGTTTACTTGGTGAGGAGGGTGATTTTGGACACCCTGCAGGACAAAAAACAAAACCTGACAAAAGGCTGAAGAACTCACAAATGTGTAAGTATGTATATACACATGTACATATGTTTGTATATGTATATGTGTATATACATGGGTGCATGTGTGTGTATATGCGCAGGGACATAGAAAAAGTCGGTCTGGACACCCGATCGCGCGGTTAAACCACTGGGAGTGAAGGACCCCTAGCCTTTGTCAGGGCATTCTTCTAGGAGAAGGCAACTCGTGAAACTGGGATAACTCCGATATAAAACCTGCGGCTCAGTAGTTACCGATGATGTTGATCTTTTCTTCTTTTCGGGTTATAGCTACTGTCGCTCAGAGAGTGGGGTTGGCTCAGTGGGATTCTTCACTTTAAAAAATATCTTCACGCACAGGCATTGCACGATAGAATTTATTAATAACTATTAATAATGGTATATCGTGCAATGGCCAAACTCGATAACGAGGGGGCAGACATCATCAGGTATGTATGTATGTATGTATGTATGTATGTATGTATGTATGTATGTATGTATGTATGTATGTATGTATGTGTGAATGTATGTGTGTGAATGTATGTATGCATTTATGTATGTATATATGTGTGTCTATATGTATGTTTTTGTCTACCTGCTTGTCTACCTGCTTGTCTGTCTGTCTGTCTGTCTGTCTGTCTGTCTGTCTGCCTGACTCTGCGAGTCTGTCCGTCTGTCTGACTGTCTGTATGTATGTCAAAACCTTTTTTTTTGTCATATTACTTTGGCAACTACAGTTCAAACAATTAAATCTTTCGGCGTTTTTAGCGGCGACCATCCAGTCTTTACTTACTGTCATATTGCTTAGAAGTTCCATTCGAGATATTTACAACTGTTTTATTGAACAGCTCGTGGACTACATGAAAGCTCATTTGATAGTCTCAAGCACTCCGTCGGTTACGACGACGAGTGTTCCAGTTTATCCTATCAACGGAACAGTTTGCTCGTGAAATTAACGTGCAAGTGTCTGAGCATTCCACAGACTCAGCATTCCCTGTAGTTCACAGGGAGATTCAGTGTGACACAGAATGTGGCAAGATCTTTCGAATTACAGGTATAACTCATTTTGTCCAGCTGAGTGGACTGGAGCAACGTGAAATAAAGTGTCTACGTGAAAACTACTTTGTTAGTTAATGTTACTCCGCAGATTGTAACGGAGCTGTTACTTGCTGTACGACAGGGAGATATTGTATTGAGTGAAGATTGAGATAGTAGTCGCAGAAAGCTGGGTGTCACGGCGTATGCAGTTCACTGCTAACAGGGTTTAACAAATATGAAATACAAGTGTACAGTGCTCTAACACTTATACCGACGGTAGCTGTGATGTAATTACAGCTTAAATTGCTCACAGCTAGACTAAATATATATTGTATAAGACTCAATATACGCCTTTAAATACCTTAGGTAGGTGATATCTTGAACCTTGTGCTGGGTATGCTTTATACAGGGCTATGCTTTATACAGGGCTATGCTTTATACAGGGCTATGCTTTATACAGAGGTCATGATCTAACATAATCGAAAGTTTGATTCGAACTCGGAAGCTCCTCAGGGAGGTGCTTATCCCGGTTTCCGTGGCATGAAGCGACTGAAAGTACAAAACTCACCCCTGGACAAGACGCCAGTCTATCGCAGGGTTAAACTCCTAGTTATTGCTGGTACTCATTGTTAGCTGTGTATACTGGAGAAACGTGAAATGAAGTGTTTTGCTCAAGAAAACAACACACAACATGGTCCAGGAATTAAACCCACAACATTATGATCGTAAGTCCAACACCATTACCACTAGGCCACGCGTCTCCACAGAAGTCATTTAGCTTGATAAAATATGCAGGTTCTGATGTGGAAAGAATTTCGCTAATGTGGAAATGCAATTTGGGGCGGAAAGAAAAGTGGGAATTATTGTCTGTGAGCTAATTAAAATGTTCTCATTGCCACCACAAAATATTAGCTACTTTGAAGAACATGATTATCATTTAAACAGTTATGTTAAATTCGTTGTTGAAACAAAATTATGATAAAAGGAGAAAATTCTAACTTTGAGCTTCAATATGTGTCATGTAAAGGCAGCGAATTGACAGAGTCGTTAGAACGTTGGATAGAATGTTTTATGGTATTTATTCCGACTCTCTGATCTCTGAGTTCAAATCCCGCCGAGGTCAACTTTGCCTTTCATCCTTTTGAGGTCGATAAAATAAGTACTAGTCTAGTACTGGGGTCGATTCTTCCTCTCTGGAAGAAATCTGCTGTACTCAGGCCTGGAGAGGGATAGGCTCCGCCAGACTTAACATGCCTAAGAAACGCCGTATGTCAATATAGCGCCCCTAGGACTCTATCAGGAGTTACAGAACCTTACCAAACTACCATGTGTCATGTATATGATTAGAATAGGGCGATGGTGCTTTGAGAATCTAAAACAGAAGTTGAGATGAAACAGTACAATTTAAGTTTTGATGTATAAATACTATCGTGTTTAATAGGTGTATACATAAATCGTATGTTCTGTGTGTGTACTGGGTATGTGTTCAGATCATGTGTTAGTTGTATGATAGACTGCATGTATTGGTTGTGTAAGATGAACAGTTGGGAACATGAACAAGGAAAAAGATTTACTGTTGAATATGGTTTAAAATGTACGAATTTTAGGATAATAGCCTTGTGCAAATGAAGTTGAGCTGGAGGAATTTTGGACATTGAAATATCAGAGCTAGAGTTTACAGATGGATCACCTTAACCAATTGAGTAAATGGGAAACTTGTGTGTCCAGGAAGCTAGAGAAGAGATAGAAAAAGAACATCTGAGAGATAGAGAGATAGCTAAAGTAAAAGAGAACGTGTATGAGTGTGAAAAAGAGAAAGAGAGGTGGGAAGGGGGGGGGGTAAAGTTGAAGGTCTTTATTTTCAAGTATAAGGTTAATTAAATAAATTTTATACGGAAAGTATATCCGAAATATTTAAGGTTGGTGGATAAACCAAGGTTCTATATTTGTATATTTGTATATTTGTGAGGAGAAACAAGCAGGACTGGTGCATTTGTTGGAGGTGGTGGCCAGACACAATGTAATCGATGTGGATACATCAAATGTTGAAAAGAAGTCATCGTTAGTAGCGAGGATAATGCAACATTTTTATATCAATATATAATTTATAGCGTTATTTGATGATTTACACAAACTAAACATATTTTGATAGAAAACTTGAACTCCACCAAATTACAGTTGGTGGGAAACATTAAATAAAGTCTAATTAATTACATGATTTACTTGTTTCTGTCTTATCTAAATATCACAGCTGAAGATTAAGCTCTCTGTGTGATCGTCACGATTATGTTCATATAGGGATTAGATCTAATAACTCTGAGCTTATGTAATCTTCTGTGTCGGCTTTTACTGTTAGTGACTGTTCTCGTCCAGAACAGAAACCTCTTACATGACCACCTCGTGCCACACAGACCAAGGTCATAAAACTAAGGTCAGACGTGCTGTGAACTGGTCCACCTTAAATGGGACAAACACGAGACAGTAATTAGTTGTGATTATTTTATTAATTGTTTTGGCTATTGTAATAGCCAGTCGATGGTTTTTAGAGTTTTTCATGAACCAAAAATTAAATGATTTACACAGACACATACGCACACACATACACACACTCTGTCCCAGAGAAATATATTAACATCTTCAGGTCGATGTACCGACATTTCAGGTGCTGCGTTAGGAAAAAGGACGGAAACACGGAAATGTTTGACACCTTGACGGGTGTTCGACAAGGCTGCATCCTTTCGCCTTTCCTTTTCCTCATTGTCATCGATTTCATCATGAAGAAGACAATGAGTGACCCTCGTTTTGGCATCAGTTGGGATGGAAGGAGATTAAGCGACCTGGACTTTGCCAATGACATCGCAGTGATAGGCCATTCCCGAGAAGACCTGCAAGAGATGACAAACGTTCTAAATGACAATGCAGAGAAAGTTGGCCTGCGCATCAGTTGTGAAAAAACCAAGACCATGTCGACAGGTGACCCTCCAAATCCTCCCATCATGGTTGGTCAGCGTAACATTGAATGTGTAAACCACTTCCAATACCTTGGCAGCAACATCTCTGACGATGGGGATGCTGAGGTGGATGTGCGCACAAGGCTGGGAAAAGCAGTGGCGGTCTTCCAGCGACTCCGTCCGGTATGGTCCAGGTGTTCCATCGGCAACGCCGTCAAATTCCGTGTTTACATGTTCATTGTAGTACCAACATCGATATATGCCTGTGAGACATGGAAGAGTACGAAAAGTGTATGTAACAAGCTTGATGTATTCCACCGTCGTTGCATTCGGACCATATTGAAAATGTCATGGAGAGACCAAGTTAGCAGCGAGGAAGTGATGAGGAGGTCAGGATTGGAGAGGTTAAGAGACATTGTCCGGAAAAGGAGACGGCGGTTCGCGGGCCACATCCTTCGTTTGCCGGCAGATCGACCTGCTCATATTGCCATGGATTGGGTACCAGAAGGTGGCAGGAGAGAACGGGGAAGACCACGAAAAACATGGCGGAACACATTCAGGGAGGACCTGCGGGAGATGGGAATTACCTGGAGAGGTGCTAGAAGGGCCGCCAGTGACAGGATCAAGTGGGGGAAGCTCGTCGCCCAATGTTCCACAAGGGACTGGAGGAACTAAGACTAATATATATATATATATATATATATATATATATATATATATATATATATATATATATGTGTGTGTGTGTGTGTGTGTGTGTGTGTGTGTGTGTGTGTGTGTGTGTGTAAAATGTAAACAGATATAAAAAAACAAACGACACAGTACATTTAAGAAATATATTAGTTCAACGCTTGAAATAACAGGAAAAGGTTCTTAACGTTTTCGACACTAGTCTTTCATCAAAAGATAGAATTAGGAATAAAAGATAAAATAGAAAGATAAAGAGTGAGAAGAGGATGGAACGGTAAAAAAATGAGAGGAAAAAAAAAACACGTGCGTATTCAGTCAGCTTTTATTTTGCAGGTACATTCACAGATGTGACGCTTGAATTGCACCTCAATTGCTGCTGGATTTGTGCAGGCACTGCACTTGAGTCCCGCTTATGAAGTGAACGCTTCATAATAGCATGCTCCACTAGCTTTTTCTCAAAGACATCACATCCATATTTGATGATCTTTCTCCACGATGTACGGCCTTCAGCCAGTCTCTCCCAGTTCTCCATATCAATCTTCAGAGCTTTAAGATTGTGTTTTATGACATCCTTAAACCTCTTCTTTGGTTTATACTGTGACATTTATCCTCTCGTCAGCTCCCCATAAAATAATTGTTTAGGCAGCCTTCCATCTTCCATCCTGACCATATGACCAGCCCAACGCCTCTGGTTCATAATAACCCTCCTCTCAATACTGGTGTTACACGCTTTCTCAAATACCGCAGCATCAGATGTGTAAGAGGACCACTTGATGTTCAGGATGCGTCGGATACAATGCTGATGAAATCTTTCTAACTGCCTGATATAATGTCTGTAAGGTGTCAGCGTTTTGCATCTGTATAGCAGGGATGTAAGAACACAGGCCTCATACACAGAAAGCTTTGGGTTTTTCGTTATACCCCGATTTGACCAGACCCGCTTCTTAAGCTTCCTAAAGGCAAGACTTGTTTTCGCAATCCTGTGATCTATTTCAGCATCGAGTGTACCATCCCTACTAAGTGTACTTCCGAGATACACAAAGCTGTCCACCACCTCAAGTCTTTTTCCTCTTACGAAAACGTCTGGCACTTTCCCAACTGGTTCAGTGTACATGACCTTTGTCTTTTTTATACTAATATTTAGCTCAAACACAGTGTCCAATATCAACTGCCTGCCCTCTACTGTGAGAGCCAAAGTTGCATCATCAGCATACGGGAACTCCCTAACAAGAGTGCTAAATGTTTTGGACTTGTTGTTAAACCGTCTTAGATTAAATACTTTGCAGGAGGTTCTAATTCGCAAGTACACACCGATTTCGAAGTATTGGAAGGCATATGTCAGCAGCACAGTAGATGGCGAAAGTAGATGGCGAAAGTAGATGGCGAACAGAGTGGGTGCAAGTATGTCACCTTGTTTAACACCGCTTTCCACTGAAATTGGCTCTGAAAGTGTTCCGTTGAAGTTCACTTTTGCCTTCATATTTTGATGGAGTTTTCTGAATATTCCAACAAACTCATGAGGGCATCCAAGTTTCCTCAATATGACCCACAATGCACTACGATTAACAATATCAAAGGCTTTGGTAAGTCCACAAATACTTGGTATAGTGGCACTTGCTGCTCAACACACTTCTCCATAAGTTGATGGGCTGAGAAAATCATGTCCATAGTACCCCACGAAACCTTGAACCCACACTGGGTTTCAGTGATTGTACCAGGGAAGATCCATTTTATTAAACGATTAGCAAGACCTTAGATAAGACTTTTCTTACCAATTCAAACAGACTTATATCATAATAATCACCACATTCCGACTTAGAGCCCTTGCCCTTGTAAATAAAGAGCAAAATTGTAGTTACGCAGTATAACGGTACATGCTCACCACGCCATACAGATAAGACTAGCACATGAATGGCCATGGCGACATTGTCTCCTGCAAAGCAAATCAGCTCAACAGGTATTCCATCTAAACTTGGAGCTTTCTCTGTGATTCTCTTTGATAGTTGACTTTATTTCATCAAAGGTTGGATCATTCATCATCTCTGCTACAGCCTCGCTTTGCAGCAGTCCATTAATAATTTCCTCATCAACTTCAGATGGGTTGTCAAACAGACCTTTAAAATGTTCAGTCCACTGGCTCATGATACCTGCTGGATTTTTGACGAGGAGGTTCCTATCTTTTAATTTCACTGATGCCAATTTTGAGGGCTGTGGACCCAAAACTTGCCTTATTGTGCTGTATAA
>OZ024740.1:306014681-306017181 GCA_964016885.1 Eledone cirrhosa | reverse complement strand
ATTTGTGAGGTCCTAGTAATAGTTGTATTTGTGAGGTCCTAGTAAAAGTTGTATTGTGAGGTCCTAGTAATAGTTGTATGTGTGAGGTCCTAGTAATAGTTGTATTTGTGAGGTCCTAGTAATAGTTGTATTTGTGAGGTCCTAGTAATAGTTGTATTTGTGAGGTCCTAGTAATAGTTGTATTTGTGAGGTCCTAGTAATAGTTGTATTGTGAGGTCCTAGTAATAGTTGTATTGTGAGGTCCTAGTAATAGTTGTATTGTGAGGTCCTAGTAATAGTTGTATTTGTTATAAGTGTTGATATTTTCATTCTGAAAGAATTGTGAACAATTTTTAATATTATTTATATAACTGTGAATAAGGAAATGTGAAAATAAGGAAATGTGAACATGTACGCGTGCACACACACACACACACACACACACACACACACACACACACACACACACACACACACACACACACACACACACACACACACACACACACGCACACACACGCACACACACATACGCACACACACACTAGTTTGTCAGTATTGGAATTTTCATATGTTTATTTGAGAACAGAGACCCCCCCTCCCCATATATTGCCAGAAAGACTAATCCCCCCACAGAAGAAACAGAGCAATTAGTTAATATTGAAATATCATTCTGTTACAGTAAGGAAGAGAGGTCCCATATTTCAGCAGAAGTTGTAATATATTTGGACGTTTATGCCTTTTCTAAACACATTGGTGATATAAGTGAAACTTCTATTAATCGAAAATGGAAAGCTAGTTCGCAATCTCAACTTATCACTTGCTATTAATATTAACTTTTAACGTCTTGTACCAAATGAAATCGCATTAACAAACCATTCTTGTAAAGTAATCTCGGGTCCGAAATAATAGGGGGAGGGGTGGAATAAGCGAGGGTGTGTTGGACATTTGTTATAAGCAGGGGGGAGGGTAAACGGGAGGGGCTTGTGAAATCAGTAATTTTATAGTGTATGTTCGTAAATATGGGATTTCTTGTAATGTTCTTTTTTTGTCAAATAAAATGTTTTTTTAAATGTAAAATAAAATTATTAGATTCCCCAGCGACTGTATCAATATGAATCACAATAAAATTTCACTGAAGATAGATTAGCAAAACTTAATAAGCGGGAGTGGAATCTGAAAAAATAATAAGCGGGGTGGGGATAGGGACATTATGAAGACCTAAGAATATATAACTGCACTATGACTGCATCACATTAAAAATTAAAGTTTTTACTTTAATATTACACATTTTCACGATAATCTTCTGTTCACGGAAAGAGAATTGTCATGGCTCCTTAGCTTAATGGTTAAAGCGTCTAGCCGGTATCTTGGAGATATAGGGTTCATTTCTTCAGCCTATTTTATAAACCGTCTTTCTGCGCTTGAGTACTTTCTTTATACTTATATATATATATATATATTTCGTTTCTGAATTTGTTTAGCAAAATTCTTTATCTGAAAACGTGTGTTGAAACCGATATTGTTATACTTTGGGAGGGTCATGTTGCCAATAAGAAACTGGTGCGTGTGTTTCTTATTGGCAACATGACCCTCCCAAAGTATAACAATATATATATATATATATATATATATAGCTTCGTACTTACATGCGCACACGTGCTCAAGTATACCTCTTTTTACAACACGGTTTTTTTTCCATTTCAGGTAGACACGCAGCATCATCCACTTTTCTAAAAAAACAAATTATACACAAAACGCCAGCACAAGCAGTTTTCCAAGAGATGTCAACATGAATGGACTTATTATTTTTATCTAAAGACATTTTTTCCAATTCCATCCCGCCCGTCCCCTTAATCTATTTTATTTCTCATTCTTTCTTCTGATGAAGGACTAGCGTCCGAAATGTTAAGACCCTCTTCCTGCTATATCAAGCGTTAACCTAATATATACCTTCCATATACTGTACCGATTGTGTTGTTATTTCTGTTTACCTTTTACACACACACACACACACACACACACACATATATATATATATATATATATATATATATATTCTCAGTGCTTCAAAAGCCGATCATTCGACTTCGTACATAATATGAATATATGTTAACATAATCATATATTTATATAATAGTCGTTAGATTGCATACAATACAGGGCGAATGTGCAAAAAGAAAAGTGAAAACCTTAAGATGCTTAGAAGATGAACGATGTCTAACTAATATGGTGATCTGAGTGAAAAGGAGAGATAACAGTAAGGACGGAAGGTGGAAGACGCCTGGGTAATATGATATCCAATGAGAGAATGAGCGCTAACAGCGACCGACGGAAGTAATGAGAGAGCAAGACTCTGTCAACAGACGCGAGCGAAATTTGCCAGAGTTCTGAAAAGTTGCCACTTTTAAGATGGTTATATAGAGTGAGAGAAGAAATCGGAAAGAAGGACAGAGAATTCGTGTGGTTAAAAGCAAAAGAACAAATTATGAGAGTGCTAGACAGCGTTGTATTTTATCGA
>OZ024740.1:305999681-306004681 GCA_964016885.1 Eledone cirrhosa | reverse complement strand
GACATATATGTGCAATGGTGAAATAGACATGGGTTTTGTCACATGTAATGTATCGGCTATTCTTGAAAAACTAACAACTGAACCATGACGGGAGAACAGAACCGGAAAAATAGGAAGGAAAAGATTCCTCCTCCTCCTCTTCCTCCTCCTCCTCATCATCATCATCATCTTCATCATCATCACCATCGTCGTCGTCATCATCATCATCATCATCATTCTTTTCTTCTTTGTTGCCTTTCATCCTTACGGGGTCGATAAAATAAAGTACCAGTAATGCACTGGGTAATTGCTGGCCTTGTGCCTATAGTAAAAACAATTATTATTATTATTATTATTATTATTATTATTATTATTATTATTATTATTATTATTATTTGATATATAAATAAATAAATAATAGTTGTTTCTGTAAGTTTTGTTCTTTTAGTTTACACACCCATATTCACCCCATATACATATATATGGGGGTGAGTGTATATATATATATATATATATATATATATATATATATATATATATATATACATATATATAAAGAACGATTTGTTATGTCTTCATTACGTTTATTGAGTAATGACGTGCGTTTCGCTATTGATCAACTCAAGGTTCGATCTGTATCGATCTAGCCTGATTCTATATAGTTGAAAATGAACGAACAAAACTCAGGAGACAATATTGCACGCAGTTATATAGGTATATGGTGGGGCCGATAAAGTTGTTAGAACTCAATGTGGCATTGTAGAGATTGTTTCAGCGATATCAGGTGGGTGGTATAGTTTTTGTGGTAGGTGTTCATCGTGCAAGGGTTCCTCGAAGAATCTGCTCAAGTTACAGAGTCATATATATATATATATATATATATATATATATACCAAGATATTAAATAAATGGAAATTATATTTATAAAACCATATTTATTTTATTATATATATTTCAAGGGCAACGAAGTTATAAACATTTATGTTTGTCGGAATTCCAACAAATTAAATACAACTTCTACACACACACACACACATATATATATTAATATCGTATATCTACTCCAAAAACTTGTCGAGTGCTTTATATCAGTTATAAAATATTTACTTGTTGTATCCCAACAATTTTAAATAGAACTTTTGCATATATTACCGTACAGTCAAGCTCAGACTTTCTTCATTGCACTGTCAATATTCCACTTTTAATTAATTAAAATTACGGCGTTGTCTCCCCCTGCCTTTCTTAACCAGAATTCACAATTAAAATAATTATTATTTCTCTTTGCCAAGGATGTATTCTTACTTCTTCTTCTTTGATTACTTACTCCTGTAAGGGACGTGGGGAGGTGGGTGGGTGGGTGGGGGGGGGGGGGGGGGGGGGGTGTCTTCAAACACTCCTTCCGTCAGGTCCTGTTAGAATCAACCGTTTCCAACTGATCCGGCCGGCTCTTCAAGCGGGAGTAGCCCAGCTCATGGATGTTACATTAACTAATTTTATGTAATATTAACTAATTAAAATATCTTGATTCACTACATTATATATGTCAGTACTAACTTTACCATTTGCCTTTTCTCCAAAGTCTATATGTATTTTTTCCTTAGTCTTACACCAAACCTACTCATGGATTAGCCAACTATCCAGTTAGTAGACCAGCCGGCCGTACAACCATACCAATCAACTTACCAACCAACCAATCAGCTTTCCAGTCTACTCATCAACCAGCCGACTAGTCCAGGTATACAATTCGCTGTGATGTTGCCCGTGTGTGTAAAGACAAACCCAGCTGTATTTGCACGTTGTTTATTGGTGCTAGGGTCCGACCATAGCCAATTGAAACACAAAGTTACGTTAACTACTACTACTACTACTACTACTACTACTACTACTACTACTACTACTACTGTTGCTGCTACTACTACTACTACTACTGTTGCTGCTACTACTGCTGCTGCTACTACTACTACTGCTACTGCTGCTGCTACTACTGATGATGCTGCTGCTGTTACTACTGCTGCTACTGCTGCTGCTGTTGCTGCTACTACTACTACTACTACTATTACTACTACTACTATTGCTGCTACTAGTACTACTACTACTACTGCTGATGCTGCTGCTGATATTACTACTGCTGCTACTGCTGCTGCTACTACTACTACTACTACTACTACTACTACTACTACTGCTGCTGCTGCTATTGCTACCACAACCACCTCTAGAGTCGTTAGAACGTCGGATAGAATACTTTGCAGTATTTGTTCCGGATTTCTGCTCTCTGAGGTCAAATCCCGCCGACGTCACCTTTGCCTTCCATCCACTAATTCTTGCACATTTTTATTCACTGATGTAAAAGACTGAGGGTTGACATTAAGCCAGTTGAAGTTTAGATTTGGTGAAGCCTCACTTGTAATGCTTGAAAGTCGCTCGTTAAAAATTACACCAGAAAGTCTTACATATATGCATTATATATAGGGCGGTTCAAATCCCGCCGAGGTTGACTTTGCCTTTCATCCTTACGGGGTTGATAAAATAAAGTACCAGTAATGCACTGGGTAATTGCTGGCCTTGTGCCTAAAGTAGAAACAATTATATATAGGGCGGTTCAAATCCCGCCGAGGTTGACTTTGCCTTTCATCCTTACGGGGTCGATAAAATAAAGTACCAGTAATACACTGGGTAATTGCTGGCCTTGTCCCTAAAAGTAGAAACAATTATATATATATATATATATATATATATATATATCACGATAAATTAACGGAGGCATAGGCCGTCGTTATTCCCTGTAAATAATTGTTTCTACTTTAGGCACAAGGCCAGCAATTATCCCAGTGTATTACTGGTACTTTATTTTATCGACCCCGTAAGGATGAAAGGCAAAGTCAACCTCGGCGGGATTTGAACTCAGATGGTAAAGGGACGTAACCACGCTGGAAAGCATGGCGTCCGACCCTCTACCGATACTGCCAATCCACCTCCCTGTAAATAATGTGCTCAAAGGGGAAGAGATCCTGAGCCCTTTAAAATATAATATGTTGAGAAGGCAACACACCAGAGAGATATATATAGTGCGTTATCAATAATACAGGAAAAAAACCACCAGTGTATGGAATCTATATACTGGTGGTTTTTTTCCCTGTATTATTGATAACGCACTATATATCTCTCTCTGGTGTGTTGCCTTCTCAACATATTATATATATATATATATATATATATATATATATATATATATATTGAGTATATGTTGGTTGTATACCAACACCTTAGTATGCAGGCTGGAGCACTCGACGAAGTGCGCAGGTTGGTTTGGTTACTCCGGAGTAATGTAAAATATAAAGTAAAATAAAAAGTCAAATGTTTAAAATTTAACTTCGTTTATTACTGCTATATATATTTCGGTGACAGCCATCTTTGGCTGTGGCCTCTTCAGGCAGTCCGAATTAGTGTGGTATAGACAAGTACATATGTTGTTGAGGTGTATAATATTGTCAATACTCTGATATGCCCAGTTCCTGGTTGGGTTGTTAATTCACTGGGGAACTGGAATCATATGATTCCAGTTCCTCAGTGAAATAACAACCAATATATATATATATATATATATATATATATATATATATATATATATATATATATATATACATATATACATATATATATATATACATATTTTTGTGCCAAAAAGTAGAAACAATTATATATATATATATATATATATATATATATATAAATGTAAGTATGTATGTATACGTACATACATATATGTATACAGACGTACAGTAGCATGCATATATATATATATATATATATATATATATATATATATATATATATATATATATACAGGTACACATACATATATGCACGCATCTGTATACATATATGTATGTACGTATACATACATACTTACATTTAAGTAAGTGCCATACTAAGAGTGAGAAATGAAATTTCGTTTTCATTTTTTTTTTCAACTTTTATATATATATATATATATATACATATATATATATATATATATATATATATATATATATATATATATCTGTGTGTGAGGGCGGTGGATTGGCAGTATCCGTAGTGGGTCGGACGCCATGCTTTGACGCATAGAGTTACGCCCCTTTATAGTTTGAGTTCAAATCCCGCCGAGGTTAACTTTGCCTTTCATCCTTACGGGGTCGATAAAATAAAGCACCAGTAATGCATTGAGGTCGGTTTATTCGACTTTTCCTTCCCCTTAAAAAAATTGCTGGCCTTGTGCCTAAATTAGAAACAATTATTTTATTTTATCTGATTTTATATTTTCTTTAGTGTTCCTTCACACAAAATACATAAATAATCATCAAATTCCGGTCTCGCTAATTATCACATCTATATTCGGGGACCTAAAGTCAATGAGTATGTGACTGTTTCCAAAACAACACCAGATCACGTGCATTTACACTGTCTATCCTGAGTAAGGCTATGTTTGATGAAGAAGAGGAAAAATGAGAAGGACCACTTACCTTATTCATGTGGAAGAAGGACGGCTGATCCGTTCTTCCGGCTAATTTAGGCGTTTCCACCAAAAATATCTAACAATCAAAATGCTGATATCTAACAATCAAAATGCTGATATCTAATAATCAAAATGCTGATATCTAACAATCAAAATGCTATCTAACAATCAAAATGCTGATATCTAACAATCAAAATGCTATCTAACAATCAAAATGCTGATATCTAACAATCAAAATGCTGATATCTAACAATCAAAATGCTATCTAACAATCAAAATGCTGATATCTAACAATCAAAATGCTGATATCTAACAATCAAAATGCTGATATCTAATAATCAAAATGCTGATATCTAACAATCAAAATGCTATCTAACAATCAAAATGCTGATATCTAACAATCAAAATGCTGATATCTAACAATCAAAATGCTGATATCTAACAATCAAAATGCTGATATCTAACAATCAAAATGCTGATATCTAATAATCAAAATGAGGAACAACAACTAAGTAAATAACAATGG
>OZ024740.1:305972181-305994681 GCA_964016885.1 Eledone cirrhosa | reverse complement strand
CCGCCGCCGCCGCCCACTATTCCCGAGAGAGTCGTTGGGTCAGAGTCCTCAAACACTCCTTCCAGCTAGCCCTGTCAGAAGCAACCGTCTCCAACTGATTCGGCAGGATCCCCAAACGAAACCAGCCAAGCTCATGTATGTTATCCAACCATCTTGCTCGGGATCTACCCTTGGGTCTCCTGCCTGTTGGTCTTGCCCGTAAAATCTCTCTAGCGATTCTTTCCTGAGACATTCTAACTACATGTCCATCGTATCGGGGCTATGATCTCTGAATTCAGAGAAGTAACGGCTCTACCTTCAGTTACTCTCTTATCACCGAGCTACGCATTCTATCGAGTAACGTTACTTCAAAGACACTTCAGAGTAACCCCATCTCGGCTGCTTGTATTCGCGATTGTATTCTTTCAGTCATTCCTTAATTTCTAAAGACTAAACAATGAAAGGCCAGTTAACTCATTTATTTAGGATATCGTGAGATCGATCGCCATACTGACCAGTTTTCAATTTTCTTGCTCTTTTTTTATGCAGACATTTAAGTTTGATTCCCGCTGAGATCGACTTTATTTTTATTATTTGAACATATAAGGGCGGTGGATTGGCAGTATCGGTTGAGGGTCGGACGCCATGCTTTGCAGTATAGAGTTACGGCCCTTTATGATCTGAGTTCAAATCCCGTCGAGTTAACTTTGCCTTTCATCCTTACGGGGTAGCTGAATTAAAGTACCAGTCACGCACTGGCGTCGATTTAATCGACTTTCCCCTCCCCCGAAATTGCTGACCTTGTGCCTAAATCAGAAACCGTTATTTGAACATATAAAGGATATGAAATGCCTTTATTTTAAATATTCAATTGAATATAGTTTGAGTGAAATCACTGGTTAGCTGTTCGTTTTTCTTCATTTCTATTAAACCTTAGAGTACTGGTCCGCGGGTCTATTATAGTTCATTTTAGTAAACTATCTTCACACAGTATATATAGCTTATTAAACGGTAATTTCAATTCGATTGATACTTTTTCATGTGACTCGCTAGGTCGAGCCCGTGGCAGTAGAGATTTCTGGTGTCTCCTTCACCATTCTCCAGGGAAACGCCTTCTCTAGTCTGTCCGCCGTAGCCACGGGGCAGCCAGTGCGTGGACCCCCATTTGCAATAAGGAGAGATGGGGGAGAGCGGGAGAGACGGAGGTGGTGACAAGTGGGAGTTTGGTTCCTTTGTATTCATACCTGGTGTATCTTAATTGTATTAGGTGTAATACTTAGTTAATCGTAGGTTCAAACCATTGATAACATTGTTACTATTTGTAGAGTATGCTTTGCGGCATATAGTTACGTCCCTTTACGTTCCGAGTTCAAATCCCGTTGAGGTTAGCTTTACCTTTCATCCTTACGAGGTCAATAAAATAAAGTACCAGTAATGCACTGGTGTCGATTTAATCGACTTTCCTTTTTGCCCAAAATTGTTGGCCTTGTGCTTAAATCAGAAACCACTATTTAAGCCCCCCTCCCTTTACAGTATGTGTTTGAATCTAGCTGAGATCGAATTTATCTTTCTTGAAACATTAAACGAAATACATATATCAAATCTCTGCTTAGCTGTTTTTGTTTGTTTGTTTTTTTCAAATATATTTCTCAATGTCTGAGTGTGTCTACTCCTTATAACTCTCTCTTTTCTATTACCACCTCTTACTTCTAGTCACATGTGTCTTCCTCTCTCTTTTGTTCTTTCTTTTCTTTTAAAATTGCGTTTCTAATATTTGTTACTGAGGAATTTCTGCTGTTTGTGTTCTGAGTTCAAATCCCGCTATATATTATTTGGGTGGTAGACTGTTGCCCTGTTTAACACCGTCTCCTGGCTATTAAGTACAGCAGCAACAACTACCGTAATAATGTTTTCTTTATTAACTTCAAAAGGGTTTACAAAAAATACATTAAGGACAGCATAGGACGGTACAGGACGGTACAAATATGGGTTTCTGTGTGTAAAAACAAAAAAGGAAACAAAAACAAAAGATGTAACAAAAAAATTGAAACAAAGGAAAACTCCCCAATAGGGGGGGGGGGGGGCAACAAGGCTTACTCGTGGAGAAACCAAACAAAAGCCACGGTCACCCCGACCGCTAGGGCAAGCGCCCTCTCCCAGTACTCCCCCTACAATACTACAGGAACATACTCAGGGCAGGCCCATTCACACGGGCCATTCTTGCCTCTCTCACCCACCTTTCAACAAACTGGCTGGAAGGCAGCACTTCCCTCTCCACCCTGATTTTCTATCAACTATCGTAATAATGTTAAGAGGAGTGTCATTTTAAAAACGTTTCAGAAAAATATTGTTTTTTAAGCTATTTTGCAAAGAGAAATTCATCAAAACTATATTTTTTACTGTAACTGCAGTAATTTAAGAAGACAATGAGAATATTAAAATTTCTAAACATTGATCACGAGTTGGATAGAATAGTTACACTATTGAACTTCTGAAGTTATTATCTGTAGTCTCATAAATACGACATTTTACTGTATTGTTACTCAGAGAAATAACAGTTTCTATGACTTCATTTACAGTTGGTATAATAATTGTTTCTATTTGTATACATAAATATATATATACATTTATATATATATATAAATATATATATATATACATATATATATATATATATATATATATATATATATATATATATATATATATATATATATATATATATATATATATATATATATATATAATTGAATAAATAAATAAGAGAGATGAACACTAATATAAACATATACATGTGATCGAATCGTGAAAGGATCACTAATTTCTCAACAACTACTGAGGAGCAGAGAAACGTGAAAACTTCACTTAATAAGTCGTTGCGAAACAGTCTCCAACACTGTCTAGTTGTTACCAGGCATTTGTGCCCAATATAGGTCTGTTATTTTTCTTTATTTTTCTTAATTTAATATTTAAAGTTAAGGATAACATTCTATATTGCTGTAGTTAGTATTTTTTCACCCCAGCAAATTTTAGTCCTTACGATTCGAACACATGTATATTTATATTAGTGTTCATCTCTCTGATTTATTCAATTATATTTTACGGCTCGGAAAAGCTTTTTTCTTAGAGCTATTTAATTGTAAGGGACTACCCTGAGTTCTTAACTAATATATATATATATATATATATATATATATATATATATATATATATATATATATATATATATATAGTTATGTAATAAACAACATAAGGCAATTATTCCATTTACCACTGGTTTCTTAAAAGCAAAAAATGTTGCTTTCAATCATCAGAATGAAAAAATCCTGTATAGACACCAGGATTTTTTCATTCTGATGATTGAAAGCAACATTTTTTGCTTTTAAGAAACCACTGGTAAATAGAATAATTGCCTTATGTTGTTTATTACATAACTATTAGCACTCTTTTTTCCTGGACTTTTCCGACGGAATTACTTCATTCATATATATATATATATATATATATATATATATATATATATATATATATATAAATCAGGAAAGAAGAGTGACACGGTTTGCTATACAAAAAAGGTTTTTAATCTCATTGCTGACAATTGTTTCTCTGAACTGGTCGGTCTAGAGATCGCTACCCGCTTGTTTTCACGTTATTCGATCACCAATACAAAGTTGTAACCAGTCAGTTGATCGGAGCTTGTGAGAATGAAAGGAATATACAGGCATGGCTACTATATATAGTAGTAATGGCATTCAATCAGAACAATAACAACAATACTAACAATGCTAGCAATAAATTATTTGAAATAATCACAACATCAATCTAGGTGGGAAATATAGTATATCTACGATTTTAGCGTGTAAAACTAGCTGACATGAGGCAGATGTATAAAATTGACATGTAAAGGCTGTCATGGGGTGTATTATATATAGTGTAAAGATAAGCCGGTGGCTTTAAACAATGTAGGTCTGGTGGCCGTAAGAATCATTTATTATCTGACAGATGAAAAATGTATTACTGTAGTGAGGATAGTAATATTTGTGGTGTTATGGTGGGTTTTGGTGATCGAATAACGTGAAAACAAGCGGGTAGCGATCTCTAGACCTACCAGTTCAGAGAAACAATTGTCAGCAATGAGATTAAAAACCTTTTTTTGTATAGCAAACCGTGTCACTCTTCTTTCCTGATTTATCATTACTCCAAGTGTTTACAACATAGGAATTACAGCGTACTCGCAACATCACTATGGAAACGCCTTGTTGAGTCAAACTTAGCCAAGCGTTGATATCATCCACTACCCGGAGTACCATAACTGAACTACACTTAGGTGGACTACCTATAACAATAATCTGTTACCCCGTATATATATATATATATATATATATATATATATATATATATGAGAATAAACGTGCTGCGGAGTTGCAAATGGGTTACATATGAATAAAGTGGTCCTTCATCAGTGATCTTCCAACCATCATCGGTATTTCTTCGCTTTAAAGACCATATACCTCCGGTTGGTGCGAGTAACGGCTAAAGAAAGTCTTTGGGACATGTAAATAAAGGGAACAGCGAGAGTGTAAACAAACAAAGATGGTGAAGCAACGAAAAATGAGGAAGAGCGAGTCAAGTCCAAAAATTTCCATGAATATAAGTTCGGTGAAATCGTGAACGAGAGAGAATAAAGACCATCAAACCTGGTTGAAATGTGAGCAAGGAAGGAATTTCGCATAGGTCTAACGGGAGGAAGAAGGGGGGTCTAGTCTGTGAATTCGGTGAACATAAGTTCTGTGAAATCGTAGACGAGAGAGAGAGAAATATATATATATATTTACCCACTATTTACCCACAATAATCATTTTCCCCACCACTTTACCCACAATAATCATTTTACCCACGATAATCATTTTACCAACCACTTACCCACAATAATCATTTTACCCACCATTTTACCCACAATAATCATTTTACTCACAATAATCATTTTACCCACCATTTTACCCACAATAATCATTTTACCAACCATTTTACCCACAATAATCATTTACCCTCTACTTTACCCACAATAATCATTTTACCCACCATTTTACCCACAATAATTATTTTACCCACCACTTTGCCCACAATAATCATTTTTCCCACCACTTTACCCACAATAATCATTTTACCCACAATTTTAACCACCATTTTACCCAAATTATCATTTTACCAACCATTTTACCCACAATAATCATTTACCCTCTACTTTACCCACAATAATCATTTACCCACCATTTTACCCACAATAATTATTTTACCCACCACTTTGCCCACAATAATCATTTTTCCCACCACTTTACCCACAATAATCATTTTACCCACAATTTTAACCACCATTTTACCCACAATAATCATTTTACCAACCACTTTACCCACAATAATCATTTTTCCCGCCACTTTACCCACAATAATCATTTTACCCACAATTTTAACCACCATTTTACCCACAATAATCATTTTACCAACCACTTTACCCACAATAATCATTTTACCCACTACTTTACCCACAATAATCATTTTACCCACATTTTTACCCACAATACTTATTTTCCCCACAATTTTACCCACAATAATCATTTCCTCCACCACTTTACCCACAATACTTATTTTACCCATCAATTACCCACAATAATCCTTTTTTTATTTGGGCGGGTCCGTTTTTTATTTGGGGGTCCGTTTTCTATTTGGGGATGTCCGTTTTTTACCCACAATAATTATTTTACCCACCGTTCTACCCACATAATCATTTTACTCACCACTTTACCCACAATATTCATTTCACCGACAACTTTACCCACAATAATCTTTTTACCCACCTTTTTACCCACAATAATTATTTTACTCACTTTTTACCCACAATAATCATTTTACTTCCACTTTACCCACGATAATTATTTTACGCACCATTTTACCCACAATAATTATTTTACCCACAATAATAATTTTACCCACCACTTTACCCACAATAATTATTTATTATGTGTCCAGCGATTCTTTACTGAGACATTCTAACCACATGACCATAATATCGGAGTTGTGATCTCTCAATTCGGAGAAGTAGCGACTCTACCAGGAGTGACTCTCTGGTCTCTGACTTTATCGAGTAACGTTACTCCAAAGACCCTTCGGAGGAATCCCATTTCTGCCACTTTTATTTGATCATTACTCAAGATTCATGATCCTCGGTAAGAGTTGGCAGGAATACCAGGAAGACAGCGAATTTGGCTTTTACACTTATCCCCTTCTTCTGATTGCTGAATGCTGGGGCTGGCGCATTATTGCAATTCTTGCACTTAATTCAGCCTCCTGCATTCCATCACTCATGAACACGGATCTAAGATACTTGAACTTCTCTAACTGCTTCAGTAGAACTCCATTCACATTTATATAAATTTGATGGAATTCTGTTCACCCGTCCATCACGCAATGTGTATATGTGTTTGTGTGAATGTATGTGTGTGTAAAAGGAAGGAAAGGGATACACACATATATATGTCTAACTTGAAAACAGACACACACACACACGTCTCTCTAATTTGAGAACGCCGACAAACTCACGTGCGCGTGCACAGACACACGCTGTCCTATTACCACTCAGGAGCTTTGGCCCGGGCAAACATCCCCTCAATTTTGGAACCGTCTGGGTTGTCCTGAATTGATGGGAAAAGACTTGACGGTCTTACTCTGTGCTCCTGGGACGTCATAGTTAGTGACTCTTTTGCTTCTTCCCACATTCTGGATGCAGCGGTAAGGGCGAGAGCTACAGCATTCGCAGCTGAACGGAACAAAATCCTAAAATACTGTGCTCTGTCAGCTAACTACATTATCCAGCCTGTGGCGTTCGGGACGTTTGGGGGAGTCGGGCTACTGACAGCGAGATTCTTATCTTCACTGGCGGCTCGCCAAACAGAGGTAACTGGTGATGCTCGTGGGGGCACTTGGTTCTTCTAGCACCTCAGCCTCGCCATCACCCCAGGTAACGCTGCGAGCGTGCTGGTCTGCCTCAAAAATTATTAGAGAGATTTCCCGGTGCTCCTCGCTATATTGCTATATTTTGCCCTGGTAGCGGCTCGTTTTTTCTCCACTCTTTCGCCTGCATATTGTTCTATGGTCTAAGATGTGTGTATTACCTGCTTGTGTACTTTTTCTCTTTTTTTTTCCTTTCCCTTTCCTTTATATATTTGTTAGTGTTTTCATTCTGTAACCATTATATTAAATGAGTTTAAAAAAAAAAGAGTTAATAAATAAATAAAGAGTTAATAAATAAATAAAACGTTATACTTGTTTTACCCTCCCATTTCCAATTTCAGCGAACGCTGTTATCATGACTATGTGTGTGTTTGTGTAAATGCATGTGTGAATGTAAGTATGTTTGTGTGAAAGTATGTGTGAATGTATGTATATTTGTGTGAAAGTATGTGTGAATGTATATGTTTGAAAGTATGTATATTTGTGTGAAAGTATGTGTGAATGTATATGTGTGAAAGTATGTATATTTGTGCGAAAGTATGTATATTTGTGCGAAAGTATGTATATTTGTGTGAAAGTATGTAAATTTGTGTGAAAGTATGTATATTTGTGTGAAAGTATGTGTATTTGTGTGAATGTATGTGTATTTGTGTGAATGTATGTTTATTTGTGTGAATGTATGTCCGTGTATTTTTATAAGTTTGTGTTTGCGCGATTATAGTAATATACTCATACATATAGATGCATGTATGTGCACACTCATACGCCTCAGCGTGTAGAAAATGATAATCTCTCTATCTATCTCATCACACACTCTCTCTTTCTATATATATGGTAGTTGAAGTGGTGGTGGTGACGACGATATACCGGAAGTGCAACTTTAAAAAGAAATCAATTTTAAATTATTTATTTTTACGAAATTATTTATGTTTACGAAATTTAGTACATAAATTATGTAATATTTATTCATTATTTATTCAAAGGGCGTGGAATGGCAGTATCAGTAGAGGGTCGGACGCCATGCTTTCCAGCATAGTTACGTCCCTTTACGATCTGAGTTCAAATCCCGCCGAGGTTGACTTTGCCTTTCATCCTTACGGGGTCGATAAAACAAAGTACCAGTAATGCACTGGGTAATTGCTGGCCTTGTGCCCAAAGTAGAAACAATTATTTATTCAAAGTAACCCAACTTATTTTACTAACTGGATTAAAAGAAATAAACCGTACACAATCCCGCAGACCTTCCTTTATTATAGTTTCGCCGAGGTCAACTTTGCCTTTCATCCTTACCGGGTCGATAAAATAAAGTACCAGTAATGTACTGGGTAATTGCTGGCCTTGAGCCAAAAGTAGAAACAATTATAGTTTAGATGAGATGGTGACTTAAGATATAAATGTTGGACGTTTCCCAAACTTTTTAATCAGTGTCATAAAAAAATCAGAAATATGTTACCGTCTAAATATCGAGCTAAATCAAACAGCTTTTGAAAACATAAATAAACGTTATGTGTGCCGCTCAAATTTTCGAACTATTAAAACAATTATAGATTGTTTTTCTCTCTGTTACCGCTGGAACAAAGTGATGGCGTGTGTCGTATAGAACACATGACTTTACGAGTCTGTTTGCTTGCAAAGGAATCAAATATTAATAATTGTTTCTACTTTTGGCACAAGGCCAGCAATTACCCCAGTGCATTACTGGTGGTTTATTTTATCGAACCTGGGCGGGATTTGAACTCGGACCTTAAAGGGCCGTAACTCTATGCTGCAAAGCATGGCGTCCGACCCTCTACCGATACTGCCAATCCACTGCCCTAATCAAATATTAATAATTGTTTCTACTTTTGGCACAAGGCCAGCAATTACTCAGTGCATTACTGGTACTTTATTTTATCGACCCCGTAAGGATGAAAGGCAAAATTAACCTCGGCGGGATTTTAATATTAATAATGTTATTATAATATTATTATTATACGTCCCTTTATGATCTGAGTTCAAATCCTGCCGAGGTCAACTTTGCCTTTCATCCATACGGGGTCGATAAAATAAAGTATCAGTAATACACTGGGATAATTGCTGGCCTTGTGCCAAAAGTAGAAACAATTATTATTCACTCACCAATGCATGTGTGTGTGTGTGTGTGTGTGTGTGTGTGTGTGTGTGTGTGTGTGTGTGTGTGTGTAATATTTATTATTACCATTTGGTTCCTTCGGTTGAGCACTCTTCAGACTTTAAACCACAATGCAGAAACATCTTGATATTTCTACGAAAAATACCAAGCAGGAAGACTTACTTCAAAATAACCAATGTTACGTCTTCCTGTTTTCTTTTGAAGTCATTCTTTTCTTTTTTTTAAATATACCTAACTGTACCAAGGATTTTACACATTTTCCTATATATATGGTGGAGTGTATCCTATATGTCTGGCGGAGTGTATCCTAAGGCTTCGTCCTACAAATGTTACGCTAAATATCCCCAGGATTTGTTTGTTTTTTTAAGTTCCCGTAAAACATTATTTATGATGAATGCCGCATATAGCGGGTGTGTACCTGACCGATGTTGACTAAGGCGCCCAGGGGCAATGAAGACGTCGAAGTGATGCCAGCCGTTCAAGATTACAGCCCCTCTCCCACCACAGTAGTAATTTTGATATATGAAGAAATTTTGATTGACAGGTGGAGAACGAGAGGAAGCAAGAAGTGGGTAACCATGAGTGGCTAGAAATACCGGTGACGTGTACAATTTTTGACCACTCATGGAATGACAACAACAGGATCTAAATCAACAAACGAAGAAATTCGATGTTAAATGACTATAGGAAAATCTGCTTCGTAGAATCGAGACGTATCTGACGACCGTTTTGATTTCAGAGTCAGGTGTGATCACCATATCAATCGTGCCCCGAGCTGGTCGCCCGAGAAACATTTGTAATATCTCCAATAAATTCCTTTCGTCGCAAAAATGATTCTCTTGTTTCTGTGATATATATATATATAATTTTAACTTATGTTTATAGCTATATATAAGTTAAAATTATATATATATACATATATATATATATATATATAAGTTAAAATTATATATATATATATATATATATATATATATATATATATATATATATATATATATATATATATATATAATTTTAACTTATGTTTATAGGTCTGCTATCTTCTTCATATCCATGGAGCGCTTGTCTGCACAATATGGAAGTTGCGTTTCGCTAATTCCTACCCGCCGAAATGCGATTCTCGCTAAATTTATATATATATATATATATATATATATATATATTGTATGCTTAATTAAAAACATTTTGAAGACCTTGCGCTATTATTTTAAAGTAGTGACTATGTCACTTACTTCTTTTTTCAACATAGGAAGAGAGATAAGCTGACAGATCTGTTTCACACTGTTGGTGTTCATCAGAGCTTAGCACTCGCCGACCTTTGTTGAAACTTATAGAGGCTGGATTCTTATAGAATTCCAGTAATAATCAGGAACTGATTATACAGAGCGATTGCCGGTCCAGCAAAAATTGAAAATTAGGATTGGTGCTCTGAAATAGCGATGTTTATATTTTTTCAAAGCTCTTTCGTCAAACATTCTGTGACCTCATCAGTGACTGGGTTTTTATTTTGTGTCTCTCCTTTGTTCTGCCCTACACCATCTTGTTCTATCAAGACATACAGCACACAACACACAAAAACAAGATGGTATAGGACAGAACAAAGGAGAGACCAAAATAAAAACCCAGTCACTGAAGAGGTCACATAATGTGTGACGAAAGAGCTTTGACAATATAAAAACAAACATCCGGTAATCGAACCAACCAACCAACTGGAAATTTATAATATATTAAAGTGAAAGCCAACGGGTACGTGTGTTTCTATTGGCAGCATGACCTTCCTAAAGTTTAACTATATATATCTGTGTGTGTGTGTGTGTGTGTGTGTGTGTGTGTGTGTGTGTGTGTGTGTGTGTGTGTGTGTGTGTGTGTGTGTGGGTGGGTGTAAGATGTGTGCATATACGTATGTTTGTATGTATGTACACTCACACACATAAGATGTAGGAAATGAGAACTGACTACAATAAAATAAAATGAAATAAAATAAAATAAAGATAAAAAGGTACCAAACAAAACCCCAATAACCGGAAGTTCGATTCACGATAAATAACAATTAAGAATAAAGAGGGAGCTGGTGAAGAAAGGGTGAGAGAATGAATGTGAAATAGAAAGAGAGAAAGAAGTTGTATTGTTGTAAAGTGAGTGATAGAGTAAGTAATAATTGAATGAGTTAGTGCTACCCTTTAGGATCCGATGAAGAGGGTGAGTCCCTATAGTCAGCAGGTGCTCGTGTGTCAAAGGTCACTGAATGAAAAACCACAAATGTGACCTATTCTTCTCCCCTACCGCAGACAGCATGTTGCACTGAAATAGTGGGTCTCTTTCTCTATCTCTATCTCTCATTTATTATTCCCGTTGTTGCCGTTGTTGGTGGTGGTGTTGGTGGTATTGGTGGTGGTGTGGTGGTGTTGGTGGTGTTGTGGTGGTGGTGTGGTGTTGTGGTGGTGTTGTGGTGGTGTTGTGGTGGTGGTGTGGTGGTGTTGTGGTGGTGTTGGTGTTGTGGTGGTGTTGGTGTTGTGGTGGTGTTGTGATGGTGTTGTGGTGGTGTTGGTGTTGTGGTGGTGTTGGTGTTGTGGTGGTGTTGTGATGGTGTTGTGGTGGTGGTGTGGTGTTGTGGTGGTGTTGTGGTGGTGTTGTGGTGGTGGTGTGGTGGTGTTGTGGTGGTGTTGGTGTTGTGGTGGTGTTGGTGTTGTGGTGGTGTTGTGATGGTGTTGTGGTGGTGTTGGTGTTGTGGTGGTGTTGGTGTTGTGGTGGTGTTGTGGTGGTGTTGTGGTGGTGGTGTGGTGGTGTTGTGGTGGTGTTGGTGTTGTGGTGGTGTTGGTGTTGTGGTGGTGTTGTGATGGTGTTGTGGTGGTGGTGTGGTGTTGTGGTGGTGTTGAGGTTGTGGTGGTGTTATGGTGGTGGTGTGGTGTTGTGGTGGTGTTGGTGTTGTGATGGTGTTGTGATGGTGTTGTGGTGGTGGTGTGGTGTTGTGGTGGTGTTGAGGTTGTGGTGGTGTTATGGTGGTGGTGTGGTGTTGTGGTGGTGTTGTGTTGGTGGTGTGGTGTTGTGGTGGTGTTGAGGGTGTGGTGATGTTGTGGTGGTGTCGTGGTGTTGTGGTGGTGTTGGTATTGTGGTGGTGTTGTGGTGGTGTTGAGGGTGTGGTGATGTTGTGGTGGTGTCGTGGTGTTGTGGTGGTGTTGGTATTGTGGTGGTGTTGTGGTGGTGGTGTGGTGTTGTGGTGGTGTTGAGGTTGTGGTGGTGTTATGGTGGTGGTGTGGTGTTGTGGTGGTGTTGAGGTTGTGGTGGTGTTGTGTTGGTGGTGTGGTGTTGTGGTGGTGTTGAGGTTGTGGTGGTGTTGTGTTGGTGGTGTGGTGTTGTGGTGGTGTTTGTGTTGGTGTTGTGGTGGTTTATGGTGGTGTTGGTGGGGTTGTGGTGGAGGTGTGGTGTTGTGGTAGTGGTGTGGTGGTGTTGTAGTGGTGTTGGTGTTGTGGTGATGTTGTGGTGGTGCTGGTGGGGTTGTGGTGTGGCGTTGTGGTGGTGTTGTGGTAGTGGTGTGGTGGTGTTGTGGTGGTGTTGGCGTTGTGTTGGCGTTGTGGTGGTTTGTGGTGGTGTGGTGGTGTTGGTGGTGTTGTGGTGGTAGTGGTGGTGGTTGTGTTGTGGTGGTGGTGGTGTTGTGGTGGTGTAGTGATGGTATGGTGGTGTTGGTGGTGTTGTTGTGGTTGTGGTGGTGGCTGTGTTGTGGTAGTGGTGATGTGGGGGTATTGGTGGTGTTGTGGTGTTGTGGTGGTGTTGGTGGTGTTGTGGTGGTAGTGGCAGTGGTTGTGTTGTGGTGGTGGTGGTGTTGTGGTGGTGTAGTGTTGGTGTTGTGGTGGTGTTGTGATGGTATGGTGGTGTTGGTGGTGTTGTTGTGGTTGTGGTGGTGGTTGTGTTGTGGTAGTGGTGATGTGGGGGTATTGGTGACGTTGTGGTGTTGTGGTGGTGGTGGTGGTGGTGTTGTGGTGTTGTGGTGTTGTGGTGGTGTGGTGTTGTTGTGGTGTTGTAGTGTTGTGGTGTTGTGGTGGTGTGGTGGTGTTGTGGTCGTGGTGTGGTGGTGTTGTGGTGTGGTGTTGTGGTGATGGTGTGGTGTTGTGGTGGTGTTGGTGGTGTTGTGGAGATGTGGTGGTATATTAGTTTTTGTTGTCCCCCTTATTTACTTTCGTCTGTCTTTAATTTCCTTTTCTTCTCAACTTCTACTCTTTCTAAATATAGATAGATAGGTAGATAGATAGATAGATAGATAGATTAATAGATACACACACACACACACACACACACACACACACACACACACACACACACACACACACACACACACATATATATATATATACAGAAAGAGATGGGGTGGGGGAAAGAGCGATGGAAGCATAGGGGGAGATATTACGAGACAGAGTCAGAGGGTAGGAAAGGGAGGATAGGAAGTTGTAATTTGTTGAGAAACTCGAGTGGAAAGTGTCACAGTGACTGTATTGTTCTCCAGAGCTGCCATAACATCTTAACGGCTGGGGTGAAAATGCTTGAGAAATAATGCAGAGCAGCCATTGTGTTGGTCCAGCTAAACTACTCCATAGCAAACTAGAGAGAGAGAGAGTGCGAAAGAAGGAAGGAAAAAGAGAGCAGCAAGAAAAGAGTTCTGTTGTTGTTTAACCCAGCGTTGAGCAGACTTAAGGTTAAAGGCAAAATGCTTTAATATAAAAAGCAACTGGTGAAACTGAAGGCACTTGGAAATTACCGCTCTTGTCCGGTCGCTTCCTCTTCGCACTGGTCGCCGTCGACAACTCAAGCGTTCTCGAACTCCGTATTGCCGAACTCCTACGTAAAATAGGATCATCAACAGTCCGTCTGAGGAAGGAACCCCGTGAGTTGGGGTGGCTGTTGCACCGAGTATTGCTGGCCATTGTCCGCCTTTGCAGTTATATATATATATATATATATATATATATATATATATATATATACGAGGGCAATCCCAAAAGTAAGGTCTCCTTCCGATATTGCAACTTTTCCGTTAAAATCCAGTGGATGGGATGGTGCTTCGGGAAACCTCAGGAACCAAAATGCAGAGAGCATCCAGAGTGATCCGCCGATCTTTACGCATGTTTTCCTCGGAAGGAGACCTTACTTTTGGGATTGCCCTCGTATATAATATCTACACGAAATTCGTACTTGGCGGTAGCGTTCAACGAGAGCTCCATTCTCAACGGCTGCCAAGCCAAGATTGAGCATCCCAGCGAAGCGCGCGCATGCTTTTTTGGGAGTGAAGGAAGCACCAATCACAACAGTGTTGCCAACAGCCGTACGAACAGTTTCCCTGCATCCCCATCGCTTTGGAGACCTTACTTTTGGGATTACCCTCGTATATATATATATATATATATATATATATATATATATATATATATATAGCACACACACACACACATACATATGCATATATATATATATATATATATATATATATATATATATATATATATATATATATTTGGTGCCCCGCCTTTACCAGTTTTGCTCAATGACTGAAAGAATTTTAAAAATAATTAACTAATCAGAGCTATACATATATTATATTATATTTGGTTCGTTCGTGTTTGTCAATCTGAAAATGTGTCTCAATTCTACGTACTGATCAATTAACATTTATGTAAGCAGAATAGTTTCCAGACTGTGATGTAATCACGCCGGTTTATGTACGACGGAGTTTTTGTATAATAATGAAGAATGAGGCAGTATGTAGGAATCTTACAGCATATGTCAACCAGACGTGAAAGGAGCAACATTAAAATACTCGCCCGGGACGTATCGGAGTATGAAATTTACATAATAGCTGTCTGATGAGATCGTACCTATTAAATAATTAATACTATCGATATGCGTATAACAGCAACGATATATCTTCTTCTTCTTCTTCTTCTTCTTCTTCTTCTTCTTCTTCTTCTTCTTCTTCTTCTTCTTCTTCTTGGGAAGATGGTGGAAGCAGAGTCCACAAAAACATTCCTTCCAGTGGGTTGTGTCAGTAGCAACGGTCTCCAATTTATTCGGTTGGATCCCCAGGTTCATGGATTTTATCCAACCATCTTGCTCGAGGTCTGCCCATGGGTCCCCTGCCTGTTGGTTTGCCCGTAAAATCTGTCCAGTGTTTCTTTCCTGAGACATTCTAACCACGTGCCCGTGAAGTAGCGCTTTTACCTGGCGTGACTCTGATTTCTCAAGTGTCTTGGAGTAACTTTACTCTGTCCAGTAAAGTTATACCAACTACCCTTAGGAGAATCCCCATTTTGGCTGCTTGTATTCGCGATCGTATTCTTTCGGTCATTACCTAAGATTTATGATCATAAGTAAGGATTGGCACGGGTACTGAATTGAAGATAGGGAGTTTAACTTTTACACTTACCTCCCTACTTCTGATTAACGTTTCGTATATACAGTAAGTCCCCACCTTACAAACATCCTATTTACGAACACGATGCAAATACAAACAGTTTCATGGAGAAAAAAAAGTCAGTGTTTGAAATTCGCGTTTTTGTGGGATCTTTCGGGCTTTGGTTTCCTTCTTTTGCTGTATAAAAACAAGCCTACGGTATGGGATTCCATTCTGTTTTCGCAGAATTGAAAAAGTACATTTTTTCTTTAACAATACATTGTCATTAACTTTATAGTATGTAAATTCATTATTACATGTATTATATAGCTCTATATACTGTATATATATCACTCATATAGAAACCTGCAGTATCAATGTAGCATATATGGGCTTACTGGTATGTACTGTGTTAGACGATCAACATACGAACAAATCAACTAACGAACTCGTCTGTAAGTTGGGGACTTACTGTGTATATATATATATATATATATATATATATATATATATATATATATATATATATATATATATATATATATATATATATATATATGTGTGTGTGTGTGTGTGTGTGTGTGTGTGTGTGTTAACAATATAATACACTTTACACTAAGTATTGGACATTCAGTGCGCTACTAAAAAAAAGACTTTAAGAAATATTTATATTTCAATGAATGTCAATGTGCAAATTAATTTTTCGGCTTCCGAAACAAGTTGTTAGCCAGTAAATATCTGCTTGATGTGGAAAATATTCCATCGGTATTGCCCAAATTATGTTGGCATCATCTTTAAATTACACCTAATTCTTGGGTCACGTGCTATCCGCGCACAACAAAAATCAAATTCACATCTCATAACAACATTAAGGCACAATTATTTCACCTCAACTGGTCCCACTCTCTTTAACACAAAAACACATAAAACAGATAACTGATCCCATAAAATTCAAAACCTCGTTGGACAAATTCCTCCGGTTGCAACGTTTGGACAAATTTCTTCGGTTGCAACGTTTTTCAAAATATTTACTTGATTTTTTATTTTTATTTTCAGAAGATCCTGTTAAGGGTGAAAGCAGCGATTCTTTGCTTAAACTTTAATCTGTTGTTTTAATACACACACACACACACACACACACACACACACACACACACACACACGTGCTCAAGTATAGCTCTTTTTACAAAACAGTTCTTTTTCCATTTCAGCTGGACGCGCGCCATCATCCACTTTACTAAAAAACAAATTTTACACAAAACGCCAGCACCAACAGTTTTCCAAGAGATGTCAACATGAATGGACCTATTATCTTTATCTAAAGACATGTTTTCCAATTCCATCCCGCCCGTCCCCTTAATCTTTTTTATTTCTCATTCTTTCTTCTGATGAAGGACTACAGTCCGAAACGTTAAGACCCTCTTCCTGCTATACCAAGCGTTAACCTAATATATACCTTCCATATACTGTACCGATTGTGTTGTTATTTCTGTTTACCTATTACATATATATATGTATATATATATATATATATATATATATATATATATATATATATATATATATATATATATATATATATATATATATATATATATATACATATATATATATATATATATATATAATATACATATATATATATATATAATATACATATATATATATATATATATATATATATATATATATATATATATATATATATATATATATATATATATATATATATATATATATATATATATATTGTTATGCTTTGGGAGGGTCATGTTGCCAATAAGAAACACACGCACCAGTTGCTTTCACTTCAATTTATTATAAATTAAATTTATAAATTTCCGGTATTAGAGTTACTATAGACTACCCAAATATGTATGTATATATATATATATGTATACATATATGTATATATATATGGATCGACTTTCGTCGAATCGGACCGAGGAAACAATGTTTCCGTTGGTCTTTTCAGTTGCTAATACAATCTATCGCTGGCAACTCCAGGTAGAAGGAGCAACGTGAAATAAAGTGTCTTGCTCAAGGACATAACGCATCGCCCGGTCCAGGATATATATGTATATATATCTATATGTAGATGAATATATATAAAATATATATATATAAGTTAATTTTAGGTTTAATCAATACACATACGATATATATCGATAATGTTTCTCAGTAAAAAGCTCAATAAACTTCTGTTCAGAACATCCATAATATAATTGTAAACGACATATAACAGGATATATGAATTGATATATCTACGTATGGAACGTTTACAATTACATGCATAGTTACGTCCCTTTACGATCTGAGTTCAAATCCCGCCGAGGTTGACTTTGCCTTTCATCCTTACGGGGTCGATAAAATAAAGTACCAGTAATGCACTGGGTTATTGCTGGCCTTGTGCCTAAAGCAGAAACAATTATATATATATCCCTCTAGCTTTAGATGGCTTAACAAATAATCTACCCCTAGGGTGAGATGTTTGTGGAGTTTCTTTAACGTGATCTTCCCTTTGGTTAATCTGTGCCGTATTTAAGATATTTCTATATTTATATTTATAAGCTTCTCTAAATTAGATTTAAAAACATCTTGTTTATTGAGATGAAAATTATATTACTGAATTTTTTAAAAATATATATGATACATATATATATATATATACTTTCTATACCTTTCATTTATATATATATATATATATATATATATATATATATATATATATATATATATATATATATATGTATATATATATACAAGTTAATATAAATTAATATATATGATAAACACTAATATAATCATATAAGTGTTTGCATTGTAAATGACCACTTGGTCATTTACAATACAAACACTTATATGATTATATTAGTGTTTATCATATATATTAATTTATATTAACTTGTATATATATATATATATATATATATATATATATATATATATATATATATATATATATATATATTTAATATAGAAAGGCTTCTACGGGACTAGAACTGTTTCATTTGTATTGAGTACCTTACTTACTGTGGTTACCCCCGATTGAAGCCGGGATAAACTTGTATATATAACAAAAGAGTCATATGTATATATATGTATATATATATATATATATATATATATATATATATATATACAGGGTGTCCCAAAAATGTATACACACTTCAAAAGCATTCTGATAAATATGTGTATACATTTTTGGTGACACTCTGCATATATATATACAAATATACGGTACAAGATTTTCCATCCAAAATCTTCGTAAGACGAAATAGGTGTGTATGTGTGTATAAAGAATACATAATATATCTGTAAGAAAATGAGTGAACTCCTGAGTAAGTTATCCAACGACATACTTTAGTCTACTTAACTTGGAAGTAGACACCTGTTGTACACCTAGTAGTAGTAGTAGTAGTAGTAGTAGTAGTAGTAGTAGTAGTAGTAGTAGTGGAAGTGGTGGTGGTGGTAATATTAGTGTGAATATTTCTATCCGTACCAAAGTTTACTTTATACTACAGTTTTAATATTACATTTAAATCACTACAAGTCTTCTTAGTATTATTAGCTTTGGCTGTTAGGTGAGTTAGAGGTAATGCTGTAGTAGTAGTAGCAGCAGCAGCAGCAGTAGTAGTAGTAGTAGCAGCAGCAGCAGCAGTAGTAGTAGTAGTAGTAGTAGTAGTAGTAGTAGTGGTGGTGGTGGTGGTGGTAGCAGCAGCAGTAGTAGTAGTAGTAGTAGTAGTAGTAGTAGTAGTAGTAGTAGTAGTAGTAGAAATGATTATAATAATAATAATAATTGCTTCTACTTTTGGCACAAGGCCAGCAATTTCCCAGTACATTACTGGTACTTTATTTTATCGACCTCGTAAGGATGAAAGGCAAAATTAAGCTCGGCGGGATTTGAACTCAGAATGACAAGGGCCGTTACTGTGTTGTAAAGCATGGCGTCTGACCCTCTACCGATACTGCCAATCCACCGCCCAGTAGTGATTTAAATGTAATATTAAAATAATAATAATAATGATGACAACAACAACGACGACGACGATTACGCTAATGATGATGATAATGATAATGATGATGATGATATGATAATGATGATGATGATGATGATGACGATGACGATGATGATGATGATGACGATGATGATGACGATGACGATGACGATGATAATGACGATACGACGACGATGATGAAGACGATAATGATGATGATGATGATTGTGATGATAAAAAGAAATATATATATATATATATATATATATATATATATATATATATGAGGGACGAGAGAAACAAGAATATTACTTGAAGGCGAAGAATTTAAAAAAGAAGAAAGTAAAAGAAACAAAACAAGAATGAAGAAAAAAATGTTGTCTGTTGGTTAGTAAAACTACAAGTGTTTCTCCTGCCTGTTTACAGCCAAAACATGGCCGCCATTATGAGGAAAAAAAGAATTGAAAAAAAATCGGATGAGATTTATTCGTTAGAAAACATTACAAGTTGTGTATGTATGTGTGAGTCCTTTTTACATGTGACACTACATAAAAGCTATGTCAACACAACCCCATGGTGGCCTCTCCACCAGTGTTTAGCTGTTTGCTGCTTTCTCACCTTCCGCCCATATATCGTCAGCACAGGTGTGAAACATGGCTACTAGCTTAATCACTGTTGACAGCACAGCCACCAACAACACCCCTCACCACTTCATTTTCTTCTGAACTCTTTCTATCCTCCATTTTCTCTCTCTTTCTCCCCCCCCCCCCACCTCCCTCTCTTTCACTTCTCTTACCGTCATACATACACAGTTGTGCACACAAACACACACATGCATCCATTTATGCTCATATCCACAAAGCATATACACACACACACACACACATACAGACAGACACACACTCATGTATATATATATATATATATATATATATATATATATATATGTATATATAGAGTTGTATACATATATATATATATATATAAATATATACATATATATATATGAATACATCTATATGCATGTATATATATATATATATATATATATATATATATATATATATATATATATATATATATATATATATATATATATATATGGATATATATATATGGATAGATATATAGATATATATATATATATATATATATATATATATATATGTATATATATATATATATAGATATATATATATATATATATATATATATATATATATGTATATATATATGGATATATATATATGGATATATATATATATATATATATATATATATATATATATATATATATATATATATATATATATATATATATATATATATATATATATATATATATATATATATATAAGCATATACAAAGTTATGCATCCATATATGCGCACACCTAGGAATACACAGACAAAGGCACACATATACACACGCATAACACAGGTACACACGCAGTCAGAATCACATACACATGCACACGCAAATATAGACACACTCATTCTTGTTTGAACAAACTGCCATTTCTCTAAATTGGGTAACACATCTATATTATGTTGATGTTGATATGACAGAAAGTTAAACAAAAAACACCACCACCACCACAACCACCACCAACACCACCACCATCACCCCCACCACCACAACCATCACCACCACCGCCACCACGACCACCACCAACACCACGACCTCCACCCCACCACCACAACCATCACCACCACGGTCACCACCACTACAACCACCACCAACACCACCACCATCATCCCCACCACCACAACCATCACGACCACCGCCACCACGACCACCACCAACACCACCACCATCATCCCCACCACCACAACCAGCATCACCACGGTCACCACCACTACAACCACCACCAACACCACCACCATCACCTCCACCACCACAACCATCACCACCACGGTCACCACCACCACAACCACCACCAACACCACCACCATCACCCCACCACCACAACCACAACGACCACGACCACCGCCACCACGACCACCACCAACACCACCCGCATAACCCCCACCACCACAACCATCACCACCACGGTCACCACCACTACAACCACCACCAACACCACCCGCATAACCCCCACCACCACAACCATCACCACCACGGTCACCACCACCATCACCATCACTACGACGACCACCACCACCACGACAACGACGACAACCATCACCACCACGGTCACCACCACGGTCACCACCACCAACACCACCTCCATCACCCCCACCACCACAACCATCACCACCACGGTCACCACCACCACAACCACCACCACCACCAACACCACCACCATCACCCCCACCACCACAACCATCATCACCACGGTCACCACCACCACAACCACCACCAACACCACCACCATCACCCCCACCACCACAACCACCACGACCACCAGCACCACCACCAGCACCACCACCAGCACCACCACCATCGCCACCACTACGACGACCACCACCACCACGGTCACCACCACCACCACCACCACCAACACCACCACCATCACCCCCACCACCACAACCATCATCACCACGGTCACCACCACCACAACCACCACCAACACCACCACCATCACCCCCACCACCACAACCACCACGACCACGACCACGACCACCAGCACCACCACCACCACCACCACCACAACCACCACAATCACTACCATAACCACTACCACCATCACTACTACTACTACTACTACTACTACTACTACTACAACAGTGATAAAAAAGGAAACATCATCAAAAACAACAGTAGCAACAACATCAAACTGCATCACCTGCAACAAGCCAAAGATGAGGCTCCAATAACATACTATTCATACCTGGCCTATGGTAAATAACTACAGCAACAGCAGCAACAACAACAGCAACAGCAGCAACAACAGTAGCACAATTACAACAGCAGCAACAACAACAACAGCTGCTGCAGCAATAACAACAACTGCAAAAGAAACAACAAGCGCTGCAGCAGCAATAAGAACAACTGCAGCA
>OZ024740.1:305964681-305967181 GCA_964016885.1 Eledone cirrhosa | reverse complement strand
AAAAATTCATCTTTTCCTTTCTGCAAAGAAAATATTCCCATCACATAACTCTCTATTTGTGTTTTACAAAATGTCTCTCATTCAACCAATTATCATAACAAAACTACGAATGTCTTAGTACGTTTTTGGGGGAAAAAATCGTTTATCAGCTGGTATGAATTATTTCTCGATCAGTTTCAATTACATGTTCAGCAGTTTTGAACCACATATGCTTTATTCTCTGATGTGTGAAGGAAACAATATTCTGCCTCAATGCATTTCTGAAGAATAAACTTTTTTCTCTGTCTTACAAAAGATTTCAAGTAAACCTCCAGACCAACATTAGGTTATATTTCGATATTAGTTTGCTAATAATAAAGACAAAATATGTACCACTTCTGACAGCCTGAAGTGCTATATTTCGTCGTATTTGTAAAAATGCAAATAAACAAACAAAAAATACGGCGAACGAAAAGAATATAATAAAAAAAGATCCAAAACATCTCACTCTATTGATATTTCTTGTTATTTCCACAGTAAAGCAGCCAATTCCCAGGCAGAAATCAATAGCCTCACTTATGTTGTGATTACTGTCGCAAGATGACTGTCTCCCACAAAATACATTTAGGTTTTGCCCTCCAAAAATGTATATATTTTGCTCCACCTCTCCCGACTGGAAGTCAATTTGAGAGAAAAATAAAACGAACAATTATTCTTTAGCAAAAAACAAAAAAAAAAACAAAGAGAGAGAAAGAAAGAAATGAGGAACTAACCTATATGTTTCCTCGAATCATGACAGACAGTAGGTAATATCAATATGAATATATCTATGACATCTCTTTACCAGTGGACGTAAAATGGCCGAATAGTTAAGGAGTTCGCTTAGCAATCATTAGGTTTCCACTGCATAGCATCTTGGGTAGGTGTCATTTACCGTAGCCTCGGGTCGACCCATGCCTAATGAATGAAATTGGGTTGACGGAAACTGTTTGGAAGCCTCTCCGATCGACTGTACGTGTAATTCAAAGAGCCAGTCTTATCAAACAATGTCATGCTGAATCTTCCAGAGAATTACGTCAAGGGTACACGTGCCTGTGGAATGCTTAGCCACTTACACGTTAATTTCATGAACAAGCTGTTCTGTTTGTCGAACAACTGGAACGTTCATCGTCGAAACCGACGGATGTCAAGATGTCAATGTTTTCTTAGCTATTATATAATAAATATGCATGCAAGGTCCCGCAACTCCCGAGAGAGTCGTAGGGATGCCGTATCAACGGCGTTTATAGAGCATTTTTTTATAGCCTGGTGGAGCCCATCTCCTCCCCAGGTTTGAGTACAGTAGATTTCTTCAAGAGAAGGATAGAGAGTGAGAGAACAGAAACGGGGAAGAGATATAGAGGGAGACTGGTATTTTGTATCGACCTGGATGAAAGGAAAAGTTGACCTCGATAAAATAATTTCTACTATAGAAGGCCAGCAATTTTAGGGGAGGGGAAAGTCGATTAAATCGACCTCAGTGCATTACTGGGGCTTTATTTTATCGACCCCGTAAGGATGAAAGGCAAAGCTAACCCCGGTGGTATTTGAACTCAGAATATAAAGGGCCATAACTCTATGCTGCAAAGCTCGCTGAAGACGCTCCACTGAGTCTGCCAATCCACTGCCTTTGACCTCGATATAATAAATATACAAATGCTTTATTTAGTTAAATTATATATAAAACGTGTTTGTTTTCTAAATATAAAAGTGTTGTAACAAATATATATTACAGTTCGAAAAAGAAATACAACTCATTTTAAGACGAGCTGATAAGTAAAGTAAATTCATATACATATGTGAATGGCCAACTTAGGATTGCTGAATAACCGTTCACCTAACATCAGAAGTTCCACCCTTGCCTTTATTTGTGGTCTTATTTCTTTCTTCCTTTCTTTCCTTTCTCTATTCACCTACCTTCATGTGTGCGGTACCGTGTATACGTGTATATGTGTGCGCGGGCGAGTATGGGTTGTGTGTGTCTGCTTGTGTACGTATACGGGTGATCAGTCGTTCACAAGTACTTGCCTGTATGTGGATATACTACTGCTATATGACCATGTACACGTATTCGAGGATACGACGGTACGAACCCACTATATTAAGATTTGGCTCATGTACACGCTCTTATTCATACTCGCTGTTTAGCTTAAGCACACACCCCCTTGCTTCTGCCGAACATCACTGGATGGTGTTAGCTGCCAGTGTTTTTCATAGCTATGGCGTTTTCAATGTTTATTTATAACCATACCATATTTCTTTAGAAATACCAAATTCAAATACATATTTGTATACAGCTATGTTCGAAGCTAAAATCTAATTATATATATATACATATATATATATATATGTGTGTGTGTGTGTGTGTGTGTGTGTGTGTGTGTGTGTGTGTGTGTGTGTGTGTGTGTGTGTGTGATTGTGTGTAGTTTGTGTGTGTGTGTGTGTGTTCGTGTGTGTGTGTATGTGTGTATAGAATATATAT
>OZ024740.1:305954681-305959681 GCA_964016885.1 Eledone cirrhosa | reverse complement strand
CGAAATTCCTTCCTTGCTCACATTTCAACCAGGTTTGATGGTCTTTATTCTCTCGTTCACGATTTCACCGAACTTAAATTCATAGAAATCTGGGACTTATCTCCCTCTTCCACACTTTCTGTTGCTTCACCATTTTGTTTGTTTACCCTCGCGTCCCCTTTATTTACGTGTCCCAACGACTTTTTTTAGCCGTTGCTCGCACCAACCGGAGGTATATGGTCTTTAAAGCGATGAAATGCCTATGATAGTTGGAAGATCACTGATGAAGGACAAACTTTTTTCATATGTAACCCATTTGCAACTCCGCAGCGCCCTTATTATCATATATATATATATATATATATATATATATATATATATATATATATATATATATATACACATTTATAAATACATATATGTATACATATATATACATAAATACAGATATATATATATATATATATACAGGACCACTCTTACCGGCGGTACCCACCTTCAATCTTAAGGACCACAAGGTAAACTTTGATAATGACCCTAAAATTAGATTAACCTGCCCCTCTAAATCAGATATAGGTAAAATAAGCAAATATATCTTAGATAGAATCATCCCCCAAATTAAGGCTAAGGTTAACATTAAACTATGGGGGAAGACCCAAGAAGCAATAAGATGGTTTAATAGCATTAGCAATAAGAATAAATCTAAGTTTATCCAGTTTGATATCGATGAATATTACTCATCGATATCACCTGAAACTTTGAATAGAGCCATTAAGTTTGCTAAGGATAACTCTGACCTTACAAACGATGAAATTAAGATTATATTAGAAGCTAGGAAAACTATAGTCAAATTTGAGAACAGTTATTGGGTACGTAAAGATAGACCCTCTAACTTTGACATAACAATGGGCTCTAACGATTCGGCGGAAATAACTGATATTGTGGGGTTATTTATCGCCTTTAGACTCCAGGAAAAATTCAGCAATCTCCACGGCGGAATATACCGCGACGATGTTCTCCTCCTAGCTAAAAACCTTAATAACCAAAAACTAGAAAAACTACGCAAAGATATAAGAAAACTACTACTCGAAATAGGACTAACTATAACATATGAATACAACCTTAAAGTAGTTAACTTCCTGGATGTCACACTCAATTTAAACTCTGGTTTGATTAAACCGTTTCATAAATTGAATGAAAATCTCAAATACGTAAATGTTGGGTCTAACCACCCCATCTCTATAATTAAATCTATCCCTAAAAATATTTCCTTTAGAATCTCGGGTCGATCTTCTAACATACAAGTATTTAAGGAACACGCCGAGTACTACGATAACGCCCTTAGTAAAGCAGGCTACCTCAACAAAATAGAGTACATAGATGGGAACAATCAAAACACCCAAAATAAATCCCACATAGGTAGATATAATAACACAACACCAAACCACACTTACTACCATAGTATGCACACCAGTAAACCAACAAACAAAACTAATAGAAAGCGATGCAAAGAGTACTTATGGTATAACCCCGAATACAATAGCTCCATTAGTACAAATTTACCAGTACTCTTCTTTAAAATAATTAAAAGACATTTTCCCACATCACACAAATACCACAAAATCCTAAACCCTACCACTATAAGACTGTCATACTCTACAGCGTTAAACCTTGAACAACACATAAAAAAGATCAATACTAGAAGGTTAAACGAAAACACTAAGAACTTAAGTACAAAGAACACAAAAAAAACAGTAGACAATACACTACAGAACATAAATAAACCACACCTAAGTTCGTCCGCAATACTACTCCAGAGAAAACCCAACGTACACAACTGTAACTGCACCTATCCTGACAACTGCCCCCTCGGCAATAACTGCCTGGAAAAAAATATTATTTATAAGTGTACCATTAAATCCGGAGGCAACGAGTGGTATTACGTGGGATCAACGGCAACATCGTTTAAATCTCGATTGTATAGGCATTCTTACTCAATAAAACACCAGAGCCAAAGAAATGTAACAACTTTAGCAGAAAAAGCTTGGACGCTCAGGGATAGCGACCAAAAGTTTACCCTAAAATGGGAAAAATTAGCTAAAACCCAAAGCTTTTCCAGGAGCCAAAATTTCTGCAAATTGTGTAATCTTGAGATTTATTACATAATCACACACAAGAAGAAACTGCTGAATAACAGAATTGAACGAACATTATTCTGCCGTCACAGAACTAAAACCCTTTTTTCCCACTACAAGCCGAATATTACATAAAAGAGGGACATCCCCCAACTATATAAACCTTAATCTAGTTAGAAAAATATAAAAACAATCTCTTCTCAACATATATTAATAACCTTAAATTACCATACTAATAATGAAAAGATATGCTGATGAGAATAGGTGCAAATATGCGATAATGAATGTGTCTAAAAACGTCCATAAGTATGTATATATATGTGAAAATGTATATAAATAAGTAAATATATATATATGTTTGATGTGTATAGTTAGATGTAAGTGTATTCATGTATTAAAGTGCTTATATATATATGTATATGTATATATGTGTATATGTATATATATGTATATATGTATATATATATATATATATATATATATATATATATATATATATATATATATATATATATATATATATATATATATATATGTATATGTATATATATGTATATATGTATGTATATATGTGTATATGGATGTGTAAGTATGTGTATGTGTGTACACATGGACTAGAGTATGTATGTATATATGTGTGTGTCTATACGTGTGTATATAAAGATAAGTTGAGTATGAAAATGTATACACATGAGCGCGTATGTATGTACATGAATACATGTGTGTATATATATGTGTATGCATGTGTATATATATGTAAGTATGAATATGTGAATTGTGAGTATATGTATTTTGTAGAGGTGTGCAAATATATTTGTGTGTGAATGCGTGGGTGAAAGGATACGTACACTTGAAAGAAAAATTTAAGTCTGAATGTTAATTAAGTGCAAACACAAAACCAACCACGCATATCTTTACTATCTCTAATCCTTCTATAGATTTAGAAAAATAACCAATAATATATTCTATAAAAAATGTCAAAACAACAGATGGGAATCTAATTACTCACTGCCACCAAGAATTCTCACTGCTATCGAAAAACCACTCCTTCGACTATTCTTCTAACAACTTCACCCCTCCCTCCTAATATTCTCTATAAAAACTAAATAGGTCCTCAGTAATATTATTCTGATGAAATGACAGTAAATAATAACATTGAAATATTGAATGTCTGCATAACTAAAAGTTTGTAGATAGCTGTTTTAGGTTATGTAACTGTTATAGAAACACGTGTCAATAAATTCCTTTCAACTAAACTGTATCCATTCAAATCTTTCTATTTTTCTCCGGATTACTTTTGGAACTACAACTGGAACCGTCGAGCAAACTCTACGTGAGCTGATAATCTACTGTGTGTAATATTTATATTACAACACAACGGAAAATACTGTATATATATATATATATATATATATATATATATATATATATATATATATATATATATATATATATATATATATATATATATATATATATATATATATGTATATATATATATATATATGTATATATATATATATATATATCTGTATTTATGCATATATATGTATTTATATATGTGTATATATATATATAAATATATATATATATATATATATATATATATATATATATATATATATATATATATATATATTGGGGGCAAGTCACTTTATTTCACGTTGCTCCTTCTACCTGGAGTTGCGACCGATATATAGCATTAACAATTGGAAAGACCAATGTCCCGATTTGACGAAATCGATCGACTGTCGATATATACAGAGAGTGTGGGGAGGCAGACAGTCTACCAATCGACCACCTTCACATATATTATAGTCAGTTGAAAAACTTCGATTGGAAAACTGCTGGTTGGACAAGAGTTGATCGTTTTATATTATCAATAAGGTGGATTGGCAGTATCGGTAGAGGGTCGGACGCCATCCTTTGCAGCATAGAGTTACGCCCCTTTATGATCTGAGTTCAAATCCCGCCGAGGTTAACTTTGCCTTTTATCCTTACAGGGTCGATAAGATAAAGTACTTGTAATGCACTGGGGAAATTGCTGGCCTTGTGCCAAAAGTAGAAACAATTATTAATGCAGAAATAAATGTTTCTACTTTGGGCACAAGGCCAGCAATTACCCAGTACAAGGGCCGTAACTCTATGCGTCAAAGCATTGTGTCCGACCCTCTATTTGCGGTCTGAGTTCAAATCCCCCCGACTTAATCGACTTTCCCTCCTTCCTTGTGCTTAAATCAGAAACAATTATTAATGCAGAGATTATAGGTTGACACATCCTTTGTTCATCTTAACTTATTTTCTCCTTCCTTTTAACTACACTTCAAATTTCATATATTATATATCATATATTATAAACTAGCCCGTCGTTGCCGGGTTCAAAGCTTTGCCACTGTAAATAAAAACCCCAACTCTCTCATCAACATGGCCGTCTTTAAATAAAAGATTTAAACTATATGTTGACATGCTCCGGAAGCTAAATAATCTGTGTATCAAATTTGAACAACAGCGGATGGAAACTGTGTAAATGCATCGCCTGCATACAGACAGAGAGGCATTTTCGTTTATATATATAGAGATATATGAAATTTTACTACGAGAAATAGCGAACTTCCCTTCTTCTACCATTGTATTAAGACATACAAACCCGGGCCCATATAATTATTAGATCCGTCGTCTCTACCGTTGAAAGATCCTATTTATAATATCTTGACCACTGTCGAAACTCCGCAAACCTATTATCCATACCCTTCCTGTACACGTCATCTACTCCACCGACATTATCAACAGATTAAATTATCTGAATCTCTGTACCTGTTCTCCCACTAGTCAACCTCATGTCGACTGCATTTCTTGCAACCTGTATTGCTGCGGCTTTATGTCCTC
>OZ024740.1:305937181-305949681 GCA_964016885.1 Eledone cirrhosa | reverse complement strand
GATAGGGTTGACCATCGATACCTGAACGCTGTCCACAAGGCAGCACGTTTAGGTCCCGTCTCCAGAGCCTGGATCGCTGCAATGCACAGCGGCATCTGCTCGGTAGTCGAAGTCAATGGTCACCTATCAGAACCTTTCCAGATTATACGCTTGGTCTGTCAATGATGTCTTCTCCCCTGTCAATGATGACTCTCGAGCCATTACTGTGGAAGATGGAGCTTTTACAGGGCATCCCACTCGAACCGGAACGTGGAAGGGCTGTGTCAGTATATGAGGACGACGTCATCGTGATGGTGTCAAACACCTCGGAAATCGAGATGGTCGGCAACTTCTTAGAGGAATAGGAAAATTTACTGGTGAAGTTGCTTGGGGTCTGGTTCGGATCAGACCTCCAGCTGGATAAGAACTGTGACGAGGTAACGAGGAGGGTGGCCACTCTTACCCAGAATCTTTGAAAGGTCGTGTGGCGGGGGCTGAGTTAAGATAAAATGTTTTGCTTCTCCACTCTGGACAATAAGCGGAACACAATAGAGTTCGGGTGGTTAGAGCTGGGACTCGGATGGATACATTTCTTAATATAGCACCAGTTTAAATGTCTGTTATATTTAGATAAGTTCTTTTGAGGAAAAGTTTGGCTGTGGTCTCTGCGATGTCGATAAATATACAAGCAGTCTGGTACTAGTGCCACTATTAATAGAATGTACCCCTAATATCAAAATATGTGGCCTTGTACCCCACGCATTGTAAGAAATCATTACTGATGCACAAACAGCCAAAAGAAGATTAAATGCCTTACAGTATTTATGTCTCTTTATACTGAGCGATCAACGTCTTTTAGAGTCAATATGCTTTTGATTCTAGTCTATAAATCGTCGTCGTCATTGTTGTCGCCATCGTTGACATCGTCGTCATCTTCATCGTCGTCATCGTTGTCGTCGTCATCGTCATCTTCATCGTCGTCATCCTCGTCATCTTCATCGTCGTCATCGTCGTCGTCGTCGTTGTCGTCGTCATCGTCGTCATCCTCGTCATCTTCATCGTCGTCATCGTCGTTGTCGTCGTTGTTGTCGTCGTCGTCGTCATCTTAGTTGTTACCACCGTTGTTGTTATTGTTGTTGTTATTAATCACTGTTATTGTTAAATAAATGAATGAATAAATAAATAAATAAATAAATAAACAAATAAATAAATAAGGTATCGTATGTTTGAAATAAAGGAATTTTTTTCAAAGTGAAAGGTGATCCTATCAGTTGGCAGACGATAACTGTCAAGTGTCGTCTGCTTTTTTTGAAACTGAAACGTTATTCTCCATCGAAAAATAATTGTAATAATAATGATTTCTTTCTTTAATTTCTTTATTTATTTATTTATTTATTTATTTTTTAATAATTGTAATAATAAAAATAAAAAAAACGAAAGCTTGCTGCGAATTTAAAATTTTTAACCCGATTGAGATATGGAATCAATGGCTTGGTGGCGGAGTTATTGCGTATATGGTAGTGGTGGTGTTGGAGGTAGTATTGATGGTGATTGTGATAGTGGCAGGGCTGGCTGGGATTGGTGATAGAGGCAACAAGGTCGTTATGATGGTGGTGGTGGTGGTGGTGGTGGTGATAGTCGCCGTCTGATTATGTTGGTAGTTTTTATGTTGCAGAAGGTCGTGGTGGTGGTTGTGGTGCGGCTGCTACTGATAATGATGATGATGATGATAATTTTTTTTTTATGTGATGCTTGCGGCGGCACTGGTAAGCTGTGCTTTTGATATTGGTTGAATGAGTAGGATGTGGTGGAAGGGAGTGATGGTGATGTTCATGCTAGTTTCATTAATGTTGGCGGTGGTGGTGGTGGTGGTTGTAGTGGTAGTAGTGGAATTAGTGATGGTAGTTGAGATTGTGGTAGTCGAAATAGTGTTATTGGTAAAGGTGTGTGATGTTTTGGTTATATTAGTGGTAGCGCTGGTTGTAATAATAATGGTTTCTACTTTTAGCACAAGGCCAGCAATTATCCCAGTGCATTACTGGTACTTTATTTTATCGACCCCGTAAGGATGAAAGGCAAAGTTAACCTCGGCGGGATTTGAACTCAGAATGGCAAGGGCCGTAACTCTATGCGTCAAAGCATGGCGTCCGACCTTCTACCGATACTGTAATAATAATGATAGAGTTGGTGGCGAAGTAGTGGGATAGAACTCTTAATGATTGCAGTAGTAGTAGTAGTAGTAGTAGTAGTAGTAGTAGTAGTAGTAGTAGTAGTAGTGATTATATTTGTAACATTGTGGGGGGAGGTTGTTAGTAGTGAATGACTGATATTATATTTGTAGTAGCTGTAGTAGTTGCTGTAGTGGTAAAGTATGGGTATTAGTAATGGTAAAGGGAACAAAATATTCTTTTCAAACATCACTTTTAAAAAAATAACCTCAGATAATTCTCTTCAAAACCACCACTACTATCACCCCCAGTTCTACCACCACCAGCATCACGTTATTAGCGACAAGGGCTCAAAGACAAACAGGGCGGTACAAAGACAAGGATACAAAAGAAGAGGGAGAGGTTTACATATATGTAAAATGAAAATAACAAAAACAATAGATTACCAAATACACCAATAAAGTAAATTCACTCAATATGAGGCGGGAGGAGCATCCACTTGAAGGCAATCTCGGGTTACACTGACCATCAAGGTCAAGTGTCTTCTCTCTGATCTGGTGTTGTTTCTCAGCCTACAAGCCGTGTTCGCTACTCTCACACACCTTTCAGCAAATTTAGGGGTGGATGGGCGGACAGCATATCCCACCGCATCCTCACATTTCTTTCTAAATGAGCCTTGTGAAGGTTATTGAGGGCCAGGCCGAGGAGAAAAGTATATACCTGCAGTCAGTGGTGGACTGGCCAGGTTGCCAGGTTGCCCAATGGCAACTGGACCCCAGGGGGGGGGGGGGGGGGGCACGGTAGCGTTACAAGAGCCCACAGTAGCATTGCAGGGCCCACTGTAGTATTTTAGGGGCCAATGCTTTGCTTTCAAGACATACCTGAAATCTAGGAGAAAGAATAAATTAAAAAAATAAATAAATAAAATAATTAAGCAAAGCATTTGGTTTTACATTCTACTAAATCTAAAGCTAAGTGTATTCATATATATATATATATATATATATATATATATATATATATATATATATATAGAGAGAGAGAGAGAGAGAGAGAGAGAGAGAGAGAGAGAGAGAGAGAGAGAGAGAGAGAGACACACATATATATATATATATATAGTGAGTGTGAAAAACCAAAGGTCTTTATTGAAAGTCTCTGGATTTCGCAAAATACATAATATTTTTTATTGAAGAAGGTAAGATATTTTCCCGCAAAAATTTGATTGCACTATCGTGTTTCCACTTATGTATCTTTTGAAAATGTTATTTATTCATTATAAAAATTAAATGATAGCATTCTATATGTAGATGGGCCCCCTTCATCTGGCAGCCAATATTTTTAGACCTATATATATATATATATATATATATATATATATATATATATATATATATATATATAATGCCAATCATTATAAGTTTGAATCTAACTGACATGCAAAAACCTTATATATAGGAATAAGGTAAGCCCAAATCATAGTAGATTCAAATATCAGGAGGGAGAGAGGGGGGTGGAGAAATGAGGTGGAGCAGAAATGAAACATGGATTGCAGGTTAAAATATAGTCTAGATAGATGAGAAACAAAACGAGGATGTAGTTTATGGACCACCCAAATGATTTAGAAGTCGACCTTAAGTAGAAGCAATAACATTAAGAAAGACATGAACGACACCACAACACTTTGTTTTGAAAATTTTGAAAGTTGGTTTATAAATATAAATTTTCATAAGTTCTTTGTAGTTGTCTCTGTGGTCTAGCAGTGGGTACTAGAGACGGCGAAGAGCCTGTCTTTGGGTTCAATCCTGGTCAAGAGGTACATGTAATCTTTTTCAGTTTTTATTTTACAACCAATAGAAAAAAACTGAAGAGGTTTACCGGGAACTCTACCCACAACCAGGATCGAACTTCACACCAGAATCACCACCGTCTATGATTCCTCCAACTAGGACACAGAGACAGCTACAAAAGTACAATGAAAATTGATAATTATAAACCTACTTTCAAAATAAAAATTAAAAAGATGTGGTGTAGTTCATCTTTCCTAGAGCTTTTAGTAATATTTAGGGTCGACTTGTCAATCATTTGACCCTTTGGTAACAACCTATTATTCCTATGTGTTACATTAATTTAATTTGATTATTTTAGCAAACAAATAATATATATATATATATATATATATATATATATATATATATATATATATATATATATATATATATATATTATTAGAAATGTAAGCTATCGCCGTATTTTGACTAAAGAAATTAAAGAAATTATTTAGCCTGATAGTGGAGTTAAGAACCCTCGGAGAAATGGAAAAAGATGAGTATATATATATATATATATATATATGTATGTATATATATATATGTATATATATATATATATATATATATATATATATATATATATATATATATATATATATATACATATATATATATATATATACATATATACATATATACATATATGTATATATGTATATATGTATATACATATATACATATATACATATATATATATATATATATACATATATGTATATATGTATATATGTATATACATATATACATATATACATATATATATATATATATATATACATATATATATATATATATATATATATATATATATATATATACATATATATATATATATGTATATATATATATATATATATATATATATATATATATATATATATATATATATATATATATATATATATATATATATATATATATATATATATGTATTTCAATTTAGTAGTCAAATACAATTATTAAGCTCTAAGAAAATACTTCTGAGCATTACAGTACAATTTAAAAAAATATGATCAACACTAATATGTTATTTTTGCAAAATGACAATAATTTTTTAGCCAGATAGAAGTACCTTAATTCAAGTACATATAGTCCGCCTGTATCGATCTAGAAAATATTAAATATTAAATCTATACTTACAGACGTAAAATGGCAACTGCCTGACTTGAATTAAGGTACTTCTATCTGGCTAAAAAATTATTGTCATTTTGCAAAAATAACACATTAGTGTTGATCATATTTTTTTAAATTGTACTATATATATATGTATATATATATATTTATATATGTATATACATATATATATATATATATATATATACATATATACATATATACATATATATATATATATACATATATATATATATACATATATATATATATACATATATATATATATATATATATACATATATATATATATATATATATATATATATATATATATATATATATATATATATACAATAGTCCACTACGATGATAAAAAGGTAGGGAGCCAATGTATCTCCCTGGAGCACTCCAGCCAGTATCTCAAAGAACTCTGTCATCCCATCAGGTGTAATGACTTGGGCTTTGGTGTTGGTGTAGGATTCCAAAAGTCAGCTCAAAAGTGACACAGAGGAGACTGAGATTAGCTGGACATGCTCACCGACATCCAGAGTTGACATTGCACTCAGTGCTCCTGTGGGAGCCCCTACATGGACACACTAGAAGAGGAAGACCAAGGTTAACGTATGTTGATGCCCTAAGGACAGACACTGCACTGGTCTGTTGGAGACGCAGGACATGGCAGCGATAATGAGGGACAGAGACCGCTGGAGAGAACTCGTCCATGGATCTCGGGAATTTTACCCGCCTTAGATATATATATATATATATATATATATTTATTTATTAAAATAACACATTAAAGTTTAAGCAAAGAATCGCTTATATATATATATATATATATATATATATATATAAGTTATATATTAATATATATGATAAACACAAAACGTGTTTGTATTGTAACAGACAAAGTTAGCTAGCAATGAAATAAACTAATTAAAGTGAATACAATTTGTCTGTCTCGATATAAGTCAATAAAGACAAGGTTATATTGGCAAAAGCCGTGATTCCTGGACAAATTTAAATTTCAAAATCCAAACCCGCTCCGTAGATGAATTTGAACTTCGAAACCCAAATATGTTTCGCAACGATGGTACATGAATTGAAAAATAAAGAGAATCGAAATGGAATTGAAATAAAAAGTGAAATATCCAAATCTTCTGTGCTTATCAACAGGAATCCAGTAAAATTAGTACATTCCACCTTCAAAAATTTTGCAGGTCTGATTACACGTGGTGTAGCGAGCCAAACTAGCCATCCCGCATTCCCGGTGCTAGAAATAACAGCCGTTTATACGGGATTAAAGATCAGCAGTTTTTTTTCTTTTACATACCATAAAACAGTTGTTTTTTTTTTACATACCATAAAAAAAAACTGAAAAGATTTACTAGGAACCCTACTCCCGACCAGGATAGAACTTCAGACCAGGAAAACCACCGTCTATGATTCCTACAAATAGGCCACCGAGACAGCTACAAAAGTATAGGGAAAATTGATAATTTTAAAAAGTTCATAAGTTGTGGTGTCATTCATGGCTTTCCTAGAGCTGTTAGTTATACTTAGGGTTGACTGGTCAATCTTCTGGTTCTGTGGGAATATCACAGAGAGAAAGAGAGGGAGAGAGAGGAGAAGGAGGAGAAGAGGAAGAGGAGGAGGAGAAATAGGGTGCAACAGAAATGAAACATGGATTACAGGTTAATATATAGTATAGATAGATGAGAAACAAAACGAGGATGTAGTTTATGGAACACTCAAATGATTTAGAAGTCGACCTTAAGTAGGAGCAATAACATTAAGAAAGACATGAACAACACCACATGATTGCGATTTGAAAATGTTGATAGTAGGTTTAAAAGTATAAATTTCTATAGATTTTAGCAGTTGTCTCAATGGCCTAATGGTAGGTTCGAGAGACGGTGGATATCCTGCTCGTGGCTTTAATCCTGGCCAAGATGTACATGTAATTTTTTTTGTTTTTACATCCCATAGAAAAAACAGAAAAGTGGGTTCAATCCTGGTCAAGAGGTGCATGTAATCTATTTCAGTTTTTTTTTTACATTGAAAAGTCAACATTTTCAAAACAAAATCATGTGGTGTCTTTCATGTCTTTCTTAATGTTATTTCTCATTTGGGTGTTCCATAAACTACATCCTCGTTTTGTTTCTCATCTATCTAGACTATATTTTAACCTGTAATCCATGTTTCATTTCTGTTGCACCTCATTTCCCCTCTCTCTCTCTTTCTCTGTGATATTCCCAAAGAACCAGAAGATTGACAAGTCAACCCTTTTCAAAAAATGATTTAGAAGTCGACCTAAGTAGGAGCAATAACATTAAGAAAGACATGAACGACACCACATTTTGAAAGTAGGTTTATAAGTATAAACTTTCATAAGATTTTTGTAGTTGCCTCTGTAGCTTAGTTGTAGGTACTAGAGACGGTAGAGATCCTGGTCTTGGGTTCAATCCTGTTCAAGAGGTACATGTAATCTTTTTCAGTTTATTGTTTTTACATCCTATAGAAAAAACAAAAAAGTTTTACTGGGAACCCTACTCCCGACCAGGATCGAACTTCAGACCAGGATCACCACCGTCTATGCATCCGCCAACCAGGCCACCGAGACAGCTACAAAGGTATAATTAAAATTGATAATTATAAACCTACTTTCAAAATCAAAGTTCAAAAGTTATGGTGTCGTTCATGGCTTTCCTAGAGCTATTAGTTATATTTAGGGTTCACTTGTCAATCTTTTGGTTCTTTGGGAATATCACAGAGAAAGAGAGAGAGAGGGGGGGAAATGAGGTACAACAGAAATGAAACATGGATTACTGGTTAAAATATAGTCTAGATAGATGAGAAACAAAACGAGGATGTAGTTTCTGGAACGCCCAAATGATTTAGAAGTCGACCTTAAGTAGGAGCAATAACATTAAGACATGAACAACACCACATGAGTTTGTTTTGAAAATTTTGAAAGTAGGTTTATAAGTATAAATTTTTTTAAAGGTTTACTGGTTTTAAAGGTTTACTGGTTTTAAAGGTTTACTGGTTTTAAAGGTTTACTGGGAACCCTACACCCGACCAGGATGGAACTTCAGACAACGATCACCACCGTCTATGATTCCTCCAACTAGGCCACCGAGACAACTACAATAGCAGACTGAAAATTGATAATTGTAAACCTACTTTCAAAATCAAAGTTCAAAAGATGTGGTGTCGTTCATGGCTTTCCTAGAGCTATTAGTAATATTTAGGGTCGGCTTCTGATCATTATTGAAAGTCTCTGGATTTCGCAAAATACATATTTTTTATTAGAGAAGGTAAGATATTTTTCCGCTAAAATTTGATTGCGCTGTTTTGTTTCCACTTATGTATTTTTCAAAAATGTTATTTATTCATTATAAAAATTAAATGATAGCATTCTATATCTAGGTGGGCCCCCTTCATCTCCTATCATCCAATATTTTTAGACCTAGTCCGTCACTGCCGTCACTTCTTTTAGTCCAACACATACTTTCTTTCGTCATAGCCACCAAGCAGAGGAAAACTACCTTCCTGTTAGATGATTTTCTTGATAGACTCGATCAAACAGCTATTCGACAAAATTCTACGAGTAATGTGTAGAATCGCTTCGTCACCTTGCACACATCTCGGACAGGTTCGGCTGAAGGTATTTCTGTGCCAAGTTATTTCGAGGCTGAAGGTATTTTTGAGTTTATCTCGAAACGGTAATGCCCCTCCAACGCACTGCCAGTCGAGAGATTACTGGAAAATACCCATTTTCTCTGAGTCGAAAGTTTTCCGAAACATACAAGCCAGTTGATTTCCGTCGGCACCCAGAGTTTCCCCGAGAATATCATCGGGCTTTCCCACTAATAATTCTGTATAGAGTACTAACATGGAATTTCCACAGACCACATTACCCAATTGATAGAGGGCTGTGAACGCCTCACAAACATTTCAGGTGCCAATCGCATAGAACTGATTTTCGCTTCACCCAGGACTGTAGCAACACCGAAAAGATGAGCTGTGGGAAAACGAATGAAACGAAAAGCGACCACTCCTGCTCACCGTCTAGGAAACATTGTAGATATTGAAGCTTTGGCGCATGCCTGTGCATCATCAGCCCCAGTATGTCGAGTCCCAGTATGTCGGACCCGAGTATATGAAATATGCAAAGAATATAGTAAGGTGTTCCCCAAACTATTCAGCACAACGTATAACTGGATGGTATTGATTAATGATAAGGAATGGTAATTTACTGGCAATCGTACTTAAGAAAGCAGAGACAATATCACTTTGGTGACTAATTCTGTATGAATCATTAGGCAATATTCAATTAATCTATTTTAAAAGATCCAAGAATTATAATTTAGCAAAACTCTTTACTTTTAAAGAGAAAACCAGTGAAGCAAACCAATCTCCAGCTTATCATATTAGATTAATAAGAGACATAATTCACCTCCTTTCTAAATAGCGTCTCAGGTTTAATCACCCAGAGATGACAGTGGTTGTATTATCACCCAATTTATGCAGAGTGGAACAGATTCAGTAGAGCTCCAGACAAAATACTAACGCCCCATTAAGTTCTAAGTTCAAATCCCTTAAAGTCGACGTTGCTTTTAATCCTTCTGATGTTGATAAAACAATGTCCCCAGCAAGTAGGTCAAGTAATTGGATGGATTTAATCGACAACATTCCTTGTCTCAATCTTTTATTCAATCTCAAACTGTTATTTAATTACTTTTTTTTTCATCTAGAAGCGTTTTATTAATAAAAATAAAAATATCCTAAACAAATCCTAAACACTACAGGTATCTTAAAAACGGAAAATGAAAGGAAAGGCAAAGGCTCTAGGGTCACAGAAGAATGGGAGGGGGGCAGTGGTGTTGGGGCTGCGCCCTGTGGACAAGACCGCAAATGCATTTTATGATTCGTGTATAACTTGGTAGTATAAAATATCCACCAGTAAAAAGAAAACTGTAAAATATACATGACAGTAAGGAAACAATAAAAAAAGAGAGGAAAATAAGAAAAAGTGTAAGAAAAGGAATTAAGCAACGGAAGAAAGGAAGAGGGGCGGGGGAGGCTCTACACTCCAGGCTGTAGTTTTTCGTTTTAACTATTTAAATGTTTAGAAATGTTGGTCACTGATAATCAATACCCACATCTCTGTCTTTATGAATCTGTGCTCTATCTAACAGTTACTGATCAGTAAGTATATTTCTTTAGGGATACAGAAGTACACATTCATTTATATATGGTTACAACTTCGATTCATACCCAAGCGTCGGACACCATGCTTCGCGGCAGAGAGTTACGGCTCTTTACGTTCTGAGTTCAAATCCCGTCGAGGTTAGTTTTGCTTTTCATCCTCCCGTGGTCGATAAAATAAAGCACCAGTAATGCACTGGAGTCGATCAAATCGACGTTTCCCTCCCCTAAAATTGTTGGCCTTGTGCCTAAATCTAAAAGTGAATTGGCAGTATCGGTAGAGGGTCGGACATGCATTCCAGCATAGTTACTTCCCTTTACGATCTGAGTTCAAATCCCGGCGAGGTTAACTTTGCCTTTCATCCTTGCGAGGTCGATAAAATAAAGTACCAGTAATGTACTGGATAATTGCTGGCCTTGTGCCAAAAGTAGAAACAATTATTATTATTTTGAGGGCGGTGGATTGTCGGACACCATGCTTTGACGCATAGAGTTACGGACCTTGCCATTCTGAGTTCAAATCCCGCCGAGGTTAACTTTGCCTTTCATCCTTACGGGGTCGATAAAATAAAGTACCAGTAATGCACTGGTAATTGATGGCCCAAAGTAGAAACAATTATTATTATTGTGTGTGTGTGTGTGTGTGTGTGTGTGTGTGTGTGTGTGTGTGTGTGTGTGTGTGTGTGTGTGTGCGTGATCGCCCCAAGGTGCTTTTATCACACCTTCAGCAAGTAATAAACTCGCAATGCACGAGTCACTCCGTGACACCCGAATGTCAACTACTGTGATTTGTACCTTGGATTATAACTAGGAGCATAAACATTAGGCATGCTAAAGACCTGAACCTCTTTCGCCTACCTATAGCTAGTCTGTGATGGTTCTGTGTTTAGAATCTAGAGGTACGCTAACGACCGTAAGGCTGAGGTTGGGAAAAAGGGCCGATAGATGCTATAAACCATTCCCCCCGCCTACGGCTGAAAACTTAAAATTAAGGTAACACCGCCCTCTTCTGTACTGTAGGAACTGTAGCTACCTCATTTTAGTTAAGAATTATAACTTCCAACTTTATATTTATAAACAATACTAAAATACACAACTTAGGGCAGCAGTTGTGATATTTCAGTGTGACTGAGTGTCTGAACTTGACTGTCAATTTTCTTTAACGCTTCATTTGTAGAACAGGGCTTGGTCGGCTATTTCTCTATTGCCGGAGGTCAAATCCTTACTACAGTATTTTTTTTTTTTTTTTTAAATAAAAATAAACTATAATATTGTCCTCATTCTGTTTATGTAATCCATAGTAGGAATTATAAAGTAACTACAAGATCGTTAAATGTAACTGTGTTTTGCTTTCAACACAATGTGTTATACAGTTCAACAGTTATTATTCCGAATAACATTCTTTGAAAAATCGTATGTATAATATAAAATGGCTTTGAAGGGAAGATAAAAATGGCTAATTTACTACAATCGTCCTGTTGAAATTTATCCACGTTTTATCTCCTGTTTTTTTAAATAATTTTAAAAAATACAGAACCAAAAATGTTTGCCTTAACAAGATATTCGGTTTTCTCTTCAAATTTGGTGGAGTAGATACATGAGTATTTGCTACACCAAATTTACTGGTTTTCCCAGTTTGAAACTATTCACAGACTAATGGTTAGCTAGCAAGATTAATGGTTAGCTAGCTAGAATCACGTTCTCCCCTAAGCATGCTTCAATTGGTGTCTTGTGTTATTGTATTCCAACACTATCAAACCCAATATTACTTTCTTTTATCTGAGATCAATAACATAATAACCAAATCATATACTGGGATCAATCTGGTCGCTTATTCAATTTACCCAACGTAGAAAGAATCTTAATATGGCAGTGTAGTGGTGGCTATCTTTTGTGACTGAGGAAGAAATACATCTGGTGCTGTGTGAGATTTGTTTAACCTACAATAGACAGTCGTACACACGTCATCACAATTACCGCGGGATCTGAAACCAAATTTAGTGTTAAAGGTTTATATGAGACGATTGGGAAACCTCTGCAGTATGACTATGTCTGTATATATATGTGTGCGTAGTGTCTGCATGTTTGAGGGTGTAAGTATAATGATTGTGGCGATTATGATGCTGGTAGCAATAGTAGATGTGATAATTGTTTCTACTTTAGGCACAAGGCCATCAATTACCCAGTGCATTAC
>OZ024740.1:305902181-305932181 GCA_964016885.1 Eledone cirrhosa | reverse complement strand
TTTTTTTTTTTTTTTTTTTTGCTAAGTTTATCCAGGTAGTAAGCGACAAGGGATTCCTTTAAAAAAAATCAAATAACGGTCAATTCGGCAACTATACACTTTTCATTGTGTTGTCCACAGCAATGAGAAAGAAAACAAGAGGAGAAGAAGAGATGAGGGACGAGGAAGAGGCGAAGAGAAGATGGCAGTATAGTAACGATATTTACTTTTAATAATTAGTTGTGTCGTCTGACTGTTGTAGTGGGCTTGTAACATGAGGGACAACATATTCTTTGAGCTGAGATTGAAAATACACAGACACACATATGCACACATATATACATACATAGACGCACATATATATACATACATAGACGCATATATATATATATATATATATATATATATATATACATGCACACACACACATATACACACACGAATACACACATACATACATAGACACGCACACATACATACATAGACACGCACACATACATACATACATAGACACGCACACATACATACATAGACACACACACATATACATGCATACAAACGTACATATATATATATATATATATATAATGCATACACACGTACATATATACACACATATATATATACATAGATACACACATATACATACATACATACGCACACATACATAGACGTACACACACACATACATAGACGTACACACACACATATACATACATGCATACACACATAGACACACACACATATACATGCATACACACGTACATATATATATATATATAATGCATACACACGTACATATATACACACACATATATACATAGATACACACATATACATACATACATACACACACATACATAGACGTACACACACACATACATAGACGTACACATGCATACACACACACACATAAACACACCACACATATGCATTACATGCATACACATATACATAGACACACACACACATATATATACATTCATGCACACACACATATATATATACATGCATACACACATATATATGTACATGCATACACACATACATACATAGACACACGCACGCACACACACACACACATACATATACATACACGCGCACACACACATACATCGTCATGCACATACACACACACACACACACGCACACGCACACACACACACACACACACACGCACGCACGCACACACACACACACACATATACATACACGCGCACACACACATACATCGTCGTGCACATACATAGACACACACACACACACACCCACACACACACATACACACACACACATACACACGAATCACTTCCCCAGATGATAATGTATTACAGTACTTTTTGTTCTTCTTCCTTTCCCACTTAGTTCAATCTATCGCCTGACAATAGTGACACAACGTATGTTGTAGACTTAGAGGCAAGCTCTCCGTACACAGAGACCGCGATATGGTTGCAATCTTTGTTTTCACATTCAGATTCACTTCCATTCTACCATTATACCATTAACTGTTTCTACTTTTGCCACGAGACCAACAAATTTTCCAGTGCATTACTGGTACTTTATTTTATCGAACCCCGTAAGGATGAAAGGCAAAGTCAACCTCGGCGGGATTTGAACTCAGACCGTAAAGGGACGTAACTATGCTGGGAAGCATGGCGTCCGACCCTCTACCGATACTGCCAATTCACCGCCCTTATACCATTAATACTCTTAAGAATTCCATGAACATCACAGTATTTTTATTTTCTTCTAAAGATATATGGAAGCACATGGCCTAGTGGTAAGGGTGTTGGACTTATGACCATAATGTTGTGGGTTCAATTCCTAGACTGGGTTGTGTGTTGTGTTCTTGAGCAAAACACTTCATTTCATGTTGCTCCAGTATACTCAACTATAGCTGGGAGTTTAAACCTGCGATGGTCTGGTGTCCTGTCCAGGGAGTAGTTTTGTACTCTTAGTCGCTTAACGCCATGGAAACCGGCCTGATGAGCCTCCGGGCTCGAGACAGACTTTAGACTAGACCTAAAATATACGACTGTGCGGTTGTTGTATCCTTTCAATTCAACTTTGCTCTTCAGTAGGTAAAATGAATATCATTTACAAAACGATTCTATCTGATTGGCATTTTCTCTTCTTTTCTACAAAATATTGTCCCGGTTCCCATTCAATTAAAATAATATTATTTGGTTTTGTCTAGCAAATGATTCGAAATAGTAAGTTTAGGTGTACTTCATCAAGAAGAGAAGTTCTTCAAAATTTAACTCAGATAAATACTTAACCCATTTTTAATCAAGAAAGACCTCTTTAAGCTTTTATGCAGATGAATATGTCTCCACATTTATCTAAATAGGTACAATGCGAGGCTTTACTTTCAAGTTTCGACCTTGGTGGGATTTAATTAAAAACGACACTGGAAATCAGCAGAACACTCTTTAAATGTATATTTTTAATTTGAAAATGTGAAAGTTCAAATACAAAGACTATAACAATAATCAATTACTATGGATAATAACTGAGAAAATTGGAAAAAAGGGTGGACAGAGGTTCCTACAAGGCATCGGACCTCGTATTTCCCAGATACCGTACAAGTGTGTTACGATTAGGCCAAGGAGCGACTGGCACGTCCTCAACTATTATCTATAGCGAACCTCTGTTATTACAGTTATTTTCTGCATTTGGGACTCTCACATTTTGCATTTCAAACACTCCCAGCACTCCGATAAATCATAAGGTTAAATTTACATTCAGTGATGCTGTATAATATAGCCTCCTAAAAAGTCGGAAAGAAGTGTCAGTCACCTCTTGTAATGATAACGCTCTCGTACGATATTCTAGGTTCGATACAGGGTTCCTTTCCCTTTTTCCGTGTCTAAGGGGCATTCACCCCATTTTCTCAACTATTATCTATAGTGATCAACCGTTTCTGCAGTTATTTTCTGCGTTTGGGATTCCCACATTTTCAAATTTCAAACCCTTCGAGTGCTTCGATAATTTATAAGATATATTTACTTTTAATTATACATTTCCAGAATCAGAAGTGATCGGCGTATGGGGCCCTATTAATAACAACAGTAGCAAAGCGAGCTAATGAGGGAACCTCTACGTGGTCGCTAGACATGACAGTAACTACAGCCAAATATCATTTTAATCAAACCTTTCTGTCTTAGATATAGACCAAAGGTTCTCAACCCATTTTGCCCCTCGAAATCCCGAAACGCCCCTACCCTATTTTGCCATTTTTCAATATACTACTGATTTTGATATCAGTAGATTACTGGGCCAAATCAAGTTATGTTAGAATCTTTAAAAAATACTCGTACGAATTAAATACAAAAAAAGTTTCAGCCCAAAACAAAAGCAAGCTATTTCAAATTATATATTTTTGAAAAAAAAAAAGATTTGATCTCAGTAGAAAAAGCTTTTTTTTTTATAAATTCTATATTTCACTGTTAGCTGTTGTAATATTTTGAATGGATAGACAATTCGACAATTCAAACTGTAAAGTCAAAATAGAAAAGATACAAAATATGAAGAATTTCTTACCTTTCTTTGAAATCAGTACCTTGCAAAATAAAATACCTCGTAGCGAAATAAAATACTTAGTAGCAACGAATGAATTGAGAAGCTTCGTGACAGTGAGAAAGCCATATCTGTATCCCTTATATATACATAGATAGATACACACACACACACATAAACGCACACACACACACACACATACACACACACACACACACACACACACACACACACACACACACACACACACACACACACACACACACACACACAAACAAACTTATGTGTGTGTGCCTTGGTTTTGGTACAGAAAGAATTTTGTCCCCAGTTTTTATTGCCAGGTCAAAGGCCACTGCTCTTTTCAACAACGCCAAATAACAACGCGATATATATATATATATATATATATATATATATATATATATATATATATATATATATATATATATGAAAACAGGGAGAAAAAGACGATTTATAGGAAGAAAAATTTTTTTTTTTCCCTTTTTTATTTTTCTCTCTCTATTTTCTGGGTTAGAAAATGATTAAAACGAAATATTTTACTTTGTGTGAAGTGTTAAGGTATTAGTTGATTTATTTATTAATTAACAATGGCATTTATTTATTTATTTATATATTTAATAATTGTCTATTACCGGTCTCAGCATTTTTATGCATTATCAAATGATAATAATATGTATTGGTGTAAAATGGTGGTGTTGAACATGTTAAGGAAATGGTGCAGAAAGAATAATGTTATTTACAAACAAGGTTTATGAAGTGAAAAGAAAAAAGAAAAAAAGGGGGGTAATGTGGAGCATAATAAGGCAATGTGAAAGAAAAAATAATGTATTTACAGGTATAGTTCTTGAAGATAAGCAGATCAAAATGTGTTAATATAGCAAGAGTGCTTAGTTGATCCATGATGGAGGGAAATGGTGGACTGGGGTTTGATATGATTTCTCTTTTTAGAGAGTTAATATGCAGGGGGGGGGGGGGTAATTCATGCAGGATGATATTTAATTTATTTAAGAAAAAGGATTAGGTAGGGTGTAAGGGAGGTAACTCTTTAGAGAGACAGGTATTTGTAAATGGTTGATTGTTCGTTCCAGTTTTAGTTTAGTCCGAAGTTTAGTGCACTAAGTAGAGGTTGGAATTTGTTAATGAAATACGTTTCCTTATTGGTACGATGGATGAAAGTAGCGTTGTCTATGAATTTGTAAGTGGGAAAATTTTAAAGTTTGGATGTTGGTTGTGAGCACAATTGGCGATATGTTCACTAAATGCAATCTTTCTGTATTCCTGTATTTTGATTTGTGATTTATGGACGGTCATACGTTGTTGGAGGCTGTTTTTTGTCTGTCCTATGTAATGCTCTCGACAACCTGAGCATGTCAAAACATAGATTAGGTTTTCAGATGCACATGTAAAGTTGTGTTTAGCTGTGAAATGTTGTCCTTGTTTAAAATGGAATGTTGAACCTTCTATTAGATTTATGCATATGCCACAGTTGGGCCTTCCGCATTTTGTTACTGTAGGGTTCATTGTGAGGGTTTGTAGGATTTTGGCTTGTGTGAGAATGTTTTTGATGGATTTAGGTTGTCTTTGCTCTTTATGATGTTGTGTGGTTGGAGGATTTTGTTCATTCTTGGGTCTCTCTCTCTCTCTATATATATATATATATATATATATAAATGATGAGAGAAAGTGGGAGGAACAGAGAGAGTAAGAAATGTGTGTGTGTGTGTTTGGTACACGTCTATCTATCTATCTCCAACAGGGGGCTCAAACATGGTAGACCAGACAGAAAAAAGAAAATATATATATATGTGTGTGTATAATATATATATATATATATATATATATATATATATATATATTTTATACACACACACACACACATATATATATATATATATATATCCTTACGGACTTAAATATAAATGCATGTATATATACAAATTCATAAATGCATAGCTATATACATACGTAAATGTATGTATGTAGATTTATATATATATATATATATATATATATATATATATATATATATATATATATATATATATATATATATATATCTGTATATATATATAAAATTAAGTATGTGTGTGTGTGTTTGTGTGTCTGTGTATTACCTATAGGGGCCTACACCTTACGACCGATTTTCATGAAACTTTACAGGCTCATAGATTAGTCACCAAGGAGTGTTTTCTATGTATCAGCATATCGTTTTTTTTATTCCGGGGTCATTCTGCAGATAAAAATCGATAGGCGGGGTCACCTTTTTTTAGGTATCGAAAAATAAGATTTTTGGCTCTAGCTCCCCCATTTTGCCACCGATTTCGTTCAATCTTTAAAGCAAAAAGAATTTATCATTGCACATCCTGTAATGGCTTTATATTTTGCATTTGTTCTTCAGGGATGGCGTGGCAGCCGCTTAAATATTCAAAAATACCACTTTTAGACTCAAATGTTCTCTTTTTTGGCTCTAGCTGCCACATTAATCAACCTGCTTTGTTCAAATTTTACACTACGCTAGATCTGATTATTTCACGTCTTAAAGTGGCTTTACATTTTGGATTTTTTGTTCAGGAACGGCGTGGCAGCCGCTTAAATATTCGAAAATACCACCCTTTCGCTCAAATTTCCGCCTTTTCGGCTCTAGCTCCCACATTTTTCAACCGATTTCTTTCAAATTCGAATCTTCGGCTCCACCTCACATATAAATCAATTTATTTAGTTCAACTTTTATACTAAAATAGAACCTATCATTGCACATCTTATAGTAGCTTTACACTTTGCATTTCTTTTTCAGGGACGGCGTGGCAGCCGTTTAACTCTTCAAAATACGATTTTTTCCACCTCCCACACATTCCATACGATTTCACTCAACATTTCGCCATTTGCTACACCTTACGACCGATTTTCAAGAAACTCGCAGTCGCTAAGATCAACACCTTTTCATCAAAGAAGATATTATTTTACCTACCCAGGCAACGCTGGGTACTGCTGCCAGTATATACATATACAAATGAAAGTACAGCATATTCGAAGCTCGAGCCGCAGGTAAGCAGACGAATGCCTTCAGCAGTACAGCCAAGCACTCGACAAGGTATAGACCTCAGAGTAATAACATACAGTTTAAAGGGCTTTGCAAATTGAAGATAGCGACCGGTAATTCAGCCGCGTGGTCTGTAGCAACGAAATAACTGACTCGCGAGAAAAATACATACACATATATACATATATATATGTTTATGTTTGGCTTGTGTGGGTCTCTTTTTGCTCACATCTCACACACATCAACACGGTCTATACCTCTCTCGCTCATGAAATCCACCCAGTTTATGCTGACCGGACAACCATGTTGCTTGTTTATTTTCCTATCTTCGGTTTGCTTTTATCCTTCTATGTTGTTTACTTGTCCCCCTCGCCTTACGCAAATTCTGGTCCCAATAACTTTTTTTAGTTATTGCTCGCACCAACCTGAGGTATCTGATTTTTAATGCGAGGAAATACCAATGATGGTTGGAAAATCACTGACGAAGGACTATTTTTATCATATGTAACCCTTGTGCAAACCACGCAGTATTCTTCTTTCTTCTCATGTTTTATATATATATATATATATACAGGTTTGTTTTATATATATATATATATATATATATATATATATATATATATATATATATATATAAAACAAACCTGTACTCAATGTTCTGGTTAAGGTTTATATATATATATATATATATATATATATATATATATATATACATTTGTATATATACATGCATTTATATTTAAGTGTGTAAGGATGTTGATTATTTATGTTTTTTTTTTTTTGGTACGGAGAAAATTCTGTCCCCAGATTTTATTATCTAAGGAGATTAAATACCACACCTCTGGCTGAAAGCTGACCAGGTTCTCAACCTCATTAAACACTAATGCAGGCCTGTGTGTGTATATATGTGTGTGTGTGTATGTACGTATGCATGTGTATGTGTATTCGTATGTATGTATATGTATACACCTACATCTTTCATCACCATTGCTTCTTTTTGTTGTCATTTCTGTTGAAGTTGTTCTTGTAACTGTTGTCCCTATGTTCATTTTCTTTGATTTCTTTTGTTTTTCTTTTATCTCTCTATGTAATTCGTTGACAAGCTTCTTTTATTTATTTTCTTCGTTTTCTTCATTCAAATGCATTCACACTGGCTGTCTAAGAGACGTACAAATATGACTTATAAAACTTACCAAATTAAAGGGGCTTCCAGCGCCCCACAAAGCTTCAAACGCCCCCCTAACGCCCCTTTGCTCCCCCCTCTCCGGGCTTCGAAACACCTACGGGGGAGGGGGCATATGCCTCCCGTTGAGAACCTTTGATATAGACGAATACATTGGACTGGACGGTCCTAGATATAGAAAAAGACGAGATGGAGATGGGCATGACTGATAAGTCTTTGATCAGAGCTCTTCCTCATAAAGTCAATCTTAGAGCTAAACAACAACAGTAACAAAAAAGCAGCAGAAGTAGCAGCAGCAGCAGTAGTAGCACAAGTGAGTATATCATAACTAGAAACAAATGTAATAATTGTTTCTACTTTAGGCACAAGGCCAGCAATTACCCAGTGCATTACTGGTACTTTATTTTATCGACCCCGTTAGGATGAAAGGCAAAGTCAACCTCGGCGGGATTTGAACTCAGATCGTAAAGGGACGTAACTATGCTGGAAAGCATGGCGTCCGACCCTCTACCGATACTGCCAATCCACAATGTAATAATGATATGGTAGCTGTGATGAGATGTATTTCTAGTGAGAAAAGATCAACTTCAGATGACAGACAATATATCATATTTGAACTTTTGCTCAACGTCACAATGTCAACTGCTCAAATATGGATTATCACTCATAAGAAGCGGATTAAAAGGGATTGTTTCCATACCCACACCCCTGCAACGACAGTCTTGGCCTCCTTCCTTTTCCTAATTGAAATGTTTACTCGATTACAAAAGTGAGAGTGGGTAGGGGGTCTGTGGGACCGGTGGTGGTGGCGGTGTAACATACGTGGTGAGGGAGAGAGTGTTAGCGGTGGTATAAGGAAGATATTTGAGTCTTTGAAAGTAACGTGTGAACGTGCTTACATACATGTACACACAATCATACAGACATAACAACACAGGCCATACAAACAACATATAAAGCATACACGCATGCGTATTCACGCGCATTCGCAGATCGAAGCTCTTAAGAGGCATAGAATCACAAAGCCAAATATGTATGAATTCTGACACACTCTCTCTATCGTTCTCTATCTCCCCTCCTCTCCCCCTCTCTCCTCTCTCTCTTTCTATCTCATTCTCTCTTTCTCTATCTCTCTCTCGCTCTCTCTCGCTCTCTTTATATATATATATATATATATATATATATATATATATATATATATATATATATATATATATATAGTCTTAATTAAACGAATATTCAAACTCTACTTCAGTATTGTGTACGTTTTTCTCTCGGCCGTCAACTACATACGGATGTATATATATATATATATATATATATATATATATATATATATATATATATATATATATATATATATATATATATTCCCTCTCACCTACCACCCCCATCACCCTACCACTCTGGCGACATATCCTCCGTCCCTTCCGCATCCTCTCTTCTGACCCCGCCACTTCTCGCTTTTTTCCAAACACACCCATTACTGCTTTTAAGGGCACCCGCAACCTTCGTGATCTCCTGGTTCGCAGTTCCTTCTCGCCCTCTCCCACGACTCCACCCGGCTCTCATCCGTGTTCCCGTTCCCGCTGCAACACTTGTCCCTTCATTTCTACCCTCATCACTCTTACAGGCCCTAACGGGTCTTTCCGTATCCGCCACTCGTTCACCTGCACATCCACCCACGTTGTCTATGCCCTTCGGTGTTCCCTTTGCGGGTCTTTATATTTCGGACAAACGGGACGCCGTATGGCGGACCGTTTTGCCGAGCATTTGAGGGACATACGACTCGGTTTGGATACTCCTGTCGCCCGTCATTTCTGTTCTCCTGGTCATTCTTCCCTACATGCTTCAGTCCTGGGTGTCCTTTTACATCGTGGATCACAGGCCTCGCGCACCAGGACTGAACAAAGTCTGATTCACCGCCTTGGGTCCTATTCCCCTCTTGGACTCAACTCACCGCCCCAATTTCTCTAATACCCCGTTCATTATCACACTCCTAGATTCCTATCGCTTTCTCTTGATCATTAACATCTTCTCTTATAACTAATACAGGCCGACCATATATGCTCACTCCACTTTTCCCTTCACTGCTCTGTATACACACTTACGCACCCTTTCCGTGCCTGATAAGAAAACTTTTCCCCGTAACGCACAAGTACCTCAAGATTATCAAGTAAAACAGCGTGATAGCCAAATATGGTTCTTTGGATAATTTAGACTACCATATCTCTCACCATAACCAGAAACCATGCTTCACCCTAAGAGCCTCAATGCAACTACATAAATACACCAACATACCCACTTTATGGAAAATGTCTAAGAAAGCGCTTGTGTATATAAAAACAGTAAAAACTGTAGATAGTGTTGAAATAGCTTACATAGGCCTAAAAACCCAGAATACACAGTATGCATTTATTATGCAGCAATGCACAATCGGGCATGTAGCTTCATCAGCGGGTTTCGACTAATCAATAACAAATCGATCGACAGAATTCGATTCCAGTCCGTGTCGGCTATGACAGTGAATGTGAGGTTAACACAGTAAAATATTAGCAACTGAAATCCCTATGCATCATCACAATGCCGTCAAACGATTGGCTACTGGTTCAGAAATTTACATGACAGTAGGAGACAACATTCAAATTGTTCCGCTCCTGCCATAAGCACTCAGCCAACATATCTCAAACACAAATTAACAAGCGAGTGAAGAATCGGTTATTAGAGGAAATCAGTCTCAATCGCTCTATAATAGAATGGTAGCATTCAATTCCAGTCTCCAAATACCGTAGGGAGAAATAGTGCGACAGTAACAATGGTAGTTCCTAAAACCTTTCCGAACATTAAATGCGAACAGGCAATCAATATAGAGTTAGCGCGTTGATTAGAATTCGAATTCTAGATATTTCGACCAACCACATGCGTAAACCTGTTAATATCACAACTTGCACGATTCAATAGGTGAGTGAGAGAGAAAGATAGAACATGTATTAGAGCACATATTAAACAAAACACAATATATATATATTTATTTATTTATTTATACAGGTATACACAAACAAGATATCGTAACAAAGTAGAAATATCGTACGGAATAGATATTAAACTATTTAGAATAAATATAAATTCACTTTATGTATGTACGTAAATATGTATGTATGTATGTACTCATACTCAAACACATTTGATGTATTCATAAGGAGACACTTATATGCACACATTGATATATATATATATATATAGGAATTTTATTATATATATATATATATATATATATATATATATATATATATATATATATGTGTGTGTGTGTGTGTGTGTGTGTGTATGATATATACACAAGGAGAGACTTAAATGTAAACATAGATGAAATATATATATATATATATATATATATATATATATATATATATATATACTCTCCTCTACCACATACACATCGTGTACTGTGTACTACATATATATGTAGACAGAACGTGTATGTATATATAGAGGGAAAAAGTAAATAAAATTCCTAGAATGGTTGTCATTGTTACTTGAAACAGGTGATATATAAAATTCTATTCAGAGACCCAAGCTAAACATCGAAAATGACTTAACAATATAGTTTGTTTGCTTACAGTAGAATTATTACTGTTAGTTTTAGTTGTTACTGTTGTTGTTGCTTCTATTATTATTATTATTATGGCGGTGGATTGGCAGAATCGGTAGAGAGTCGGGCAACATGCTTCGCGGCATAGAGTTACAGCCTTTATCTTCTGAGTTCATATCCCGCCAAGATTAATTTTGACTTTCATCCTTATGGAGTCCATAAAATAAAGTACAAATAACGCAGTAGGATCAATTTAATCGACTTTTCCTTCCTCCAAAATTGTTGGCCTTGTTCCTAAATCAGAAACCATTATTATTATTATTTTGTTTGTTCGTTAGTCGTCACATATTGCAGATCCTGTTGTAAGTTTGTTGTTATTCCATTGTTAAGCATTTGATATTGTTTTATAGTTAAATTAACCAGTATCCCCGGGAGCTGGTTAGATTGTCTCTATCTGTAGCCATTAATGGCTAAACCTGTTTGTTTGGGTTTTGTTTTGGTTTTCTGTCAAACATCCCAAACAATTTTTTTTTTTTTTCAAAATAAGATGGCGGACGACAAAAATTCCTTTACTATGTTCAAAAGCGGTCTTTCCGTGACACAGACAGTTTCGGTCAATCTGATTTCACTCACAAGGCATGGGTTAACCTGTGGCTACAGTAAATGGCATTTGCCCAAGATGCCACGTAGAAGGATTGAGCGAACCTCTTAACCATTCAGACATGCTACGTCCACAATAACAGCAGCAACAAAAATGGCGTGATATGGCAGTGGCTAATGAATATGTCGCCTGTTGTTTTAAGCTGCTTTATCCTGCTGTTGCTATTGAATATATTTCTATGGCGACCACGATCCGAAAGCAAAATAGATAAATAGACGGAAATAAAGGAGTATCTAATTGAGGTGGACGACAGTGGGGCTCATAAGAGGGATGTACTTGGTTAAATATTTACAGCACACTGAACAAATATTCTTTATATCGTCTGTTTGTGTTGTGAAACTGAAATATTTCTTATAAAACGATATTGACGAAGAAAATATAACTATAGCAATGGCTGTGATGACAGCACCATTTACAACAACAGCAGCGACGGCAGCAACGTCGTCTGTAGAAATAACAGCATCAGCAACAATTGGAACCGGAACAAAAGTCTGAACAACAACAACATTAGTAGTAGCAGTAGCATCAGCACCGATAACAACAACTATAGGGGGAAACGCACCGACAAAGATAACAAAAACCGAAATATTTATAGCAGCACGAAATGCAGCAGCAACAGCGGCATCAGCAGCAGTAATAATAATCAGTAGCTGCAACATCAGTAATAGTAATAACAGCAATACCCCAAGCAATAGAAGATGCAGCCTCAGTATGAACAATGGCAGCAATAACAGTTAAAAACTGAAACGAAATCATCACCATCAATAACACCAATAACAGTAATGATTGAAATGACAGTGATAACAGCAAGAACTGTAATGATTGAAATGAAGTGATAACAGCAATAAAAGCAATATTTGAAATGACATTGATAACAGCAATAACAGCAATAACTGTAATGAGTGAAATGACAGTAATAACAGCAATAGCAATAATAGCAGTAATGGTTGAAATGACAGTGATAACAGCAATAACAACAATAACAGCAATGTTTGAAATGACAGTGATAAAGTAAACCTAGCGAAAACAGTTATAGCAGTAATAAGCACAATAACAGCAAAAACAACAATAAAAGTAAACACAGCAACAGCAGTGATAACAGTAATAACAGTAAACACAGTAACAGCAGTGATAACAGTAATAACAGTAAACACAGTAACAGCAGTGATAACAGTTATAGCAGTAAACACAGTAACAGCAGTGATAGCAGTTATAGCAGTAATAAGCACAATAACAGCAATAACAGTAATAACAGCAAGTCCAGCAACAACAGTAATAGCAGCGATAACAGTTACAGCAGTTATAAGCACAATAGCAGCAATAACAGTAATAACAGTAAACGCAGCAACAGTAGTTATAACAGTTATTTATAACAGTAATAACCGCAATAAGACTAAACACAGCAATAGCAGTTATAACAGTTATAACCGCAATAACAGGAATAACAGTAATAACATTACATCAGTTTCAATGATGAGTGTTCCACTTATTTAAATATATATATATAACTAATACAGACCGACTAAATGTGCTCACTCCACTTTTCCCTTCACTGCTCTGTATACACACATACACACCCTTATATTAACATTCTTTTGCTCATAGCTTCGTACTTACATGCACACACACTCTTTTACTTACATATACACACATATTTCTTCTTAACTTCGTGCGGTCGTATAACACACACACGTGTTTACGCACGTGCACAAGTATAGCTCTTTTTACAAAACGGTTTTTTTTTTTGTTCCATTTCAGGTAGACGTGCTCCATCATCCACTTTACTAAAAAATAAATCATACACAAAACGCCAGCACCAACAGTTTTCCAAGAGATGTCAACATGAATGGACCTGTTATTTTTATCTAAAGACATTTTTTCCAATTCCAACCCACCCATCCCCTCAATCTATCTTATTTCTCATTCTTTCTTCTGATGAAGGACTAGCGTCCGACACGTTAAGACCCTCTTCCTGATATTTCAAGCGTTAACCTAATATATTCCTTCCATATACTGTACCGATTGTATTGTTATTTCTGTTAACCTTTTACATATACATATATATATATATATATATATATATGACTATCCAAGGAATACTTCAACTGATAAGGTATGTTCCTTGGCTATGTCAAAATTTATAAAACACACTTTGTATTTTATCTGATGAAAGCGTACCAAAGTTTTTGGTACCATTGAAATATATATAATAGAATAAATATGGTTTTATGACTATAGTTTCCATTTATTTAATATCATTGAATATTTACTCCAGAAATCCTGTTGAGTGCTTTGAATCAGTTATAAACATTTATATTTGTTGAATTACCAACAAATTGAATATCCCTTCTGCTTATATATATATATATATATATATATATATATATATATATATATATATATATATATATATATATATATATATATATATATATATATATAATCTCATCTAGGGCGGGTAAAATTCCCGAGATAAATGGACGAGTTCTCTCTAGCTGTCTCTGTCCCTCATCATCGCTGCCATGTCCTGCGTCTCCAAGAGACAGGTGTCTCCTTAAGGCATCAACATATGTCAACCTCGGTCTCCCTCTTCTAGTGTGTCCGTGCAGGGGCTCCCACAGGAGCACTGAGTGCAGTGTCAACTCTGGATGTCGGTGAGCATGTCCAGCTAACCTCACTCTCCTCTGTGTTACATTCGAGCTGACTTTTGGAAGGCTCCCGTACAGCTCTGAGTTCTTCATCCTCAGAGTATACTGAGGATGAAGAACTCAGAGGCATCCTCAACATTCTCATGTAGCACCCATCCACCATCTGAGTGAGTTTCTTGGTCAGTGTCCAAGTCTCAGACCCGTACAGTGGCACAGACTCCATTGTAGCAACTCTGTATGTATGTGTGTGTGTGTGTGTGTGTGTGTGTGTGTGTGTGTGTGTGTGTGTGTGTGTGTGTGTGTGTGTGTGTGTGTGTGTGTGTGTATGTGTGTGTGTGTGTGTGTGTGTGTGTGTGTGTGTGTGTGTGTGTGTGTGTGTGTGTGTACGTTGCCTGATTAAGAAGCCAACTTTTGTTCGTCTACCTTCGGTTTGTTGTTTGGCCTCTTGTGTTCCTCAGTTTCTCGTACTCACCTTCTTCTCTTAGCATGATGATTCTTTAATAAACATGATGCTTGTTTCCCAGAAGCTTCGTAGAAATAGATGAATGCCTTCTTCTCAGCAGCATCTTTTCTAAATATTGTATCTCTAGGCATATTAACATTAAAGTAAAAAAAGATATTCAAGCATGTGACAAAATTAGTTCTTATTACGCACACACAGACACACACACACACACACACACACACACACACACACACACACACACACACACACACACACTCACACACACACACACACACACACACACACACACATGCACTGCTGTTAGGTTTATCTATCGTACTTAAGTATCGATTTCTAATTGATACACAATGCCAGCAAATTTGGGAGATGGGCAAACTAGATTAAGCCAACTCCAGTATTTGACTGATACATTATTTTATATCGACACCAGAAGATGAAAAGTAAAGCTGACGTCGACAAGATTTGAAGGTAGAACAAAAAGAGCCAGAACAAATGTCGCAAGGCATCTTACCCGACGTTCTACCAATCCTGCCAATACCCAACACTTTATCATACATACATGGTCCCGTAACTCATGAGGCAGTCGTAGGGGCGCTGTATTGACACACAGCATTTCTTGTGTATTTTAAAGCTTGCAGAGCCCATCTCCTCTTCACATCTGGGTACAGCAGATTTCTTCCAGAGAATGATAGAAAGTCAGCTAAAGGAAGTTAGAAAGAGATATAGAGGAAGAATCGACCCCAGCGCATGACCGGTAAGTTTTGTTATCAACCTCGAATGGATGAAAGGCAAACACTTTATCATATTTAAGTATTAAATCAAATAAACTTCAAAATCAAATATGTCTTGCGTCACAAAAGTAGTTTTACATTTTTTTTATGTAAAAGTAATCCTTCGACAGCGCCATCCCAGAATCGAGGCTACGGAACGTTGCTTAAAAGTAAGAAAAAAAGGTTTTCTTCGAAACTCGATACCGATTCGAATCACCCCGTGGTCATTACTTTTGTTAACAAATTTGGAAATTGGTAATTAAAAGTTTTGTAGGTACGTCATTTTTAACCATCTCAGCTTCGACGAATATACTGCAGAATATTGCTTATAGCCCAAGATTTTCCTCGACAGACAGGATAGACATTCAGGTATTGTATTTTATATAGAGAGATAAGCGTGTGTGTGTGTGTGTGTGTGTGTGTGTGTGTGTGTGTGTGTGTGTGTGTGTGTGTGTGTGTGTGTGTGTGTGTGTGTGTGTGTGTGTGTGTGTGTGTGTGTGTGTGTGTGTGTGTGTGTGTGTGTGTCAATATGTTTCGCAATCTCTCTATGTATATGTATACATATGTATGAAAAGTGAAAACTACAATTTTCATGTGCGAACAATACGAATTCGAGCCGACATATTTGATTTTGAGGCATATTAAATTTAATTCAACAATATATATTCTCTACAAGGTAGATAGACATTGTGTGTTATATAATAATTATATAGAAAGATTTGTTACTGTAAGCTATGGGCCAGGAAATTATATTTTTGTTTTTAGAGAATTGTGGTTCCAAAGAAAACGATGCACTTACAAACTCAAAAAAGTGTGAAGAAAACAAAAGATACCAATTTGAAAAGCAGGGATCTTTCCTTTGGTTAATCTGTGCCTTAATTAAGATATTTATATATTTATATTTATAAACTTCTTTGAATTAGATTCAAAGTAATCTTGTTTATTGAGATGTTAAATATATTACTGACAATTTTTTTAATATATATATGTATGATATTTTTAATCTCTCTCTCTCTCTCTCTCTCTCTCTCTATATATATATATATATATATATATATATATATATATATATAGTAAGTAATAATAATAATAATATATATATATAGTAATAATAATAATTTGTTAGTTTCAGAAGATCCCGTTAAGGCGATTCTTTGCTTAAACTTTAATCTGTTATTTTAATAAATATATATATATATATATATATATATATATATATATATATATATATATATATATATATATATAGAGAGAGAGAGAGAGAGAGAGAGAGAGAGAGAGAGAGAGAGAGAGAGAGAGAGAGAGAGAGAGAGAGAGAGAGAGAGAGAGAGAGAGAGAGAGAGAGAGAGAGAGGGAGGGAGAGAGAGGGAGAGAGATCCCGAGTGAAATCGTGGGTAAACCATTGTCAATAAGGTACACAATAAAACAATGAATACACAAGTAGGGTGAGAACAATGAAATTTAATATAGGAATGGATTCTACAGGATTAAAACTCTTTCATTCATCGGGAATCTGATGATTTCATACGAACGAAACAGTTCTAGTCCTGTAGAAGCCATTTCTATATTAAATTTCGTTATATATGTATATATATATATTATATATATATATATATATATATATATATATATATATATATATATATATATATATATGCACACACACACACACACACACACACACACATACACACACACACACACACACACACACACATATATATATATATATATATATATATATATATATATATATATATATGCAAAAGTTTTATTTAAATTGTTGGGATGCAACAAGCAAATATTTTTATAACTGATATAAAGCACTCGACAAATATTTGGAGTAGATATACTATACTAATAAATGGAAACTATATTTATAAAACCATATTTATTTCATTATATATATTTCAAGGATATCAAGTTACATTATGGTATGCCTTCATCAGACAAAATACAATATATAACAGTTTTATAAATAGACATTGACGTACCCCTTTTAAAAAATTGACCGTTGTTTTTGGAGGCCATCAGGATAGTGATTTGTTTACTTTAGTAAGTCATAGTGTTAAGAGTAAGTAAAAATATGGAGAGAGAGAGAGAAACGTGGAGAAAAGAAAGGGAGAGATAGATAAAGAAAAAGAAGAAAACAAAAAGAAAAGAGAACAGAGGAAAAATAACGGGGAGATATCAAACCATCAGACAGAGAAAAAATCCAGAGAGAGATATATAGAGATAGAGAGAGGGGGGAGAGAACGAAAGCCTTAAGTTATGTCATATTAAGTTGAGTTAACAATTGGGATGAAAAGCATAAATAAAATTAGAAATATTAATGAATGGAATATAGATATATAATATGAGAAATTACACATTGTTTAATTATGATTAGATATTTAGTTTAAAATTGAGATCAATATATTAAAAATTGGAATTTAAACATTATAAAATATATATATTGCTAGAGAGATTATCTATCGCATATTACATACACATAGGCAACGGTACATTAATATATATATATACACACTCACTCAGAAAATACACATTATATCTACTCCCGCACATAATATATATATACAAAGCATAAGTGATTTTTTGCCATACATTCCCTGTGTTATTAATTAAAAATTAAAAATTAAAAATTAAAAATTAAAAATTAAAAATTAAAAATTAAAAATTAAAAATTAAAAATTAAAAATTAAAAATTAAAAATTAAAAATTAAAAGTTTTTAGTATATATATATAAATATATAGGATTAACTTTCATGCATTTATGGCTGTTAAGTTATGCATATCTGCAATCAAAAACTGCATGTGTAAGCCTGTACATTCACATCCATAATTCTTAGCTATACATGAATAGATATGTGTGTGCATCTTCAATTGGTATACAAAAGGAAACCTAAGATCAATATGAAGGATCATAAAAGAAACTTTGAAAAGGATTTACCAGTCAGATTAATTGCACCATATAAATCTGACCTTGGCAGACTTAGCAAAACTATTCTAGACAGAGTAATACAACAAATTAAGAATTTACCTAATTTATCTTACTTAAAATTATGGAAAGGGACTAGTGAGGTTATCGATTGGTTTAAAGAAATTAAATATAACTATAATACGTTTATTCAGTTGGATATTTCTAACTACTACTCATCTATCACTCCTAATCTACTGAATAAGGCACTAACTTATGCATTTAAACATACAGACCTAACTAGCAATGAAATGCACATTATATTATCGGCACGGAAAACATTAATAGAATTTAATAACCAACTCTGGACTAGGGCAGATAGAAATAATAATTTCGACATAACTATGGGATCTTCAGACTCAGCTCAGGTAACGGACCTTGTGGGCCTATTTATAATTAATTCTCTACATAAAAAAATACCAGATGTAACCGGAGGCTTATATCGTGACGACATGCTTTTACTTATATAAAATAATAGCTGTGAACTAAATAGAAAAAGAAAACAAATTATACAATTTTTTAATTACCTTAATCTAAAAGTAGAAATAGAGAATAACCATAAAATAGTCAATTTTCTAGATGTAACACTAAATCTCAACACGTGTCTTCATTATCCATTTCACAAACTAAATGAGATCCTAAATTATGTCAATTTTAACTCTAATCACCCCAGATCCGTTAAAAATACTGTAGTGAACTCTGTTCAAAAACGAATTTCAAGAATTTCATCTAATAAGAATATATTACAATGAAGCGTTAGATAGAGCTGGGTATAGAAATACAATTAAATACATCGATAATAATAATAATATACAAAATAACCAAAATAACAACAACTTTAATTATGGTAACAATTTCAGCAACCATAATAGAAAATATTACTATAACTCCGAAAGCCGAAAAAGAAATAGAACTAGGAATATATTATGGTTCGCTCCCCCTTGCTCACTAAATATTAAAACCCCTATTGCTAAACTATTCTTTAAAGCTCTTGACAAACGATTCCCTAGAACACATAAATATTACTCAATTTTTAATAGACATACTATAAAATTAACCTACTCTTCCACCAAAAATTTAGCGCAAAATATTAATAGAATTAATAATAGAAATTTAAAACCTAACCAAAATACCAATAATAACCCAAGCAAGATTCAATCGAATAACTGTAACTGTAGAAATAAATCCAACTGTCCGTTAAATAACAACTGCTTAGCTAAAAATGTAGTTTATAAGTGTAATGTTAAAGCTAATTTAAATTCATTTAACTATGTCTGTTCTACCTCTACAGAATTTAAATCCCGCTTCAATAATCATAAAAATTCTTTTACAGATCCAAACAAAAAATCTTCAACTTCGCTATCTAGCCTATTATGGGACCTAAAACGAGATAATGTTGAATATTCGCTGATTTGGAATATTATTTCAAAAGCTACTCCTTTTAATTCCTCTTCAGAAAATTGTGACCTTTGTATAGAGGAAATATTTTTTATATTAAAGACCAAAGATTCCCTTAATTTAAGGAATAATTTATTCAGTTGCTGCAGACATAGATTGAACTCAACGTTTAAATATAAATATAAATTTAAAATGTAGTTTAATTAATTAAGTAATTTAGTTAATATATCTAACCTGTCGATAAATCATTAGATTCCTTCACCTTTTTCATTTTCTTTGGTTAAGTACCCAAGTATAAATTTTCTTCATAAATATAATTATAAATATAATAAACTATTCTAGAAAAGTTTATCCTTTCAATATCTTGAATAAAATATACGTAAGATAAATTTCTATACTAAACATATTATTTTAGCTTAAAATATTCTATATTTTAAGAGTTAAAAAAAATTTTTTTTTTTTTTAATTTTTAAAATTTTTGAAATTTTAAAGATTTTTTTTTAATTTTTTAAAATTTTTTGAAATTTTTTAAAGATTTTTTTTAAATTTTTTAAAATTTCTTTATTTTTTATTTTTTATTTTTTATTTTTATTTTTAAACTTTTTAATATTTTGATATCTGTAGAATCCTTGTTTTTTAAGTTATATTGATATAATATTTTATTTTTTATTAGATTTATATTTTTTTATTAGATTCATTTTTTTATTAGATTCATTTTATTTTTTTTTTATTAGATTCATTTTATTTTTCATTTTATTTTTTATTTTTATTAGATTTGTTTTTATTAGATTTGTTTTTATTCTGATAGCTTCTCAATTTTTATTAGATTTATTTTTTATTCTGATAGCTTCTCATAATTTTCAAAAGTTTGTCCTTTCAATATCTTGATTAAAATATACGTAAGATTAATTTCTATACTAAATATATTAAACATATTATTTTAACTTAAAATATTCTATAATATTTGGGGATATTTTAGTATTTTGATATTTGTAGAATTGGTTTGCTTTTTAAGTTATATTGATATAATTATATTTCCAAAATATAATCCTTTTGTATTTTATATACTCAATTGTACTATGTTATATGTTGATTATATCTATATACGGCTAATGTATCTATATGTGTGTGTTGACATACATATACATGTGTTATATGCTTTTTTTATGATTATATGTCTGTCTGTATATATGCATGAGTGACGCGTGTATACCAATTGAAGATGCACACACATATCTATTCATGTATAGCTAAGAATTATGGATGTGAATGTACAGGCTTACACATGCAGTTTTTGATTGCAGATATGCATAACTTAACAGCCATAAATGCATGAAAGTTAATCCTATATATTTATATATATATACTAAAAACTTTTAATTTTTAATTTTTAATTTTTAATTTTTAATTTTTAATTAATAACACAGGGAATGTATGGCGAAAAATCACTTATGCTTTGTATATATATATTATGTGCGGGAGTAGATATAATGTGTATTTTCTGAGTGAGTGTGTATATATATATATTTATGTACCTTTGCCTATGTGTATGTAATATGCGATAGATAATCTCTCTAGCAATATATATATTTTATAATGTTTAAATTCCAATTTTTAATATATTGATCTCAATTTTAAACTAAATATCTAATCATAATTAAACAATGTGTAATTTCTCATATTATATATCTATATTCCATTCATTAATATTTCTAATTTTATTTATGCTTTTCATCCCAATTGTTAACTCAACTTAACATAACTTAAGGCTTTCGTTCTCTCCCCCCTCTCTCTATCTCTATATATCTCTCTCTGGATTTTTTCTCTGTCTGATGGTTTGATATCTCCCCGTTATTTTTCCTCTGTTCTCTTTTCTTTTTGTTTTCTTCTTTTTTCTTTATCTATCTCTCCCATTCTTTTCTCCACGTTTCTCTCTCTCTCTCCATCTTTTTACTTACTCTTAACACTATGACTTACTAAAGTAAACAAATCACTATCCTGATGGCCTCCAAAAACAACGGTCAATTTTTTAAAAGGGGTACGTCAATGTCTATTTATAAAACTGTTATATATTGTATTTTGTCTGATGAAGGCATACCATAATGTAACTTGGTATCCTTCAAATATATATAATGAAATAAATATGGTTTTATAAATATAGTTTCCATTTATTAATATCGTATATATATATATATATAGATAGATAGATAGAGAGAGAGAGAGAGAGAGAGAGAGAGAGAGAGAGAGAGAGAGAGAGAGAGAGAGAGAGAGAGAGAGAGAGAGAATGAAGGGACTGATGAGAGAAGGTGAGAGAGATAGAGAGATAGATTACTGTTCTAATCGGCAAGATGTCAGTGGGTACCCCAATGTCCTTCTGATAAGGGGGTCACAGTTTGACACCAGTGGTCAAGTGTTTATCCTCATCACTGTCGTGTCTGTATTTAAAGGAGTGAAAGGTAAAGACGCTGAAGTAGTTAATGTTTAATAAGTACTTTACACGACACCATCACCCCCACCCCCCTCCACACACACACACACACACACACACACACACACACACACACACACACACACACACACACACACACACACACACACACACACACACACACACGCACACACACACACACACAGATATACATGTACATAATGGTTGAGCTAGAAATGAGAGAGCCGATATATATATATAGAGAGAGAACGAGTGTTATATTTGGGGAGGGTTATATTGTTATAATATTGCCAGAAATAATAAAACACGCTCAGTGTTTGGTTTGGATTGGTTTTCGCTTCTGTATATTTTATATCCCTATAGTTAATCTAGCTGGCAATCAATGTTTATCATTGACCAACGATTAAAAATATAAATATAAATATATATATATATATATAGTCTATCAAAGTTCTTTCATCACACACGATTTTATATATATATATATATATATATATATATATATATATATATATATATATATATAGGAACGAGTAGGACCCCGACGGCTGAGCTCAAGCCGTTTCGATGGCTAATTCTGGACTAATTCCTATTACCCACTCTACTACCCTAAGTATTGAGTACTTTGGTGCGTTATAGTCCACCTGGTTCCTTACCACATTTCCTTCGTTATATATATATAGGGACTTGACTCCTTCCTCCCATTTGACCTGTGCGAAATTCTTTCCTTACTCACATTTCGACCAGGTTTGATGGTCTTTATTCTCTCTCGTCCACGATTTCACAGAACTTATGTTCATCGATTTCAGGGACTTGACTCCTTCTTCCTCACTTTTCGTTGCATTACCATCTTTGATTGTTTACTGTCTCGCTCGTTCCCCTTATTTACGTGTCCCAACGACTTTCTTTAACCGTTGCTCGCACCAACCGGAGGTATATGGTCTTTAAAACGATGAAATACCAATGAAGGTTGGAAGATCACTGATGAAGGACTAAATTTATTCATATATATATATATATATATATATATATATAGGCAGAGGTTATATTTAATTTGTTGGGATTCAACAAGCTTAAACCTTTTTATAACTGGTCGCCCTTGAAATATATATAATAAAATAATTATGGTTTTATAAATATAGTTTCCATTTAGTAATATATTGTATATATATATATATATATATATATATATATATATATATATATATATATATATATATGTATGTATATTTAAACGATATACAACAAATTATATATATATATACTTGTTCTGCAAGATTCTTGATGTGAAATCGTGTGTTATATTTAAGGCCAGGAAAATGAGGAGGCACAAAACAGATAATCATTGAGGAGGTCACAGAATGTGGGACGAAAGAAATTTGATAGACAAATGAATAATAAATAATAAAGAGACAGTGAAAATTAGATGGAACGTGTGTTTCTTTCTATTGGCAATATTGGCAACATGACTCTCCTCAATTATAGCAATATATATATATATATATATATGTGTGTGTGTGTGTGTGTGTGTGTGTGTGTGTGTGTGTGTGTGTGTGTGTGTGTGTGTGTGTGTGTGTGTGTGTGTGTGTGTGTGTGTGTGTGTGTGTGTGTGTGTGTGTGTGTGTGTGTGTGTGTGTGCGTGTGCGTGTGTGTGTATGTGTGTGAGTACGTAAGTATGTATATAGGTATATGCACATGCATATACATATATATGTACATTCACATATGTATATATATATAGGTGTATGCATAACATATATGTGTATGTGTATGTGTACGTACGTATGTATGTATATAGGTATATGTATATGCATACACATATGTTTCTTACTTTCTTATCATTCTCCACTTTTTATATAGATATGTATTATTCATTCATGTTTTGTGATTCTATAACACTTCTAACCATCTGTATATCTATCTGTATATCTATCTGTATATCTATCTGTATATATATCTGTATATCTATCTGTATATCTATCTGTATATCTATCTGTATATCTATCTGTATACCTAACTGTATATCTATCTGTATATCTATCTGTATATCTATCTGTATATCTATCTGTATATCTATCTGTATATCCATCTGTATATCTATCTGTATACCTATCTGTATATCTATCTGTATATCTATCTGTATATCTATCTGTATACCTAACTGTATATCTATCTGTATATCTATCTGTATATATATCTGTATATCTATCTGTATACCTAACTGCATATCTATCTGTATATCTATCTGTATATATATCTGTATATCTATCTGTATATCTATCTGTATAGCTATCTGTATATATATCTGTATATCTAGCTGTATATCCATCTGTATATCTATCTGTATATCTATCTTTATACCTATCTGTATATCTATCTGTATATCCATCTGTATATCTATCTTTATACCTATCTGTATATCTATCTGTATATCTAGCTGTATATCCACATATATGGGAAAAAGAACTGAAAAAATAAAAATGTTGAACATTGCACCAAATGTAAACGTCTGGTGGATTCTAACTGGCCTCATCGATTTCGACGAAGACACCATCATTTCGGTGGGAAAGTCCCCCAGAGGCACATTCAATGGTACAAGCATGGAAGTTCTGGTCCAAATGAGGCCAGAACGGATAGCTAAAATACCCCAACGTGTACCTCTGGATGGAATTTCACACATAAACATTTCTGTTGAGGGTAGGCGGCCTTCATGTTACCACTGTTTAAGCAGTGGTCACCTGAAGGCTTACTGTCCTCAGTTAACTAAAAAAAAAAAAGAGGCACTACTGCCAACACCCAAAACAACAACACAACCACCACCACCACAACAACAACAACACGCAAACACAACCAAAACAAGAACAACAAACCAAACTGCAAGCACAGTCCCACCCAACCCCACTCCACCTAAAACCATTGCAAAAACACCCACAAACACAACAGATCCCCAAAACATACCCCTTCCAAATAACACAGACACCACAACGGACGAGGCCACCACATCATCACCAAGTGATCTGTATATCTATCTGTATACCTATCTGTATATCTATCTGTATATCTATCTGTATACCTATCTGTATATCTATCTATATATCTATCTGTATATCTATCTGTATACCTAACTGCATATCTATCTGTATATAGAAATAAGGATAAGGACTTTTAAGTTGTCCAAAAATGCGCATGGTTGGCTATTCAGACCACAAGTTAGTGACCTGCATGGTCAACCTTGACAGAACGCATAGACAGGAACCTGGTTACTGGAAGCTCAACTTGTCCTTACCGGCAAGTAAGGCTTACAGGGACCGGATTAGCACTTTAGTTAAGGAGCGGTTGACGGGCGCCATCGTCAACAGCAGGTGGTGGGGATCTCTCAAAAGAGAGATTAGAGTAGTCTCTATAGAATTTAGTAAGGAGTTAGCCTCAAATAGAAATAGGAAGGAAAGGGAGTAGGTAGATAGTGTAGAAGAGGCAATTAGAAGCGGTGACGTGGCCAGAGTGCTAGCGTCGAGAACGGCCCTGGGCCAGTTCTTCGACACAAAACACGAAGGCTGCATCGTCCGAAGCAAAATACGTGCTCTGGGAAACGAGGGGACCAAAGCTGTTAGCTGGGCCCGCGTGACAGAAGCCAAAAGAGGGAGTAGATCCCTTATCCGGTCTTTGCGAGACCAGGATGGACGGGTGATCCTTGAACCTAAGCAGATGTGCGAGGCTTTTCAAAAGCACTTTGCCAGATTGTTCGGAAGGGGCGGGGAGCCGGTTGGGGAAGTGGACTTCGGTCCATACCTCGACCGCCTGCCGCGTCTCTCAGACAGGGAGGCGAAGTCCTGCGAGGAGCCGATTTCAGCCGCTGAGATAGAGGACATGCTGAGCCAATGCGGCAAACGCAAATCCCCGGGTCTCGATGGTCTTCCATACGAACTATATCTAGCTATGCCGGACTTGTTCCCCGATCTCCTCGAGGCGGTCTACTGCAACTGGCAACAGAACGGGAGAATTCCCTGTGCTGTGACCAAGGGCGTAGTCACGCTAGTGAGGAAGGACGAGAACAAGGGGGACGATATAAATAATTTCAGGCCCATAACTCTGCTAAATACAGAGTTACAGATTTTGGCCAAGGTGCTAGCAAAAAGGTTGGCGCTTGTCGTGGGCAACCTGGTGGGAGATGCGCAGACATGTGCTATCCCGTCCAGGTCCATCCACGACAACCTCCACCTCATGCGATACATCATAGAGAGGGTTGGGAACGAACCCGGCTTTGGTGGGGCCCTGATCAACTTGGATCAATCTAAGGCGTTCGATAGGGTCGACCATGGTTGCCTGGATGCGGTGCTAGCGGCGGCAGGCTTCGGACCCGTTTTCAGGGGCTGGATCAATGCCATGCACAGCAGCCGCATCTGCTCTAGGGTCAAGGTGAACGGCTACTTCTCGGAGCCGTTCGAAATCGCGCGGTCCATCGGACAAGGGTGTCCTCTCTCCTCCCTTCTGTATGTAGTGACTCTAGAGCCACTGCTGCGGAAATTGGAGTTGTTGCAGGGCATCCCGTCGGAACCGGGATTGCGGAAAGCGGTGTCAGCCTACGCCGATGACGTAACAGTAATGGTGTCGACAGCCTCGGAAATCAGGGCGATCGGCACCTTACTGGAGGAGTACGAAAGGTTTACAGGGGCTAAGCTGAACCGGGACAAGTCGATCGGTCTGCAACTCGGCACGTGGATGGGCAGATCGATGCCCTCCGATGGCGTCGTCGGGCGCTGGACGGAGGGCCCGGTGAAGTTGCTCGGGGTCTGGTTCGGACCAGACCTCCAGGTGGAGAAGATCTGGGGTGAGGTAACGAACAGGGTGTTTGCACTGACCCAGAAGTGAGCCGAGTGCAAACTGTCCCTGAAAGGTCGGGCGAAGGTGGCGAACACTTATATAGCGTCCGTCATCTACTACCGCCTGACCGTTGTGCCTTGCCCAAGAGAAACGCTCACCAAAATGGAGCGCGCACTCTTCCAATTCCTTTGGAAGAAGCGAGCTCCTATGGTGAGGAGATCCATCTGCTGTCAACACCCTTCGAAAGGAGGGCTGGGGATGCCGTGGCTAATGATACGTAAACACGCATTAAGGCTACGGTACCTCCAGGTATTCCTCACCGGTCAACCGGTGTGGGCCCCGTTTGTGAGGCGAGCCTTTCGCAGACTCGTCTCGCTCACCGAGCTGCAATCCTGGGTCAAGCAAAGACCGAGAAAACTGGGCGCCTGGCACACCGAGTGTGCCCAGGCGCTCACGGCTCTCTGGCAGGCGGACCCGGCTGTCAGTGGAGAATCCACCTCGTCATTCTATAGAGGGCTGGTGGTTAGCAGGTGCGACGACGCCCTCGTAGAAGCCCTAGGAATGGAGGAAGACGAACTGGCCAACCTGTTCGGTAGGACATTCAGCCCAGGACTCATGGAAACTTCCAGAGGTCCCTGGCCTGGCAGTGCTACCGAGGGGCTCTGCCCGTTCGAGAAAGGCTCTACAGACACGGGCGCCCGGGTAGGGACCCTTCGAAAAAGGTCTGTCCCAGGTGCGTGTGCGACGAGGAAACCGTTGCACACGCATTGGTACACTGCTCGGGCATTGCCGATCTGTGGGGCTATGTCGAACGACTGCTGTCAAGGGTGGGACCGATCCGGTTGACCACCGAGTCTATTGTAACGATCAAGCCGCCTCCCCTCTTCAAAAACGAAGGAGAAGCGGTGTTTCTGTGCGTAATAGCCATGGCGAAAGAGGTTGTATGGTGGACGCGTCTGAAAGGACTGAGGTCAGACACCTTTCTCTCTGGCCAACAACTGGTCCGTTTCTTCCGATATCATTTCGGAAGAAGGATCAGGATGGAGAGAGAGGTGCTGCACCCCAGCCGTTTCTATGAAAGATGGGTGAAAGTGGCGAGAATGGCCCGTGTGAATGGGCCTTCACTCTACATCAGACTATAGGTGAGGAAGATGAAAGACCAAGGGAGCACCCCTTCTCTGTGCTCCTGAGGAGAAGGGTTGCACACTTTTTTTTTTGGGGGGGGGGGGTGCGACCCCCCAAGGCGCCTCCTCTCTATTGAGGACTTTGTTATAAATTTTATTTTTTGTTATATTTTATTTTATTTTTATATATTGTTATTGCCTCCTCCTTATTGAGGACGCCTTGTTTTGTAAACTCCCCCCATTGTACTTGTCCCACTTTTGATGCCCTGGTGGCAAATAAAAGAAACATATATATCTATCTGTATATCTATCTATATATCTATCTGTATAACTATCTGTATATCTATCTGTATAACTATCTGTATATCCATCTGTATATCTATCTGTATACCTAACTGTGTGTGTGTATGTGGGCCTGTAAGTGCGTGTTTGCGTGAGTGTTGTGTGTATATATATATAGGTTGTGTGTGTGAGCGTGTTTTCTATGAGTGTATATATATATATATGCATGTGTGTATGTGTACCTGTATGTGAGTGTATGTGTTTGCCTGTATGTGAGTGTGTGTGTGTGTGTGTGTCTGTATGTGAGTGTGTGTGCCGCAAGTGTGTGCTAGTGTATATGGCTAGTGCTTGTGTGTGTTGTGTATTTTCTATTTTGTGTGTAAATGAGTATATGTATGTGTATATATGTGTATGTGTGCCAGTAAGTGCATGTGTCTATGCGTGTGTCTATGCGTGTGTGTGTATTTTCTATTTTGTGCGTGAATGTGTGTATATATGTGTGCCTGTAAGTGCGTGTGTCTATGTGTGTGTACGTATGTGTGTGTGCGTGTGCATGTGTGTGTGTGTTGTGTATTTTCTATTTTGAGTATGAATGTATGTATGTGTATGTATGTGTATGTGTGCCTGTAAGTGCCTGTGTCCGTGTGTGTGTGTCTGTATGTGAATATGTGTATGTATAGGTGTATGTGTGCCTGTATGTGCATGAGTCCGTGCGTGAGTACGTATGTGTGTGTGTGTGCTTGTGTGTATGTACGTGTGCGTGTGTATGTGCACGTGTCCGTATGTGTTTGTTTGTGTGTATGTACGTGTGAGTGTATGTCTGTGTATGTATGTGTCCGTGTGTGTATGTGCTTGTGTGTATGTACGTGTCTGTGTGTGTGTGTGCGTGCTTGTGTGTATGTGTGTATGTGTGCATGTGTGTGTGCTTGTGTGTATGTACGCGCGTGTGTGAGTGTGTATGTATATGTATGTGTATGTATGTATATATGTATGTGTGCGTGTGCATGTGTGTGTGCTTGTGTGTATGTACGCGTGTGTGTGAGTGTGTATGTATATGTATGTGTGTGTGC
>OZ024740.1:305834681-305869681 GCA_964016885.1 Eledone cirrhosa | reverse complement strand
GTTGTTCAAGAAGAAAGTAGTTGATAGGGAGATATATTCCTTTGGGTGTGGTTTGTCTTGGATCGATTGAAGCAATTTCGGAATTTCACGATTCCTTTCATAGACCACACAGCAGCAACCAAACATAATAAGTATGTATGTATGTACGTATGTATGTATGTACGTATGTACGTATGTACGTATGTATGTATGTATGTATGTATGTATGTATGTATGTATATGTATGTGTGTGTGCGCGCCGCATGTGTGTGTGCGCGCCGCATGTGTGTGTGCGTGTGTACATGTGTATGTGTGCACATGAGTGGGTTGTATGTTTGCGTTAGTGTGTGTGTATGAGTGTGCGTATATATATATATATATATATATACATATATATATATATATATATATATATGTATATTATATATATATATATATATATATATATATATATATAATAGACAATTATTAAATATATAAATAAATAAATAAATAAATAAATGCCATTGTTAATTAATAAATAAATCAACTAATACCTTAACACTTCACACAAAGTAAAATATTTCGTTTTAATCATTTTCTAACCCAGAAAAAAAATATATATAGTAACTTGCTATATCCCCCCAAAATACATATACTTTATACCTGTTTATACCTGTAGTTAATATAATTAAACATTTAAAGTGTTGTGCCTGAGTCCTGAATGCATGTATTTTAAATATATATTAAATTTGTACGAATGCGTCAAAAATATTTACATGCAAAATTTTCATGAATTTATATATGTGTGTAATTATATATACATACATATATACATATATACACACACACACACACACACACATATATATACTCTTTTACCTGTTTCAGCCATCCGGCTGAGGCCATGCTGGGGCACCGTGTGTATATATATATATATACACACACATTATATATTATATATTATGGAATACTGTTGGCTTTTCGCTACAATGTTTTCTATACCTTTCATTTATATATATATATATATATATATATATATATATATATATATATATATATATATATATATATATATATTAGAAAGTGTCGAAATCCGACTAATATAGTCATATTCTGTTATCCCAAGTATCTAGTACTTTATTGAATAATGGTCTAACTAGTTTAATGCTTACACACACACACGCACACACACACGCGCGCGCACATATATATATATATACATATATATATATATATACATATATATATCACCTTGATCACTTTAACCGACCAGTCTGTCGGGCGTCCATTCGGCGCCGCTGGTCACAGCACATTGTGCTGTTTTACCCATAAGATAACGCCATCCCACTGGCTGGGAGGGCAGGCCGACATATATATATATATATATATATATATATATATATATATATATATATATATATAATATATATATATATATATATATATATATATATATATATATATATATATATATATATATATATATATATATATATATATATATATATATATATATATATAAAGAAAAAGAAATGAAATCGAAAATGCAACTGAAGTCTTATTTTTTTTTGAAAATATATATATTCATTTGGTTCCTTTACCGGTTTCGCAGTTCTTCTGCTTTTCAAAAGGTGAGTTGAGATGGAGGGTCTGTGGTTTTTCTCCCACAGACCCTCCATCTCAACTCACCTTTTGAAAAGCAGAAGAACTGCGAAACCGGTAAAGGAACCAAATAAATATATATATTTTTTAAAAAAATAAGACTTCAGTTGCATTTTCGATTTCATCTCTTTTTCTTTATACTTCCACTCGTGTAGGACACCTCGGTTATTTTTCATTTTGTAAAAAAAACCTCACTTTCTAATATATATATATATATATAATATATATATATATATATATATATATATATATATATATATATATATATATATATATATATATATATATATAGTTGTTGTAAGGTTGTAGCTTTGTCTCATTTTTAGTCTAGGTTACTTCATGTCTAATATGAATGTCATTAAGGTTTTGTATCCAAAATGTGTGTGAATGAATCTAAGATACATATGAAAAGTGTAAACGTTTTTAATGATTTAATATCAAAAACATAATACCTCAGTTTGATATGAATACGTCTCACAGTACATATCTAAAAGGTGTATGAATTTATTTAAAGTTTGATGACTCTATTTAAAACGTTATAAGTAAAAATTGGAGGAATATGTCTAAATATTGTGTATCTGAATATATATACTAATTGTATGTATCTAAAGTTAAATACCTAAAATTTCATATACTATATCTAAAATATAATGTCAAAAATGTACATGTGTATACATATATATACACATATATATGTATATATGTGTGTGTGTATGTATATGTATATATATATATATGTATACACATACATATATATATATATATATATATATATATATATATATATATATATATATATATATATATATATATATATATATATATATATATATATATAGATATATATAAACCTAAAGTTTGATATGTCTAAAATCTTATCTATAAAATGTTATATATAGAATTTTATATAGAATTGTTATATTTAAACGCTTATGTATAAAATGTTTTATACAGAAAATTGAATATATATGATGTTATATATTGAATGTTATGTTTAGAATGCTACATCTAAAATATATATATAATACTTTATTTTCAATGTTATACAATGCTGTATCTTGAATGCTATTTGTAAAATGTTATATATAAAACGAACATTATATATATGTGTGTGTGATTGTACATATATTCATATATATCTATTGTATGTATATATATAGTTATATATATAATACATATATGTTTATATATGTATATACGTATATGCATATATATATATATATATATATATATATATATATATATATATATATATATATATATACATATATATACATATATCTATTATATATATATATATATATATATATATATATATATATGTGTGTGTGTGTGTGTGTGTGTGTGTGTGTGTGTGTGTGTGTGTGTGTGTGTGTGTGTGTGTTAGCTAATTCCGAAGAAACAGCAAAGGAAAAAAGAGTGCTCTATGTATAGAACAGAGCTATTTAATTAGAAACATCTCTGTCTGATGACCGATCCAGACGTATATTAATATTGTCTGGGATCCAGAAACCTTTGGTAATGGAGTAGTTATATTTTGCGTTGTTCATTTTCTAAATATAAATAAATATATATATAAAATTGAAAAAGTGGAGCATAACATGGTCAACAGTACAAAAAAAGGGGATTTATTTGCAGTCTAACAATTGTTTCACTGATAGAGATGTCTAAAAATTGCTGAACACTTAAAGCAGTGCCATTCAATTTTAAATACGATGTTAACTCCATTAGATCTTCAGAAACTGTTTTTAAAAAATATATATATGTAACCGACAAATTTATAAATTCAAATAACATCATCAATAATAATATTAATAATAAAGATATAGAAAGAAAAGGAGGAAGAAAGGAAGATAGATACAGTTAAGAAAGGAAAGGAAGGAGAATGAAAAAGAAGGAAAAAGAAAAAGAGAAAGAAGAAGAAAAGGAGAAATTATTATAGAGGAAGATATATAGAAGATGGTGGCAGATAAATGAGAGACAAACATAAGTAAAAATACCGTAGGATAGAGAGAAGAATAGGGGGACAAATAGATGAATAAACGTTATTGCATGAATAAATGTAAATAAAAATAAAAATAGATATATAAAAAATATATGAAAAAAAAAAAAAAAAAAATATATATATATATATATATATATATATATATATATAATTATATATATAGTTATATATAAAATTTTAATGTATCTAATCTTAATATATCTAAATGTTGACATCTCTTATATATATATATATATATATAAATATATATATACATATATAAATATAATTATATATGCAGAAGTTATATTTAATTTGTTGGGATTCCAACAAGCTTAAAAGTATATAACTGATATAAAGCACTCAACAATTAACTGGAGTAAATATTCAATATATTAATAAATAAAAAACTATATTTATAAAACCATAATTATTTTATTATATATATTTCAAGGGCAACCAAGGCATTCTTGATGCGCTTTCATCAGATAAAATCTATCCAGCGAACTTTCAACCGTCAAGGTTGTTTTTCCACGGTTATGTCAATATTTATAAAACAAATCTTGTATTTTATCTGATGAAAGCGCACCAAGAATACCTTGGTTGCCCTTGAAATATATATAATAAATTATTTATGGTTTTATAAATATAGTTTCCATTTATTAATATATTCTATATAATTATATATATATTTATATATAAAATCTTATATATAAGATATATCTAAATGTTGACATCTCTTTTATAAATTTATATATAAATATATATATATTAGGCTTCTACTTCTTTTATAAATATATATATAAATATATATATATTAGGCTTCTACATAAACTGGAAACATTCTCCCAAACTTGTAGAAAACTTATAATGAAACAATTGTTTGGAAAGAGAGATATACTTTAACTTTAATTATATCTCATAAAATAATACAACTGGTTTTTCCACATTATACATATTATTAGCACCCCAAACACTTAAATTGGGTTTATATTTTAATATAACCTAATGTTTGTTGAGTGAGATGGTTACCAGTCAGAGTTTAGCTTTAAACTATCTCTGTTATTGTATTAATTATATATATATATATATATATATATATATATATATATATATATATATATATATATATATATATATATATATATAAATAAATATATATATATATATATGAGAGATCAGGCAGGGGTCTGCAAAATGAAGTGCTGGGGTTGATAAAAAGGAAGGATAAATTCACCAATGTTGTCTTAGGATGGACTGCACATGGCTGAATTGCCATAAGTCTTCCTTAACCAAGGCTGATAAATAAAATTAAATAAATCAAATAATCGTATTAATATATGTAACTTTGCTGTCTAACATTTGAAGTTGATTAATTATAAATCTACAATCTCATAGATATAGAAACAAATAATTGTGAGAATATATTCTATGATAGAATTATAACTATATTGAATGTAGTTAAGCGTGATTATCGTAATTTCTCATTTATGGAATCGTCCTTTGATATGACCTTCTTCTTCTTCTTCTTCTTCTTCTTCTTCTTCTTCTTCTTCTTCTTCTTCTTCTTCTTCTTCTTCTTCTTCTTCTTCTTCTTCTTCTTCTTCTTCTTCTTCTTCTTCTTCTTCTTCTTCTTCTTCTTCTTCTCGTCGTCGGGTCAGAATCCTCAACCATCCTTTCCAATGGGTCTTATTAGAAGCAATTGTCTCCTACTGAATTGTCTCCGGATGGATCACCAAGCGAGACTAGCCAAACTCTTGGATGCTATCCAGCCATCTTGCCTGGAGTCTGCCCATAACGTAGTTCTTAGGGAGATTCAACGTGACACAGAATGTGACAAGGCTGGTCCTTCCAATTATTGACATAACTCATTTTTGTCAGCTGAGTGGACTAGAGCACCAGGAAATAAAGTGCCTTGCTCAAGGACACAACTCGCCGCCAAGAATCAAACTCACGGCCTTACGATTATGAACCGAACACCCTAACCACAAAGCCAAGCCCCTTCACATACAAAAATCATATAGGCTTTAGCTTATTCTCGTCTCAGTACTGAGTAAGTAAATATCACCGTTGAAGGATACAAATCTAGAAACAGCTGTCTGGCACCCTCACGGCTACTGAGATATTTGTGATATAATCACAACTTAAAACATTCTTAACAAGACTCTCGTATGTTTATTATACATAAACATATTGTATAAGCTTTCATATACACCCCTATTATGAACCACGCTATATTAGTGCTACTGTTAATTAAGTACATAGATATACACATATGCATAGATATACACATAATGGTTGCTGCTGTTAACTGAAGAATGGTTTAGAGTGTTTGAAATAACTGGTTAATCTAGAGAGCTAGGAAAACAGTGTATGGAGTAGAACGTTTCTGCAGGGTGTGTGTCTAACATAAAAGGCAAAAATGGCCTCCAAGACATCCTTTTCATTCCTTTGACAATGTCAATGGAAATCTAAACTAGCGTCTGTAGAATGTTATACATCAGAGACTTACAGAGAAACAATCTTCATAGTATCTCAGTGATGTTTCTGTTGCAGCAGCTGATGTTTTTGTTGTCGATGATGATGATGATGATGATGATGATGATGATGGAGATGGTGATGGAGATGGTGATGGTAAAGAAGAAGAAGAAGAAGAAGAAGAAGAAGAAGAAGAAGAAGACAACGACGTAAATGACGACGGACGATGATGACGGCGTAGATGATGATAATGATAATGATGATGATGATAACGACGACGGCGACGACGATAATGATGACGATAATAACTGTGTGTGTAGTGGTGGTCGCCGTGTCAATGTTGTGTATCTAACAGGCGGGGGGGCGACTAGAACTACCTTTTCATTGCTATATCAATTACATTGAGGAAGATAAACTGGTGTTTGCATATTGACCACGAATGTGGTCAATACTACCTAACAACATTGAAATAATCCCAGTTATCATTAGATTCTTGTGCTTGATACAGTTAAAACTGAGAGGGTAGCTTAAGTAAATAGACCTTGAATCATAAATTGTTCTCCTACTAAAGACTGTCCAAGTAAGTACTTGTTGAGACCATCATCATCATCAACACTCACAACAACAGTACCTCTAATCCACACTGCCACACATAATTTCACAATATATATGTGAGTGTGCGTACGCGTACCACTGTGTGTGTGTGTCTCTCTCTCTCTCTCTCTCTCTCTCTCTTTCTATATATATATATGTGTGTGTGTGTGTGTGTGTGTGTGTGTGTGTATGTGCGTGTGTAAAACATTTTTTACGTTTAAACATATCTTTCTTTAATGACATTTTTTTTTTTTTTATATTTTGTTATTCGTCTTTGATAGGGTCCTAGTCACATCGATATTTCTATATCTTCTCAGTGAGATCATCAGGATATATTGGTTATTGGCGTCACTTGTAATTGGTTCTTTATTGGAGATGAGAATCACAGGAATGACATTTATGAATATATGGGATTAAATGGGTTTAGCCATTAACTTCAGGTTTCTTTTATCAGTCAGGCCTGCTCCTTGATTTATCTCTCGATTGTGTCATCTAAGTCAGACTTGTTAACTCTCCCTGTCTGACGGGGAGATTTCGCACCCATTTTGGGATGGTGGAGCGATATCTTCTCTTGTGAAAATGGGTAGAGCTTTCATAATGCTTTCCAGCATAGCTACGTCTCTTTACGGACTGAGTTCAAATCCCGTCGAGGTTAACTTTGCCTTTCATCCTTACGGGGTCGATAAAATGAAGTACCAGTAATGTACTGGATAATTGCTGGCCTTGTGCCAAAAGTAGAAACAATTGTGTAACATCTTCACATTTGCCTCATTTCTCCCCCTTTTGGGGCTCTTTTTATCATGGTACTCCCCGTTTGGATATTTAGAGGTTGGCAATGGTGTCTAAGTGTTCATTTTATGCTGGAATATACTTTTCATTGTATTACTAACTAATGTTTTCTTTGTCTTCTCTCAAAGTTTTGTTTTGTGTTGAGTAATCGTCAGCAGACGAGAGAGAGAGAAGATACGTAAGATTAGAATGGAGTGCAGTCCATTATACTACACACACACACACACACATTGACACACACGTAGACACACACACACATACACACACACACACACACACACACACACATACATAGACAAATACACACACACACACATAGACAAATACACACACACACACATAGACAAATACACACACACACACATAGACAGATACACACACACACACATAGACAAATACACACACACACACATAGACAAATACACACACATACACATAGACAAATACACACACACACATAGACAAATACACACACACACACATAGACAAATACACACACACACACATAGACAAATACACACACACACACATAGACAGATACACACACACACACATAGACAAATACACACACACACACATAGACAAATACACACACACACACATAGACAAATACACACACACACAGACAAATACACACACACACACATAGACAAATACACACACACACACATAGACAAATACACACACACACACATAGACAAATACACACACACACACATAGACAAATACACACACACACACATAGACAAATACACACACACACATATAGACAAATACACACACACACACAAATACACTCACACACAATTACACACACACATACACAAGTACGCGCACACACACAAACATACACATGCACAAATACACACTCAAACATAAATACACACGCACACACACACAAACAAACATAAATACGCACAAACACACACAAATACACACACACAAATACGCACGCACATATTCTGAATCTCTAATCTTTGCTCTTATGAACAAAAGTAAACTAGAAGATATATATATATATATAGTGGGGAGGGGGCTGTACAAGAGGGGAATGAGGAGGAGAAAGGAGAGGGTGTGAGAGAGAGAGTGTGTGTGTGTGGGTGAGAGAGAGAGTGTGTGTGTGGGTGAGAGAGAGAGAGTGTGTGTGGGTGAGATAGAGAGTGTGTGTGTGGGTGACAGAGAGAGTGTGTGTGGGTGACAGAGCGAGTGTGTGTGTGGGTGAGAAAGAGAGTGTGGGGGAGTGGGGGGTGACAGAGAGAGTGTGTGTGTGTGGGTGAGAGAGAGAGTGTGTGTGTGTGGGTGACAGAGCGAATGTGTGGGTGAGAGAGAGTGTGTGTGTGTGGGTGAGAGAGAGAGTGTGTGTGGGTGAGAGAGAGAGTGTGTGTGTGGGTGACAGAGCGAGTGTGTGGGTGGGTGAGAGAGAGTGTGTGTGTGAGTGACAGAGCGAGTGTGTGGGTGGGTGAGAGAGAGAGTGTGTGTGTGGGTGAGAGAGAGTGTGTGTGTGGGTGAGAAAGAGAGTGTGGGGAAGTGGGGGTGACAGAGAGAGTGTGTGTGTGTGGGTGAGAGAGAGAGTGTGTGTGTGTGGGTGACAGAGCGAATGTGTGGGTGAGAGAGAGTGTGTGTGTGTGGGTGAGAGAGAGAGTGGGTGTGGGTGAGAGAGAGAGTGTGTGTGTGGGTGACAGAGCGAGTGTGTGGGTGGGTGAGAGAGAGTGTGTGTGTGGGTGACAGAGCGAGTGTGTGGGTGGGTGAGAGAGAGAGTGTGTGTGTGGGTGAGAGAGAGAGTGTGTGTGTGGGTGAGAGAGAGAGAGAGTGTGTGTGGGTGAGATAGAGAGTGTGTGTGTGGGTGACAGAGAGAGTGTGTGTGGGTGACAGAGCGAGTGTGTGTGTGGGTGAGAAAGAGAGTGTGGGGGAGTGGGGGTGACAGAGAGAGTGTGTGTGTGTGGGTGAGAGAGAGAGTGTGTGTGTGTGGGTGACAGAGCGAATGTGTGGGTGAGAGAGAGTGTGTGTGTGTGGGTGAGAGAGAGAGTGTGTGTGGGTGAGAGAGAGAGTGTGTGTGTGGGTGACAGAGCGAGTGTGTGGGTGGGTGAGAGAGAGTGTGTGTGTGGGTGACAGAGCGAGTGTGTGGGTGGGTGAGAGAGAGAGTGTGTGTGTGGGTGAGAGAGAGTGTGTGTGTGGGTGAGAAAGAGAGTGTGGGGGAGTGGGGGTGACAGAGAGAGTGTGTGTGTGTGGGTGAGAGAGAGAGTGTGTGTGTGTGGGTGACAGAGCGAATGTGTGGGTGAGAGAGAGTGTGTGTGTGTGGGTGAGAGAGAGAGTGTGTGTGGGTGAGAGAGAGAGTGTGTGTGTGGGTGACAGAGCGAGTGTGTGGGTGGGTGAGAGAGAGTGTGTGTGTGGGTGACAGAGCGAGTGTGTGGGTGGGTGAGAGAGAGAGTGTGTGTGTGGGTGAGAGAGAGAGTGTGTGTGTGGGTGAGAGAGAGAGAGAGTGTGTGTGGGTGAGATAGAGAGTGTGTGTGTGGGTGACAGAGAGAGTGTGTGTGGGTGACAGAGCGAGTGTGTGTGTGGGTGAGAAAGAGAGTGTGGGGGAGTGGGGGTGACAGAGAGAGTGTGTGTGTGTGGGTGAGAGAGAGAGTGTGTGTGTGTGGGTGACAGAGCGAATGTGTGGGTGAGAGAGAGTGTGTGTGTGTGGGTGAGAGAGAGAGTGTGTGTGGGTGAGAGAGAGAGTGTGTGTGTGGGTGACAGAGCGAGTGTGTGGGTGGGTGAGAGAGAGTGTGTGTGTGGGTGACAGAGCGAGTGTGTGGGTGGGTGAGAGAGAGAGTGTGTGTGGGTGAGAGAGAGAGTGTGTGTGTGGGGTGACAGAGCGAGTGTGTGGGGTGGGTAGGAGAGAGTGTGTGTGTGGGTGACAGAGCGAGTGTGTGGGTGGGTGAGAGAGAGAGTGTGTGTGTGGTGAGAGAGAGTGTGTGTGTGGGTGAGAAAGAGAGTGTGGGGGAGTGGGGGTGACAGAGAGAGTGTGTGTGTGTGGGTGAGAGAGAGAGTGTGTGTGTGTGTGGGTGACAGAGCGAATGTGTGGGTGAGAGAGAGTGTGTGTGTGGGTGAGAGAGAGAGTGTGTGTGGGTGAGAGAGAGAGTGTGTGTGTGGGTGACAGAGCGAGTGTGTGGGTGGGTGAGAGAGAGTGTGTGTGTGGGTGACAGAGCGAGTGTGTGGGTGGGTGAGAGAGAGAGTGTGTGTGTGGGTGAGAGAGAGAGTGTGTGTGTGGGTGAGAGAGAGAGAGAGTGTGTGTGGGTGAGATAGAGAGTGTGTGTGTGGGTGACAGAGAGAGTGTGTGTGGGTGACAGAGCGAGTGTGTGTGTGGGTTAGAAAGAGAGTGTGGGGGAGTGGGGGTGACAGAGAGAGTGTGTGTGTGTGGGTGAGAGAGAGAGTGTGTGTGTGTGGGTGACAGAGCGAATGTGTGGGTGAGAGAGAGTGTGTGTGTGTGGGTGAGAGAGAGAGTGTGTGTGGGTGAGAGAGAGAGTGTGTGTGTGGGTGACAGAGCGAGTGTGTGGGTGGGTGAGAGAGAGTGTGTGTGTGGGTGACAGAGCGAGTGTGTGGGTGGGTGAGAGAGAGAGTGTGTGTGTGGGTGAGAGAGAGTGTGTGTGTGGGTGAGAAAGAGAGTGTGGGGGAGTGGGGGTGACAGAGAGAGTGTGTGTGTGTGGGTGAGAGAGAGAGTGTGTGTGTGTGGGTGACAGAGCGAATGTGTGGGTGAGAGAGAGTGTGTGTGTGTGGGTGAGAGAGAGAGTGTGTGTGGGTGAGAGAGAGAGTGTGTGTGTGGGTGACAGAGCGAGTGTGTGGGTGGGTGAGAGAGAGTGTGTGTGTGGGTGACAGAGCGAGTGTGTGGGTGGGTGAGAGAGAGAGTGTGTGTGTGGGTGAGAGAGAGTGTGTGTGTGGGTGAGAGAGAGTGTGTGGGTGGGTGAGAGAGAGTGTGTATGTGGGTGACAGAGCGAGTGTGTGGGTGGGTGAGAGAGAGAGTGTGTGTGTGGGTGACAGAGCGAGTGTGTGTGTGAGTGAGAGAGAGAGTGTGTGGGTGGGCGACAGAGCGAGTGTGTGAGTGGGTGAGAGAGTGTGTGTGTGTGTGGGTGAGAGAGAGAGTGTGTGTGTGGGTGAGAGAGAGTGTGTGTGTGTGGGTGAGAGAGAGAGTGTGTGTGTGGGTGAGAGAGAGTGTGTGTGTGGGTGAGAAAGAGAGTGTGGGGGAGTGGGGGTGACAGAGAGAGTGTGTGTGTGTGGGTGAGAGAGAGAGTGTGTGTGTGTGGGTGACAGAGCGAATGTGTGGGTGAGAGAGAGTGTGTGTGTGTGGGTGAGAGAGAGAGTGTGTGTGGGTGAGAGAGAGAGTGTGTGTGTGGGTGACAGAGCGAGTGTGTGGGTGGGTGAGAGAGAGTGTGTGTGTGGGTGACAGAGCGAGTGTGTGGGTGGGTGAGAGAGAGAGTGTGTGTGTGGGTGAGAGAGAGTGTGTGTGTGGGTGAGAGAGAGTGTGTGGGTGGGTGAGAGAGAGTGTGTATGTGGGTGACAGAGCGAGTGTGTGGGTGGGTGAGAGAGAGAGTGTGTGTGTGGGTGACAGAGCGAGTGTGTGTGTGAGTGAGAGAGAGAGTGTGTGGGTGGGCGACAGAGCGAGTGTGTGAGTGGGTGAGAGAGTGTGTGTGTGTGTGGGTGAGAGAGAGAGTGTGTGTGTGGGTGAGAGAGAGTGTGTGTGTGTGGGTGAGAGAGAGAGTGTGTGTGTGGGTGAGAGAGAGAGTGTGTGTGAGGGTGAGAGAGAGTGGGGGGGGGGGTGAGAGAGTGGGGGGGTGAGAGAGTGGGGGGTGAGAGAGAGAGTGTGTGTGTGTGTGTGGGTGAGAGAGAGAGAGTGTTTGTGTGTGGGTGAGAGAGAGAGAGTGTGTGTGGGTGAGAGAGAGAGTGTGTGTGGGTGAGAGAGAGAGTGTGTGTGTGTGTGGGTGAGAGAGAGTGTGTGTGTGTGGGTGAGAGAGAGAGAGTGTGTGTGGGTGAGAGAGAGAGTGTGTGTGAGGGTGAGAGAGAGAGTGTGTGTGAGCGTGAGAGAGGGAGTGTGTGTGGGTGAGAGAGAGTGAGGTGGGTGGCTGAGAGAGAGAGTGTGTGTGTGGGTTAGAGAGAGAGTGTGTGTGGGTGAGAGAGAGTGTGTGTGTGTGGGTGAGAGAGAGAGTGTGTGTGTGGGTGAGAGAGAGAGTGTGTGTGGGTGAGAGAGAGTGAGGTGGGTGGGTGAGAGAGAGAGTGTGGTGTGAGAGAGAGAGTGTGTGTGTGGGTGAGAGAGAGAGTGTGTGTGTGGGTGAGCGAGAGAGTGTGTGTGTGTGGGTGAGAGAGAGAGTGTGTGGGTTTGAGAGAGAGTGTGTGTGGGTGAGAGAGAGAGGTGTGTGTGGGTGAGATAAAGAGAGTGTGTGTGTGAGAGAGAAAGAGTGTGTGTGGGTGAGAGAGAGAGTGGGGGTGAGAGAAAGTGGGGGGTGAGAGAGAGAGTGTGTGTGTGTTGTGAGAGAGAGAGAGAGTGTGTGTGGGTGAGAGAGAGAGTGTGTGTGTGGGTGAGAGAGAGAGTGTGTGGGTGGGTGAGAGAGAGAGTGTGTGGGGGTGAGAGAGAGTGTGTGTGTGGGTGAGAGAGAGAGTGTGTGGGGGTGAGAGAGAGAGTGGGGGTGAGAGAGAGTGTGTGGGTGAGAGAGAGAGTGTGTGTGTGGGTGAGAGAGAGAGTGTGTGTGGGGGTGAGAGAGAGTGGTGGGTGAGAGAGAGAGTGTGTGTGGGTGAGAGAGAGAGGTGGGTGGGGGTGAGAGAGAGAGTGGGGGGGTGAGAGAGAGTGGGGGGGTGAGAGAGAGAGAGAGTGTGTGTGTGGGTGAGAGAGAGAGTGTGTGTGGGGGTGAGAGAGAGTGGTGGGTGAGAGAGAGATGTGTGTGGGGGTGAGAGAGAGTGGTGGGTGAGAGAGAGAGTGTGTGTGGGTGAGAGAGAGAGTGTGTGTGGGTGAGAGAGAGAGTGTGTGTGGGTGAGAGAGAGAGATTGTGTGGGTGAGAGAGAGAGTGTGTGTGGGTGAGAGAGAGAGTGTGTGGGGGTGAGAGAGAGAATGTGTGTGTGGGTGAGAGATAGTGGGGGGTGAGAGAGAGAGTGTGTGCGTGTGTGTGTGTGCATGTGTGTGAGTGAGAGAGTGTGTGTACATGAGAGAGAGATTGTGTGTGAGAGAGAGAGAGTGTGTGTGTGTGTGTGTGTATGAGACAGAGAGAGAGTGTGTGTGTGGGTACATGTGAGTGAGTGAAAGAGTGTGTGTACGTGAGAGAGAGAGAAAGTGTGTGTGTGTGTGTGTGTGTGTGTGTGTATGAGACAGAGAGAGTGTGTGTGTGTGTGTGTGCGTGTGCGTGTGTGAGAGAGAGTGTGTGTTTAAGACAGAGAGTGTGTGTGTGAGAGAGAGAGACAGAGGGAGTGTGTGTGCGCGTGAGGGAGAGAGAGCGTGTGTGTGAGAGAGAGGGAGAGAGAGAGAGAGCGAGAGAGGCAGACAGTCAGGCAGGCAGGCAGACAGACAGACAGACAGATAGATAGATCAGAGTTCCAGTCAGTGTCCATTTTACCGTTAAGGACCAAACATTTAAAGCAGGTGTGTACCGTTGACCGCAACGTGTCACTGATAGGAACTAACAATAGTTGATGAGGTGGTTTGTGTGAGTATGTGACACTTGGTAAGTAATATAGTCGAGTCAAGGAGGGAGGAGTTACTGACATGATTCGTTGAGACTTCACACCGACCTCCCACCACCACCACCACCTTACCGTCTACACATTTCAAGTTTTTAACACTAAGCTTCACAGACTTCATAACACCTGTTCCTGTACTAATTCCTCTCGAATTAAGCTCAAATAAATTCTACTTGCTTTACTTTCATTTTATTTTATTATTATTATTATTATTTACTCATTTATTTCTGGGAGTCGCTATGTCAGTTCATATATATACGTATATGCCATATGATTTGACGAGTTGCTTTAATGAACGTAGCCTATAACTACCGAGGGATACGGAGTTCGATTCTAAGTAGTGGCTGCTGGTTCGATTTTTTTATTATTTATACTGATCAACAGTTGTAGCTTTTTTACTGCGTTTGGATTCCCACATTTCATTCCTATATATATATATATATATATATATATATATGTGTGTGTGTGTGTGTGTGTGTGTGTGTGTGTGTGTGTGTGTGTGTGTGTGACCAAAGATCAGTATGGTTCGTTGATTACTCAATGAATACAATTTTACAATAGATTAGAAGCACTCAACAGTGGAATTTTCCTGCAGTTTTTAATGTTATTCAAAATATTAACAAATGAAAAATATTCTCATAATCAAAATATATACTTTATTATATATATTTCAAAGGTACTGTGTTGTTTTTTCAGTACGTCCTCATCAGACAAAATATATGATTTGACCGCTACGGTTTTGATTATTCAATTCCAGTATTGGCAATGATTTATTTCATCAAATCTCAACGTTTTTAAACAACAAATAATATCATAAACTTAAAGAATAACGACGTCCCCTTTACTTTCCCCACACCTTCCCTCTCTTTTATCGTTATTCCTCTTTTCTTTTTTTATATATTTTTTTTATTCATTTATTTATTTTTTATTCATTTATCTATTTATGTATGTATTTATTTATTTTTTCTTGCCTTTTCTCTCCTTTACACCCTCTCTTATATCTCTAATTTGCTCTACGTCCTTTTCTTCTTTAAGTTTATCATATTATTTGTGGTATATAAATGTTGAGATTTGATGAAATAAATCACTGCCAATACTGGAATTTAATAATCAAGACCGTGGCGGTATTTCATATATCAAATCATATATTTTGTCTGATGAGGATGTACTGAAAAAACAACACAGTACCTTTGAAATATCTCCTTATAATATATAACCAGCAATTTCTCTGTCTGTCTGTTTGTCTGTCCGACAGTGGAAACACGTGCGCGCGTGGTTGCTATCTCTCTCTCTCTCCAGCTATCCCTCTCTTTTAGTCTGTCTGTTTCTCTCACTCTCACTCTTTCTCTTTGTAACACACTAACATTCCTCCCCTCTATCGCTGTGACGAATGGGGAGATGGAGGAGGAGGAGGAGGAGAGAGTCACTTCGTCACTTCACCTCTGCCTTTCTTTCTCTCCCCTCTCACTCCCTTATTACGTACAGACATTAGGGCGGTGGATTGGCAGAATCTGTAGAGAGTCGCATGGAGTTACGTCCCTTTACGGTCACAGCATGGAGTTACGTCCCTTTACGGTCTGAGTTCAAATACCGCCGAGGTTAACTTTGCCTTTCATCCTCACGGGGTCGATAAAATAAAGTACCAGTAATGTACTGGGTAATTGCTGGCCTTGTGCCAAAAGTAGAAACAATTATTAGAAACATTGCTTCACTTTTACATATCTAAGCATTAGTAAAATAACTAATAATTTCAAAAGTAATTTTTCAATTCCAATTGTTATGAACAGCAAAACATTAATAATAATTTTGTTCTAAGAAATATATATACCTTTCTGTGTGTGTAATATATATATATATACACACACAGAAATATATATACATTTCTGTGTGTGTAATATATATATATACACACAGAAATATATATACATTTCTGTGTGTGTAATATATATATATATACACACACAGAAATATATGGGCATTTCTCTGTTTGTCTGTCTGTCTGTCTGTCTGTCCTTCCCTAAAACTCAAATGTAGGTGCTACAGAAATATTACCTTCCCCTTCCTTTCTCCACTTTGGTACTACCAAGAGAAACACTGTCGCTATAGAAACATTACCTTACCCTCTCCACTGACTTTGGTCACTGAGGCCGAGGGAATCGCTGGTTGCTATAGAGACACCTTGCACAAGCCAGAAGTAACCAGTTCGAGGCGGTTCTGACTTGACACCATGCCAAGTCTACTTATAATATATAATGGGCATTTCTCTGTTTGTTTGTCTGTCTATCCGTCTGTAAAAAGTGCCAAGGAAACAAATAGACGCGGTTTCAAATCTCTATGCTTTTCAAATTCATTACATTAATCTTTATTTATACGTTTCGCTTTACGAGTGTTTCGACTTACGAGTGTTTCGGCTTACGAGTGTTTCGGCTTATCATTATATATAAACGTTTCTATTTCCATATTTCCAAAGGGCGGTGAATTGGCAGTATCGGTAGAGGGTTGGATTATGCTTTCCAGCATAGTTACGTCCCTTTACGATCTGAGTTCAATTCCCGCCGAGGTTAACTTTGCCTTTCATCCTTACGGGGTCGATAAAATAAAGTACCAGTAATGTACTGGGATAATTGCTGGCCTTGTGCCAAAAAGTAGAAACAATTATATATAAACGTTTCTATTTCCATCGTTTTATCGTAAACGTTTATATATTTCCATCGTTATATCATAACGTTTATGTATCATAACGTTTATATTTCCGTCACTAATCTCTTTTTATCCTTTTTCGTTTTAACATATATTTATTTCAAAGATTTCACCGTATAGATAACATATATATTTATACATGCATAAAAGACACACCGAGAGACGGTGAACATGTGGTGCCGAAAACATTTCTCATCCAAATCTCAACAATATCAGTATATACACTAGATTTGCTAGCAGAAAACCGCCCACCGGGTGGTTTTCTGCTAGTCTTCTATATATATAAAACTGAGGATGTCTGTTTGTGTGTGTGTGTGAGTTTGAATCCCTAAAACTCGAGAAGCACCCAACCGACTGTTTTCAAACTTTACACATGTAATACTTATGTTTCAGGGAGTGTTCTGAGCAAAAACAATTTCATTTCAATGCCCTAGGGACTGCATTAGGCGATTTAGCGATCTCTCTCTATAATTCTTAGTCTTTCTCTTTTTAGATAGATACATACATATAACGTCGCGCCCTTATAATATCTGTCTGTATGTCTGACTGTCTGCATACGTCACTTCCCTGAGGATGTCTGTCTGTGTGTGTGTGTGTGTGAGTTTGAATCCCTAAAACTCGAGAAGTACCCAACCGACTTTTTTCAAACTTTACATGTGTATTACTTATGTTTCAGAGAGTGTTATGCACATAAAAAAAATTGAACTTTTTGATCCTCTAGGGCCCGCATTAGGTGAAAAACTGCGTTTTTTTTTCAGGTTTTTTGAGGCGTTACGTCAGACTGATTTCCTTGAAATTGTAACTATGTATTAGTCAGTCTTTTCTTCATATCGTGAGCAAAAAAATCCAACTTTTTATGGCCTAGGGCCTGCATTAGGTGAAAAACTTCATTTTTTTTTCAGCTTTTTAGGGCTTTTTTGAGGCGTTACGTCTAGCCGATTTTTCCGAAATTTCAAGGCATATTATGCACATAAAAAAAATTCATTTTCTTGATCCCTTAGGGCCCGCATTAGGTGAAAACCTGCATTTTTCCTGCTTCATCGAGGAAAATCTGAAAGATTATCCAGCCATCAGAGTATTCGGTTTATTTTCTTTACATTTTGTCCAGGCATGCAGTTTTTCCACGATTAGGTCTGTTGGCGGCCCGCGTTTCAAAATACCTTATCCCGTGCAACGCCGGGTACCACTGCTAATGTATAATAAAATATATATTTTGATTATGAGAATATTTTTCACTTGTTACTATTTTGAATAATATTATATATATATATATATATATATATATATATATATATATATATATATATATATATAACGTATGTTAATTGATCTGGTCTTCTTTTAGTTCATTGAGCGCTTGCCGCATATCTCGAAGATTGCGTTTCGTTTTGTTTTTGGCCACCGCCGAAATACGATCTAGCTGATATTATATACATATATATATATATATATAAATATTATACACAAAGTGTCAGCATCATCAGTTTTCCAAGAGATGGCAACATGAATGGACCTGTTATTTTTATCTAAAGACATTTTTTTCCAATTCCATCCCACCAGTCCCCTCAATCTATCTTATTTCTCATTCTTTCATCTAATGAAGGACTAGCATCCGAAACGTTAAGACCGTCTTCCTGCTATATCAAGCGTTAACCTAATATATCCCTTCCATATACTGTACCGATTGTGTTGTTATTTCTGTTTACCTTTTACACACACACATATATATATATATTATATATATATATATATTCATTTTATTAAGGCTAAATAGTGAATCTTGTTACTCTGTAATTTTGCCTGTTAATCACAGTGTCATCATTATTTAGTGTCTGGTGACCCTGTGATAAACAGGCGAAACTCCAAAATAACAAGACTCACTATTCAGCCTTAATAAAATGAATATTAAAATTCTACTTCGGTATTGAGTACTCCACTCTCTCAGACGTCAACGATATATGTATATATATATATGTATGTAAATATATATATATATATATATATATATATATATATATATATATATATATATATATATATATATATATATATATATATATATATATATATATATATATAATATATATATATGTATATATATATATATATATATATATATATATATATATATATATATATATATATATATATATATATATATATATATATACATATACGATATTAAACAAATGGAAACTATATTTATAAAACCATATTTATTTCATTATACATATTTCAGGGATACCATATTAAAAATATGGCATGCCTTCGTCAGATAAAATACAATATATAACCAGTTTTATAAATAATTTTGACGTACCATAAATATAGCGACCATTAAGGTAGGAGGCTGGCTTGGTAGGAGGCTGGCTTTCGCATATATACATATATATATATATACATATATATATATATATACATATATATATATGCATACATATATATAAATATATATATGCATATATATATATATATATATATATAGTATATATATATATATATATATAGTATATATATATATATATATATATATATATATATATATATATATATATATATAGTATATATATATATATATATATAGTATATATATATATATATATATAGTATATATATATATATATATATATATATATATATATATATATATATATATATATATATATATATATATATATATATATATATATATGTATATACTGCCAATACTGGAATTGAAATATCAAGACCGTAGAGGTATGTCATATATCAAATCATATAATTTATCTGACGAGGACGTACGGAAAAAAACAACACAGTACCTTTGAAATATGTATAATAAAGCATATATTCATTAACAAATGAATATCTTCATTTGTTAATATTTTGAATAATATTAAAAACTCCAGGAAAATTCCACTGTTGAGTGCTTTTAATCTATTGTAAAACTGTATTCATTGAGTAATCAATAAACCATATTAATCTTTGGTTATATGTTTATATATATATATGTGTATGTGTGTGTGTGTGTGTGTGTGTGTGTGTGTGTGTGTGTGTGTGTGTGTGTGTGTGTGTGTGTGTGTGTGTACATGGGAAGAAGCTAAGTGTGTTTAGAGGAAGGTAGAAACCCGACTGCGACGCCAAGCTGTTTCGGCTTGTGTTTAGCAAACTTTTCAAGGGTGTACACCTTCCTCTCTCTCTCTCTCTCTCTCTCTATATATATATATATATATATATATATATATATATATATATATGTGTGTGTGTGTGTGTGTGTGTATAAACTTTGTTTTTATGAGCAACTTTGATAAGTTAAGACGGGGCTCAACTTTGATAAGTTGAGACGGGGCTCAGGGTCACCCATAGAAGTTTTGTACTTCACTCTATCGTCGATCGTTTTCCTTAATATATACATGCATAAATACCTTTGAATAAATATGTTTAAATTTTTCCTCCTTCTGCCAGGACTTGTGATATAGGGCCAGCAATATTCAGACCAGTGGAAATGTAATCTCCTTTGTCCGATTTGACAATCGGCTCCTAATCTTTCATTCTTCCCCTTTTCTCTGCATAAGTCAAGTGAAAGAGTTACTAGAGCCGAAAATCTATACTAGATCATAGATTCTGGAGTCAACCTTTATTCAACAATACTAGGGATCATCGAGTCGATTAATAAACAGTAAATTCCCCACACTTACATTACTGGGGAAATCTTTGAGATTGGAGTTCAGTTGGAGTTCAGTCAATTTTTCTCTTCATTCTTCTAATGAATAAATTATTGAATTTTTAAACAGAAGTAGTGCAGTGGAACTATCGTGGGAAATACCATGCTGTTTCGTAACTGAAATATTCCTTTCTTCTTAGAGACCGTATTTCTATGGCAGCACCAGACAATAAAACTGAAGAAGACGCCATTGTTTCATTCTTTTCTTGTCTTTCGTAAGGAAAAGTTCTTCGGGAATTGCGTAAAACAACTTCCTCCCCTTAACACACACACACTTACATATATATATATATATATATATATATATTTATTTATTTATTTATATTTGCATACAACCACACACACAGATACACAAATACACTAACATGCAGAGATACACATATAAATATACAGAAACAAAGACACTTGCGCAAAATCATACACTAGACTACATGCACACACACACAAACATATCCACACACATTGACACATATTCACACCTACAACAGTTATTAAAGTTTGATATTTAGTAAAGTAAAGGTCAATTATGCCGTGCTGTCTCGTGTCCTACTTTACTGCAGGAACATCGTACTTACAGACAAAAGGATTACAGTGTTAACACTGGCTTAGATGTTCAATGAAATATTGTCAATTATGTTTTGAAACAGCGAGCGAGTTTGAACATAGAAATAAAAGCTTTCGCCGTATTTTTTACTAAAGTAATTTTAGCCTGATAGTGGGGTTTAGAACCCCCTAAGAAATGGAAAAAGATGAGTATTGACGTACAATTCTCATCTTTTTTTCCATTTCTTAGGGGGTTCAAAACCCTGCTATAAGGCTAAAAATATCTTTAGTCAAAAATATGCGAAAGCTTCTATTTCTATTTTCATTGTCAATTATATTATTTTTATCACATAACGAATGCTAAGAATTATTACTGTTGTAGTTATTATTGATGTTGTTACTAGCCATAATCATGGCAGCAGCGAATAAGCCCCCCCCCCCCCCCCCCCCCAGGCAGAGTTAAAAAGTAACAGAATTAAGAAAATACTAGTTGTTCAGACACACACATGCATTCTCAATTTAACACACATAGGTGGCGATAGCGAAAATTATAACAAGGGACGTTTCATAATTTACTAACTTGGCAAGTCAGGAAATTTTGAATGTGAAACGGTTCCTGAAAAAAAAACGTAAGAGAGATATGTCACAAAATATTGTACCTCCCTATCGACGATTTCATCGAAGAAAGCGCAAGAAGAAAAGTGACATACCTCTGCTTGTTGAAAATTAGAGTGGGTATCCATATGGCCTCGAAGTAGCGATGTGGAATGATGTGTGCTGCGTATATATATATATATATATATATATATATATATATATATATATATATATATATATATATATATATATATATATATATATATATATAATATGATATGCAAGTAGATAACCAGTTAGGGCATTCTAACTTGTAGATCTCAAAGTATCCTGAGGTAAGCACCTAGCATCCTGAAGCAACCCAGATAACATCTGGTGGTTCAGGCGGAATATATGCAGTAAAGAATAAGTATGCATAATGGATTTTTACAACAATTTATTCGAAAATTTTCCATTAGAAAAGGAAAACTCATTATGCATACATATTCTTCAATGTATAAATAGAATACATAGACTTCCGGGATGTGTCGGTAGTAACATTAGTGTAGTATAGACATCTTTATTATATATAAAAATGACATTCCTGAAGATTTCATACAAATGAAACAATTCTAGTCCTGTAGAAGTCATTTCTATATATAACAAAGTTATATGCATACATCGGCGCATACTTATGCACTAGCCTAAATCTTTTATTATTTTAATAACCCCTAGGGCGGTGGATTGGCAATATCGGTACAGGGTCGGACGTCATGCTTTGACGCATAGAGTTACGGCCCTTTCCCTTCTGAGTTAAAATCCCGCCAAGGTCAACTTTGCCTTTCATCCTTACGGGGTCGATAAATTAAAGTACCAGTAATGTACTGGTAATTGCTGGCGTTGTGCCAAAAGTAGAAACAATTATTTTAATAACCCCTGTATTTTTCGTTTAACAACTTTATTTACATTATTCTTAAACTCGGTGGATTGGCAGCACCGGTGGAGGATCGGACGTCATGCTTTGCAGCATAGAGTTACGGCTCTTTATGATCTGAGTTAAAATCCCATTGAGGTTAACTTTGCCTTTCATCCTTACGGGGTCCGTAAAATAAAGTACCAGTCACGCGCTGGGGTCGATTTAATCGACTTTCCCCTTCCCAAAAATTGATGGCCTTGTGCCTATATAAGAAACCATTATTCTTAAACTCCGGAGCTAAGAATCATTCGGTTATTCTAAATAGAATTTTAGTCTAATGACTCCATTTATACCATAAACGTGTTTCGTCTTTGCGAGAAATTGTTCTCCCCGCTCCATATAACGACGTATTATTCTCGCTTTTTTCCCGTTCATTGCCAGGGAACGTCTTCACGAACCCAAGTATCGTCTTCCTGTTTTCCTTCGGTTGTAACGTTTTTCGAAATATTTACTTCTACGTCCACAGTTTGATTCTTTTTAGTTTCATAAGATCCCGTTAAGGGTGAAAGCAGCAGTTCTTTGCTTAAACTTTAATCTGTTATTTTAATAAATATTTGCTCTACGAATTTTATATATATTTATATATAATCCCTATCGAGCCCTCTTCGGATTTTAGTCTTCACATTTATTATTATTTTGCCTTTCATCCTTACGGGGTCGATAAAATAAAGTACCAGTAATGTACTGGGTAATTGCTGGCCTTGTGCCAAAAGTAGAAACAATTATTATTATTGGTGGATTGGCAGTATCGGTAGAGACTCGAACGCCATGCTTTCCAGCATAGTTACGTCCCTTTACGGTCTGAGTTCAAATCCCGCCGAGGTTTACTTTGCCTTTCATCCTTACGTGGTCGATAAAATAAAGTACCAGTAATGCACTGGGTAATTGCTGGCCTTGTGCCAAAAGTATAAACAATTACTATTATTACTATATATATAGGCGGTGGATTGGCAGTGCCAGTAGAGGGTCGGACGCCATGCTTTGACGCATAGAGTTACGGCCCTTGCCATTCTGAGTTCAAATCCCGCCGATGTTAACTTTGCTTTTCATCCTTACGGGGTCGATAAAATAAAGTACCAGTAATGTACTGGGTACTTGCTGGCCTTGTGCCAAAAGTAGAAACAATTATTACTATATATATATATATATAATTGAATATAAAAGAAAGATAAACATAGATATAAACATATATGCGTTCAAATCGTTGCCCAATATCAGTTTGTATTTCTTTTCTTGATTTATTATTTTAAATTGAGTCTGGCACACCCTATTGTTAATAGTTAGTATTTTTTTCACCCTAGCGAATCTGGTCCCTTACGATTTGAACACATATATGTTTATATCTGTGTTTATCTTTCTTTTATATTCAATTATATTACACGGTTCAGAAAACCTCTTTCTTTGAGCTATTTAATTGTAAGAGACTATTTTGAGTTTCTATCTCAATATATACCTTTGATATATATATATATATGTCGGGTCCTGAATCTTTTCCTATATATATATATATATATATATATATATATATACCGGGTGTCCCCGAAAAATGTATACATACTTTGATAACCTGTACAGGCAATATATATTAGAATGCTGTTGAAGTGTGTATACATTTTTGGGACACCAAAATATATTTGTGTGTGTGTGTGTGTGTGTGTGTGTGTGTGTGTAAGTGTGTGTGTGTATGTGTGTGTGTGTGTGTGTGTGTCTGTGTGTGTGTGTGTGTGTGTGTGTGTGAGAGAGAGAGTATACATATACATACACAATTTGAGTAAACACCCGTCGTTTTTATAATGTCTCCTATATCATCAATCCATCTTATCCCTTACAAAATAAAGAAATTATTATTATTATTATCATCCTTACGGGGTCGATAAAATAAAGTATCAGTAATGCACTGGGTAATTGCTGGCCTTGTGCCAAAAGTAGAAACAATTATTATTATTATTGTTTCAATTTTCATTTTTATTGTTTATATATATATATATGTTTCTATGTCCTTTTTTTTCTTTTCTTATATAAATAATAAAAATATTTACACGCACAAAACCCACATCGTACCGTCCTGTACCGTCCTGTGCCGTCTGTAATGTTTTTCTTGATGTCAGACCTTGTGGCCAATAAAGAAATCATTATTATTATTATTATTATTATTATTATTATTACAGCTGCATTTATCTTGCTTTATGTTCATACGAGTTATCACCAAGTCACAACCAGTGACCTCAAGAGACAACAAGGTCCGCCATGTTCAAGAAAGAACATACATAGTCACACATGCATCTTTAGGTGTTTAGACTTGTGATGTACTTATATTGACAGAATCTTCCTTAGTATATGGGCAGTTCCCATTAGTACTATCTTTTGTATTTCTCCTATACGCGGGTTTCCTGGGATTTGCGATAAGTAATCATTAGAGCCCTTATGTATCATTCCTAGAGCGCCTACAACCACTGGTATTGTTTTAGTTCTCAATTTCCACATTTTTCCAATTTCTATCTCCAGGTCCTTATACTTGCTCAATTTTTCAAATGTTTTTATAGATACATTCTTGTCTATTGGAACGGACATATCAATTAGCAGGCATACCCTCTTTTTAAAGTCCTTCAATATTATATCAGGTCTATTTGCATCTATATTTCGGTCTGTTTGGATGCTAAAGTTCCACAAGATTGAGATGTGATCTTTTTCAAGTATGGGAGGTGGTTGATGCTCCCACCAATTCTTTTGATGGGGCAGGTCAAAATGCTTACACATTATCCAATGTATGTATTGTGCAGCTCTATCATGCCTGTTTAGGTATTCGGTTGGAGCTATAGGACTGCACATTGAAATTATATGGTCAATGGTCTCTGGTTGTTTTTTACATACACGGCATACTGGGCTGCATCCATTTTTTATTATGTTGGCTTGGTAATTTTTTGTTGGCAGACACTGATCTTGTGCTGATATAATCAGTCCTTCAGTCTCCGATTTCAGTCCAGAGGATGCCAACCACTGATGGGTTAAAGTTTTGTCAACATCAGGATTGTTAGCTCGTTCTGGGTATTTTCCATACAGAGGCTTTTCTTGCCATTTCTTAGCCAGTTTCTGTAGCAGTTCTTTCTTTGCAGTTACTTTTACCTGCTTTGCTTTTTCTGTGTTTTCCATTTCAGCAGTAAATGGGACTTCTGAAATTTGTAGTCTATTACTGTATCTTTGTGCATCTTTTGTAATGGAGTATGATCTTTTGATGCTTTCGTGTTTCAAAACGAGTTTGATCATCCAATCATGTGATTCCCTTAGATATGTAGATAATCCAATTGTTGCAGTTTTCAACGCAATATCTAACTGGATTAACACACTTTCTCCTTCTTTCCTAGAGAGATATATTCTATCTGTATCTGCCTTAGGGTGATGCATTCTGTGCATGGTTAAGAATTTTCGAATTTTTGTATCGAGCCTACGGATCTCTGTGCTTGACCAGTTGATGACATTGTAACTGTAGGTTACTACTGGTATGGCAAGCGTGTTTATGGCATCGATCCTATTCCTTGCATTCAATTCCGTTCTTAAGATTGCTCTTACTCTGCGGTAACATTCCTTCCTTATCCTTTCCCTCATTGTCGAGTGCTTGATTCCGTCTCCTTCACAAACACCTAGATATTTGTAAGTTTCCTCTTGATCAAGTTCTCTTATCACATTCCCCCGATCAAGATTAATGTCTGAACTTTTCAGCAGCTTTCCTCTGGTGAACGTTGCTTTGGCGCATTTATCTAGTCCAAACTCCATTTTAATGTCATCACTGAACTGCTCCACAGTGGATAATAGCCCTTGCAATTGTTCATCATTTTTTGCAAATAGTTTCAGGTCATCCATGTAGAACAAGTGATTAATGGTTTTGTCATAGACTTTATATCCATGTTTTGTTTCATTGAGCATTTTACTTAGTGGTATAAGTGCGATGCAGAATAAAAGCGGTGATAAAGAGTCACCCTGAAAAATTCCACAATTAATATTAACTTCTCCAGCTTCCAGTGATTTTGTTTCACTATTCAAAAGGAGTGGAGTTTTCCATGTCTTCATACTGAATGACAAAAACCTCCTGACAACGGGAGATATTTTGAAAATCTCTAAACATTTTTCAATCCAACTGTGTGGAAAACTATCGAATGCTTTTTTATAATCTATCCAAGCAATTGATAGATTTTTGTGTCTATTATGACAATCTTCCAGTATCATTTTGTTAACCAAAAGCTGATCCTTACATTATTATTATTATTATTATCATGTTTATTTTCTAAAAGTTTATCCGAAAATTTCATCTCTCGTTCGCCATAATATGCCTTCAGCGAGAAAGGAAAACAGAAAGTTATGTTCTAATTTACAATGAGAATTTACATGGACACTTGAAATAACAAATATATGTTCTGAGAATGGATGGAATGTTTTTTACCATTGCAATCTTTGTCGTAGCCATTGTCGCCATTATAGTCGTCGCCGTTGTCGCCGTCGACATCGCCATCATCATTGTCATCATCGTCATCAACATCATTAACATCATCATCATCATCGTCGTCGTCATCATCATTATCATCGTCATCATCATCGTCATCATCATCATCCTCATCATCATCCTCATCATCATCATCATCGTCATTATCATCGTCATCATCATCGTCATCATCATCATCATCATCGTCATCATCATCATCCTCATCATCATCCTCATCATCATCATTCTCATTATCATAATAGTAAACTGCGGTGGATTGGCAGTATCGGTAGAGGGTCGGACGCCATGCTTTCCAGCATAGAGTTACGGCCCTTGTCATTCTGAGTTCAAATCCCGCCGAGGTTAACTTTGCCTTTCATCCTTACGGGGTCGATAAAATAAAGTACCAGTAATGTACTGGGTAATTGCTGGCCTTGTGCCAAAAGTAGAAACAATTATCATAATAGTAATCATCATCATCATCATCATCATCATCATTATCGTAATAGTAATCATCATCATCATCATCATTATCATAATAGTAATCATCATCATCATCATCATTATCATAATAGTAATCATCATCATCATCATCATTATCATAATAGTAATCATCATCATCATCATCATTATCATAATAGTAATCATCATCATCATCATCATTATCATAATAGTAATCATCATCATCATCATTATCATAATAGTAATCATCATCATCATCATCATCATCATCATCATCATCATCATCATCATCATTATCATAATAGTAATCATCATCATCATCATCATCATCATCATCATCATTATCATAATAGTAATCATCATCATCATCATCATCATCATCATCATCATCATCATCATTATCATAATAGTAATCATCATCATCATCATCATCATCATCATCATCATCATCATCATTATCATAATAGTAATCATCATCATCATCACATTGCTATTCCTATTCATAACCTGTATGAGTTTTTCTAATGCAATTATTTAAACGGTCCCACCACCCCACCCCACCCCACCCCACCCCACCCCACCCTATACTTAATTACTCAGCAACAGAAAGAGTATGAAGTGTATGTTACCGTCTTAGTAGTAGGTGTGACACCATCTTTATAGTAGGTGTGACACCGTCTGGGTGTGACACCGTCTTTGTAGTAGGTGTGACACCGTCTTGGTGTGACACCGTCTTTATAGTAGGTGTGACACCGTCTGGGTGTGACACCGTCTGGGTGTGACACCGTCTTTATAGTAGGTGTAACATCATCTTGGTGTGACACCGTCTTAGTAGTAGGTGTGACACCATCTTGGTGTGACACCGTCTTAGTAGAAGGTGTGACACCATCTTGGTGCGGCACCGTCTTAGTAGTAGGTGTGACACCGTCTTTATAGTAGGAGTGACACCCTCTTGGTGTGACACCGTCTTTATAGTAGGAGTGACACCCTCTTGGTGTGACACCGTCTTTGTAGTAGGTGTGACACCGTCATGGTGTGACACCGTCTTAGTAGTAGGTGTTACACCGTCATGGTGTGACACCGTCTTAGTAGTAGGTGTTACACCGTTTTGGTAGTAGGTGTGACACCATCCATTTTTTTTCCTCTCGTTCAACTTTTTTATCTTTTCTCCCAGTCATTCTCTTATATAGTTAACTAATTTTCTTTTCAAATACCACTCTGCCACTCTTTCTCTCTACCCTCCTTTTCTCTCTTCTCTCTCTCTCTTTCTCTCTCTCTCCTTCCCTCTCTTTCTCTCACTCTCTCTCTCTCTCTCTCTCTCTCTCTGTATATATATATATATATATACATACACACACACAGTTTTATATATATATATATATATATATATATATATATATATATATATATATATATATATATATATATATATATATATATTAATAAAAGGAATTTCAACTTTGTCTGATTTACTCGTTTTATTTACAATCCTTTAAAATGTATAATGGTATTAGAATGAAATAGTATGGTGGAATATTAAATGTTAAGTGTTAATTGAACAAGTACTTTCATGCTTTCGCAATCTTCAGGTTCATAATGTGTGGTGACAGTCAAGTTTGCAATTTGCAACTGTAATGAGATGGGTAAATTTTGTGCCTTATATACAGTGAAAAGTGGCTCCAGAATGCTAAATCTTGCAAACTGTATTTCGACCAATCCGTGTGTAGTTTCACTGAATTACTAAAGCTGATTGGTAAAGGCGTCACGGTTGGTTGAGCATGTCTAACGACTACTAATTGACCCTATCCAAAGCATCAATTGTTTTGCTATTTTTAGAAATGATGAAAATAGCATTTTCTAGTAATCATCACCATCAACATCACTTTTATTATTATTATTATTGTTGTTGTTGTTGTTAGTGGTCGTAGTCGACATGGCGTAGTCATAGTCAATATATATATATATATATATATATATATATATATATATAAGGTACTCAATATAAAGCAGAGTATAAATATTTAATATAGAAATGGTTTCTACAGGACTAGAAGTGTTTCATTCGGGAGAAATCATCAGGAAGCCTAATACAGTCATCATGGCTTCGTGATATCTCCCGAATGAAACAGTTCTAGTCCTGTAAAAGCGTTTTCTGTGTGTGTGTGTGTGTGTGTGTGTGTGTGTGTGTGTGTGTGTGTGTGTGTGTGTGTGTGTGTGTGTGTGTGTGTGTGTGTGTGTGTGTGTGTGTGTGTGTGTGTGTGTGTGTGTGTGTGTGTATACACTATATAAAATTAACGAAGATCGGTGGTATTAATTCAACGGTCCCCGGCCAGCGTCTAGCTCACTATTTGAATTTGCTGAATTGCAGTAATGGAGTTGCAATCAGCCGTTCAGAGTGCACACAATAGTTTTATCAGATGTGGCGGCGGTGTTTAGGTAGAGAGAAAGGTGAAATTCTAATCCCTTGGACGATATCGTTTCTGTGCAACATATCTTCACAAATGCAGATATATCCTCAATGTCAGAAAATCGCGTAATATGTGCAGACATTTACGCAACTGGGCTGTTACACTCATCAGCAAGGAAATATATATACCGCTAGAACAAAAGGATGACGATAGTCATCTAAAACACATACTCAATTTCACTCACAAGGCTTAGATTAACTTGAGGCTAGGGTAAATAACACTTGTCTAAGATGCCACATAGTGGGATCGAATCTTAGATCTGATAAGCGAACTACCTAACCATTTGGACATGTTCTGTCCTATATATATGTGTATATATATCAGTGGTACTCCGTCGGTTACGACAACGAGCATCCCTGTTGATACCATCAACTAAACAGTCTTCTCGTGAAAGTAACGTGCTGAGCATTCCACAAACACGTGTACCTTTAACGTAGTTCTCGGGGAAATTCAGTGTAACATAGAATTAGAGGTACAACTCATTTTTGCCAGCTGAGTAGACTGGAGCAACGTGTAATAACGTTTCTTGCTCAAGGGAATCGAACTCACGACTTTACGATTGTGAGCCGAATTCTCTAACCTCAAAGCCACGCTCCTTCCCACATATATAGAGAGAGAACAAACAACCAACTAGTGACAAGTAAATAAACACATAAATAAAAAAATAAAAACACGCGCACACGCATACCAGGATGTAACGCATGCGCAAACTAAGCACATAACACACAAAACACAAAAACAAGATGGTGTAGGACAGAACAAAGGAGAGACACAAAATTTAAAAAAACCTATTCATTGAGGAGGTCACAGAATGTGTGACGAAAGAGCTTTGACGATATATAAACAACCATCCAGTTATCCAACCAACCAACCGGAAATTTATAATAAATTGAAGTGAAAACCAACAGGTGCATGTGTTTTTATTAGCAGCATGACTCCCCCAAAGTGTAACAATATATATATATATATATATATATATATATATATATGCGTGTGTGTATGTGTGTGTGTATGTGTGTGTATGTGTGTGAATGTATGTGTGAGTGTGTGTGTGGGGGGGGGGGGATACATATTGAGAAAACGACGACAGAAAATAAACTAGGCACATGCATTAAAGTAAATATAGTATTAAGGATACTATTTATGGTTATGTATATACTAAAACCTTTTATAGTGTATGTAATCAATCATTGAAAAATTGCTCCGAAGACTCCAAACCTCGGTTTGGAACAAACAATTGTAAGCTAATAAATGGTTTGAACAGAACTTTGATTCATGTAATTTCTATATTAAAGTAAATATATATATTTTAGCAAGAGTAAAATATATGTTTAATTTAATAGAAGAACCGAATCTATTTCCAGTCGTCATTTCCTCTATATTAGGCATGTCAAACTGAGGGTCCCCGAGGACCACATGGGTCACATATGTGTTGTTTAAGGGCCACCCACGACAACTAATTGTGCACAAATCAAACTTTTGTTTTCATTTCATATTAAGAAGATATAACATGCTCGCGCTGTAAAATCCTTTGTGCAGGCCGTGGGTGTGCTTGTAAAGGGCCGCATGCGGCTTGTAAAGGGCGCATGTTTGACATGCCTTCTCTATATTGTCCAACATATTGATATTACACTTCCAAGTTTAGCGCAATTTGATGTCACATTCATCCTAAGAGCAATCTGATAAAGTTTGCATGAAAACATCTTCTCGTATTTTATATATAGAGAGAGAGTGGGAATGGGTAAATGACAGAGAGAGAGAAAGGGAGAGCGAGAGAGCGACAGAGCGAGTGTGTGTGTGAGTAAGAGTGAGAGTGAGAGTGAGAGAGGCGTCTGCGGCACTGGGACCACTAATTAATGCATGGGGAGATGCAGAGAGGGAACAGAGATAAGTGACATTCCCGAAAAGGGTTGCTGAACACTCAAGCCGAAACAGCTTGGCGCTGCCGCGGTTGGGATTTTACTTCCCTCTCTCTCTCTCCCTCTATCTATCTATCTATCTATCTCTACCTCTCTCCCCCTCCCTCTATATTTCTCTCTCCCCCTCCCTCTATATTTCTCTCTCTCTCTCTCCCTCTCTCTCTCTCTCTCTATCCCTCTCTCTCTCTCTCTCTCCCTCTCTTTCTCTCTTTCTCTTTCTATCTATCTATCTATCTATCTATCTATCTCTCCCCCTCTCTCTATTTCTCTCTCCCCTCCCTCTATATTTCTCTCTCCCCCTCCCTCTATATTTCTCTCTCCCCCCCCCTCTCTCTCTCTCTCTCTTTCTCTTTCTATCTATCTATATCTCTCTCTTTCTCTCTCTCTCCCCCTCTCTCTATTTCTCTCTCTCCCTCTCTCTCTCACTCTCTCTCTTTCTCTTTCTATCTATCTATCTATATCTCTCTCTTTCTCTCTCTCTCTCCCCCTCTCTCTATTTCTCTCTCCCTCTCCCTCTATATTTCTCTCTCTCTCTCTCTATATATATATATATATGAATATGAAAAAGTTGTAGCCCCCATATAGCAGGTACTAATCGAGTTGTATATATATATATATATATATATATATATATATATATATATATATATATATATAATGCATATCTAATTACATTCTTTTGGACCTGTCATTTTTCTCTAAAATCATTTTTCCAATTCCATCCCGCCCGACCCCTCAATCTATTTTATTTCTCATTCTTTCTTCTGATGAAGGACTAGCGTCTGAAACGTCATGACCTTCTTCCTGCTATTAAGCGTTAACCTAATATATTCCTTCCATAAACTGTACCGATTGAGTTGTTATTTCTGTTTACCTTTTACACACACACACACATATATATATATATATATATATATATACATATACATATGCATATATATATACATATACATATGCGTGTGTTTTTATGTTTTTATGTGTATGTATTTCTGTGTGCTTATGTATAGTTATAGATGCACCCTGGGGTGAAATGCAAACAAAAAAAATACTTAATATCGTATTAGAGTAGAAGAATATATATATATATATATATATATATATATATATATATATATATATATATATATATATATATATATATATATATATATATGTCTGTGTGTGTGTGTGTGTGTGTGTGTGTGTGTATTATACACATATGGCTTATGTGCATGCATACATACATTCATACATACATACATACATACATACATACATACATACATACATACATACATACATACATACATACATACATACATACATACATACATACATACGTACATACATACACGTATATATACTGACATACGGCCAGACATACAAGCCTATAGTCATACATATATATCATAACATATACGTATTCATTGCTTGTGTGTCTCTGCATGGCGCCCCCTAGCGACGGTCGATAAAACAAACAGATACACTCTGACTCTACACATTTCTGTAATTATCGGTATTCCTGCAAGTAGGCAGCAGAAAGTAACAAAATTCCATTTTAATGAAAAACAAACACAGAAGCCGAAGAAGGTAAAATCTTGATGAATTATCATCTATCACGAACAAGTTAGTATGATAATGGATATATCTATAGCGGATGTATCGACTGCACCAATCATTTTTTTAACTGATCAGTTCTGCTAGATGGTGTGCGCCGGAAATTATGTGATATCTTTAAATGAGAGTGGAATAATGATATATATCTGAGTATAAAGCAATATGTAAGACACATCTAAATTGGGCTTCGGTATGAATAACTGTCCTTTGTACAGGTTTCACCGATAATATCAGAATGACATGTAGAATAGAGTGATAAATTTCAAGATAGTTGACTTGAAGGCCCAGCTGTAGCAATTTCACTTCCTTTGCGTCCCTAATGTATAATAAGAATGTCCATTTCCATATCACGTGAATATGTGACTGTTCTTATATTTGAGACTATATTTCTTATATTCAAGCTGAATGCAGAGACAGTTGCCCATATCGTCTCAGAATGTAAGCAGTTATCCCAAAAGGATTATAAAAAGGCAGACATGGTAAGGTGGCTATCATGTTGCACTGGGGCTTGTGTACAAAGTACGGATTTCCATGTGCAGTAGAAACCTATGAATATGTCACAAATGAGATGAGAGTGCTAGAGAATGATAAGATAAAGATCTTATGGGACTTCCCAATTCAGACCGAGATGAAGATTGAACACAACAGACCAGATATTGTTTTAATTGAGAAGGAAAGAAACTGTACCCTCATAGATGGAGTGTGCCCTTTTGACACCAGAATTGAATGAAAGGAGAAAGTAAGGGCTTATACTGACTTAAAGTATAAGATCTTGAAATGCTGGAGTGATGAAGTGAAGAAAGTTACCATTTTTCCAGTGGTGATTGGTACTCTTGACCTGGTGACAAAGGACCTTATAAACTACCTGTTGAAAATAGACTTTGCACAAGAAATTTAACCACTCCAAAAGTCATGCTTACTGGGAACAGCCCGAATAGTGGGAAAGGTTCTGGTCTACCAGCAATAGTAAAGTGACAAGGAATGATATGAGAAACTTGAGTGACCCTAGGTTACTAGTTGTAGCCCAGTATTGCCTAAAATAACCGGCCCAAAATAACATCAAAGTTGGTTGTGATAAATAGTCAAATAATAATAATAATATGGGCACAAAGCCTAATAATAATAATAATATAGGCACAAAGCCCTTTGAAGGGAAGGGGAAAAGTCGATTAAATCGACCCCAGTGCGTAACTGGTACTTTATTTTATCGACCATGTAAGGATGAAAGGCAAAAGCTAATCTCGGCGGGATTTGAACTCAGAGCGTAAAGGGCCATCACTCTATGCTGCAAAGCATGGCGTCCGACTCCCTACTGATACTGCCAATCCAATAATGATAATAATAAATCTCTATATATTTAGATAACATATTTGTTAGATTATATGGTGATTGAATATCCCATAGTTTAAATGTCTC
>OZ024740.1:305819681-305829681 GCA_964016885.1 Eledone cirrhosa | reverse complement strand
AGTGGTGGTTGCAGTGGTGTTGTGGTAGTAGTAGTTGTGGAGTAATAGTAGTGAGGCAATGGTGTTGATGGTGGAGTGGTGGTTGCAGTGGTGTTGTGGTAGTAGTAGTTGTGGAGTAATAGTAGTGAGGCAGTGGTGTTGATGGTGGAGTGGTGGTTGCAGTGGTGTTGTGGTAGTAGTAGTTGTGGAGTAATAGTAGTGAGGCAGTGGTGTTGATGGTGGAGTGGTGGTTGCAGTGGTGTTGTGGTAGTAGTAGTTGTGGAGTAATAGTAGTGAGGCAGTGGTGTTGATGGTGGAGTGGTGGTTGCAGTGGTGTTGTGGTAGTAGTAGTTGTGGAGTAATAGTAGTGAGGCAGTGGTGTTGATGGTGGAGTGGTGGTTGCAGTGGTGTTGTGGTAGTAGTAGTTGTGGAGTAATAGTAGTGAGGCAGTGGTGTTGATGGTGGAGTGGTGGTTGCAGTGGTGTTGTGATAGTAGTAGTTGTGGAGTAATAGTAGTGAGGCAGTGGTGTTGATGGTGGAGTGGTGGTTGCAGTGGTGTTGTGATAGTAGTAGTTGTGGAGTAATAGTAGTGAGGCAGTGGTGTTGATGGTGGAGTGGTGGTTGCAGTGGTGTTGTGATAGTAGTAGTTGCGGAGTAATAGTAGTGAGGCAGTGGTGTTGATGGTGGAGTGGTGCTTGCAGTGGTGTTGTGGTAGTAGTAGTTGTGGAGTAATAGTAGTGAGGCAGTGGTGTTGATGGTGGAGTGGTGGTTGCAGTGGTGTTGTGATAGTAGTAGTTGTGGAGTAATAGTAGTGAGGCAGTGGTGTTGATGGTGGAGTGGTGGTTGCAGTGGTGTTGTGATAGTAGTAGTTGTGGAGTAATAGTAGTGAGGCAGTGGTGTTGATGGTGGAGTGGTGGTTGCAGTGGTGTTGTCATAGTAGTAGTTGTGGAGTAATAGTAGTGAGGCAGTGGTGTTGATGGTGGAGTGGTGGTTGCAGTGGTGTTGTGATAGTAGTAGTTGTGGAGTAATAGTAGTGAGGCAGTGGTGTTGATGGTGGAGTGGTGCTTGCAGTGGTGTTGTGATAGTAGTAGTTGTGGAGTAATAGTAGTGAGGCAGTGGTGTTGATGGTGGAGTGGTGCTTGCAGTGGTGTTGTGATAGTAGTAGTTGTGGAGTAATAGTAGTGAGGCAGTGATGTTGATGGTGGAGTGGTGCTTGCAGTGGTGTTGTGGTAGTAGTAGTTGTGGAGTAATAGTAGTGAGGCAGTGGTGTTGATGGTGGAGTGGTGGTTGCAGTGGTGTTGTGATAGTAGTTGTGGAGTAATAGTAGTGAGGCAGTGATGTTGATGGTGGAGTGGTGCTTGCAGTGGTGTTGTGATAGTAGTAGTTGTGGAGTAATAGTAGTGAGGCAGTGGTGTTGATGGTGGAGTGGTGCTTGCAGTGGTGTTGTGGTAGTAGTAGTTGTGGTGCAATAGTAGTGAGGCAGTGATGTTGATGGTGGAGTGGTGCTTGCAGTGGTGTTGTAATAGTAGTAGTTGTGGAGTAATAGTGAGGCAGTGGTGTTGATGGTGGAGTGGTGCTTGCAGTGGTGTTGTGGTAGTAGTAGTTGTGGAGCAATAGTAGTGAGGCAGTGATGTTGATGGTGGAGTGGTGGTTGCAGTGGTGTTGTAATAGTAGTAGTTGTGGAGTAATAGTAGTGAGGCAGTGGTGTTGATGGTGGAGTGGTGGTTGCAGTGGTGTTGTAATAGTAGTAGTTGTGGAGTAATAGTAGTGAGGGAGTGGTGTTGATGGTGGAGTGGTGCTTGCAGTGGTGTTGTAATAGTAGTAATTGTGGAGTAATAGTAGTGAGGGAGTGGTGTTGATGGTGGAGTGGTGCTTGCAGTGGTGTTGTGATAGTAGTAGTTGTGGAGCAATAGTAGTGATGCAGTGGTGTTGATGGTGGAGTGGTGGTTGCAGTGGTGTTGTGATAGTAGTAGTTGTGGAGTAATAGTAGTGAGGCAGTGATGTTGATGGTGGAGTGGTGCTTGCAGTGGTGTTGTAATAGTAGTAGTTGTGGAGTAATAGTAGTGAGGGAGTGGTGTTGATGGTGGAGTGGTGCTTGCAGTGGTGTTGTGATAGTAGTAGTTGTGGAGTAATAGTAGTGAGGCAGTGATGTTGATGGTGGAGTGGTGGTTGCAGTGGTGTTGTGATAGTAGTAGTTGTGGAGCAATAGTAGTGAGGCAGTGATGTTGATGGTGGAGTGGTGCTTGCAGTGGTGTTGTAATAGTAGTAGTTGTGGAGTAATAGTAGTGAGGGAGTGGTGTTGATGGTGGAGTGGTCTTGCAGTGGTGTTGTGATAGTAGTAGTTGTGGAGCAATAGTAGTGAGGCAGTGATGTTGATGATGGAGTGGTGCTTGCAGTGGTGTTGTGATAGTAGTAGTTGTGGAGTAATAGTAGTGAGGCAGTGGTGTTGATGGTGGAGTGGTGCTTGCAGTGGTGTTGTAATAGTAGTAGTTGTGGAGTAATAGTAGTGAGGCAGTGGTGTTGATGGTGGAGTGGTGCTTGCAGTGGTGTTGTGATAGTAGTAGTTGTGGAGTAATAGTAGTGAGGGAGTGGTGTTGATGGTGGAGTGGTGCTTGCAGTGGTGTCGTGATAGTAGTAGTTGTGGAGTAATAGTAGTGAGGCAGTGGTGTTGATGGTGGAGTGGTGGTTGCAGTGGTGTTGTGATAGTAGTAGTTGTGGAGTAATAGTAGTGAGGCAGTGGTGTTGATGGTGGAGTGGTGCTTGCAGTGGTGTTGTGATAGTAGTAGTTGTGGAGTAATAGTAGTGAGGCAGTGGTGTTGATGGTGGAGTGGTGGTTGCAGTGGTGTTGTGATAGTAGTAGTTGTGTAGTAATAGTAGTGAGGCAGTGGTGTTGATGGTGGAGTGGTGCTTGCAGTGGTGTTGTGATAGTAGTAGTTGTGGAGTAATAGTAGTGAGGCAGTGATGTTGATGGTGGAGTGGTGGTTGCAGTGGTGTTGTCATAGTAGTAGTTGTGGAGTAATAGTAGTGAGGGAGTGGTGTTGATGGTGGAGTGGTGGTTGCAGTGGTGTTGTGATAGTAGTAGTTGTGGAGTAATAGTAGTGAGGCAGTGGTGTTGATGGTGGAGTGGTGGTTGCAGTGGTGTTGTGATAGTAGTAGTTGTGGAGTAATAGTAGTGAGGGAGTGGTGTTGATGGTGGAGTGGTGGTTGCAGTGGTGTTGTGATAGTAGTAGTTGTGGAGTAATAGTAGTGAGGCAGTGGTGTTGATGGTGGAGTGGTGGTTGCAGTGGTGTTGTGATAGTAGTAGTTGTGGAGTAATAGTAGTGAGGCAGTGGTGTTGATGGTGGAGTGGTGCTTGCAGTGGTGTTGTGATAGTAGTAGTTGTGGAGTAATAGTAGTGAGGCAGTGATGTTGATGGTGGAGTGGTGCTTGCAGTGGTGTTGTGATAGTAGTAGTTGTGCAGTAATAGTAGTGAGGCAGTGATGTTGATGGTGGAGTGATGGTTGCAGTGGTGTTGTGATAGTAGTAGTTGTGGAGTAATAGTAGTGAGGCAGTGGTGTTGATGGTGGAGTGGTGGTTGCAGTGGTGTTGTGATAGTAGTAGTTGTGGAGTAATAGTAGTGAGGCAGTGATGTTGATGGTGGAGTGGTGCTTGCAGTGGTGTTGTGATAGTAGTAGTTGTGGAGTAATAGTAGTGAGGCAGTGATGTTGATGGTGGAGTGGTGCTTGCAGTGGTGTTGTGATAGTAGTAGTTGTGGAGTAATAGTAGTGAGGCAGTGGTGTTGATGGTGGAGTGGTGCTTGCAGTGGTGTTGTGATAGTAGTAGTTGTGGAGTAATAGTAGTGAGGCAGTGATGTTGATGGTGGAGTGGTGCTTGCAGTGGTGTTGTGATAGTAGTAGTTGTGGAGTAATAGTAGTGAGGCAGTGGTGTTGATGGTGGAGTGGTGGTTGCAGTGGTGTTGTGATAGTAGTAGTTGTGGAGTAATAGTAGTGAGGGAGTGGTGTTGATGGTGGAGTGGTGCTTGCAGTGGTGTTGTGATAGTAGTAGTTGTGGAGTAATAGTAGTGAGGCAGTGATGTTGATGGTGGAGTGGTGCTTGCAGTGGTGTTGTGATAGTAGTAGTTGTGGAGTAATAGTAGTGAGGCAGTGGTGTTGATGGTGGAGTGGTGGTTGCAGTGGTGTTGTGATAGTAGTAGTTGTGGAGTAATAGTAGTGAGGCAGTGGTGTTGATGGTGGAGTGGTGCTTGCAGTGGTGTTGTGATAGTAGTAGTTGTGGAGTAATAGTAGTGAGGCAGTGGTGTTGATGGTGGAGTGGTGGTTGCAGTGGTGTTGTGATAGTAGTAGTTGTGGAGTAATAGTAGTGAGGCAGTGGTGTTGATGGTGGAGTGGTGCTTGCAGTGGTGTTGTGATAGTAGTAGTTGTGGAGTAATAGTAGTGAGGCAGTGATGTTGATGGTGGAGTGGTGCTTGCAGTGGTGTTGTGATAGTAGTAGTTGTGGAGTAATAGTAGTGAGGCAGTGGTGTTGATGGTGGAGTGGTGGTTGCAGTGGTGTTGTGATAGTAGTAGTTGTGGAGTAATAGTAGTGAGGCAGTGGTGTTGATGGTGGAGTGGTGCTTGCAGTGGTGTTGTGATAGTAGTAGTTGTGGGGTAATAGTAGTTAGGCAGTGGTGTTGTGCTTGCAGTGGTGTTGTGATAGTAGTATTTGTGGAGTAATAGTAGTGAGGCAGTGATGTTGATGGTGGAGTGGTGGCTGCAGTGGTGTTGTGATAGTAGTAGTTGTGGAGTAATAGTAGTGAGGCAGTGATGTTGATGGTGGAGTGGTGCTTGCAGTGGTGTTGTGATAGTAGTAGTTGTGGAGTAATAGTAGTGAGGGAGTGATGTTCATGGTGGAGTGGTGCTTGCAGTGGTGTTGTAATAGTAGTAGTTGTGGAGCAATAGTAGTGAGGCAGTGGTGTTGATGGTGGAGTGGTGGTTGCAGTGGTGTTGTGATAGTAGTAGTTGTGGAGTAATAGTAGTGAGGCAGTGGTGTTGATGGTGGAGTGGTGCTTGCAGTGGTGTTGTGATAGTAGTAGTTGTGGGGTAATAGTAGTTAGGCAGTGGTGTTGTGCTTGCAGTGGTGTTGTGATAGTAGTATTTGTGGAGTAATAGTAGTGAGGCAGTGATGTTGATGGTGGAGTGGTGGCTGCAGTGGTGTTGTGATAGTAGTAGTTGTGGAGTAATAGTAGTGAGGCAGTGATGTTGATGGTGGAGTGGTGCTTGCAGTGGTGTTGTGATAGTAGTAGTTGTGGAGTAATAGTAGTGAGGGAGTGATGTTCATGGTGGAGTGGTGCTTGCAGTGGTGTTGTAATAGTAGTAGTTGTGGAGCAATAGTAGTGAGGCAGTGGTGTTGATGGTGGAGTGGTGGTTGCAGTGGTGTTGTGATAGTAGTAGTTGTGGAGTAATAGTAGTGAGGCTGTGATGTTCATGGTGGAGTGGTGGTTGCAGTGGTGTTGTAATAGTAGTAGTTGTGGAGTAATAGTAGTGAGGCAGTGATGTTGATGGTGGAGTGGTGGCTGCAGTGGTGTTGTGATAGTAGTAGTTGTGGAGTAATAGTAGTGAGGCAGTGATGTTGATGGTGGAGTGGTGCTTGCAGTGGTGTTGTGATAGTAGTAGTTGTGGAGTAATAGTAGTGAGGCAGTGATGTTGATGGTGGAGTGGTGCTTGCAGTGGTGTTGTGATAGTTGTAGTTGTGGAGTAATAGTAGTGAGGCAGTGATGTTGATGGTGGAGTGGTGCTTGCAGTGGTGTTGTGATAGTAGTAGTTGTGGAGTAATAGTAGTGAGGCAGTGATGTTGATGGTGGAGTGGTGCTTGCAGTGGTGTTGTTTTTATTTTTATTGACGTTCATATCATGGTCAATGTTTTATTTTTTTCCTTTTCATTTTTTAGTAAGTGTATATATTTACTGGTTTATGTATAAATACACACACACAAACACACACACACACACACACACACAGATTTACATATACACTAGCAGTGGTACCCGGAGTTGCACGGGATAAGGTATTTTGGAACGCGGGCCGCCAACAGACCTAATCGCGGTAAAACTGCATGCCTGGACAATATGTAAAGAAAATAAACCGAATACTCTGATGGCTGGATAATCTTTCAGATTTGCCTCGATGAAGCAGAAAAAATGCAGGTTTTCACCTAATGCGGGCCCTAGGGGATCAAGAAAATGAATTTTTGTTATGTGCATAATATGCCTTGAAGTTTTGGGAAAATCGGCTAGACGTAACGCCTCAAAAAAGCCCTAAAAAGCTGAAAAAATGAAGTTTTTCACCTAATGCCATAAAAAAGTTGGATTTTCTTTGCTCACGTTATGAAGAAGAGACTGACTAATACATAGTTACAATTTAAAGGAAATAAGTCTGACGTAATGCCTCAAAAAACCCCTAAAAACCTGAAAAAACGCAGTTTTTCACCTAATGCGAGCCCTAGGGGATCAAAAAGTTGAAACATAAGTAATACACATGTAAAGTTTGAAAAAAGTCGGTTGGTACTTCTCGACTTTTAGGGATTCAAACTCACAGACACACACACACACACACACATACACACACACACAAACAGACATCCTCAGGGAAGTGACGTAATGCAGACAGTCAGACATACAGCCAGATATAAAGGCGCGACGTTATATGTATGTATCTATCTAAAAAGAGAAAGACTAAGAATTATAGAGAGAGATCGCTAAATCGCCCAATGCGGTCCCTAAGGCATTGAAAATTTGAAATTGCTCAGAACACTCCCTGAAACATAAGTATTACATGTGTAAATTTTGAAAACAGCCGGTTGGGTGATTCTCGAGTTTTAGGGATTAAAACTCACACACACACACACACAGACATCCTCAGTTATATATATATATATATATATATATATATATATATATATATATATATATATAGAGAGAGAGAGAGAGAGAGAGAGAGAGAGAGAGAGAGAGATTCATACATTAGTGGAATTTTGTTTTCCAATAAAGTTCCACGATGTTGCTAAGACTCCAAGTTCATCACTTGTTTCATTTATACAGTTCTATTGTGGGTGGAACTATAGGTTTTGTTTTTCATTTCTTTTCTGGTTTATTCACCAAATAAGAAATATGTTGATGACTCTTTTTGTAAACATAACAAGATTACTAATATGGCCGGTGATCTTTTTTAACAATAAAAATTATTTTACTGGTCTAACATAGTCTTGAAGAAAGCCAGGGCCAATATGGCCGCAGCTACAATAAAAATACTGACTCTGATATAAAATCAAATCCAACAATGAATAGATTGATAACATTTTTAAAGACACATTTATTTGAAAATTTTAATCAAGTTTCGGAAACATTTTTTCACGTTCAGAGTTGCTGAAGCATGGAACAAACTACCTGCATTAGTTGTTATTTGTCGGGACACTGCATCTTTCAAAGTGTCCATACTTCCCTAAATTCGCCATCACTACACCTGATATTCCCCCTCCATACATACGCACGCATGTGTGTTTGTGTGTCTGTGTGTATATCATGCCTCATATACTCTTCACTTTCCTGGCATTTATACATTATTCTATGTACTAGACATGCACCTTTGATGAGTGGTAGTGCACCTGAGCACTGTACACAATAATTTTCAGCGCGTCTCCTGGGGATTATAATAAGAACACAAAATACACTCTAGTATCAGACTTATCGCCAGTCTTTGGTGCTGGGGTGGAACATTCTGAGTGGTGACTCCGGTAGAGTTTCCGAATAAGCACATCATCGCAATTCTTTCTAAATCTGAAGGCGTTCTAAAGGGCGTTTCTAAAAAGTAAAGCTGGCGGAGATGGGGTAGTGTTATCCAGTCTCCTCTACTTGGCAACATCTCCGTCAAGTGTTGTTGAAGAAGTGTAGAGAATAAGAATATTTGTTTCATTTTGGAGGAATATTAGGTCCAAATAGTTCTTCAGTTATATAAAGAAATAGGATGGAGCGGACAATAAACGTAGAACTTCTTGTCTTTGATCTTGTTTTTAAGTCTCTCAGTTCAGAAGATTTCAGTTCCTTGTTACATCACTGCTCAACGATATACACACATATATATTCTTCGCCCCTTCTTTTTCTTTTTTTCCTTTCTCTCATCACCTCTCTCTCTCTCTCTCTCTCATCACCTGTCTCTCTCATCACCTCTCTCTCTCATCACCCTCTCTCTCTCTCTCTCTCTCTCATCACCTCTCTCTCTCTCTCTCTCTCTCTCTCTCTCTCTCATCACCTGTCTCTCTCATCGCCTCTCTCTCTCTCTCTCTCTCTCTCTCTCTCTCTCTCTCTCTCTCTCTCTCTCTCTCTCTCTCTCTCCCCTTCTATTTATTCCCGCTTGTACTACTAGGGTTAACATCAGTCCAGCTCTTTGTTTTAAGCAACATAAAGATACAACCTCCAAACATTTGTATTACCTTAAACATTATAATATGTTGTTTTTAATCAAGAAAATAATCTTGTTGCTTGATACGTAATCTTATTTTCCTCAAATATCACCTCTCTGCCAATGACTTAAGGCCATCAACAACGGTTTCTGATTCATTGAACTTGCTTGCTTTTTATCAAACCAACTTAAACATACTCATCAAGGCACTATTTTTGTATTACTTCAGATCTTTTATCGTCCCCTTTAGATTTCACACAAAACAATTTCCTCGGTACTATAATGCATTAGTGCATTTTCCAATAACCCCCAATCTCTCTCTCTCTCTCTCTCTCTCTCTCTCTCTCTCTCTCTCCCCTCTCTCTCTTTATCTATCTATCTATCTATCTCACACTCATTCTCTCTCTCCTTCACTCTCACTCTCTCTCTCTCTCTCTCTTTCTCTCCCCGCCCTCTCTCTCCCCCTCTCTCTTGCTGGTTCTCATCTCTTCCACTCCAGCTTATCCACATCGTTAATCCCAAACCTATCAAACATTGTTCTGTATATTTTCTTGCAGTTTCCCCATGGATCGTTTGCGTCTGTCAACCAGCCAGATGTGTATGGGTATCAGTCCAACAGTAGCCCCAGCCGTTTCAGCGACTCAAGCGTCACCGGCGACATCTATGACGTCACCGTCTATAATGCCCCTGCGTTATGCACCGCCGCCACGACCTCCGCTTCCACCACCACCACCACCTCCACCACCACCAACTATGCCATTTGTCGGCTTCACGTTTACCCTGGAAGAGGTAGATATGGTGTTGTATGGTTATGCCAAATGTAAAATGAACGAGAAGTATCCTGGACACGCACTCTCTGGTCTTAGAATTGGTGACCTTAGTCACGGTAAGATTTTCTTCTTTCCTTTTATTATTGTACACTCCACTGGACAGTGTTTGGCTTGTGTCAGACGCTGTGACCCCGGGTGGACCAGCAATACGTTGGTAGGGGTCGAAACTGCCAAAGTCCATCTCAACGTCCGATGACCATGGAGTTCTGTGTCCTTCATTTGTATTTTTGATTTTAAAAATAATTCTTTAAGTTTTCCCCTTAAAAAAATGTTTTTTTGTTTTGCCTTGTTTCCGTTCGTTGTCTTGTCATCTCTTTGTTAATTTTCTAAAGTTTATATATACAGGATGTCCCCCCAAAATGTATACACACTTTGATTACCTGTACAGGCAATATTTATTAGAATGTACAGTCATTCCCCAAATTAAAATGATCTACAGTCATAATTCAATTGTATGTAAACACTCAAATATGGTACGTTATTTTATCGACCCCGTAAAGATCAGGCAAAGTTAACCTCGGCGGGATTTGATCTCAGACCGTAAAGGGCCGTAACTCTATGCAGCAAAGCATGACGTACGATCCTCTACCGATAATGCATATAAAATAGAATTTATTTTAATTCAATTCTTTGCTGTTGAAGTGTGTATACATTTTTTGGGATACCCTGTATATATATATATATATATATCTGCGAGACCTGGGTCACATATCGACACCACCTTAAACAATTGGAGCGTTTCCATCAGATGTGTCTCAGACG
>OZ024740.1:305797181-305804681 GCA_964016885.1 Eledone cirrhosa | reverse complement strand
GCCAATCAGCAGCAGATGGCATGGCACGATCCCGTAGCTTATAAGGGAGTCGCGGGGGCGCTGTATTGACATACACCGTTTCTAAGGCACTTTTTAAACTTGGTGGAGTCCAATTCTCTCCAGGTGTGAATATAGAAGATTTCTTCCAGAGAAGGATAGAGAGAGTGTGCAAGGGATATCGAAGAAGAATCGACCCCCAGTTCTAGGCTGGTACTTTTTTTATCGATATTGAATGGATGAAAGGCAAAGTTGATTTCGGGGAGATTTGAATTCAGAGAGCAGAGAGCCGAAACGAATACTGCAAAGTATTCTAGCCGACGTTCTAACGACTCTACCAATTCGTTGCCTATACCATTGTCTAATAAATCCGGTATCTAATCTTTCTGCCTGAATCTGGTTTACCCCTTTCTATCTGTCCGAGATCAATAAAATAAATACCAGTAATTTACTAGGGCGGTAGACTGGGAGATCGTTAGCGTTACGAACAAAAAGCCTTGCGCTATTTAGTTGCGGTTCTTTAATCTGCGAGTCTAAATCTCAGAGGTTAATTTTATCATTCCCTTTTCTCGGTTTGAAGAAAGCGAGTACCAGTCAAATACTGGTGCAGATTTAATCAAATGATGTTAGTCTCTCTCTCTCTCTCTCTCTCTCTCTCTCTCTCTCTCTCTCTCTCTCTCTCTCTCTCTCTCTCTATCTATCTATCTATCTATCTATCCCCGGCATGTCTTTGTATTGTCCCCTTTCTTGTTGCGCCCTTGTGGCTAATAAAGAAATCTATCTATCTATCTATCTCTCGCTCTCTCTCCTGTGCTTTATGGACAAATGAGTGTGAAAACATCAATGGTCAAAGAGACCCCGTGAATAACAGAGACAACAGGTTTTATTAGCTATGAAATATTTGAGATCAGAATAATTCACACGAATCCTATAATGAACGGGACATGTGATGCAGCAGTTACCGTGCTTAATTTCGAGTACATCTTTGACCGGCCACCTTCCTGGTGGGAAGGTTGTAAAAGAAAAGAAATTGTGATCCCTTGAATCGCAAGAATGTTTTGCACATTTTGAAGGTGCCAGCTATCGCGACCATTTGTATTCTATGAATTAGGGAGCTGCGCTCTTTGTCCACATATCCAAGTTCAGTCATACTTTGATCCAAGCAGGCTGGTATATAACCTTTTGCTCCAATAATGATGGGTATGAAGCTGAAGTGTATCTTGGATAGTGGATCTGCAAACTCCTCATCAATGGACCGTAGATTTAGACATGAAGTAGGTCAATACTTATGTATGTCTGTATATGTGTATGTGTATGTGTGTTTATGTGTGTGCATATACGGATATTATTGTATTTGTGGATCTGTATGTTTTGAGTTATATGTGTACACGTACATATATTTCTGTATCTATACATGTGTATATGGCAGTTATTACATTTATGTATGTATGCATGTATGTATTATGTGTGTGTGTGTGTGTGTGTGTGTGTGTGTGTGTGTGTGTGTGTGTGTGTGTGTGTGTGTGTGTGTGTGTGTGTGTGTGTGTGTGTGTGTGTGTGTGTGTGTGTGTGTGTGTGTGTGTGTGTGCACCCATAACACCTGCTGGAGTCTTAGGAACACTTGAAACCTGGTGGAGCCTATCCAAAGGAGGAAGGATGAGAGGAAGTGAGAAAGGAATATAGAGGAATAATGGAAAGGCAAACCTCGGTGAGTTTGAAACTTAGAGCTCAGAGAGCTGGAACGAATACCGTAAATCATTCTATCTGTCGATCTATTCTATTAACTCGCCGTCTACTTCTGACATTGCACTAATGGGAAACATTTCCAATTCTTCATCTTATTACTATATCTTGGAATATTTAGTTTCAGTCATAAAGATTTTTGAATTTTTTTAATTATCTTTCGTGTCTCGTCGAATTTTACTTGCCTCAGAGTCAATAGATTAAATACCAATAGCGTATTGGGGTCGGTTCAATCGACTAAATATTCCTATAAAAACAAAATCGAACAATGTTTCAATTTATTTCTAAAAAATTGTAGGAGGGTATTGTTTTAACACTGCTTCTGACGAGGCCAAATATTTCATAGTTAAAGTTTCAAATCCAAGAACACTTCATAAATCTACATCGTGTCCTGGAAAATTAAATGTATTCAATACACTTCTACATGCCCTAAAGTAAAATGGAAAAACTTAAATGAGCTTCTTTGGAATCTTTCCGTTGATGATTATGGCTACTATAAGTCGAAGTATTGAACGAATTTACTTTGCCTCATCACTTTGCATTGTTAAGTGACTTTCGCCACCTTCTTATACCTCTGTATTTAAATGAGAATGCTTGAAGTAAACTACGAAATGAAATCTAAGTATTTCGTCTATTGATCGAAAGTAAACACTTCATTGTGTGGCATTAATAATTAACATAACATTATTTTGTAATTATCTCCTATTGAAAAGGAAATAGAGAAAGAAAAAAATCTTAATAAATTCGGATGTTAGTCCTAAGACAAAACAGCACGCATACATACATACATACATACATACATGCACACATACATGCATCCATACATACATACATGCATACATGCATGCATACATGCATACATACATACATACATGCATACATACATGCATGCATACATGCGCGCGCACAGACACGTACACACTCACACACTCGCATTCACACGCACACACTTACACGTGCGCACGCTCACACACATTCACATACACAAACACACACACACACACGCACATACATACGTATATATATGTGTATAATTGTGTGGTGTGTTATTTTCGAAATGAAGAAGTCTGTTAGATATGAGAGTAAATGCAGAATATATTAGTATATTATTATTAGTTGGCAGTATGCTACGCATGCATATTAACACATTCATACATACATGCATACATACATAGATACACATACATGATGACTGCCCCCATACACATGTACATACATATGTACATGTGTATATACATATTTACACATTTGTGCATGGACTCTTATGAGTTCTTCCGCCCTTTGTCGGGTTTTGTTTTTTTTGTCCTGCAGGGTGTCCAAAATTACCCTTCTCACCAAGTAAACTTGGTGGGGTTGCCGGTTTAGTCGCCGACGACCCGACCATGCGACAGGTTGTACTGGGTTGCATGTTACCAGTAGCACTCAAGAGTGACCCGTCATATACATACATATATATATATATATATACACACACAATCATACATACATACATGATGGCTGCCAACTCTTTTTCGAGTACGGCCACTACTTTATATCCATGTAGGAGAACCCCTACCGATGCGCTGAACGAGTGTGACTTTTTAGTCCAGCCAGCGACTTGAAAACTCTGGTACAAACACTACACTTGTGACAATTATTGACACATAGTGCTGGGCCCATGGTACCATGTGACGACAAGTGCAGAGAGATCTCCAGATATAAAGCAATGCCTGTGCCGTGAAGCTTTTATAGTGAGCAAAGGCACTGCACAAAGTCAGTCCCACTCTCTTAACCAAGATGATATTTACCAAAAAGAAGAACAAGTCAACATCATTGGATACCATCAGGGTTGCAGGTGTTATATCAGAGTTTTCCTTCTCCTAGAATTCTGCCTTGACAAAAGCTAAGGGCTCATCTGTCTCGGTGATTTTGGATGGCCATTGACTCTTAAGAGCTCCTTTGCCCTTTGACATGTTTTGTTGTTAGTCCTGCAGGATGTCCAAAGTCACCCTCCTCACCAAGAAACCTTGGTGGGGTTGCCAGTTTAGTCGCCAACGACCCGACCATGAGACAGATTGTACTAGGATTCATGTTACCAGTAGCACCAACTGGTGACCTGACATATACATACATATGTCACATACATACATACATACATACATACATACATACATACATACATACATACATACATGATGATGGCTGCAACTCGATTTCGAGTAATACCCTCGCTTGAGCAGCACGGACGTATCTTTTTAGTCCTGCTCGGGACTTTCACACTCCTGCATAGATGCTGCAACAATGGCGGCCTCTCTCAGTAGGAATTACGGCCTTGTTTTGGTGCACTTTCAAATGACGTTTCAGTTCCCAAATGTGGCACACCCTTTTCCACACTCCCCACAAACAGAAATGCCATACAATGCGCAGTTGACAGTGTCCCCATGTACGTGGCTTCTCCGGTGACTTCTAAGGCACTCCCTACTTAGACATAATCGGCTACATTACATACATACACTGAAACATATACGCAGACACAGACAGTCATATGGGGAGAAATTCTAACCACACCTCTCCCATCTTACCCCCCTCCTCTTACCCCCCCCTCTTACTTCATTGGTCATTCATTATACCTTCAGATGTTCCACCTCTTCATCTGCTTTCTCCTTCCGCTTCTCTTTCACAACTAATAACTATTTATCTCCCCTTACCAACCTTTTGTTGTCCTTATATCTATACCACCAGCGCCTCCCCATACATATAAACATTCAACACCACTCTTCATCACATACTCTTCCACAGACCACCCTCACTGGCCCTCAGCCTCACCTATCTCTCCTTCCTTCTTCAACCCTTCACCCGCCTTGTCTCTTTTTTTCGTTTTCACCCACCCCTCATTCTCTCTACTATACTCTCTTTGTATCTATCTATCTATTTATGTATCTATTTATATATCAACCTGTCGGACTGTCTGTATATCTATCTATCTATTTCTATCTATCTATTTCTATCTATCTATCGCCCAAGTGAATGGGCCTTCTCTCTATATCAGCCTGTAGGTTGAGGAAAAAGAGGAAGAGAGGAAGGGGGTACTCACTCTTCGTACTCCTGGAGATGAGGGTTGCACATTTTTTCGGGGGTATGTGTTACCCATATGTAATGTCTCCTATTGGGTAAAATCGATTGTTTTTTAAATTACATTTGTGATAGTATTTTACACGTTTTTATTGTATGTAAACTTCCTCCTTTGCATTTGTCCCATTCTTTTGTGGCCCTGTGGCAAATAAAGAAAAAAATCGGCCGATTTGACCTGGCCGATAGATATCGACTAGATTTTCCGACTGTGCCACTGTGGACGTGGACTAATCTTCGCGGAACATCTAGATCGTACCTAGATAGGGTTCTAGTTAGAAATAAGGATAGGGACATGTGAAGCTGTCCACAAATGTTCGTGGTTGGCTATTCAGATCACAAACTAGTGACCTGCATGGTCAACCTTGATAGAACCCATAGACAAGGACCCGGCTACTGGAAGCTGAACATGTCGTTACCGACATGCAAAGCCTACAGTAGACGGATTAGCACTTTAGTTAAACAGCACTTGACAGGGGCCATTGTCAACAACAGATGGTGGTACTCTCTCAAGGGGGCAGTTAGATTAGACTCGTTAGTTTTTAGTAAAGAATTAGCGTTAGATAGAAATAGAACCGAGAAAGAACTGGTAGATAAAGTAGAAGTGGCAACGTAGCCAGCGTGCTAGCAACGAGAACGGCCTTGGACCAGTTCTTCGACGCAAAGCATGAGAGCTGCGTTGTCAGAAGCAAAATACGTGCTCTGGGAAACGAGGGAGCCAAAGCTGTTAGCTGGCCCCGAGTGACGGAGGCAAAAAGTGGCAACAAGTCCACGATTCGGTCTTTGAAGGACCAAAACGGACGCGTGATACGTGAGCCGAAGCAGATGTGTGCGGCCTTTCAGCGGCACTTTGCTCAGCTGTTCGGACAGGGCGGCGCGCCGGGAGGGGCTATGGATTTCGGTCCATACCTCGACGGCCTACCGCGACTCTCGGACAGCGAGGCAAAGTTCTGTGAAAAGCCGATTTCAGCCGCTGAGATAGGGGACGCGTTGAGCCAATGCGGCAAACGCAAATCTCCAGGTCTCGACGGCCTACCCTACGAATTTTACGTAGCAATGCCGGACTTATTCTCCGGTCTCCTGAAAGCGGTCTACTGCAACTGGCAACAGAACGGGAGAATTCCCAGTTCTGTGACCGGGGGCGTAGTCACACTAGTCAGGAAGGACAAGAATAAGGGGGATGACATAGGCAACTTCCGGCCCATAACTGATCAACTTGGATCAGTCTAAGGCTTTCGATAGGGTTGACCATCGTTACCTGGATGCGGTGCTCGAGGCGGCAGGCTTCGGACCCGTGTTCAGGGGCTGGATTGCTGCAATGCACAACAGCAACATCTGCTCAAGGGTCAAGGTGAATGGCTACCTCTCAGAGCCGTTCCATATTACGCGATCCATTCGACAGGGATGCCCTCTCTCCTCCCTTCTGTACGTACTGACTCTCGAGCCACTACTGCGGAAGTTGGAGCTATTGCAGGGCATCCCTCTGGAACCGGGACTGCGGAAAGCGGCGTCGGCCTATGCCGACGACGTGACAGTAATGGTGTCGAGCGCCTACCAAATCGAGGAAGTCGGCACCTTACTGAAGGAATACGAAAGTTTCACAGGAGCGAAGCTGAACCGGGACAAGTCCATCGGTTTGCAACTCGGATCGTGGAGAGGCAAACCGATGCCTTCCGGTGGCGTCGTCGGACGCTGGACGGAAGGACCGGTAAAGCTGCTCGGGGTTTGGTTTGGTCCGGACCTCCAGGTGGAGAAGAACTGGAACGAAGTGACGGCCAAGGTGTTTGCACTCACCCAGAAGTGGGCCGAGTGCAAACTATCCTTGAAAGGTCGAGCGGAGGTGGCGAACACTTTTATAGCGTCCGCCATCTACTACCGCTTGACCGTCGTGCCTTGTCCAGCCAAAACGCTCGCCAAAATGGAGCGCGCGCTCTTCCGATTCCTTTGGAAGAGGCGGGCTCCTTTGGTGAGAAGATCCATCTGCTGCCAACACCCTTCTAACGGAGGGCTGGGGATGCCGTGGTTGACGATGCGCAAACACGCGCTCAGGCTGCGGCATCTCTACGTATTCTTCACCGGACAACCGGTGTGGGCCCCGTTCGTGAGGCGAGCCTGCCCACGACTCGTCTCGCTGACCGAGCTGCAGTCCTGGGTCAAGCAAAGACCGAGGAAAATGGACGACTGGCACATCGAATGTGCTCAGGCGCTCACAGCCCTCTGGCGGGCGGACCCGGCGATCAGTGGAGACTCCACTTCGTCATTCTATAGAGGGGTGATCCGCAGCAAGTGCGACGACGCGCTCGGTGAAACTCTAGGCGTAGAGGAAGATGAACTGGCCAGTCTGTTCGGTAGGACCTTCCGCCCGGGACCGATGGACAACTTCCAAAAGTCCCTGGCCTGGCAGTGCTACCGAGGAGCTCTACCAGTTCGAGACAAGCTCTACAGACATGAGCGCCCGGGCAGCGACCCTGCAAAAAAGATCTGTCCGAGGTGCGTGCGAGACGAGGAAACCGTCGCGCACGTATTCATACAGTTCCCGGGCGTCACTGACCTGTGGGGCTATGTAGAACGACTATTGTCGCGGGTGGGACCAATCTGGTTGACCGCCGAGTCCATTGTCATGATCAAACCGCCACCCTCCTTCAAAAACGA
>OZ024740.1:305789681-305792181 GCA_964016885.1 Eledone cirrhosa | reverse complement strand
TCATTCTAGCTGACTTAGTCTTTTGCAATGCAAACACTTATGTGTTTATAATATATCAATTTATATTAACTTGTATATATATATATATATATATATATAATATATAAAATAGAAAGGAAAAAGATTTTTTCAGTAGAAAATGTTGAAGAGATTTTTTCAGTGAAATATCAAAACATTAATTTATTTACAATACCGGTTTCAGCATTATATGCATTGTCAATTGCGGATATGCAGAATATTGTTTAGTTGCATATTTGTACAAATAGTTATATATATAAATCTATAATAGAGCTCAAGCCGTTTCGACGGCTATTTCTGGACTGAAATAGCCGTCGAAACGGCTTGAGCTCTGCCGTCGGGGTCATACTTCTTCCTATTTCCCACTCTACTACCCTAAGTATTGAGTACTCTGGTGCGTTATGGTCCATCTGGTTCCTTACCACAATTCCTTTGTTTGGTAAATCTATAATATATATAAATCAAGCACTCAACATACTTTTTCCACGTGGGAATGATGGAGGAATGATGGAGTATATTTAGAATAAGAAAATACGAAGTAGTTTCAGATGATAAAGTCCTTTATTGATAAGGCTGTTATACATATTTCAATGTTGACAGTGGCCACGCGATTCCGCGTACCCAGTGCCATGATCTCATCAGACAGCTTCTTACATAAGGTTAGGTTATATATATATATATATATATATATATATATATATATATATATATATATATATATATATATATATATATATATATATATATATATATATATACGTATACATTTATATATGTATATATATATATATATATATATATATATATATATATATATATATATATATATATATATATATATATATATACGTATACATTTATATATGTATGTATATTTTGTGTATGTGTCGCTGTCCTGAACAAGATAAAATACGTTGTGGTATTTGGTTAGTTTACGTCCCATCCCTTTTTAAAGACCCAAGTGAGTGATTTGATGAACATTTAGCTGTTGTTTCTATTTAGATTATTCCAAGTGGAGAACTAAAGAAGCCGAGAGAGAGGAAACCAGATGTCAATCAGTATTTGTTATAACATAGAAGGAGCCATCATGGCAAGCATTATTAGCTTGCGTGCCAGTCCTTACCTAGCTTTTATTCAGTCCTCTATCCGTCCCCTTTACTCACTCCCTACTTCCCTCATTAAACAATACCTCAAGAGGGGAGGCAATGTGAAATAAAAGAGAGAGAAAGCCACAAAGAGAGAGAGAGAGAGTGTGTTGTGAGAAGGACGGGGATGTAGTTTAGTACTTTTCAGGCATTTTCTAATAAAGTTAATGCGTTGATTGTTGTGTCAGTCAATGTAAAGAGTATATTTCTCTGTGTTTGTGTGTGTGTATTGAGTAAATTTGCATGTGCAATGTGTGTTGTAATGTGTATTTTCTTATGTGTGTGTGTGTGCGTGTGTGTGTTGAGTATATATGCATGCTTGCATTTGTATGTATGTATGTGTAATGTGTGTATGTAATGAGTGTATGTATGATGTGTGTGAACATGTATGTGTCTGTATGTGTTTAGTAAATTTGCATGTGTGATATGTGTTTGTAATGTGTATATTGTCATGTGTGTGAGTATGTGTATATATATATATATATATATATATATATATATATATATGTGTGTGTGTGTATTGTGTATGCATGTATGTAGGTGAAATATGTGTGTGCAGTGTGTGTGTACAGAAGAGATCCTAAAACAACACACCTAGAAATGATGACTATGTTACGGAGATTCAAATCGCATTAAAAGAGCCGCTTTTGATGGCGGATCGTAATGATAATACAGTGTAAATATGTCCGCCGTGAACTCTCTTTGGGAGCTGATGATTAACTGCTCAACACAGTACGATGGTAGTGGTTTCAAGGAAAAGGAGGGTGTTTAGATAGACAGACTAACAGACAGACTGACCGGCAGACAGACACAGATACATAGGTAGACAGAGAGACGGACATGCATATATATATATATATATATATATATATATATATATATATATATATATATATATATATATATATATATATATACAATGATATTAAATAAATGGAAACTATATTTATAAAACCATATTTATTCTATTATATAAATAATATATATAATAGATTAAATATGTTTTTTATAAATATAGTTTCCATTTATTTAATATCATTGTATATTATACTCCAGAAAACTTGTAGAGTGATCTAAATCAGTTATAATAAACATTTATATTTGTTAAATTACCAATAAATTGAATATCCCTTCTGCTTATATATATATATATATATATAGCAAAGGTTAAACTATATATAATCATTTCTACTATAGGCACAAGGCTAGGTGAAAGGAAAGTCGAATAAATCGACCCCCGTACTTACTGGTGCTTTACTTTATTGACCCCGTAAGCTAATATCGGCGGGATTTGAGCTCAGAACGTTGATCGAAAGAAAGCAGAGAATTATATATGA
>OZ024740.1:305764681-305784681 GCA_964016885.1 Eledone cirrhosa | reverse complement strand
GGGTTCCGCCTGGTTTTGATGGCTACGACAAGACATATCTCAGAAGGTGGTGGTGGTGGTGGTGGTGGTGGTGGTCGGCATGGTGATGATGGTGGTGGTGGTGGTGGTGGTGGTGGTGGTAGTGGTGGTGGTGGTGGTTGGCATGGTGGTGGTAGCGGTGGTAGTGGTTGTGGTGGTGGTGGCGGCGGCGGCCGGTGGTGGTGGTGATGGTGGTCGCCATGGTGATGGTGGTGATAGTGGTGGTTGGCATGGAGGTGGTGGTGTTTTTAGCTTCAGGTCAGCAGTGACCGAGCACTTATGATCAAAAGGATTCTAGCTGTGATCACACTTTCTTTTTGTTCTTATGTGCAGAGAACCACGTTATTGAATGTCACTTGTTCATGGCGGTAGAGTGTGATTTAAGGGAGATTTGGCTGCTATGTTTACCTGTTTGATCAACCACTTAGAAGCTTGCTTCACCATCTGTTGTTACGATTGTTGTTGCAGTTGCTGCTGTTCTGTGTGTGTGTGTGTGTGTGTGTGTGCATGTGTCCATGTGTGTGTGTGCATGTGTGTGTCTGTGTGCGTGTGTGTGTGTATGTGCGCGTGGGTGGGTGTGCATGTGTGTGGGTGGGTGTGTGTGTGCATGTGTGTGTGCGCGAGTGTGTGTGTGTATGTGTGTGTGTATGTGCACATGTGTGTGTGCATGTGTGTGTGTGTGTGTGTGCGAGTGTGTTTGTGTGTATATGCCTGTGTGCGTGCGTGTGTGTGTATGTGTGTGTGTATGTGCATGTGTGTGTGCGCGTGTGTGTGTGTGTGTGTGCATGTGTGTGTGTACATGTGCGCGCGTGTGTGTGTGTGTATGTACATGTGTGTGTGTGTGTGTGTGTGTGTGTGTGTGTGTGTGTGTGTGTGTGTGTGTGTGTGTGTGTGTGTGTGTGTTAAATGGGGAGAATAATGGTGGTAGTAGTGGTATACAAAATCCTCTTAGGGTCGAGTGTGGCAAAGATTAGGTCAAAAGACAAGCTGGTATTTTTAACAACACACGTTCCAACGACATTGCTAATCCTTGGCAACTGGCTTCTATGAAAATGGTCGCCAGTCAAAGGGCAGACGAGACTAAAACACTATCACCCTTCACCTCTTTCTACTCCTCTCGTCTTCCTCCTACTGTCTTACCCATCATCAAAATATTACCCGCATATTTTTACGCTGGGTTAGCGCTGTTCCGTTGCTGTTGGTCTTAGTGTTGTTGTTGTTGTTGTTGCTGCTGTTGGTGTTCGTAGTGAGCGGTGCTGATGGTGGTGTTAGTGATGGTGGTGGTGGTGGTGATGGTGGTAGTGATGGTGGTGGCGGCGAGGGCTGTCTGTGGTGGCGGTGGTGGAGGTCTTGGTGGTGGTGGTGGTGGTGGTGGTGGTGGTGGTGGTGGTGTTAGTGATGCTGCTGATGGTGGTGGTGGTGATGATGGTGGTGGTGGTGGTGGTGGTGGTGCTGTTGTTGTTTATAGTGGTGGTGGTGGTGCTGATGTTGTTTATAGTGGTGGTGGTGGTGTTGATGTTGTTTATAGTGGTGGTGGTGGTGCTGTTGTTGTTTATAGTGGTGGTGGAGCTACAGATGTTGTTTATAGTGGTTGTGGTGGTGCTGATGTTGTTTATAGTGATGGTGGTGGTGATGATGGTGGTGGTGGTGGTGGTGGTGGTGCTGGTGTTGTTTATAGTGGTGGTGGTGGTGCTGATGTTGTTTATAGTGGTGGTGGTGGTGCTGATGTTGTTTATAGTGGTGGTGGTGGTGTTGATGTTGTTTATAGTGGTGGTGATGGTGCTGTTGTTGTTTATAGTGGTGGTGGTGGTGCTGTTGTTGTTTATAGTGGTGGTGGTGTTGATGTTGTTTATAATGGTGGTGGTGGTGCTGTTGTTGTTTATAGTGGTGGTGGTGGTTCTGATGTTGTTTATAGTGGTGGTGGTGGTGGTGCTGATGTTGTTTATAGTGGTGGTGGTGGTGCTATTGTTGTTTATAGTGGTGGTGGTGTTGTTTATAGTGGTGGTGGTGGTGGTGGTGTTGTTTATAGTGGTGGTGGTGGTGGTGCTGTTGTTGTTTATAGTGGTGGTGGTGGTGCTGTTGTTGTTTATGGTGGTGGTGGTGTTGATGTTGTTTATAGTGGTGGTGGTGGTGCTGTTGTTGTTTATAGTGGTGGTGGAGCTACTGATGTTGTTTATAGTGGTTGTGGTGGTGCTGATGTTGTTTATAGTGGTGGTGGTGGTGGTGCTGTTGTTGTTTATAGTGGTGGTGGTGGTGGTGCTGTTGTTGTTTATAGTGGTGGTGGTGGTGCTGGTGTTGTTTATAGTGGTGGTGGTGGTGCTGTTGTTGTTTATAGTGGTGGTGGTGGTGGTGGTGCTGTTTATAGTGGTGGTGGTGGTGCTGCTGTTGTTTATAGTGGTGGTGGTGGTGCTGTTGTTGTTTATAGTGGTGGTGGTGGTGCTGTTGTTGTTTATAGTGGTGGTGGTGGTGCTGTTGTTGTTTATAGTGGTGGTGGTGGTGTTGTTTATAGTGGTGGTGGTGGTGGTGATGTTGTTTATAGTGGTGGTGGTGCTGATGTTGTTTATGGTGGTGGTGGTGCTGTTGTTGTTTATAGTGGTGGTGGTGGTGCTGTTGTTGTTTATAGTGGTGGTGGTGGTGCTGTTGTTGTTTATAGTGGTGGTGGTGGTGGTGGTGTTGTCGTTTATAGTGGTGGTGGTGGTGCTGTTGTTGTTTATAGTGGTGGTGGTGGTGCTGTTGTTGTTTATAGTGGAGGTGGTGGTGGTGGTGTTGTTTATAGTGGTGGTGGTGGTGCTGTTGTTGTTTATAGTGGTGGTGGTGGTGGTGGTGTTGTCGTTTATAGTGGTGGTGGTGGTGGTGCTGATGTTGTTTATAGTGGTGGTGGTGGTGCTGATGTTGTTTATAGTGGTGGTGGTGGTGCTGTTGTTGTTTATAGTGGTGGTGGTGGTGGTGGTGTTGTTTATAGTGGTGGTGGTGGTGTTGTTTATAGTGGTGGTGGTGCTGTTGTTGTTTATAGTGGTGGTGGTGGTGCTGTTGTTGTTTATAGTGGTGGTGGTGGTGCTGATGTGTTTATAGTGGTGGTGGTGGTGATGTTGTTTATAGTGGTGGTGCTGTTGTTGTTTATAGTGGTGGTGGTGGTGATGTTGTTTATAGTGGTGGTGGTGGTGTTGTTGTTGTTTATAGTGGTGGTGGTGGTGGTGCTGTTGTTTATAGTGGTGGTGGTGGTGCTGATGTTGTTTATAGTGGTGGTGGTGGTGCTGTTGTTGTTTATAGTGGTGGTGGTGGTGGTGCTGTTGTTGTTTATAGTGGTGGTGGTGGTGGTGCTGATGTTGTTTATAGTGGTGGTGGTACTGATGTTGTTTATAGTGGTTGTGGTGGTGCTGATGTTGTTTATATTGGTGGTGGTGGTGCTGATGTTGTTTATAGTGGTGGTGGTGGTGCTGTTGTTGTTTATAGTGGTGGTGGTGGTGCTGCTGTTGTTGTTTATAGTGGTGGTGGTGGTGCTGATGTTGTTTATAGTGGTGGTGGTGGTGGTGCTGTTGTTGTTTATAGTGGTGGTGGTGGTGGTGGTGGTGATGTTGTTTATAGTGGTGGTGGTGGTGCTGATGTTGTTTATAGTGGTGCTGGTGGTGTTGTTGTTTATAGTGGTGGTGGTGCTGTTCTCGTTTATAGTGGTGGTGGTGGTGGTGCTGTTGTTGTTTATAGTGGTGGTGGTGGTGGTGGTGGTGCTGTTGTTGTTTATAGTGGTGGTGGTGCTGTTCTCGTTTATAGTGGTGGTGGTGGTGGTGCTGTTGTTGTTTATAGTGGTGCTGGTGCTGGTGGTGTTGTTGTTTATAGTGGTGGTGGTGGTGCTGATGTTGTTTATAGTGGTGGTGGTGGTGCTGTTCTCGTTTATAGTGGTGGTGGTGGTGGTGCTGTTGTTGTTTATAGTGGTGGTGGTGGTGCTGATGTTGTTTATAGTGGTGGTGGTGGTGCTGTTGTTGTTTATAGTGGTGGTGCTGATGTTGTTTATAGTGGTGGTGGTGGTGCTGTTCTCGTTTATAGTGGTGGTGGTGGTGGTGGTGATGTTATTTATAGTGGTGGTGGTGGTGGTGGTGGTTAGCACAGTGACGTTGGGGATACTGATGGTGAGACTATAGTGCTATTTTTGTTTTTGTGTGTGCCTAACTAATGATGATAATGATAGCAATGGTTTTAGTTGTTAATGTTGTTGTTGTTGTTGTTGTTGTTGTTGTTGTTGTTGTTGTTGTTGTTGTTGTTGTTGTTGTTTTTATAGAGGAGGAAGAGGAAGAGTAGCAGAATGAAGGAAAAGATAATATGTATGGACTTCAGATATTTCTCTAAACCTCAATTAATCGATTATTTCTATAATTCACTAATTAACTAACTAGTTATAGCTAACTTCCCATCGTCAGTGTGGTTAGTCATGTGGAATATGTCTCAAAGATATATTCAAAGCTGAGGAGCACAAACTAAGGAAGTCAATCTGATGACATTAAATAACTGTTTCTACTTTTGGCACAAGGACAGCAAGTATCACAGTGCATTTGTAGCAATAGTAGACACATTTATATATACAAAGTGTGTCAGAAAAGTAACAGGACTTAGTGTACTGTGTGAGCTATTAGTGAGGTATGGATTAACGGGTTATCTCACCGTGTCACGTAATAGCTAGGAAGTATATAACTGCGATCTCAGCTTTCTGCAGCCATTCTGTTTTTTCACGTGCTTTTCTTAACAACTAGCTCCTCGATTTTAGGTGATCGAGCCATAGGCAAAGACCAACGAACCAGCCTGAAGTTTCTGGGTCAGCTGGGGAAAACTCCCAGAAAGTACTCGGAATACTACAATAAGTCTACGGAGCTAAGTCGATCTTGCGTTCTTGGGTTTTCGAGTGGCACAAAAGGTGGAAGATGACATTAGAAGTGGAAGGCATTCAACGAACAGGACCGAGGCTAACGTTGAGCGCGTGAGGCAGGTGGTGCATGGCCATCGTCAGCTGACTGTTCAATATTTTTTTGAGACCCCAGTCCTATCTGTTTTCTGAAACACCATGTATATATATATATAGAGAGAGAGAGAGAGAGAGAGATAAATAGATAGATAGATAGATAGATAGATAGATAGATAGATAGATAGATAGATAGATAGATAGATAGATAGATAGATAGAAACGGCCGGAGCTCAACCGTCGGGGTCCTGACTCTTTTCCTATATATATATATATAACGAAGGAAGTGTGGTAAGGAACCAGATAGATCATAACGCACCAGAGTACTCAATACTTACGTTTCGACGGCTATTTCTGGCTTGAGCTCTGCCGTCGGGTTAAACATTTTTTTATATATATATATGTGTGTGTGTGTGTGTGTGTGTGTGTGTGTGTGTGCGTGTGTGTGTGTGTGTGTGTGTGTGTGTGTGTGTGTGTGTGTGTGTATGTGTGTGTGTCTGTGTGTGTGTGTCTCTGTGTGTGTGTGTGTGTCTGTGTGTGTGTGTGTGTCTGTGTGTGTGTCTGTGTGTGTGTGTGACTGTGTGTGTGTGTCTGTGTGTGTGTGTGACTGTGTGTGTGTGTGTATAGACATATATATATGTAAATTTTAAAAAAAGAAAATATTTTCGCTCTACATGGCTGAATACAATAAATGTAATCTGAGTTTTTCGAATATTAATGATAACATTCGATTCGTTTGCAATTATGCAGACAAGCCTCAATTGTATAGCCATGTCAGTAGAATCAACCCATATATATATATGTATATATATATGTATGGAGGAAGTTATAGTTCACTTGAAGCATTGTGTAATGAGGTATAAACGTTTGTATATGTATAATAAAGCCAAAACAATGCAGGTATGGACATAGAATAAAGAATGCAAATGCAAAAGATATTGTTGACAATTAGTCTTTTACCTTAGATTTGTTTAAATGTCCTTAATTTTCGAGATAATATTTCTTCTTCGGAGGGAAGTAAAGCGGTTAAACCGCTTGACTTGGCAAGCTATTTAGAACACTGGTTTAACCGCTTTACTTCCATCCGAAGAAGAGATATTATCTCGAAAATTAAGGACATTTAAACAAATCTAAGGTAAAAGACTAATTGTCAACAATATCTTTTGCATTTGCATTCTTTATTCTATGTCCATACCTGCATTGTTTTGGCTTTATTATACATTTACAAACGTATATATATGTATATATATACCACTACTATCACCACCATCATACCAACCTTTGTGCTATCACCTCCATTAATATACACAATGCTTCATCTACATGTTGTTTCCTTTCGTCCTTCGCTATAATACATTTAATCGTTCTTTCATTTCCTTCTTTAATTCAACACCTTCTTCTTGAAACTTATCCTTCTTACCACCAACACTACCAACGTCACCAACTCCATTATCACTATCATCATCACCATTACCATCATCATCAATGTTATTGTTATCAGCACCAACACCATCATTTTTAATATCATCAGCTTCTTTCTCTACTTTTTCCACCTCACATCCTTTCCTCTCTGTCTCCCTATCATTTCCTCTCATCTTTCTTCTGGCTTTTTGCTTTTAATCTTTCTTTGGTTCCTCCTCTTTCTTGTGAACCCATGTTTATTTTAACTCGCCATTCACTCACACACTCAATCACATGTTCTCTCTCACACACACACACACACACACACACACACACACACACACACACACACACACACACACACACACACACACACACACACACACACTCACGCACTCGCATGCTCATACACACACACGCACACGCGCACACACACACATACTCACTCACATAGATACGTACAGACACAAGCACAAATACATACTTGTATAATATATATGTATGAACGTAAAGAATACACACATACATACACACTTCTACATACAATATGTTTGTGAACGTGCACATGGGCATGTGCTTTGTATGTTTATGTTCCGAAGTGTATGTGTAAATCATTATAGATGTATGTGTAAAAATACACACCCTCTAGTCTGACCACAAACAATGATAACACTGCTTTCTCAATAAGCATTGAAGCTTCGTGTAGTTTTAGTCGCCATTTACTGTACATAACAACATCACTACGTAACATTGCGCTATCATCTGCTTTGGTGATTTTCTCACCCTCCAGTCATGTTCGACTACTATGCTCATTCGAACGATTTCGAATGAACTCTTTTCAATGAGTTTACCCTCTTTCACGTTGTATATTATATGGTTCTTTTCAATCCATCATTTTAATACTTATACTTTATCGAATCTTTTTCGTAAACAGCTGCAGTTTATTTGGTCAAGATGCCATTTTCTGAATAGGTTTTGATCTACTCTACACAATGAATAGCTCTATATAGCCTGCATAGAAAATTCTGGAAATTTATTATAATGGAATGTCTTTGACTGTGCGTGCATAAACTTATGTATTGGTGATCGGACTAATACGTTGTGGTAATGTACTCGGGCGTTAATTAAGTGATATATGTTCAATTCATCCTCTAGTTTTTAATAACTTTTCTATTCAGCTCATTAAATATACATTCGTTGTTGTTGTTGTTGTTGTTCTCATATCAGACCTGATCAAACAGGCATGTTGATAGAGGTGTTCCAGCCATGACCATCCCATCTTTTTCCCAGACATTCTATATCAAGAACTACATTACTCAATGAGTCTTCTAAGATGTTATGTAAGATTTGGCTGCTTTTTCTAGCACGAAGTGTGACTGTCTAGAAGCTTCTACTTTGATTGGTTTATTATGTGTGTATTCGTGTGCATAACATTAAGAAATACGTGTGGGTGCGTGCTCAGGGGTGTGTGTGGGTGCGTGCTCAGGTGTGTGTGTGTGTGTGTGTGTGTGTGTGTGTGTGTGTGTGTGTGCGTCTCTGTGTGTGTGTGTGTGTGTGTGTGTGTGTGTGTGTGTGTGTGTGTGCGTCTCTGTGTGTGTGCATGCGTGTCAATTTGGGGGAGGGAAGAGTCGATTAAATCGACCCCAGTGCATTACAGGTACTTTATTTTATCGACCCCGTAAGGATGAAAGGCAAAGCTAATAATAATTGTTTCTACTTTTGGCACAAGGCCAGCAATTACCCAGTGTATTACTGGTACTTTATTTTATCAATCCCGTAAGGATGAAAGGCAAAGCTAATAATAATTGTTTCTACTTTTGGCACAAGGCCAGCAATTACCCAGTGCATTACAGGTACTTTATTTTATCGACCCCGTAAGGATGAAAGGCAAAGTTAACCTCAGCCTTTCATTCTTACGGCAAAGCTAATAATATGTCCTTGTGTACAATCAAAAGATGTATTCTTAATAAATATATTCTTTCTTTCTTTCCTAGACCTTGGAGTTTCACACTAAATGTGTTGTATCATTTAATTAAGTCCCTTTACTTTCCGAATTCGAATCCAACTGGAGTTGTCTTTCATTTTTATGTTTAGAAGATAAATGCCAGTAATGTCTTAGAAGGGTCCATTCGATTATTCCTTTCCTTTCAAAATTTGCAATCGATTGTCAACGTTTGAAAGCATTCCTTCTTTTGAAAGCTGCCTCCGTCCCCCGCTCGCTTTCTCTTTCTTTCTCTCTCTCTCTATATATATATAGATATATAATGCAATGAAATATCTATGATCGTTGGCAAATCACTGATGAGGGACTCATTTTATAACATGTTATCCATGTGCAACCTGCAGTATTCTTCTCCCCATTTTTTCATATATATATATATATATATATATATCTTTCTCTCTCTATCTCTCTCTCTCTTCCCGCTCTCTCTCTCCTTCTGTATCTCTTCTCTCATCCCCTCTCTACTCCTCTCTCTATTTCTCCCTCTCTCTTTCTCTCTCTCCTCTATCTGTCCCTCTTTCTCTCTCTCTTTATTTCTCTCTCTCTCTCATTTTGTCCTCTCTCTCTCTCTCTTTCTCTCTCTCTCTCTCTATCTATCTATCTATCTCTCTCTCTCTTTCTCTCTCTATCTCTCTCTCTCTTCCCTCTCTCTCTCTCCTTCTGTATCTCTTCTCTCATCCTCTCTCTACTCCTCTCTCTATTTCTCCCTCTCTCTTTCTCTCTCTCCTCTATCTGTCCCCCTTTCTCTCTCTCTCTTTATTTCTCTCTCTCTCTTTATTTCTCTCTCTCTCTCATTTTGTCCTCTCTCTCTCCTATCTCTCTTTCTCTCTCTCTCTCTCTCTCTCTCTCTCTCTCTCTCTCTCTCTCTCTCTCTCTCTCTCTCCTCTCTCTCTCTCTCTCTCTCTCTCTCTCTCTCTCTCTCTATCTCTCTCTCTCTCTATCTCTCTCTCTCTCTTTCTCTCTCTATCTCTCTCTCTCTTCCCTCTCTCTCTCTCCTTCTGTATCTCTTCTCTCATCCTCTCTCTACTCCTCTCTCTATTTCTCCCTCTCTCTTTCTCTCTCTCCTCTATCTGTCCCCCTTTCTCTCTCTCTTTATTTCTCTCTCTCTCTCATTTTTTCCTCTCTCTCTCTCTCTCTCTCTCTCTCTCTCTCTCTCTCTCTCTCTCTCTCTCTCTCTCTCAATCAATCTCTCTTCCCTCTGTCTCCTCGCTCTCTATTTATCCCTTCTCTCTCTTCCCTCTCCTGCTTACATCACGAATACACTTAGAAAAGACATAAACTTCATAGCCTCCATGTCTCTGTTCCATGAAATAAATAAAGTAGATCCTTCATTGATATTAAAACGAAGTATAATTCTTATATCAAGCTTAAACTCAGAGCCGACGCCCGGGTAGTTAGTGTCCTAGGTTACTTCTACAATATACACCTCATTCTCCCAAAATAAAATAATTTCAACTTTCTGCTTGGTAAGCTGACAAACCTAGTTTTTAACAATTCTTGCTCTGACCACACTAAGAAAATTACAGTCAGGTACTGGGAAAACAGAAACAGTATACGAAAACTATTAATGTATATATATATATATAACGAAGGAAATGTGGTAAGGAACCAGGTGGACCATAACGCACCAAAGTACTCAATACTTAGGGTAGTAGAGTGGGTAATAGGAACGAGTAGGACCCCGACGGCTGAGCTCAAGCCGTTTCGACGGCTATTTCTGGACTAAATTAGTCCAAATTTTAGTCCAGAATTAGCCGTCGAAATGGCTTGAGCTCAGCCGTCGGGGTCCTACTCGTTCCTATATATATATATATATATATATATATATATATATATATTGTATATAGAATCATTAGAACATCTGACTGATAAAATGACAAGTCAGTCAATCATATTGGTGGCCTTGCCACAGACCCGGCGGACAGAATTCAGAAAGCGTTTCCCCGGAGGACGGCAAGGGAGACGCGCTGGAAAAGCCATTCCACCGATGCTCACACCTGCGGCTGGCCAGCTCAGCGCCTGTGGTTGTGAGTAGGGCGGTAGCCCTAGGGCCGAAGACACCAGAAGTCTCCACTGCCAAGGATACAACCGCACACCAATGTCGTTGTGGATCTACCGTGGACTCTTTCGGCCGCCACCCGCTCTCCTGTCGCCACAGTCCCGGCCGCCTTCCACGCCATGCTGCCCTCAACGAGGTCATAAAGCATGGCTTGGACGCTGCAGGCTTCCCTTCCCAGCTCGAGCCGGTGAGGCTGGACCGAGGGGACGGCATAAGGCCAGATGGCATGACCATCTTCCCGTTCCGCGGTGGCAAATCCCTCGTCTGGGATGCCACTTGCACCGACACTTTCTCCAGCCGCAACCTGGTGCAGTCTACGACTAACCCAGGTTCTGCTGCACGTCGGGCTGAGGAGGCCAAACTCTTCAAATACCGGTCGCTCTCCAGAAAATTATTAAGTTTGAATTTCGCCAAATCATAGGACAGGTCATAACTACATACATACATCATTTATGCTATGTTTATACCATGTTTAGAAGATGTTGGTATGTTTATACCATGTTTATACCATGTTTGTGCCATGTTTAGATGTTGGTATGTTTATGCCCTGTGTACGCCATGTTTATGCCATGTTTATGCCATGTTTATACCATGTTTGTGCCATGTTTAGAAGATGTTGGTATGTTTATGCCATATTTATACCATGTTTAGAAGATGTTGGTATGTTTATGTCATATTTATACCATGTTTAGAAGATGTTGGTATGTTTATGCCATGTTTATACCATGTTTAGAAGATGTTGGTATGTTTATACCATGTCTACGCCATGTTTATGCTATGTTTAGAAGATGTTAATAATATATTTATAATATGTTTTATAGTATTTACTATAAGAAGAATAATCATCCGTCGTCTCCAAAAGTTAATCGAGTGAAAAATCATTAAGACATTCTCAAATATCTGGGAAGTTGAGACTGTGGCTAGTGATACTTCTGTTAAACAACTGGTGGTGGTGGTGGTGAGGAGGAGGAGGAGGAGGAGGAGGAGGACCGTGTTGATGATAATGAGGATCAGGAGAAGGAAACGAAGGAGCGGTGATGGATTTTAAAAAAAATAGAAATTAGTGAATAGTGGAAAGAAGAGGAGAGGAGGAGAGTCGTGTAAACAGTATTGATATGAATATTGCTGCTACTGATGATGATGATGATGATGATGATGATGATGATGATGATGATGATGATGAGGAGGAGGAGGAGGAGGAGGAGGAGGGGTGAGGATGAGGAGGAGGGGCGTGTATAAGAAGGGAGGAGGAAAATGTGAATGAAGATAGCTGGAACGTGGCAGTGGTAGTGGGGGGGGGTCAACCGTAAGAGGATTGTAGTGATAGCGGTGAGAGTAGTGATCAGGGGGAGGGGAAGGTGAGAAGGTGGGAGGAGATGGAGAGAAGGAGGAGGGGGGGAGTAATTCGGGATGGGGAAAGGAAGAAGAAGAAGAAGAAGAAGAAGAAGAAGACGTAATAGTGGAATTTACTATGACTACAATGATGAGGATGATCATACATGGTAATGATGGCATTCATGTCGACCACGGTGTCGACGGCGATGTCGACGGTGTGGGGGAAAAAGTTAGAGAAATATTCGAGTGAGCACTCGCAGCCGACCGTGCGTGAGATGAAAGTATGAGAAAGGACGCTCCATTGCACCGTCACGAAGTTCAGTAATGGCAGCCGTTTATCTGCTCCGTTTAACACTGCAGGTGAATTTCAACCGAAAAATCGCCAAGATGTTTTACAGTTCACTTCTCCCGTCTTCACACACTAGACCGCACTATATGCTCACTCACGTAATAAACCACAGATTTAAACAGCTAAACAACAAACCACATAAAACAACGAACATAGGAAAAATAACAAAACGAAACGAAACAGTTTGTAAATTTGTCTATCACATTAGATCATTGCAATAGTTATTATTGCTGTTGTATGCATATATATATGTATATGTATGTTTGTATGTATGTATGTGTATATGTAAGCATGTATGTATGAATGTATGTATGTATGTATGGATGTGTGTATATATATATATATGTATGTATGGATATGGGTATGTATGTATGGATGTATTTATGTATGTGTGTACGTATATCTGTGTATGTATGCATGTATGCATATATGTATGTGTGTATATATGTATGCAGGCATGCAGGCATGCATGCGTGTATGTATGTATGTATGTATGTATGTATGTATGTATGTATGTATGTATGTATATGGGAATGTATACATATATATGTAGATTTATGTATCTAAGTAATGTATGTTTGTATGTATTTATGTATCTATGTATGTAAATATTTATGTATGTATACGTGTGTGCACGTATGTATGTGTGTGTATGTATGTATGCATGCATGTATGTATGGATGGATGGATTTATGCATGTCTATATGTATATATGTATATGTGTGCTTGTATCTATTTATGTGTGTATACATGCATGTATCTATATACATGTAGGTATGTGAGTTTATATGCATCTATGTGTTTGTAATTATGTGTGCATGCATGCATATATATATATGATCAATAGAGGTATAAATCATTAATTACATGAAATTACACAACTACAGCTATGTGTCAGAATGTGTATATTTACGTATATGTTTATGTATAGAGACGTATATGGAAGCATACACTATATGTTTATGCATAATAAACATACATATTCGTACTGTGAGAACTTTAAGCTGTGTTCATATCACAGCTTCCTCATTGACCGTGTAAGAATACGAAATACATGTATTTCTGTGTCGTTAATCAATGTACGTATGTATATATATGTATGTACGTATGTATGTATATACGTATGTATATATGTATGTACGTGTGTATGTATATACATACGTAGGAGAAGGAAAACTCTGATATAACACCTGCAACCCTGATGGTATCCAAAGATGTTGACTTGTTCTTCTTTTTGGTAAATATCATCTTGGTTAAGAGAGTGGGACTGGCTTAGTGCAGTGCCTTTGCTCACTATAAAAGCTTCACAGTACAGGCATTGCTTTATATCTGAAGATCTCTCTGCACTTGTCATCACATGGTACCATGGGCCCAGCACTATGTGTCAATAATTCTCACAAGTGTAGTGTTTGTACCAGAGTTTTCAAGTCGCTGGCTGGACTAAAAAGTCACACGCGTTCAGCGCATCGGTAGGGGTTCTCCTACATGGATATAAAGTAGTGGCCGTACTCGAAAACGAGTTGGCAGCCACCATGTATATACGTACGTATGTATGTATGTGTATATGTATGTACGTATGTATGTATGCACGTACGTACGTATGTATGTACGTATGTATGTATGCACGTAGGTACGTATGTATGTATGCATGCATGCACGTACCTTTGCATGTATATAGTATATATGTATGTGCATATGAATCTATGTATGTATGATGTATGTATATAAAAGTATATATATTTCTATATATTCATATATTCTCTCTCTCTTTCTCTCTCTCTCTTCTCTCTCTCTCTCTCTCTCTCTCTCTCTCTCTCTCTCTCTTTCTCTCTCTCTCTCTCTCTCTCTCTCTCTCTCTCTCTCTCTCTCTCTGTGCGTGTGTGTGTTCTACTTCTATCTAATATATTGCAATACAACACTACCATTGTAAGTTTACAACGAGAATTAACCCCAAGAAAATAACTAAATATAAACGGCCATGATCTTGATTTAAATCAGATAAAGTTATAAGCACCCGTTTAGGTCAAGAGGGTTATTATATTTATAAAGATATCCACCGTCCACATATCGTGAAATGTTGCTTCAGTGCTGATCATCTGTCCATACTGTGACACGAAAATAACAATGAACCAAAGTTCAACGTCATCTTCGATGTATTTTATGGTGACTCTCGTAATCCCTTGTTCCAATACTGTGGGACAAGTCTATGAGCAAAATTGTGACGTACTGATTAAGCTTCTCTCTTCGCTCCGTTCTCAGTTTTAAAAGTAAAACACATATTGTCATATGCTCTTTCTCATCCGGTGTGGGAGATCTCATTCCACGTATCGGTGAAGGTTGACCCCCAACTGTTCTTTGAAGTGCACAAGGAACCAATATGCATGACAGTTTCATGAAGAAACACATATGCTTTTGTAACATATTGACACCGGTCTTTTATCTAAATGTCCCATATCCGAAGTTCGTCTGTTTCCTATCAAATTTTGCAAAAGACATCGTTGGCCTACCACTTAGATTACTGACATTTAGAAATACGAAATTACCCTTGCTTCGCAAAACTACTAGAAATGCAGTGATGTAAATTGTTCAAAGAACTAAAAGAACTTCTGTTGTAAACAGTTAATCGGTTGTCAAGAATTTACACCAGTTGTGTCATTCATTTTTTGGCCTGCCCTACACATAAATATTTCCACCAAAGGCGATAAAGTGAAGACAAGGCAGATACACGGGAGCAAATGCCTGAGTGAATTATTTAGCTTTTGTCTATATAGAATCTTAGTAAAAAAAAATGCCATCGTGGCCGGCTTTGTGTTGTATACCAGGTGCAGATGAAATAATTGGTTCTACTTTTAGCACAAGGCCAGCAATTACCCAGTGTATTACTGGTACTTTATTTTATGGACCCCATAAGGATGAAAGGCAAAGTTAACCTCGGCGAGATTTGAACTCAGAATGGCAAGGGCCGTAACTCTATACGTCAAAGCATGGCGTCCGAACCTCTACTGATACTGCCAATCCACCGCCCTTTGGTGCAGATGAAATAATGTTAGACCATCGGAAGAAATGCCTTTCGGTATTTAGTTGCCGCTCTTTGTAGTTTGAGTTCAATTCCCGCTGAAGAGAATTTCCGAGGTCGATAAAATAAAGAACCAGTCGATTTTCCCGTCCACCCAGAATTGCTGTCCTTGTGCCTAAAGTAGAAACAATTATTGTCGTTGTTGTTGTTGTTCAGATTTGCTTGCAATGACGTGTTCACCCACCAAGGAGCTTTATTTAGCTGCAGTCAGGCTTCATGGTGTAAAAACAAAGCGTTCTTTGTCTTTTAATGCCAGAATATGAGAAAAGATCTTGCAAGTGAAAGGAGTCAAACATTTCATGCAATTACACCTTAGTAGCAATAACCACTTAATATCTGTGACTAGCTTCAATATCATAGTTATCTAGAGTGAGGTAAAAAAAACATCTTTCCCTCCACTGGTTCCCAGGCTTTGCCTTGGGCGATTGCAATATCGTCATTTAAACCTCCGTGATGAGATTATAGACTATAGTGTTGTCTCTTTTAATCGACGTGTTGTGGTAATTAGAAACATCGGCAGATGTTGTACAATAACATTTCCCTTAATTCCAATTTTAGCACAAGTATCTTCTTGATATAGTCGCAACTGTAATTGCGGTTGGGTAATGTAGTATAAATAAACATTTCCTAACACCACCACCACCCACCTCACCAGAGTTTCTAAGAGCCATTGCTTAACTCTGTTTATATTATGTTAAACGGCTATGAGATAAAATCACTGCCTGGATAGATCGCCAGTCTATTACAAGTTAACAACCGAAATTATCTCGTATATATTCTCCACAGCTAAGTTAACTAAAGCAATGTTTGATATAATGTAATATTCCAGGAATACCACATTGAAAAATAAACGCCCCCTGGATAGATCGCTAGTTATTGCCTTCTTCCCATCGTCAGTGTAGTTAGTCATGTGGAATATATTCAAAGGGGAGGAGCACAAACCAGGAGTCATTCTGAGAGGAGGTTCAATTTATCAGCAGCACATTAATATTATTTATATGCGATGAATTGGCAGTATTGGTAGAGAGTCAGACATGCTTTCCAGCGTAGTTATGTCCCTTTACAATCCGAGTTCAAATCCCGCCGAGGTTAACTTTGCCTTTCATCCTTACGGGGTCGATAAAATAAAGTACCAGTAATGTACTGGGTAATTGCTGGCCTTGTGCCAAAAGTAGAAACAATTATTTATATGACAACGAAGGACCCTCATGGAAGAATCATTCTTGTTAATGGAAGGGGGAAGGGGGTAGGGTTAAGCCACCACCTGGTTTAACTTCCCGACACCTAGGTGAGCTGATGCAATGCTGAATAGGGTGTAATGTTTTAGTGACATTGCATTGAGATGTAGATAAATACCCCCCTGGATAAATTGCGGTGAAATGAGGCAAGGATGACTACAGAGTTCTGTCCAGAAATGAAGTTTATTGGAACTCACGACTAACAATCAGCTGAATCAAAACCTTATCCTCTTGGCCATTTCACTACCAGCTGAATTGCCAGTTTGTGGTTCTTTTTGTCGAGTACAGATACTGACAATATGTCATATTTTATCTGAAGGCAAAACACTTCATTCTCAATAGTCCAGTCTATCAAACAGCGTAAAGCACTGAATACATTAAGCAGTGTGAGTTCTGTCAGTTTGCAAAGTGTTGTTATTCTTTAAATTGACAGAATCATTAGAGCACCGTACAAAATTCTTTGCACTATTTGTTCCAGATCTTTATGTTCTAAGTTCAAATCCCACCGAACCCAATTTTCATTTCACCCTTTTGAGTTCTATAAAATAAACAGGGGGCGATCTAATTTCTGATTTTGTGTCTATGTTAGAAATAATCATTTATTTAGATTTGTCTGTTGTGCTGTGTTGTTATTGTTGTTGTTATTGTTGATCCAATAGACCTATCATCGAAGTTCGTTCCAGGAGTGAGCAGCCATTATTTTTATTCAATGTACTAGGGAAACATTATTCAATGCGTTCACCCTTTTTTTATGAATGTGGCTTGAGGGAAACTTAGCTAATATTTCAAGCAGGTCAAATGACCATATTGAGATCCATCCCTCCTCCACCCCCATAAATAGACACTAAAGGGAATTCATCTCTTAAATGGCTCAAGCGGTGGAAATCTTCAGTAGTGACCCCACGAACCCATGAGACAGTTTCCTCGTGTAGATGGATATTTGTTTTCGAATGAGATGCTTGTCTAAAGTTCTGTTAATAACTACCCAACGGTACATCGGTACTGCTTTAATTAATAATCACTGATTTTGGCCATCTATAATATGTGAGTATGTGAAAAAGATGAGAGTTGAGGGAGAGTATACTGGCGTTGTTGTGTGGATATATATGTGGCTGTGTATGTGTGCGTGAAGGAGAGGGGGGGGAGAAAGAGATAGATATATAGATAGATAGATAGATAGATAGATAGATAGATAGATAGATAGATAGATAGATAGATAGAGAGCGAGAGGGGGGGGGAGATATAGAGGGAGAAAGAGATGGAGAAGAGTGTGTAATCATGTGTGCGTGGTTGTATGGGTATATATCTGGGTGTGTGTGTGTGTGTCTGTGTGTGTGTGTGTGTGTGAGAGAGAGAGAGAGAGAGAGACAGACAGACAGATAGACAGAGTTTGTGTTGAAGGGTTATATGAAAGTGTGTGTGGACGTGTAAATGTGAGACTGGGTGCCTGTATAAACGCGGGGTTGTGTCTGTATGTATCTATGCCTTTGTATATATGTGGAGGGTCGAGTATGTGTCTGTGGACATGCCATGCATATATGTGTCTATGTACTGTATGTGTGTATGTGTGTGTATGGGTGTGTATGGGTGTGTATGGGTGTGTATGTGTGTATGTCTGTGTTGTCTATGCGTGTGTATGTGTGTGTGTGTGTGTGTTGTCTATGTGTGTGTATGTGTGTGTTGTCTATGTGTGTGTATGTGTGTGTATGTGTGTGTATGTGTGTGTTGTCTATGTGTGTGTATGTGTGTGTATGTGTGTGTTGTCTATGTGTGTGTATGTGTGTGTATGTGTGTGTTGTCTATGTGTGTGTATGTGTGTGTATGTGTGTGTTGTCTATGTGTAGTGTTGTGCGACCACTGTAAGGATTTGAGGAAACGAAGAAGCTGTGAATAATTGAAAGGAAAAGGCGATATTCCTTAGCCCAAGGGCTATAATATACAATTGTTAGAGCTGAAGGGTACAACCACTTATTTAAAATAATAGTAATAATAATAATAACAATAATACTGATGAGAAAGATAATAATAATTAATAAAATGGAATATGAAAATGAAGTTTCTGGGAATTATTTGTACAAGAAAGTGTGTAGCTGGAAATAATCCGAGAAAAATAATTAATATAAAGTGGAGATGAGAGAGTAAGAGAGAGAGAGAGAGAGAGAGGGGGGGACTAGAGTTTGTGAGCACGTCATTGCACGTATATATATATATATGTGTGTGTGTGTGTTTACATATATAAACATATATATGTATATATATATATATATATATATATATATATATATATATATATATATATATATATATATATATATATATATATATATATTTATATATATATATATATATATATATATTTATATACGTATACATATACATGCGCATACATAAATAAAATATATATATAAACATATATACATATATGTATATATATACATATATATATATATATTTATGCATATATATATATATATATATATATATACATACATACATATATATATATACATACATAGATATATTCATACATACATATATTCATACATATATATATATACATACATAGATATATTCATACATACATATATTCATACATATATATATATATATACATACATACATGTATATATATATATATATATATATATATATATATATATATATATATATATATATATATATATAAAGAGAGACAGAAAGAGAGCCTCTTTATCGGGATTCAAATTACCTAAAAGTGTGTGATCATTAAGTTGTGTGTCTGTATGTGTGTGTGTGTGTGTATATGTGTGTGTAAGAGAGAGAAGGAAGGTAGAAGTAGGATGAAGTGGGGGTGGGGGGTAGTGCATGTAAATGATAATATATCAATTCCATTTTCCATCTAACACTGCCCCTCTATTTTCCTGTTCAATATGTTAGATGCAACTAAACTAAATTCGTACATTTGGCATCTCTATTTTTGCTTGTGTACTTCTTTTCATTCTTCTTTCTTTACCTCCCTTTGATTCTACTGCCGTTACTCAGGTTTGAACGTATCATGGCCCAATGGTTAAGAGGTTCGCTTCGCAGTCATTAAGTCCAGGGTTCGATCTCACTACACGATCTCACTTCGCGATGTCTTGGACAAGTGGAATTTAACATAGCCTCGGATCGACCCATGCCTTCTGGGTGAAATTGGGTTGACGGAAACTGTTTGGAGGCCCGTCGGATGGACTGCATCTGTAATTCGAAGACCCATCCTTGTCTCACTCTATCACGTATCAAGTGTAATCTCCCTGAGAATTATAGTAAGGCTACACGTGTCTGTTGATGCTAAGACATGTACACTTTAATGAAATGAGAAGGTTGTTCCGAAGATCAAACAACTGGAATACTGATCGTCGAAATCGACGGAGGTCTATTCCACATCGCTAATCGTATCAATGATGGAACCTCTATCCTATTAATAATGGTTTCTTAGTCTCCAGAATATTTCTCAAAAACCAAAAGATAAATGAGTGAGAATATTCTAGTTTTTAGCGGTTATTCTGTACTGTTTGTTGTTATGTAGGCATTGTATATGTTGATTGGTGTGATT
>OZ024740.1:305749681-305754681 GCA_964016885.1 Eledone cirrhosa | reverse complement strand
AGACGTGTCTAGCAAACGGCAACCACACCTGATCACCGTCGAGGAAGAGGTGGAGATGTCGTAGCCTGAGCGCGTGTCTGCGCATCATCCGCCACGGTATGCCCAGCCATCCGTGCCAGGTTCCCTAGCTACCCTCTCTACGATGTATCGCATGAGGTGGAGATTGTCGTGGATGGATCTGTCGGGAATGGCGCATGTCTGGGCCTCTTCCACCAGACCACCAACGACAAGCACCAACCTCTTTGCTAGCACCTTGGCCAAAATCTTGAACTCTGTGTTTAGCAGAGTTATGGGCCTGAAATTATCTATGTTATCCCCCTTGTTCGGATTCTTTCTCAGCAGCGCCACCGCTCCTCGGCCCACAGAGCTGCGAATTTTCCCGTTCTGTTGCCAATTGCAGTAGACGTCCGCCAAAAGGCCTCCGAACAAGTCTGGCATCTGACTGTAAAGTTCATAGGGCAGACCATCCAAACCAGGCCTTTTACCTCTTGTGCAGCCAGTCATTGCCTCCCGTACTTCAGCGGCTGTTATCGGCTTTTCGCAACACTCCGCCTCAGTGGCCGAGAGCCGCGGCAGTCCGTCGAGGTAGACACTAAAGTCCATCCCTCGACACGGCCCGCCGCTGCCCCCGAACAGCTGAGCGAAGTGTCGCTGAAAAGCTTCACACATTTGCCCGGGATCGAGTAGCATGCGCCCGTCGTGGTCAACCAAAGACCGGATCGTGGCTTTGTTGTCACGACGCGCCTCCGCCACTCAGGCCCATTGAGAGCACGCACCCTAGCTCTGACAACGCAGCCTTCGTGCTTTGCATTGAAGAATTGGTCAAGGGCCAATTTCGCCGCAAGTACGTTGGTTGCGATGCCTTTGCTAAGCGCCTCGTCTAATTTTCTAACTAGTTCTCCCTCTGCTCTATTTTTCTCTATTGCTAAAGCTTTACTAAACCTAATGGACTCTATTCTAATCGCTCTTTTCAGAGCAAACCACCAGTTGTTGTTGACGATGGCCCCCGTCAACGCCCGCTTAGCTAGTTCGCTAATCCGGTCTCTGTAGGCCTTGCGCGCTGTTAATAACGCGTTTAGCTTCCAGTAGCCGGGTCCTCGTGTATGAAGCCTATCTAAGTCAAGCACACAGATCACGAATTTGTGGTCCGTATAGCTGACTATCTTGAATTGTGGACAGCCTATGCTAGATCTCTCTATTTCCCTACAAAATACTCTATCTAGATATGATCTGGATGACCCTATGCGGTTTGTCCAAGTCCACATTGGCACATTCGGGAAATCCAATCGGTACCTGTCAGACAGTTCAAAACGCCTGAGCAGGTTGGTGAGGCTCTTACACCCTACTCCCCTATCCGCTAATCCCACACAGTCCCAGCGTGCATCTAAGATCTCGTTCCAGTCGCCCACTAACACTAAAGAGCGGGACGTTCCAAGAAAGGTATCCAGACGCCGGAAGAAATCAGGCCGCCCTGCTCCTGTCTGGGCATAGACGGCCACTAGCCTGAAAGCTTGCCCGCCTCCGTTGGTCACGTCCAGCACCACCAACTTACCTTCTGGGTCCAGGAAGATGGCCCGTATGGCGAGATCCAAACCTCTCCGAAAAAGCACAGCAACTCCTCCCCCCGATCCAGGACGGCTGGGAGATGCGTACACATCGTAGCCGCCGAAGATCGGTGCGAAGGCCCGTGCTTCGGAGATTCTGGCCTCGCTGATGGCCACTACATCTATGTTTAGTGAGCTGAGGTCGTTGAGCAGGTGGCCCTGCTTCCATGACGACCCCAAGCCACGCGCATTTATGCTGCCTATTCTGAGTGAGGTCATGTTGAAATGGAGTGGAAAAGATGGGAAAGACCACTTACCTTACTTCTCTTAGAGGAAGGATGGTTTCTCATTCCTTTTCACTGCTTGTGGCCTCCTCCGGAAGGATGTCCTTATAAATCCTCCTGGAGAGTGCTTGTCGGAAGTCTCCGATGTCTTTGGGGAATTTTTGTTTTAGTGTCGTGTACGTTTTCTGTGTGATGCGAGTGATTTGTATGTATGGAAGTGGTGTGAACTTTTGGGGTGTTGTGTAGTCTTTTTCTGTGATGCTGGTGTTGTGTTGGATGTAGTGTAATAGTTGGTTGTTGTTCAAATTTAATGCTGTGCAGTGTGTATCGTTTTGGTTGTTTTTTTTGTTTGCGTTTGTTGTGGGTTTGTTTCTGTTTCGCTTTTTGGTGACTTCTGTGGTGTTGGCGATGGTGGTGTTGGGGTTAATGGTGATGGTGTTAGTGTTTGTGGTGATGGGGTTGGTGATGCTGGTGTGGATGGTGGCATAGCTGTCCTAACTTTTTTGTTTGATAGTTTATTTGTTTCCTTCTGTATTTTGATTTTTGGAGGGGGAAGGAAGAGGATTTTTTTCTTTTTTGGCTTCTTTTTCTTTTTTTCTTTTTTCCTGATACCGTTTCCCACTCCTCGTCGTCACAATCTGTCTCCAGTTGCGATAGGTCGGGGAGTGGAAAATCCTCCACAGGCGTTGGTTTTGGTTGTGGCGTGGTGGATGGTGTAGGCGCTGGTGCTAGTTCTGGTGCGTTGGGTGGTGGTGGTGTTTGTTTTTCTACTGTTGCTGTGGTTGTTGCTGCTACAGTTGTTGCTGCCATTTCTGCTGCTGGTGGTGTTGATGGTTGAGTCACTGGGGTGGGTAAGAGAGGTGGCCTCAACCTTTTAGCCTGAGGGCAGAAAGCCTTTAGGTGGGTTCCTTCACCACAAACGACACACCTAGGCCTTCTACCCTCGACGATTACGGTGAGGTGGCTGCCGTCAGTGAGGTCTATAACCTCTGGGATTTCCTCAATGCTTTTTTTGGTTCGCTTGGATCAGGATCTCCATCCCAGATCCGGACCAGTTCTCCTGCTTTTCTTTTGATATTTCAATTATTTTGGTGTTGGCCTCGATGCCGGCGAGGACGGCAGCCATTAGCCAGGGAATTTCGATGGCCGGTGGAACGTGGGTCACCCTGATCTTCACGAGTCTCTGGACACAATAGCTTGGGACGAGTGTGAAGTCGTCATTTCTTAATGGGGCCATGGAGTGCTCTCTGGCCTCCTGTGGTGTTCCAAAGAACACGTCCACGATTCCATATTTCTGCCCACGTCTGATGTGGGGTTTTTTTGCCCACACATGTCCCAAAGCTTTTTGGATTTGGGACTCAGATGCTCGTTCCACTCGGTGCGATTTTATGTTAATCCTCCGATGCTCCATTTTATTAGATGGGAAGGTGAGGCTGACCCTGTACCCATCTTTCTTTACCATTCTTTTGGCTTCTTCTAATTCCTCCTGAGTTACCTGGATTGCTTCGCACTTTTTTGCTACTCTGGCAAAAGTTAGGGTGGTTTTCTTATTCTCATTGTTGTTGTTGATGTTGTTGTTATCGTTATTTTGGTTATTGTTATTTTTAGTTTTAGTTGTGGTGGTGGTGGTGGTGGTGGTGGCGTCAGTGGTGTTCGGTGTGGAAGAGTCGATTCTGGGTGAATCCATTTCGACGTCACGAGATAATAATTTATTTTTTTCTTTTGTTTCTGTTGTCGCTGTGGTGGTGGTGAGGGTGGCGGCTTCAACACCTGCAGTTTTTGGTAATGGCGGGAAATGAATGTCTGCATGAGACAAATTTAAATTATTGTTACTGCTTATATTTTTAGTGTTGGCAAACGTAGTAATATTTACAATGGTGGTGTTGGTGTGAAGTGTTAGTTTGTGAGGAAGGCTGTCAGCTTGGTGTAGCTGTGAGTCGTCCATGTTTTTTTCAAATAAATTTTTTGTTTGATAATTATAAAAGTTTAAATTTTGGGCTCAAGGCCCAAATCTTTTTGAGTGTCCTTTTCCGAAAGCAATATATGTGACCTTATAAACACTTAACAACAAAATTTTTCCATAAATGGCAATTTGAAACAACTGAAAACAACAAACCTTTGCGGAGCTCACGATAATACGATTTCCTACGTAAGTCGCCAATAATAATAATAATAATAATAATAATAATAATAATTTGAACTCAGAGCATAAAGGGGACATAACTCTATGCTGAAAAGCATGGCGTCCGACCCACTACCGATATTGCCAATCCAATAAAAATAATAATAATAGAGCAACAACAACTACGGTTACTACTACTAGAACAATAACAACAATTACAACTACTTCAACAAGACTAATACCATCTAAATATCTAAATCGTGTACCAATTGAATGAAAAGACTTCACAGCTATCTATGTATACTTATGTCGAGAATTATATAAACCTAGACCTCCCTGAAGGTAAACGTTAAGTTCCATAGCTAATGAGATGGGGAAACCTCTCCAAGCGCGAACGAAACGAGAAAGTTACCTTGTTTTATCATATTTCCGATTTCTAGAGCACTCCACGCTTAATGCAAATTTCTTTTTCTGCTTTATTTTTGTTTGTTATTTAGATTTTTGTTTTTAGTTTCGTTGTTTTAATCGTTGTTTTGCTGACATACAGAGAATAATAACGGTTTTCGCTATCACTTTATTGTGCTGGGCGAGATAATAAGAACGCCCGATGGATATTCAATGTGCAGAGACGAGATCTGGTTCTAAAAACCGGCACCACCTGGGATTCGGTCAACACAACATTGAATGGACGACGGACTGCTTCTCATGGCGTGATTGTTGTCTCTGTATAATTTGTGTCAGCAACGGCACGAAATTATTTAGGAATTACAGCCCATCCATTGGGTAATTGTATAATGTTAGCGGCGATAATCACGCTAGGACGAGATCAAATGGGATATTGGACAAGAATTAATGCAGTTCTATTGATAGTGTTCAAACATGGCCGACAATTGATGGGCGAGATTTTGCATATAAATTAGAAGCGAAGAGGCTAGACTCTGATTACGAAGATAGTATGTCACTGTTTAATGTCGTCGTGTGAAAAGTCGGACTGGAAGTCGGTGTATGCAGAGAAGAGAGATGGAAAGAGCAAGGAATGAGAAAGAGAAA
>OZ024740.1:305737181-305744681 GCA_964016885.1 Eledone cirrhosa | reverse complement strand
TTTTTTAAAACATCAATAGAGACAACCTAAAAAGATTACCCATTCCTCCCCACACTTATTCTACAGCACTCCCTATTATTTGGGACTAGAGAGTATATTGTGAAAGCTCTCAAATAAACTAGAATTACTAAAATAATCACAATGATAACAGTTGACATTTCATAATTATTAGATTTAATTGACCTTATGAACTGTGTATTTGTAACCGATCTCAAAAGTCATTCTTTTACTGGTCAATAATGTTATATATATTGGTGACACCGGTTAATTTGGATGATAGTAACTGAAGATTCGGTCTCTTTAACCTTGCCATAAAAATCCAGCTAATTCATGCAAAGACAGCTTAAAAACCAACTAAATAAAATTATGAAATTGGCTATCGTTTGCGCTGCAGCAATGAAACATCTTAGCTGTCATGCTAGGGTGAAATGGCAGCTGAGTAAATCAATTGGCGTTCTCATGTACTTCACTAAAGATTATTATACAATTCACTTGACAGACAGTTAAAAGATGATTAACTCACATGTCGATATACTCAACAGCGTACAGAACACTCCAAAATGGCGTTCCATAAGCGATTCTATTAGCCGACGCTAGCTATCGATTTGTCTACAATTTTATTTTTTCTTTGCTTTTATTCGTGATCAAATAACATGTCAGCATGAACGAAGGAGAATATTTCATTTTCTAATCTGATGTGTCATTCTCTTTTGACAGGTCTTGCTATCTATCAGACGACCTTTGCAGGGGCGGTACACTACGGTATCTTTTGTACGAATACCGTCATATCGAAAGGCACAAGGTTTGGCCCGTTTAAAGGACGTATTGTCAACACTAGCGAAATCAAGACTCATGATGATAACTCTTTTATGTGGGAGGTGAGAAAAATCAATATCAGCGTATTCTCCATCTTGTCAACATCTTTTCAGTGGCGCGCTTAAGTAGGTATTTATTCCAGTTTTTGAACAAGTCTGCTTATTCTTTTATAGCAATCGCGCGAACATCTTCATTCTTTTTCGGTTAAGATTTTTATTATATTTTAAAGTTCATTATTTATTTATTACTGTTGTTGTTGCAATTGTAGATATTTTATATTTCTCCTTTATTAACCATCACATCATCATCATCGGTATAATCATTTCATGATTCTCATCATCCCTTTCATCATCATTGTGACTGCCATAGGCACTGTCGTTATTGTTTTGTCACTGTTGATGCAGCTGCAGTTGTTGGTGCTGTTATTGTGAGTGGAAAGAAGGACAGTGACCTAAGCAGAAACGGTAGACCACGAGATAAATACCTTACAGTATTTAGTGTATTCTGAGATCAAATTCAACTATATTTTATCCGACCCCTCCAGGGTCGATGATATAAGGACTAATAACATGTTTGGATCTATTCAAGCGACTGTAACCTATTCCGTGCAAGATTTGCAATAGGCCCGTATCAGATATAAAATATAGCCCCTCCCACTAAGTTCTTAATAGGTCCAGAGAAGATACGTAATATAGATCTCATTTCAAACAGCTCATTGTCTTAGTAACTAGTGTTGAATATATATGATTTATGTATGTGTTATGGGTATATATATGTGCTAGGTGTTGGCCGAAAATATTTCAATTATGTTCCCCTTGTTCGCATCTTTCCTCATCAGTTCTACTATTCCCCTACTCACAGAACAAGTAATTCTCCCGTTCTGCTGCCAGTTCCAGTTCACAACTGCCAAGATATCGGTAAATAAGTCTGGCATATCTGCCAAGTCTACAATCACTTAGAGCAGTCCATATTTACGCTGTTGTTATCGGCTTTTCGCAACACCCCCGCATATTCAATCGAGATTCACGATAGGCCGTCGAGGGGGGGACTACAGTCCACGATAGTCTCCGACTCCTCGCTCGCCTCGAACAATTGTGTAAAGCGTTGCTGATATTGGTGACGTTGCTGCTACTGCTGGTGTTGCTCCTGTTGGCATTAATGCTGCCACTGATTATGCTGTTGTTGTTGTCCGTTGGTGTTGTTTTGGTCCTGGTATCTACGATCCCGTGTTTCTGTTTTGTTTTTTTTTTGTTTTTTTTTTATGGGAACAGAAAGATCTTATGTGTTTGACATCACATGATAAAGGACATTGAGGTTTTCTGCCCTCAAGTGAAACATGCAGCTCCATTCCATTTGCTTTGGGATCTTTTCCAGGATTTCTGTTTTGATCCGGTGCAGGATTTCTAAAGTGATCCCAGACCAATTCTCCCATTGAGGTCTTATTATGTCCAGGAAGGTATCACTCTACCCCTCCTCTGGCCAACGCTGGCCTAGATCTACCAAATATTGAACTCCGGTAGGACACCCCGAAATCCTGACCCTTACCAGTTTGCTCCCTAAATAGGACGAGAAAGGAACGAAATATTGCTGCGACAGTGGACCATAGTATGTTTTAGAACGAGGGCCTCACTTTTTAAAAGTACTGCCGCGCCCACAAACTGCCTTGTCCTTGCGACATATTCTTTACGTCGGGCACTCTCTCAATATGGTCATATGGTGCTGCTCTAAGCATCTTGATTTTACCAACACACTACAATACAACACTGCTTCTCTGATAGCTGTTAATGGCGTTGCTAGTTGAGCCCTTTCCCCACCAATTTAGCTGCCGAATAGGTATGAGTCCTTGTTGAGCAGGAAGAGTTTGAAGAGTTCTGCCGTTTTTGCTGCTGGAGATGTGCAATAAATCTTGTTGAAGACACTTGCCTTAACTGTGGCTTTTCTACGAGGTTTTTTTCCATGAGTGACCCCCGGGAGACCCCACCCTATTGACGCATTTCCTTCCTTATCATTTTATTGGTACTTTATTTTGTTTTCGTTATCTCTCTTTTTCCACACAACTCACAAATACACCCATACACGCCCGTACACACACACACACACACACTCGCTTACACATACACTCAATGTTTTTTTCCTGTACCATCCTTAATGTTTTTTTTTATGGAAACCCATTAAAGAAATCATTTCTATGTTATTGTTGTTATTATTGGCAGTATCGGTAGAGCGTCGGACAACATACTTCGCAGCATAGAGTTACGTCCCTTTACGTTCTGAGTTTAAATCCCGCCGAGGTTAGCTTTGCCTTTCATCCTTACGGGGTCGATAAAATAAAGCCCCAGTAATGCACTGGGGTCGATTAAATCGACTGGGGTCGATTTAATCGACTTTCCCCTCACCCCAAATTGCTGGCCAAATTGCTGGCCTTGTGCCAGCAATTTGGGGTGAGGGGAAAGTCGATTAAATCGACCCCAGTCGATTAAATCGACCCCAGTGCATTACTGGGGCTTTATTTTATCGACCCCGTAAGGATGAAAGGCAAAGCTAACCTCGGCGGGATTTAAACTCAGAACGTAAAGGGACGTAACTCTATGCTGCGAAGTATGTTGTCCGACGCTCTACCGATACTGCCAATAATAACAACAATAACATAGAAATGAATTCTTTAATGGGTTTCCATAAAAAAAAAACATTAAGTATTATTATTAATCGCTGGATTGGCAGTATCGGTAGAGCGTCGGACAACATACTTTACGGCATATAGTTACATCCCTTTACATTCAGAGTTCAAATGTCAACGAGGTTAACTTTTCAAATCCCAACGAGGTTAACTTTTCAAAAAAAAGCTTCCAGCTGTAAATCAAAATTTGAACATAAACTTAATTTATGGAAACATTGTGACATTCTCCACATTCTCACCTTGTTTACTTTCATATTTCTGTTTTAGGGGAAAAAAAAATGTTAAATGTTTCTACCCTTGAGTTGGCAGAAGGCCAACTGTAGTTGCAGGGGTGATCCTGCCGTGGTGTTTATCTAAATATTTTAAATACCTCTTTTAAAATCTAAGGTTATTATTTATATTATCACAAGTCGATATAATCGACCTTTCCTTTCTCCAAAATTACTGGCCTTGTGCCAATGTTAGAAAGAATTATTTATGAAGCACCAGTAATGCACTGGGGTAGATTTAGTCGATTTTCCCCTCCCCCCCCCCCCCCCCAAAAAAAAATGTGCAGGCCTTGCAGTACCTAAATCACAAACCATTATTATGGATTGGCAGTATTGGCAGCATAGAGTTACGGCCCTTGCCATTCTGAGTTCAAATCCCGCCGAGGTTAACTTTGCCTTTCATCCTTACGGGGTCGATAAAATAAAGTACCAGTAATGTACTGGGTATTTGCTGGCCAAAAGTAGAAACAATTATTATTTTGTTGTTGTTGCTGTTGTAGTTGTTATTATTTGTAATCCTAAACAAAAAAGGACTCAAGAGATAAATGTCAGCGGTTTCCATGAAATCAGCAGGTTGTCAAGGGTCAGTGATTTGACATGGATTGTCTTTGTCAAACATTGAAAGAAACAAATAAAACTCCAAATAGACATCCGTTCCCTGTTGTTGATATCAAAAGATGACAACGGTCAAAATATCGGTAGTGGAGTTTGAGGGGTAGGGAAGGTTGGGTTATATTAGTGGTGGCGGCGGTGGTGGTGGTGAAGCTTGAAGAGAGAGGGGGGAAAGGGAAGAAAGAGCAAGGGAAATTAGAGGGAGAGAGAGAATGATCTTAGCGAAAAAGCCATCTTGCAATTTACAATCCCACGTAGTGACAGCGCTTACTTCCCCTCACTCTTTCACTCCCTCTCTCACCTACACTCACACTCATTCTCACTCACTCACACTTACACATTCACTCATTCACCCATTCCTACTCATTAATGCTCTCACTCACTCTCTCTCTCTCTCTCACACACACACACACACACACACACACACACACACACACACCTACACAGTCACTAATTCACCCATTCCTACTCATTAATGCTCTCACTCACTCTCTCTCTCTCTTTCTTTCTCTCTCTCACACACACACACACACACACACACACATATACACACACACACACACACACACACACCTACATAGTCACTCATTCACTCATTCATACTCATTTATGTTCTCATCTACTCACTCACTCACTCACTCACTCACTCACTCACTCACTCACTCTCTCTCTCTCTCTCTCTCTCTCTCTCTCTCACCTACACACAGTCACTCACTCACACTCACTTATACTCTCACACACTCCCACTCACCGTCACTCTCACTCATTCACTCATTCGCTCCACCACCACCACCACCACCCTATACAAATTACTCCTTGAGACGTGAGAAAAGAGAATCTGTGTGTCAACTTGTCGTTGAAGCTTCCTCAATAGATATCTATTGTGTATATAATTGGGTGTGAATGTAAAGACAGTCCACTTGTGCTCATCTATCTCATGTAGCAATCTCGATTGCGAGAACAGAAAGACCCGGGTAGGGTGGGTGCTGAGATGAATGGAGGGGCGAGGGAGGATTTGCACCTTTGTTATTAAATTTTTGACTCTAGGACGACAAATTGCTTGTTTTGCCATTACAATCCGAACATTCTTCGGAAGCAATGTCAATTATAATTGTGTTGATCTTCATATTGATGATGGTGATGGTGATGGTGACGGTGATGATAACGATGATGATGATGACGACGATGATGATGATGGGGGCTAGTGGTGATGATAATGATGGAGGGTTTTTTTTTAGGAATGTGGTGATGCTAATGGTGGTGGTGATGGTGATAGGAGGGAAAATGGTGGAAGGGGTGAGCTGGTAACGGCGGCGGTGTTGGTGGTGGTGATATAGGTGGAGGTGTTGGTTATGGGGACTAAAGAATGATTTCAAAGACAACAGTAACAACAACAATAACGATTATGATGATGATAATGAACGAAGGTAGGAGCTGGAACGCAATAACAATAGCAGCAATATTAACAATGAAGCACCAGTAATGCACTGGGGTTGATTTAATCGACTTTCCCTTACTCCCAACTTGCTGGCCTTGTGCCTATAGTAGAAGCCATTATTATTATTATTATTATTATTATTATTATTATTATTATTATCGAGTGTGTTTAATAGGGAACATTTGGGGATGTTTAATGCTAGAGAACGCTACGTGACTGCTCCGAAAAATAGCCATTAACACCGATTGAATAACAACGAATCAAAGTGAAAAATAATTACGAAAATGTTAAAGGATATCTTTGTGAGTAATACAATGACTTGCTTGTAAAATCTATTGATCTTTACCGTATATATTTAATGTATTACAAATGTTCATATTGGCTGGCGATCGGATCCCCAGTGTAAACAAACTAACGAAATACGAGCCATATCAATACCAGAGCCATTCACACCTCTCCTCGCTATATAAACGAGAAACAATACAAAAATGTATCATTGAGCCCATAGTTAAAAGGAAAACGTGGATTTTGAATTTATTGCACGAAAAGTACGAAAAATGGAGCATGCAAATTCGGTCCTCGACAAAATGACGACAATATGAATAAAAAATCTCCAAAATACAGGAGAGAAGATATAAATGAACACGAGGGGAATATGTTTCTATTCAAATGCATATTTTACTGCACTACTCCCCGACCTCAAAAAAAGCCTCGACAATATTTTTGTATAATATTAGGAGACCAAATACTTCTGATCTAAATGTAACGTTGGATCCTAAAAGACTGGTTAACTTCAGAAGATACATCCACCTTAAAAAAAAAATCAGATATCGAAATACAACACCAATACATTACATAATGAAAACATAGATAACAAACAGAAAACAAGTATAAACGTTGAAAACAAGTATAAACATGGAAAACATAAACCATAAAGATGGACCTAACACCTGCAAAGCGAACAAAGTAAATAGCAAAACACAACAAAACCTAACCCTACAGAATTCTGACCAACAAAAACCAAACTAGACAGCACAAACCAAATAAATATCTGGTAATAGATATAGCTAGAAAGAAGACACTAAAAACAGAAACAAAGAAACGAACCTTCTGTTTTGGGAATGATTGAAAAGCGTGCAGATAAATACAAAACTAAAAGAGAAAGTGCCACACATATTATGAGCGTGTGAAAATGCTAGCTAACTTTAAAAATAATATAAAAAAGCTATAACAAGGCCTGGTCAATGTGTAAAAAATATGGATATCATATGTGGTTCAGCATATTCCTGATACAGCAAAGATATTCTGAGACTTCACTATCCATCCCAGAAGATCAAATTTGAGGGTCGGTATGCCTGAGCTGGGCATTGGGGTGATCTCCAGCTGGCCTACAATATGGCTCAAATATGTTGTGCTTATCACCAATCGGTCAGACCCCTTCCTATGCATCCCCGTCGTGACACTGACTCCACCAAATTAGGTTGGGTGTGAGAGCATGAGCTCGGCGCCATAACCGATGCAAAGTTTGGATTGCACTATCCTAAAGTGCATATATTTACAGCTGAGCACCTCTTGTGAAACCAATTACCCGAAGAAACTCAATTGAAATGAATTTGCATCGCAAATTCCTTCGATGGAGCCGACTTAACCCATCCCGGTTGAACGTCGCCATATGTACAAGTATAAAT
>OZ024740.1:305727181-305732181 GCA_964016885.1 Eledone cirrhosa | reverse complement strand
TGATCCTCACTTCTCCATTTTTTCTTCTTAGTCTGGATGTCATTCATTAATATTTGAGTAACATGTCATTAATTGATATTTCGGCCAAACTCTAGTTATTGATGTTCATTAATAAAAGGAAAGGGAAACAAAACTTTGATTGAAAGAAACCGATCGATGATATTTGGGTCGAAGTATTTGCTATCGTGATTCGAATTCGTATTTAGTTTTCTGTGACTGATCTTGTTAATTTAGCGGGTTGGTCAACTAATCGACACTGACCCTAATGCAAACAACTAATTGGGTAAATCACTGGGCAGCCATGACGAATTGCAACTGTTTATTAAGTGTTAGTGTAGGGGGTGGGCATCACTGGCTGACTGCTAGCTTTGAGATAAAGAAAACATACCGACTGCCACTATTCGTGGGAAGACACACAGCTGACTGATATTTTGGTTTTAAGAGGATAGTGAAATAACTGCTAGTAATGATGTGACGATAGTTAGCTAACAGCTAATGTTGGCAAGACAGTCAATAGACTGAATATTTTTGGAGAACAGTTAATTAACACTGGTGATGATTTGAAAACAAACAACAGGGAGGAAAGTCAGTTGACATCTAATATTAAGAGGACTTTCAGCTTGTAAGTAGAACGCTTGTATTGTGGACAGTCAGCTGAGTGATTTTATTGTTGGTGTGATGATAATCCTCTGATCGGTGGAATCGTCAGCTGTCACATATCTGATAGTAGAAAGTCATCAATACAGTCCATTAATATATATACTTAGCTGACTTGGTTTAATATCTATCATATAGCTGGAACTGTTTGTGCCAAATTTACTAGAATTTACTAATCGCTGCAATTTATAGTTGGAACTGTTTAGGGCAAATGTACTAGAAGTTACCAATCGCTGCAATTTATAGTTGGAACTGTTTAGGGCAAATGTACTAGAAGTTACCAATCGGTGCAAGCTCTGTTACTCCTACCTCAATATAAGAACCGAAAATACAATTGAAATCTTTACCCATTAACAGTAATCTGAAACATGTCTATAGAAATGTTTCTGAGTTAATTGAGACACTTCATTCATTCAACCCCAACGTGCTCTGTGGAGCATAGTCCATTGAAGACCTTCCTCCATCGTACACGATCCTAGGCTGTTCTCGACACTCCAGTAGACTTCCAGTTTTCTTAATTCAGCCTCAGTGTCACACCTCCAGCTGCAGCGGGACCTCTTACCCTGCGGGTTCTAGGTTAGGGCTTGGGTTGTGGTGTTTGATGGTGGTTTCCTGAAGGTGTACCCAATCTAGCTCCACTTCCTCTCCCAAATCTGCTTTGCCACTGGTTCCTGTCCCGCTCGCTCCCATAGATCTTCGTTTCTGATCTTCTCCAGTCATTTAATGTTGTAGATGCGCCCCAGACAGAGGTTGAAGAATGTCTGGATCTTCTTTGTTGTCCTCCAAGTTTCACATCTGTACAACAGTGCCGCCTTCACGTTGGATTTGAAGATGCGAAATTTAGTTCTTGGACAGATCTCTTTGATGCCCAGAAGTTCTTTAGCATGATGAAAGCTGAGACATTCATTCATTTAATTCTCATTATGGTACAAAGATGCCACTGGCTCAGTAGCGTGCAGAGGGGGGAGGGGGGCGAATGTGCGTTGGCCCCGGGCATCTTTTGGATGGGGGCATCATTTGGGGGAAAGAACTTAATAAATTTGAGTAATTTATATCAAAATCGAATAAAGCGTTTATTTCATGTTTCATCTGTGTTTATATATTCAAAATGTTTTCCTTTCTCATAATATTTCTCAGTATATTAGGCCTTATACTTGAGTCTTTGGGGCATACAATCAAGATTTGCCACGGGACATCACCAGAGCTCTGCACGCCGCTGCAGTGGCTTCATGGGAGCACCATTAATGATTATTAGTTTTTAGTATGTTCTTCTCTAAGCAACCATCATTTACTTTATGAACGTTGTCGCTGTATCTTTCTGCCTGTACAGTCTAAAACACTTTAACTTCTCCGAGAAAGGTACATTTCCACATTAAAAACCACCTTGAACTAATATCCTTTAATATATAACTTTGTTTATAATCAATTTCAAACCGCCTACATTTAAATTTTGTCGATATTGGGTTTTGTAAAACTTCTTCTTCTTCTTCTTCTTCTTCTTCTTCTTCTTCTTCTTCTTCTTCTTCTTCTTCTTCTTCTTCTTCTTCTTCTTCTTCTTCTTCTTCACCCAGGCTGATCTAAGTTCGAATCTCACCACTATCAACTTTGCCTTTCATTCTTCTGGGGTCAATGAAATAAAATGCCAGCCTAGTGCTGAGGTCGATTTAATCGAAAGAAAACGTTGACCTTGTACTTATGTTAGAAACAATGATTACATTTGTTGTTGTTATTGTTGTTTCCATTCAGCGGAGCATTTCTAATTCCAAATCACTCGTGTGTGGTAGTGGAAATACATACACTTGACTCAAGAGGCTGAAGTGGCAATATATTTAGAGAGGGTGATTAACTTCAAGTGACACCGCTTGTCAGTTAGGCAGACGTACAGAAATGATTTGATGTCAAGTGATTAAAACAGACTGTCTACATATAAATAAATAAATAAATAAATAAATAAATAAATGATCATTTGAAACTATAATGCGGGTCAAGATTGAATTCACTATGTCGATGGAATTGAACGTTACCAAGTTTAGTCTTCCTTCTATAGTTTCATAGAATTTAACGAAAGTGAACTATATATATAACGAAGGAAGTGTGGTAAGGAACCACATGAACCATAACGCACCAGAGTACTCGATACTTTGGGTAGTAGAGTGGATAATAGGAAAAGGATCAGGACCCCTTTTCCTATATATATATATATATATATATATATATATATATATATATATATATATATATATAAGTATTGAACAAATGAGCAACGATGGTTGCTAGACACTGTACGGATTAATTCGGGATGTTTGTTTACAAACACACCGAGCATTATAATAAATGTTCGGTGAATCCATACGTACATATATATGTGTGCATGTATGTATATATATATACATACTACTGTACGTCTGTATACATATATGTATGTACGTGTACATACTTATATTTAAGTAACATCCGTACTAAGAGTGAGAAATGAAATTTCGTTTCATTTTTTCCGTTTATATATATATACACACATATATATATATACACACACACACACATATACATATATATATATATATACACACACATATACATATATATATATATATATATATATATATATATATATATATATATATATATATATATATAAACATATACGTGTTTGTGTGTATATATGTGTGTGCATTCTTTTCATATATAACGGCTACGCTGTGTTCGTTCATAAAATCCTATATACTTTGTCAGCCTTTCTAATAAATGTTAGAACCTGCAATAAGAGTTGTCAACGTATTACTATAGATATACCCATAGATATACTCTAGATATATACTATAGATATACTATAGATTAGACTCACTTCTCACTGTGTTCCATATTTAACTTTATCTTATCAAAACTTCGATGTTGTTTTCCCTACCATCTTTTACCATAGCCATTTCGGAAACTAAGATTGTAAATATAATTTATTAAAATTTCTAGGCTTATTACATGAGGCATACTAAGGCCCACTTTATAATTAAGTATTTGTGCAGAAGGCGTCCTTGGAAATGTATAAGCATTATGTTTGTCTCTATGTGTGTGTACCTTTATATGAATGTGTGTGTGTGTGTGTGTGTGTGTGTGTGTGTGTGTGTGTGTGTGTGTGTGTGTGTGTGTGTGTGTGTGTGAGAAGCAAGTAAGTCTGAACAGCTAACTCTTAACATCCTGTAATAATTTAGCAGAAAATACTAAAAAATGGGTTTGTTTATTCAAATTTTTATATTTTTACTAATAGACAGATTGTCGTGAAAATTGGTAGTAAACTAAAATAAAAATGTTAATGTTTCATCTGATGTAGTTATTTTACTGTTTTGTATTATGCTTTTCAAGAATGACTTGTTAATGCAGTTTTATACGGTACAGGACGTTAAGAATAAACTAGCAGATAATAATTTAAAGTAACTGGTTTGAGATGGTAACATTACAAGCACACCATATTATAGTGTTGTGTTAGTAACGTGGTCCAGCGTCTCGAAATAGAAATGTGCTTTGAGTCATGTCAGTGAGGTTGTTCTTTTCTATTTAAAACTGCTGCTTATATTTAATACAATTTATATTTAAAATCTCATCTGTTAATAAATGTGGGAGCAGGTAGTATTTTTTGTTAAGTTTTTTTTTAATCTTTGCATGAGTTTCTTGTAGCTTTATTTTTTAAATAATAAAAAGCTCCCAAACCCATCATCAACGTTGCTAAACTTTCACTGTCTCATCTTCTAGATAAAGTTGTGTTGTCGTGTTTTTCTGACACTCTATACTAGGAAGGGTCTATGTGATTACTGTTGGTTTAGTTTTATACATTGTCAGTATGGGATCGTTTGTTTTTGTTTATGATTACTGAATTTTATCTGTGCGTTTGTTTTAACATAGTATATTTTAGTATAATTAATCGGCTGTCTTTTATTGAAAGTCTGTGTGTTGCTTATAAATGTTTTCCTATCTAGTTTTTGGTTGTTGCTGCGTTATATAATACATTACGATTGTTCCTTCTTGTAACTGAATGGTGACCGGCAAGAGAATATAGTACATGAACGACCAATATAACAGTTGTAGTCTTGAAGTAAACAACGTTTACAATTAAATTTGCAAATCCCATTAGCCATCAGTGGCTTGATCGCAGACATTTAGGCTTGAATTTTGTTATTGATGAAAAGGTTTTAACCTTTTTCGTAATATATTAGGGTTAGTTTATGGTTTGGTGCAATGCATTTTGAGTTGTTTTATAAGGTGTTTTATGTGTTCATCTATTCTAAAGTTAATATGATTTAATTCATTCGTCGTCGTCATCATCGCCGTTTAACGTCCATTTTCTACGCTTA
>OZ024740.1:305702181-305722181 GCA_964016885.1 Eledone cirrhosa | reverse complement strand
CACCACCATCACCACCATCACCAACACCCCGATCACCATCACCACCATCAACAACACCACCATCACCAACACCACCATCACCATCACCACCATCACCACCACCACCATCACCAACACCACCATCACCAACATCACCATCACCATCGCCACCATCACCATCACCATCACCAACATCACCATCACCAACACCACCATCACCATCACCATCACCACCATCACCATCACCACCATCACCAACACCACCATCACCACCACCATCACCAACATCACCACCACCATCACCATCACCACCATCACCAACACCACCATCACCAACACCACCACCATCACCATCACGATCACCAACATCACCATCACCAACACCCCCATCACCATCACCACCATCAACAACACCACCATCACCAACACCACCATCACCAACACCACCAACACCACCATCACCAACACCACCATCACCAACACCACCATCACCATCACCACCATCACCACCACCACCATCACCAACACCACCATCACCAACACCACCATCACCATCACGACCATCACCATCACTACCATCACCAACACCACCATCACCACCACCATCACCAACATCACCACCACCATCACCATCACCACCATCACCAACACCACCATCACCAACACCACCACCATCACCATCACGATCACCAACATCACCAACACCAACACCCCCATCACCATCACCACCATCACCAACACCACCATCACCAACACCACCATCACCAACACCACCAACACCACCATCACCAACACCACCATCACCAACACCACCATCACCAACACCACCAACACCCCCATCACCATCACCACCATCACCAACACCACCATCACCAACACCACCATCACCAACACCACCAACACCACCATCACCAACACCACCATCACCAACACCACCAACACCACCATCACCATCACCAACACCACCAACACCACCATCACCAACACCACCATCAGCAACACCACCATCACCAACACCACCATCACCATCACCACCATCACCAACACCAACACCAACACCACCAACACCACCATCACCAACACCACCAACACCAACACCACCAACACCAACACCACCATCACCAACACCACCATCACCAACACCACCATCAGCAACACCACCATCACCAACACCAACACCACCAACACCAACACCACCATCACCAACACCACCATCACCAACACCACCATCAGCAACACCACCATCACCAACACCACCATCACCAACACCACCATCACCAACACCACCATCACCAACACATCACCAACACCACCATCACCAACACCACCATCACCAACACCACCATCACCAACACCACCATCACCAACACCACCATCACCAACACCACCATCACCAACACATCACCAACACCACCATCACCAACACCACCATCACCAACACCACCATCACCAACACCACCATCACCATCACCAACACCACCAACACCACCATCACCAACACCATCACCAACATCACCATCACCAACACCCCCATCACCATCACCACCATCACCAACACCACCATCACCAACACCACCATCACCAACACCACCAACACCACCATCACCAACACCACCATCACCAACACCACCATCACCAACACCACCAACACCACCATCACCAAGACCACCATCACCAACACATCACCAACACCACCATCACCAACACCACCATCACCAACACATCACCAACACCACCATCACCAACACCACCATCACCAACACCACCATCACCAACACCACCACCACCAACACCACCACCACCAACACCACCATCACCAACACCACCATCACCAACACCACCATCACCAACACCACCATCACCAACACATCACCAACACCACCATCACCAACACCACCATCACCAACACCACCATCACCAACACCACCATCACCAACACCACCATCACCAACACCACCATCACCAACACATCACCAACACCACCATCACCAACACCACCATCACCAACACCACCATCACCATCACCAACACCACCAACACCACCATCACCAACACCATCACCAACATCACCATCACCAACACCCCCATCACCATCACCACCATCACCAACACCACCATCACCAACACCACCATCACCAACACCACCAACACCACCATCACCAACACCACCATCACCAACACCACCATCACCAACACCACCAACACCCCCATCACCATCACCACCATCACCAACACCACCATCACCAACACCACCATCACCAACACCACCAACACCACCATCACCAACACCACCATCACCAACACCACCAACACCACCATCACCATCACCAACACCACCAACACCACCATCACCAACACCACCATCAGCAACACCACCATCACCAACACCACCATCACCATCACCACCATCACCAACACCAAAACCAACACCACCAACACCACCATCACCAACACCACCAACACCAACACCACCAACACCAACACCACCATCACCAACACCACCATCACCAACACCACCATCAGCAACACCACCATCACCAACACCACCATCACCAACACCACCATCACCAACACCACCATCACCAACACATCACCAACACCACCATCACCAACACCACCATCACCAACACCACCATCACCAACACCACCATCACCAACACCACCATCACCAACACATCACCAACACCAACACCACCAACACCACCATCACCAACACCACCATCACCAACACAACCATCACCAACACCACCATCAGCAACACCACCATCACCAACACCCCCATCACCATCACCACCATCACCAACACCACCATCACCAACACTACCATCACCAACACCACCAACACCACCATCAGCAACACCACCATCAGCAACACCACCATCAGCAACACCACCATCACCAACACCACCATCACCATCACCACCATCACCAACACCAACACCAACACCACCATCACCAACACCACCATCACCAACACCACCAACACCACCATCACCAACACCACCATCAGCAACACCACCATCACTAACACCACCATCACCATCACCACCATCACCAACACCAACACCAACACCAACACCACCAACACCACCATCACCAACACCACCAACACCAACACCACCAACACCAACACCACCATCACCAACACCACCATCACCAACACCACCATCAGCAACACCACCATCACCAACACCACCATCACCAACACCACCATCACCAACACCACCATCACCAACACATCACCAACACCACCATCACCAACACCACCATCACCAACACCACCATCACCAACACCACCATCACCAACACCACCATCACCAACACCACCATCACCAACACCACCAACACCACCATCACCAACACCACCATCACCAACACATCACCAACACCACCATCACCAACACCACCATCACCAACACATCACCAACACCAGCATCACCAACACCACCATCACCAACACCACCATCACCAACACCACCACCACCAACACCACCACCACCAACACCACCATCACCAACACCACCATCACCAACACCACCATCACCAACACCACCATCACCAACACCACCAACACTACCATCACCAACACCACCATCACCCACACCACCAACACCACCATCACCATCACCAACCCACCATCAGCAACAACACCATCACCACCACCACCAACACCACCATCACCAACACCACCATCACCAACAGCACCAACACCACCATCACCATCACCAACACCACCATCAGCAACAACACCATCACCAACACCACCAACACCACCATCACCAACACCACCATCACCAACACCACCAACACCACCATCACCAACACCACCATCACCATCACCACCAACACCACCATCACCAACACAACATCATCAACACCACCATCACCACCACCACCATCACCATCACCACCATCACCAACACCACCATCACCAACACCACCATTACCAACACCACCATCACCATCACCACCATCACCAACACCACCATCACCAACACCACCATCACCATCACCAACACCACTACCACCAACACCACCACCACCAACACCACCATCACCAACACCACCATCACCAACACCACCATCACCATCACTAACACCACCATCACCATCACCACCATCACCAACACCACCATCACCAACACCACCATCACCAACACCACCAACACCAACACCACATTCACCAACACCACCAACACCACCACCACCAACACCACCATCACCAACACCACCATCACCAACACCACCATCAAAAACACCACCAACACCACCATCACCATCACCACCAACACCACCATCACCAACACAACATCACCAACACCACCATCACCAACACCACCATCACCAACACCACCAACTCCACCATCACCAACACCACCATCACCAACACCACCATCACCAACACCACCATCATCAACACCACCAACACCACCATCATCAACACCACCACCAACACCATCACCATCACCAACACCACCATCATCAACACCACCATCATCAACACCACCATCACCAACACCACCATCACCAACACCACCATCACCAACACCACCATCATCAACACCACCATCACCAACACCACCAACACCACCATCACCAACACCACCATCACCAACACCACCATCACCAACACCACCATCACCAACACCACCATCACCAACACCACCAACACCACCATCACCAACACCACCATCACCAACACCACCATCACCAACACCACCATCATCAACACCACCAACACCACCATCAGCAACACCACCATCACCAACACCCCCATCACCATCACCACCATCACCAACACCACCATCACCAACACCACCATCACCAACACCACCAACACCACCATCACCAACACAACATCACCAACACCACCATCACCAACACCACCATCACCAACACCACCAACACCACCATCACCAACACCACCATCACCAACACCACCATCACCAACACCACCATCATCAACACCACCAACACCACCATCATCAACACCACCACCAACACCATCACCATCACCAACACCACCATCAGCAACACCACCATCACCAACACCACCATCACCATCACCACCATCACCAACACCACCATCACCAACACCACCATCACCATCACCACCATCACCAACACCACCATCACCAACACCACCATCACCAACACCACCAACACCAACACCACCACCACCAACACCACCAACACCACCACCACCAACACCACCATCACCAACACCACCATCACCAACACCACCATCAAAAACACCACCAACACCAACACCATCAGCAACACCACAAATACCAACACTACACCACCAACACTGCACCACCAACACCACCACCACCAACACCACCATCACCAACACCACCATCACCAACACCACCATCACCAACACCACCAACACCAACACCACCACCACCAACACCACCAACACCACCACCACCAACACCCCCATCACCATCACCACCACCACCAACACCCCCATCACCATCACCACCATCACCAACACCACCAACACCATTACCATCACCAACACCACCATCAGCAACACCACCATCACCAACACCACCATCACCAACACCACCATCACCAACACCACCATCACCAACACCACCATCACCAACACCACCATCACCAACACCACCAACACCAACACCACCACCACCAACACCACCAACACCACCACCACCAACACCACCATCACCAACACCACCATCACCAACACCACCATCAAAAACACCACCAATACCACCATCACCAACACCACCATCACCATCACCACCAACACCACCATCACCAACACAACATCACCAACACCACCATCACCAAGACCACCATCACCAACACCACCAACACCACCATCACCAACACCACCATCACCAACACCACCATCACCAACACCACCATCATCAACACCACCAACACCACCATCATCAACACCACCACCAACACCATCACCATCACCAACACCACCATCATCAACACCACCATCATCAACACCACCATCACCAACACCACCATCACCAACACCACCATCACCAACACCACCATCATCAACACCACCATCACCAACACCACCAACACCACCATCACCAACACCACCATCACCAACACCACCATCACCAACACCACCATCACCAACACCACCATCACCAACACCAACAACACCACCATCACCAACACCACCATCACCAACACCACCATCACCAACACCACCATCATCAACACCACCAACACCACCATCAGCAACACCACCATCACCAACACCCCCATCACCATCACCACCATCACCAACACCACCATCACCAACACCACCATCACCAACACCACCAACACCACCATCACCAACACAACATCACCAACACCACCATCACCAACACCACCATCACCAACACCACCAACACCACCATCACCAACACCACCATCACCAACACCACCATCACCAACACCACCATCATCAACACCACCAACATCAACACCGCCATCATCAACACCACCATCACCAACACCACCATCACCAACACCACCATCACTAACACCACCATCATCAACACCACCATCACCAACACCACCAACACCACCATCACCAACACCACCATCACCAACACCACCATCACCAACACCACCATCACCAACACCACCATCACCACCACCACCATCACCATCACCACCATCACCAACACCACCATCACCAACACCACCATCACCAACACCACCATCACCAACACCACCATCACCAACACCACCATCATCAACACCACCATCACCACCACCACCATCACCAACACCACCATCACCAACACCACCATCATCAACACCACCATCACCAACACCACCATCAGCAACACCACCATCACCAACACCACCATCACCACCACCACCATCACCAACACCACCATCACCATCACCACCATCACCATCACTACCATCACCAACACCACCATCACCACCACCACCATCACCATCACCACCATCACCAACACCACCATCACCAACACCACCATCACCAACACCACCATCACCAACACCACCATCACCAACACCACCATCATCAACACCACCATCACCACCACCACCATCACCAACACCACCATCACCAACACCACCATCATCAACACCACCATCACCAACACCACCATCAGCAACACCACCATCACCAACACCACCATCACCACCATCAACAACACCACCACCACCACCATCACCAACACCACCATCAACAACACCACCAACACCACCATCACCAACACCACCATCATCAACACCACCATCACCAACACCACCATCACCAACACCACCATCACCACCACCACCATCACCAACACCACCATCATCAACACCACCATCACCAACACCACCATCAGCAACACCACCATCACCAACACCACCATCACCAACACCACCATCACCATCACCACCATCACCAACACCACCATCACCAACACCACCATCACCAACACCACCATCAGCAACACCACCATCACCAACACCACCATCACCACCACCACCATCACCATCACCACCATCACCAACACCACCAACACCACCACCACCAACACCACCATCACCAACACCACCATCACCAACACCACCATCACCAACACCACCATCACCAACACCATCAGCAACACCACAAATACCAACACTACACCACCAACACTGCACCACCAACACTACCACCACCACCATCAACATCGCCATCACCACTATTACTACCACCAACACTACCATCACCAATTCTACCACATCTAACACTACCACCACCACTATTACCACCACCAACACTACCACCACCACCATCAACATCGCCACCACCACTATTACTACCACCAACACTACCACCACCACCATCAACATCGCCATCACCACTATTACTACCACCAACACTACCACCACCACCATCAACAACGCCATCACCACTGTTACTACCATCAACACTACCACCACCACCATCAACATCGCCATCACCACTATTACCACCACCAACACTACCACCACCACCATCAACATCGCCACCACCACTATTACTACCACCAACACTACCACCACCACCATCAACATCGCCACCACCACTATTACCACCACCAACACTACCACCACCACCATCAACAACGCCATCACCACTGTTACTACCACCAACACTACCACCACCACCATCAACATCGCCACCACCACTATTACTACCACCAACACTACCACCACCACCATCAACATCGCCACCACCACTATTACCACCACCAACACTACCACTACCACCATCAACATCACCATCACGACTATTACCACCACCAGCACCACTACCATCATCAACATCGCCATCACCACTATTACTACCACCAACACTACCACCACCACCATCAACAACGCCATCACCACTGTTACTACCACCAACACTACCACCACCACCATCAACATCGCCATCACCACTATTACCACCACCAACACTACCACCACCACCATCAACATCACCATCACGACTATTACCACCACCAACACCACTACCATCATCAACATCGCCATCACCACTATTACTACCACCAACACTACCACCACCACCATCAACAACGCCATCACCACTGTTACTACCACCAACACTACCACCACCACCATCAACATCGCCACCACCACTATTACTACCACCAACACTACCACCACCACCATCAACATCGCCACCACCACTATTACCACCACCAACACTACCACCACCACCATCAACATCACCATCACGACTATTACCACCACCAACACCACTACCATCATCAACATCGCCATCACCACTATTACTACCACCAACACTACCACCACCACCATCAACAACGCCATCACCACTGTTACTACCACCAACACTACCACCACCACCATCAACATCGCCATCACCACTATTACCACCACCAACACTACCACCACCACCATCAACATCACCATCACGACTATTACCACCACCAACACCACTACCATCATCAACATCGCCATCACCACTATTACTACCATCAACACTACCACCACCACCATCAACATCGCCATCACCACTATTACTACCACCAACACTACCACCACCACCATCAACATCGCCACCACCACTATTACCACCACCAACACTACCACCACCACCATCAACATCGCCATCACCACTATTACCACCACCAACACTACCACCACCACCATCAACATCGCCATCACCACTATTACTACCACCAACACTACCACCACCACCATCAACATCGCCATCACCACTGTTACTACCACCAACACTACCACCATCACGACTATTACCACCACCAACACCACTACCATCATCAACATCACCATCACCACTATTAGACCACCAACGCAGCTACCAACACTACCATCACCACCACCAACAGCAACAAAAACAACAACAACAACAACAACAACACTATCACCAACAACAACAACATCACCACCACTACCACTACCACCACCACCATTAACATCACCATCACCACCATCAACATCGCCATCACTACCACCACCATCACCACCAACACTACCACCATCACCACTATTACCACCACCAATGTTTATAACCGCCAACAACAATATATGATCACAATGATTCTAAAGTGATTCATCCATTATTGGAAGGTAATGGGCCCACTACGTAATTATTTTCCTAAGTGGAGTGATACCATTACACAGAGATGGAGCTGTGCTAGAGAAGGGGGTGGATGAGAGTGGATGGACGTGGATGACGGTGGAGGACGTGTGTTGAGGTGGCTAAGGAAAAAAAAGTGTAAAGGAAAGAAGGGGATAAAGAACAGACGACTATTCTTTGGTAAATATTCCATTGTAAAGCTTAGCTAGATCTAGGTTGTGCTCAAGATATTCTGAAGGGAGCAAAATCTGTTCACCATCATCAGCAGCATCATAATTGTCATCATTATTATTGTTATTTTTGCTGCTGCTGCTGCTGCTGTTGTTGTTGTTCTTGTTATTATTATTGTTATTATTATTACTATTATTATTATTAATTTTAATTTTACAATTATCATCTGTGCCACTGAACTTCTGTTCCCACAAATCACCTGCAGCTTTTTATTACTGCTGTTGTTATTGTAGTTATTTTGTAGTTGATATTGTTGTTGTTGTATCTGAAACCAATGATATAGAGAAGATGCTGTTTATTAAAATACTCGTAAAGAAAACATACAAAACAACATCTTAATGAGAAATAAAGGAGAACTAGGGAAATATATAGCATTACATAGATAGGTAAATAGAGAGAAGGGAGGGGAGGAGATGGAAAGATAGAGTGAGATCAATGGATAGATAGATAGAGAGAGAGAGAGAGAGTGAGAGAGAGAGAGAGAGAGAGAGAGAGGGAGAGAGAGAGAGAGAGAGAGAGAGAGAGAGAGAGAGAGAGAGAGAGAGAAAAGAAAGAAATTAATAAGAGAGAACTGAGTAAAGACAGACACCAATGATGTCATTTCAAAAACCTTCATTTTCACACATTCAAAATTGTATCCAAGAAAAATATCCTTTATATAACTCGTAGATAAAAGTTCACTCGTCTCCACTCCTCAATTACCGATCTCCCATGCTTTTTGTATAGTTTATTGGACATCTTAATATCGGAATTATAGTCAAATATCGCTTTATAACTATGATTACTGTTGCATTTTTTTTTTTTAGTTTCGTTAGTTAAATTTATACTATCAATGATAATTGTGTCGTCTGCTTTACACCTATATCGCCATTCCATTCATCCTGTCCAAGATATCTAATCACCAAGAATGTAGATGTTTCTTATTTTCTTCGATTTCTTGATGATTAATTAATTGACTCATTAAGTCCCTGCTCTAATAAGTCAGAAGCAACAAAAATCATAAAGTCCTACCCAAAATGTCACTTTTATCAAGTTATTTGAACATATACTGGTCCTTGAGTGTCTTTAGCTGAGGATTCTTAGATGCAAGCATTCAGGCCAGACTCACAGCTATTTTTCTTTACTCTCATTTTTTTTTGCGGACATTATCCTGTGAATTTTAAACCAATTGTAGTTTCATTACAGTTCATAGATGTACAAAAATACATGATGGTCATGCTTGGATCATTTTATTTTTCTATAAGTCTGCTTTATTAGGTCAGATCTGGAACTAATCAACAAATATAACCAATTGCAATTGTATCACTATGTCACTAGATTCACTGTATCATTAAACCTACTGTAGTCAAATAAACGAAGGAAACAAGATAGCGAGACGAACTATTTATAGTGTTGTACGGTCTGCTAGAAATAGCAGTCCAAATACCCCTCAGATCTGTTGTATTAGAAAAAACACATTGGGTGATACATTGTGCGGTGTTACTTGAACAAAGGACAAATATTGAATGGTCACGGCTGGAATATTTTAACCTAGATTTGTTCGATCAGGTCTGAATTAGGATTTAATAGTAATAATTGTTTCTACGTTTGGCACAAGGCCAGTAATTATCCCAGTACATTACTGTTACTTTATTTTATCGACCCCGTAAGGATGAAAGGCAAAGTAATAATAACCAATTGTTGTTCTATCAACACCAGGCTAACTTTACCACATCGTTAGACGATTATTAGTTCTCAGTCCCACGGTATAGTAAAGTTAGCCTGGTTGTTAACGATATGGTTAACATATTCTAAAGCTGTTATCGGTATAATTGAAATTCTCTTATATTGGTATGGGGAATTAACGTAGAGCTGTGCCAAATCCTAAAACCAACTGAAGTTCTCGAGCCACCCATGGAAACTCTACGAAGTCACTCGTCTTGCTCAAAAAGTATTCTCATTTCCGACAAATCACAAATCTTTAAAAAAATATGACGCATCAGACAATGTTGGCCTCGATATTTTATATCTGAACTTAAGGTGGAATGCCCTTGACCATAAATCTGCTCAATCAGCGCTGACCTGTGCTAAATAACTACAACATTTGAACTAGTCTAACTTTACTCCGTTGTTACACTAGCTGTATTTCTATTATAACCTGATCAATTTTACCAGACCAATTTAAGTTTTATTTGTAAGAAGCTAATTTTACTAAATCGTTAGCCTCGTAACAATTCTATCAATATCAGACTAACTTCATTATGCTATTATACCAGTTACAATTCTATTAACATAAGACTAACTTCACTATATCGTTAGACCGTTCGTATTTATATTGATTTCTAATTTAGACACAAGGTCAGCACATTTGGGGTAAGGTTCAAGTTGATTGAATCGACTCTAGTACTTGATTTGTACTTTATTTTATTAACCCCGGAAGAGTGAAAGTCAAAGATGAACTCAGTAGGATTTCAACTCAGAATGGTAAGAACCAGAACAAATACCGCAATGCTATGTTATCCGACGCTCTACCAATTATGTCAACCCACCATCCTAAACCAATCGTATTTATATTAGCACTAGGCTACATTATCTATATCATGAGAGCGGTTGCAGTTACATTAGCACCAGACTAACTTAACAAGACAGGATATGGAGGATTTATGAAAAACTGAACATAAAGAGAAATTTGAAAATATAATATTAAATAAATCATTAATGAATTTATAAACTAAATAATTAACAGACTGGTAAGTTTTACAGAAATGTTGTGGCATTGGATTAAAATGAATTACATTATTTCATTTTATTATTTTGCATTCTGTGTTCATATCTTACCGACTTCAACATTGTTTTTCATTCGTCCATCATTCTCTGAGGAACTGAATAGTAAAGGAAAAGCTCAACAGGGAATATTGACATCTTATTAATGTATATCTAGACGATATAACAATTGATGTCCAGCTAGCTGACCTGTTATATGGCCCAATTGTTTATTTGGGTAATACACTTAATCCTACACTAATTTGAGTCCACTTAGCTGTTGGGAATAAATACCAGATCTGCTGGTAGTATTACCCACAATTGACTGTTGTCCTACCCAGAGAAGATTTATTTTATCTATCACATATTTAACGCTACTAAGTACCTTGACATTAAATTTCTTCACTGTAACCGAGTCGACAGCCAATCGAGAATCAGTGGTTCGTATACATCCACCGTTGTTATTTTATATCTGTAGACAAAAGACTCAAGATCCACTTAAATATCGTAGTAGTCGTGGCCAATAATTTTTGTAAGTAATAACAGCACTGTAGAATTGCCGAGTCATTCATTCGTTGGTCTGCAACACTAAAATATTGTCTGTGCTAGATCAGAACTTTATTCAGAAGTCTAGAGAGATTTATATTTACATCTGGTTAACACTGTGGAGATAAGCACCGCTCCCTTGGATCAATGGGATTCTGGAAAAACGACTAACTTAGTTTTTTATCGCCGGTTATCCCTTTGTTTAAACTGTTATCTAAGATTAATAAGAAAGGCATACGTCGTTATAACAGCTAAAGAAACAGCCAGACCCCTTGTCTGCTGGAGAGAATAGTTGTTTGTAGTAGTTATCCATTCATGTTACCAATTACTAGATAGAAAAATTATTGTACTCTATACTGATACTAAACAACTTTATGTCTGTATTGGTAATTCGATTTTCTGAAGATGTATGTGTGTATGTGTGTGTGTATTTTTCTTTCTTATTTGTAGTTTCATTTACATTGATGTTGTCTCGTGAAGTTCACTATTACACAAAGCAAATGATTATGTTCTTCTAGCATCTCTCGCCAACCAATATAAAGTAAGATTAAGGCTATGAGAAAAGGCAAAGATCGATTGACCAGAATGGAGTGAGGTGGGAGTTCAATGTTTATGAAAAGACCCGCCAGCCAAACACGATTGAAATGTTGCTTCAATTGTTTGGAAATGTTTTTCGTTGCTAAAAGTATCCTTCGCCTCCACCTCCACACTTTACACATCCTAGCGGCTGTCGTCTCTTTCTTCAGTCCTGGCTGAGTCAATTTAAAGCAAATACAACCAAGTTCACACAATACGTTCAATGTTATCCTTCGTATACACAAACACTATCCTTCAATTTAGGCCCAGTGGCATTTACCGAGACATGTTGTGAGACGATAAAACCTCCCTGAATTTCACACTAATTCACTAGTGAGGCGAAAACATATTTACGTATTTTTAGCTCCTCTAGAAGAATTCTGCCTATAATGGAGACAAACTTTGATTTAGTTCCTGATATCAAGATTATCCAACACCACTCAACTTCCTCCCCCGCAGCGAAGGAATTGTTTCTCTTGTGTTGTAGTGCTAAGACCCGTCAATACATCTTATAGAATCATTTGACCGTTTCATCGTGGAAATTAAACGGATTAAGTGGTCACTATATGTGAGATTGACAATAAGATATGTCTGTGGATAGCTGTAAATTATAACAAGAACCTCTTTTATATAACATTACGTGATGAAGTAGCCAGACCCGAGTTACCGCCCCTGTAGCTATGGTTAGTGAAGTCGGAGATATTTTAAAGAAGAGTTCAGAATAAAATAAACGATAAAACCAGATGGTCACTTAAACCAGCTATCGCCCGTTGAAGTGAATGGAGAACGAAAACAGAGTCAACGAACTGTAACACATAATATTTAGAAAAGACGCTAGTTAAATATCCTCACAAATAAATAATAAAATCTTTACATGTCATACTTCAACACATAATGGAACTAACATCTATAGAAGTCAAAGATAAACATTTTTTTTTTAAACAACAGAATGCCGGACTGGAAACTTTCTTTAGGGTTTTAATTCTGCGAAAACACTATACATATTCCAATGGCCCAGTTTCCGAATGGTTAGGGGATCGTTTGATGTTACAATAACACCAAATTGACAGGCCATCCCCAAATCATATCAGTTCTCTATTTTCTATTCTCTGTTTGTGTTCGCCGTAATCCTTTTATCTTATATAATTAATTCTGCAATGAACACCCGATGAAATCGCCTGAGTCTCGCATCATGATCGTATGATGTAACTGGGCCATTGAAATATGTATAATGTTTTCGCGGAATTAAAACTCTAAAGAAAGTTTCCAGTCCGGTTTTCTGTTGATTTTAATGAATACTTAACTCAGTTGCTGCACAAGCCACAGGATACCACATCTACGATGGATGATTTGCATAACGTAGAGTGCTGTAATTTATTGTATCTAACCGGTTACTAACCGGAATCACAGTTCTACCCATTGGTAAACAACCTAAAATAAATGGTATATAAGTATATATATATATATATAAGTATATATGTATATATATGTGCGTATATATATGTATATATATATATATATATATATATATATATATATATATATATATATATATATATGTATATATACATATATATATATATATATATATGTATATATACATATATATATATATATATATATATATATATATATATATATATATAATAAAAGTATGTGTTCCTACATATAATTAATATATATATATATATGAAGTATTTCCGTAAAAGGGGTAAAGGAAGGGAGAGTGCTTTATGTATGCTACAGAGCTATTTAATTATGTAATAAACAACACAAGACAATTATTCCATTTACCAAAGGTTTCACGAAGACAGGCGAGCTCAAAAGAGACGTCTGAAATCGTTCATCAGAATGGAAATTTTATGAACGATTTCAGACGTCTCTGTTGAGCTCGGCTGTCTTCGTGAAACCTTTGGTAAATGGAATAATTGTCTTGTTTTGTTTGGCTAGTAGACCACTGATGATGGATAATCCTGGCTTCTATTTCTAATTCTTTATTATATATATCATATTTGCAAGAACACAGCTCGCCATTTTTCATTCATATATGCTTTCCCCTTCGCTGTGACCTTTCTTTTTCTCTTCCCTTACTGCTATCCTCTTTCTCTCACCCCCTTCTCTCTCCTTCTCCCTCTTACTTTCACTCACCCCTCTGCTAGTCACCCTCTCTCGGCTAGCCTCTTCCTCACACTTTCACTCACTCACTCTCTGCTACTCACCCTCTCTCTCACTTCCTCCATCGTCCCACACCGTACCAAATTCTTTCCTCGCTGACATTCGCACGGCCAAGATGTGTCTTTTGCCTTCTCGTTCTTATGTTCAAAATGAATCATTGACTTGATTTTCTCATTTTTTTCCTCTCTTTACGTTACCCCACCATTCGTGTTTGTTTACCTGACTCTCTTTCTCCACCCAACTCTTTTTATCCCAATAACTTAATTTAGTTATTGTATTGCTCTAGCCGGAGGTATATGGTCTGTAATGCGAAGAACTACCTATGATGGCTAGTAGACCACTGATGATGGATAGTCCTGGCTTCTATTTATAATTCTTTATTATATGTATCATATTTGCAACACAGCTCGCCATTTTTCATATATACACAAACATATATATATATATATATATATATATATATATATATATATATATATATATATATATGAAAAATGGCGAGCTGTGTTGCAAATATAATACATATATAAAGAATTATAAATAGAAGCCAGGACTATCCATCATCAGTGGTCTACTGTTTTGCAAGATTTTTATGTATAATCGTGTGTTCAAACAATATTGTTTGATAATAAACGCACACACATGCTGCTAATAACACATACACCCCAGTTGAGTTTCACTTCAGTTTATTATTAATTGAGTGACTAATCCATTTATCGGGTAGTTTAGTAACCGGAGGGTTATTTAGTTGTTATATTGTCAAAACTCTATCGTCACGGTTGGTTGAGCATGTCTAACGACTACTGTTTGACCCTATCCAAAGCATCAATTGTTTTGCTATTTTTAGAAATGATGAAAATAGCATTTTCTAGTAATCTAACATCATTAAAGGACAATAATAATGGGATGTTACCCTTACTATGACTATGACTACGACCGTGTCATGTCGACTACCACCACTAACAACAACAACAACAATAATAATAATATAAAGTGATGTTGATGGTGATGATTACTAGAAAATGCTATTTTCATCATTTCTAAAAATAGCAAAACAATTGGTGCTTTGGATAGGGTCAAACAGTAGTCGTTAGACATGCTCAACCAACCGTGACGCCTTTACCAATTAGCTTTAGTAATCCAGTGAAACTACACACCGATTGGTCGAAATACAGTTTGCATCCTGTAGCCGCTTTTCACTGTATATAAGGCACAAAATTTACCCATCTCATTACAGTTGCAAATTGCAAACTTGATTGTTACCACAGAATATGAACCTGAAGATTGCGAAAGCATGAAAGTACTTGTTCAATTAACACTTAACATTTAATATTCTACCATACTATTTCATTCTAATATCATTATACATTTTAAAGGATTATAAATAAAACGAGTAAATCAGACAAAGTTGGAATTCCTTTTATTAATATAATCTTCTATACACAATCATACACACCCGTGTATATTTATTTATATATCTATATCATCATCATCATCAGGTCGAACTTGCTCGGCTTTCTACGACACGTTTCCTCCATCCATCTCTGTCTCTCACAACGTTCGCCAGTTCTTCCGCAGTGCATCCAGTATCGTCTTCAAGTTGTTTGACGTATGTCTTCTTGGGACGACCAGCGTTTCTTGCTCCATGAGATGGACTCCATAACCTGGTATTTCTTCCTTGCTGCGAAGTCTAAACGGCGATATAATCAAGCAAGTTGACGACTTCAAATACCTGGGTAGCTATATCGCCTCCACAGAACATGATGTTAACATCAGACTGAGAAAAGCCTGGGGTGCATTGAATGCAATGGAAAAGATATGGAAATCAAATCTGCCGGCCAAACTGAAAAGGAATCTATATCTATATCTATCTATCTATCTATCTATCTATATATATATATATATATATATATATATATATATATATATATAAATGAAAGGTATAGAAATTATTGTAGCAAGAAGCCAACAGTATTCCATAATATATAAGTGACTATAGCGTCAAAATGGAAAAATAGTTAACGTAAGATGTAGGAAAGTAATTCAAACTCAATTTAAAAAAGAATCAGGATATAGATTCATCCACAGAATTTGGTGAAATCCAGGGAAAAATCAATAGAGCCTTAACTCAGAATAAAATAAAGTTTAAAATACTCATCCTTCAATTTGGAAAAACTACAATAGTCTTAAAAGACTATTTCACGAAACTTTCAGTGGGGATGGTCACGATTGGAATCGATCATCAGCAGAGCTCAAAGACGCGATAACCAAAGTACCACTGTTTATAATATGCCAAAAAGGGAATTTTAAAGCAGGCTAGTTCAACATCATGCGTAATTATGAAGAAAAACGCACATGTAGAGACAGGGCTGGTGACGTCAGAATGAGATGAATGTCTGTTTACATGAAATAACAGTCAAAAACATTCCGAAAAAAACTCTACAATATAAGGAGTTCAGCAAAAGCAATATTATCGCGGGTTTTTTTGTACATATATATAAATATATATATATATATATATATATATATATATATATATATATATATATATATATATATATATATATATATATATATATATATATATATATATATATAACGAAGGAAATGTGGTAAGGAACCAGGTGGACCATAACGCACCAAAGTACTCAATACTTGAGGTAGTAGAGTGGGTAATAGGAACCAGTAAGACCCCGACAGCTGAGCTCAAGCCGTTTCGACGGCTAATTCTGAGTCCAGAATTAGCCGTCGAAACGGCTTGAGCTCAGCTGTCGGGGTCTTACTGGTTCCTATATATATATATATATATATATATATATATATATATATATATATATATATATATATGACAATAAGTATGTTTTGAAACAGTGAGCAGCTTTGAAATTAGAAAATAGAATAGCTTTCACCGTATTTTTGACTAAAGAAATTTTAGTCTGATAATGGGGTTTAGAACCCTCAGATAAATGGAAAAAGATGAGTATTGACGTCAATACTCATCTTTTTCCATTTATCTGAGGGTTCTAAACCCCATTATATATATATATTGGTAAACGGAAAAGAAAATGTTGACAAATTGTCCCCAGTGAAAAATAGTTTAATTAGGAATAAGTAAAAATTAGTAATAGTATTGGTTAGTATTCAGTTTTGGTTTTAAGTTTTACCGGTTGCGCATTTCTAATGCTTTTCAAAAATAATTTTGAGATAGGGCGCCCGTGATGTTTGCTCTAATATATATATATATATATATATATATATATATATATATATATATTGGTCGAACTTAAGTTCACATGTATCATTGACTTGTCTCTCATTTCCTCTCTTTACGTTACATTACTACTTTTGTTTGTTTACTGTCCCCCTTTCTCCACCCAATTCGCTCTGTCCCAATAAGTTATTTTAGTTATTGCTCTCACTGATTTTGAGGTATCTGGTCTTTAATGCGAAGAAATATCGATGATAGTCGGAAGATCACTGATGATGGACAGTCCCGTTTCTCGCTCTATTTTTCATTCATATATATATATATATATATATATATATATATATATATATATATAAACCTGTAGAGCAAATTTTTATTATTAGTACAGATTAAAACTTAAGCAATAAATTACTGTTTTCACCGTAAGCGGGATCTTCTGAAACTGTTCTAGAAGAACACACTTAGGGTGAAAGCAGTGATTTACTAGTCAAACTTTTTATCTGTACTAATAATTTATATATATATATATATATATAAATATATATATATATATATATATATATATATATATATATATATATATATATATATATATATATGCATATATATATATATATATATATGCATATATATATATATATATATATATATATATATATATATATATATATATGAGAGAGAGACGTAAAATAAGAAAATTATAAAATTAACTTACTTACTAAAGTTTCACTCCCAACTAATTAGTTTCTGAAATGGAATAAATATACTTTCCGAAGAAAATATAAAGAATCATTTCGTTGTCAGGGAAGTCTATTCTCAGCTAAGTTTCCAGGCAAAGCGGGGCCTCTGGGAACTTATACAAAAATAATTCAGTGGATAGAAAATAGCAAAGCGTGGACTGAATTCCTAGCCATTGAGAAAATCACTGCCTACTGC
>OZ024740.1:305697181-305699681 GCA_964016885.1 Eledone cirrhosa | reverse complement strand
TCAGTCCTCAGTGGCGTGTTTTGTCCTTGAGCGAAACACTTTATTTCACGTTGCTACAGTTCTCTTAAGTGGCAAACATAAGTTGTACCTGTAATTGAAAGGTCCTGCCTTGTTATACATTGCGTCACGTTCAATGTACCTGACAACTATATTCAGGGTGCACGTGTCTCACGACTGCTCAGCCACTTACTCGTTAATTTCTCGAACAGGCAGCTCCGTTGATTGAATCAACCGCAGCACTCGTCGTCGGAAACCATGGAGGTCCAACCATGGAGGTCCAACCATGGAGGTCCAACATGCATATATGTATGCGCGCGCGTGTGTGTGTGAATTGTGTATATATATATATATATATATATATATATATATATATATATATATATATATATATATTGTAAAATGTGTGAGATCCTTGGTACAGTTAGGTATATTTGAAAAAAAGGAAAAGAATGACTTCACTTGTAGTTCTTAACAAATTGATTAAATTTTATATTATAATATTATAATATAAAATTTAATCAATTTGTTAAGAACTACAAGTGAAGTCATTCTTTTCCTTTTTTTCAAATATATATATATATATACACACACACACATATATATATTTTGTTTTTCACATATACATATATTACATATGTAGTTTCAAAGGAAATAGCTGTTGAAACGACAAGGAATATATACACATATATATATATATATATATAGGAAAAAGTATGACCCCGACGGCAGAGCTCATGCCGTTTCGACGGCTATTTCTGGACGCAGAAACGGCTTGAGCTCTGCCGTCGGGGTCATACTTTTTCCTATTACCCACTCTACTACCCTAACTATTGAGTACTCTGGTGCGTTATGGTCCATCTGGTTCGTTACCACAATTCCTTCGTTATATATTTATATATATATATAGAGAGAGAGAGAGAGGGGTGTAAAACAGAAAGAGAGACAAATAGACAACCTAACAAATTGTCAGTACCGCTAAAGGAAAACGCTGATTTCTGGCATGAAACCATTTTAGAACATTTAGAATACATAGAATATCTAACGCCTCCCCTTTTTTCTTACTTTTAATTGTGTTCCTTAAATTCTAAATAGAAATTGTAGAACGTTTTTGACAGATCGCAGGGTTTTTATATTTATTTGTTTATTTGTTTGCTTATTTATTTGCTTCTTTTTTGGTTTTTGTTTTTGTTTTTTTGTTTTTATTTTTTGACAGATGGAGAATTGCTATACTATAGATTATTGTTCTTTCTACTCAAATTAACAGACCTGTCAACTCTCCCCGTCGGACGGGGAGATCTCCCACCCACTTTGGGGTGAGAGATGTCTTCTTTTGTAAAAATGGGTATAGCTTTCATTATGTCAAATCTCATCATTTTGCCTCATTTCTCCCTGTTTTGGGGTACTTTTTTTCATGGGTACTCCACGTTTAGAGGTTGGCAGGTCTGTAATAATGTAGAAACCACTACATTTTAAATTACTACAATGATTATTTGTTTTATCTTACTGTATGTGGTTTATCTTACTGTATTTGTTTATGATATTATTATTCTCTACACAACTTTAAATTATCTTCCTTTTTATTATCCTTTATTTCTCTCATTCAAATTGTTCCTTTAAGTTGTTTAATGTTGTAAAATATATTTTCTTATCATAATTCAAAATCCATTATAAAACATTACCATTTGTTGGATTTTTACGTATGAATATAAAATTGAGTTTACATAAAGGCAGTCGTTATCTTTATGTTTCACGTGGTTTTAAGAGTTTAAACAATACTTTGAATCGTTTGTCATTATCTGCATGTGTTTTTACTATATTTATGTCTTTAACCATCTTTAAATGTTATCAGTATCTGCCAGAAGTCACCAATTCAGCTCGTAGCTTTAACTCATCTTGAAACATAGTCTTCTAAACAATAGTTCGAAAGGGGTAAATCTTGAAGTAAAAACAAACGTCGCTTAGCTTTATATTAAAGGATATATATATATATATATATATATATATATATATATATATATGAGTGCATGTGGTGTGTGTATACTTTCTTTCTTAATCTAAATTGATGTATATATTTTGTAAAAAAAGAATTTGATTATTTAATGCTGTCACTGCTCACAGTGATGAACTATACCATCCTATAGTCCCCAACTTACAACAGAGCTTCTGAGACCTTAATTGACTTGGTCGTGAACAATGTGTGTGTCAGAATAGGAACTACTGTCTCTTCGGCGGGTTCTCAAATACACTAAATACTCGGTCATTTGCAGTTTTTATTTAGATTCAAGAACTATTAAACCATATATTATTTTATAGACCCAACACATTTAGACATTGCCTGATGCATTTATAGAAGATTCCAGAACCAATAGAATAAGACGAAAGCTATGTTTACTTTCTAATAACAGGAAAAAGTGAAAGAGAAGGAGCTTGTCCAAATATATATAATATTAGATATTAATTTAATAATGAAAATAATAACAAAGTCAAGTTATACTACCTA
>OZ024740.1:305684681-305687181 GCA_964016885.1 Eledone cirrhosa | reverse complement strand
ATTATATATATATATATATATATATATATATGCAGAGGTTATATTTAATTTGTTGGGATTCAACAAGCTTTTAAAATATTTTATAACTGATATAAACCACTCAACAAGTTAGTAGAGTAAATATACAATATATTAATAAATGGAAACTATATTTATTCAGCGAATTTCAACCGTTGAGGTTGTCTTTTTTCCGGGTATGTCAATATTTATTTATAAAACAAATCTGTATTTTATCTGATGAAAGCGCACCATAATTTACCTTGGTCGTCCTTGAAATATATATAATAAAATAATTATGGTTTTATAAATATAGTTTCCATTTATTAATATACTGTATATATATATATAATATATATATATATATATATATATATATATATATATAACAAAGAGGGTGTGGTAAAATACCAGGTGGACCATAACGCACCAGAGCACTCAATACTTAAAGTAGTAGAGTGGGTAATAGGAAAAGATCTAGCTGTCAAAACGGCCGAAGCTCAGCCGTCGAGGTCCTGTCTCTTTTCTTATATATATATACATATATATATATATATATATCAGGGGCGAAGGGTCCGTGCATGCAACGCATGCAGTGCATGCGTTATTGAATCTTGAGTTGATCAATTGCGTCGGTTGAAGCAATTTTGGCTGCTTACTAAAACGTATAGACACAAAAAAAAGATAACACACAAACACACACACACACACACACACACACATACACACACACACACGACAGCTTTGGGGCAAGAAGAATTTTGACTGCCTACTAAATCGTAGACACATAAAAAGATAACACACACACACACACACACACACACACTAGATAACACTACATGCGGCTTTGACTGGGAGGGTCATTTAGAGGGAATTGGGAGGAGGGGGGTAAGGCTGCACAGCCCCACTTTCCGCCATGGCAACTGGGCTGCATGGCCTGCTTTCCAGGTTACCCTTCGCCACTGATATATATATATTATGGACTGACTACAAACAATTTAAAGTATATACATTAAAGTAGATTTGTAGTATACAGACATTATATATATTTATTTTAATGTTTGTGTTTAGTTAGTCCAAGGCACAAGGCCAGCAATTTACTCAGTGTGTGACTGGTGGCTTTATTTTATCGACTCCGTAACGATGAAAGGTAAAGTTAATCTCGGTGGGATTTGAACTCAGACCCTAAAGGGCCATAACTCCATGCAGCAAAGCATGTTGTCTGACGCTCTACCCATACTGTCAATCCACCACTCTAAAAATGGATACAAAAACGAGAACCAACGTCTTGATGGAGAGGAAATAATTGTTTCTATTTTAGGCACAAGGCCAGCAATTACTCAGTACATTACTGGTACCTTATTTTATCGACCCCGTAAGGATGAAAGGCAAAGTTAACCTCGGCGGGATTTGAACACAGATCATAAAGAGACGTAACTCTATGCTTCAAAGCATGGTGTCCGACCCTCTACCGATACTGCCAATCCAAACTCGTTTAAGGAGGCCTTTTAAAGAGTTTACTTAACGATACATTTCAGATATATTTTGAGAGGAATATGGTGTATGTGTATGTGTCTGTGTGTATTTGTGTGTGTGTGTGTTGTATATACGTGTGTGTATCTGTACTTCGAGAGAAAGAAAGAGAGACATTGATCAATGTAAAGGGAGAAATTAAAGAAAGTCAGTGTAGATAGGTGAAGCAGCCCCCAAAACCGACCTTAGTAAAAGTACACACACACACACACACATGTATATATATATATATATATATATATATATATATATACACATATATATATATATATATATATATATATATATATATATATATATATATATATATATATATATATACACATATATATATATATATATATATATATATATATATATATATATATATATATATATATATATATGGTGGCTGCCAACTCGTTTTCGAGTACGGCCACTACTTTATATCCATGTAGGAGAACCCCTACCGATGCGCTGAACGAATGTGACTTTTTAGTCCAGCCAGCGACTTGAAAACTCTGGTACAAAGACTACACTTGTGACCATTATTGACACATAGTGCAGGGCCCATGGTACCATGTGATGACAAGTGCAGAGAGATCTCCAGATATAAAGCAATGCCTGTGCTGTGAAGCTTTTATAGTGAGCAAAGGCACTGCACAAAGCCAGTCCCACTCTCTTAACCAAGATGATATTTACCAAAAAGAAGAACAAGTCAACATCATTGGATACCATCAGGGTTGCAGGTGTTATATCAGAGTTTTCCTTCTCCTAGAATTCTGCCTTGACAAAGACTAAGGGGTCATCTCTCCCGGTGATTTTGGATGGCTATTGAGTCTTAAGAGCTCCCTTGCCCTTTGACAGGTTTTGTTTTTAGTCCTGCAGGATGTCCAAAGTCACCCTCCTCACCAAGAAACCTTGGTAGGGTTGCCAGTTTAGTCGCCAACGACCCGACCATGAGACAGGTTGTACTGGGATACATGTTACC